>OZ007563.1:153889619-155089619 GCA_963931875.1 Pollenia griseotomentosa | reverse complement strand
GGCATTGCCTTCGCTGGGACAGGAGGTGAAACGCTCTGACCCCCAGTAGTTGGCCCATGCCAATGAAACTTCCTGTTCAGCGGAAAGCTCACTGGCCTCTTTGGAGCAGAATAGCTCAATAATACGCAAGGCAGCACGCCTTGTGTTGGATGCCCTCTTGGAAGGATTTTTACAGGATGTACTCATATCTGACCCTCTTTGCACAATAGGCATATGGGAGGCTGCTTTGGCGCGAATGACAGAGGTACATCGTCGCTATTGGGTGTCGAGGCTGATATAGCCACCGACGGGGTTGTCTTTGTCTCCTTGTCCTTATCATTAGTCCTTTTTCGTGCCATTGTTCGTCGATCGTTTGTTTTTGTTTTGGTTTATAAAAAGAGTTGTCATTTTGGTCCCACGAGCTTGGGGGATCTGGAGGTCCACCACGTCATAGCCCCCGATAACGCGGTAAGGGCTTAGTCTATTTGCTGAGGTGCTCAGGTATCAGAAAGATAGCTTTTAATGAAAATTATTAATAATTCTTAAGCTAAGTCTACACGATATCGCTAAAAACTAAAAACTTTTCAAATTTAACTTTTTGCAAAAAATTGATGGGTCATATCTACGGACTCTAAAAATCTTAAATCATTTTCTATACTCTTTCGACAAAAAATACACTGGTTTATCTCTGTTCTTGATGTGCAAGTAGCTTCTACAGAGTCAACTAAAGACAAATATTTTAAGTTGTCTCCAAATGTTAGCTGAATTCATATTAGTTTTGTTTCAGCTAATGATTTGTATTTTAAGTTGTGCTAGTGTTTATGTCACAACTGTTTACTTCGATGATGTTCTATTTTGTGTTGTCTCTTTTTAGTTGTTGTAGGTAAGTTTCTTGTGTTATATTTCGTTTTGTCTCTATATTTATGAAATAACACCACTATATATATGAACAAATTTCACATAATGGGAACAACCCAAAAAAACTTGTTATTTTACGATACTCCCTGAAAAAACTACAAAAACAACTACCGTTGTATACTTCTTTCTCGTATTTCTTTACAATGCCATAATTGTTTTCAACGTTCATTGTAAATATTTAAAAAAAACAGTTTTTTGCCTCTACTGAATCATCATATTTATGTTGAAAAATTTGCTTTTAGTGCTAACATATCGTGCGCTTCGCCATTAAATTAAAAAACATTTTTTAATACAGTAGCCCGTTTCTGTATATCTCACATCGTAAAACTCTTCGCATGAAACGTGTGAATTGCAACAAAAATAGTGTGAAATGAAACAAAAAATGGTTTTTCTCACACAAGTGCTTCTGTATCTTTTTTTTGCGAGAATTATCTGTCATTTAAATAATTTTCCAGCAATTATTGGAAGGATGCGAGAAAAAGTGTTTCTATAACAATATTTTGCGAAAAGTTGCTTTCAAGAACTGTCAAAATAAGTCACATTTGAAATTGGTGGCGAGAAAAACAAAATGTAGATATTTTGAATTTAAAATATGTTTATATAGTATTTTTTTTAAATAAATAAAAAAATAGAAGGAATATAAATGATAAATGCATAATTTCTATGATGAAAATAAACAAAAAACAATTGTTATATTTTGTTAGTTTAAATTTTTGTTAGCCTTTTCTTGTTTTGGTTTTAATCAGTGCTGCCAGATAAATTTGTGTCAAAATCGTCAATTTCCTGAGAAAAAAATAAAAAATATCGTCTTTTTTGTTTTAAAAATCGTGCAATTTTAAATCAATTTTAAACAAATTTGTTTCGACTTTTATTAAAAAATAATCAAACAAAAACATAGTTAAAGTTCATGGGTATTTAATAATTATTATTTAATAATTGAGATAAAAATCTTTAATTTACCTATTCCTATAATCTTTTTCTTTTTTACCTGAAATAGACTTAGTAGAATACCTTGTAGTTAAAATTAAAAAAATCGGTTCATAAATAAACGGGTTAAAGACCCAGTAAAATCTTCGCCTACAAAATAATATGTTAAGTAATCAGAAACACATAAAAGCATAACATACAATTCTACTAAAAAACTAATGAATTTTACAAGGGTTGTGCCAAAAAGAAAAAATTCAAAAATAAGTCATTTTTTATCTTAATACATCCAGAAAAAGTAGTTATCGAAGTTCTTATGGAACGTTTTTACTGGGAGACAAACAAATTTCTTTCCTGCCGGAATAATGGTTTTGGCACAAAAGTGTACATTTAAGATAAGAATATCAAATATCAATCATATTTTGTATATGTTTATAAGAAGTATTAAATGTTCAAAATAAGGCAAGTCGGTCCATTACTTTCCCTCGAAATTTTGCTTTTGCCGATACATTTTTTAGGGAAGAAACAAACAATTTCGAGGACAATTTTCACAATAGGGATAAATATAAAAATTTAAGCAGCCTTGTTTCTAAAGATATCTTTTTTTCTAATAAACAAAAATATAAAAATATTTACAATTATTTTATTTCGAAGACTAAGGGGCTTATAGTGTAAAACGCAACGCCAACAATTTCATTAAAAGCAAAAATAAAATCAAAAATATTTTATAAATTTGTTGTTGCTTTCTACAGACATTCATATTATTTTTTTTTCAATTTTCAACGCCACAAAATAGAAGTGTTTGAAATTTAAAAATTTAAGATGAATTTCTATAGAAAGTAACAACAAACTTATAAAATATTTTTGATTTTGTTTTTGCTTTCATCACTTTTTTAGAAAAAATCATCAAAACGTCACTTTGTTAATATCGGAACAAAAAATCGTCAAGATGACGATAACTCGTCCAATCTGGAAGCCCTGTTTTTATTATATTTATTTCTTTTGTTGACGTTTCGCTTTTATTTGACACTTAATTACTGGAAATATTCCAGTATAAACAGAATTTGTTGTGTCTGTTTTCGCATTCAAATACAGAACCAGTTTTATCTCATAAATCGAGAAACGATGGAATTTTTTGTTTCACACTTCATGTAAGAAATTTTACGATGCGAGAAATACAGAAACGAGCTACAGATCTCGTGCATTGTTTATGAAGTTATTTGTACCAAGTTTGAATACTTTCATTGCTACCACTGCACAGTAGCACAGAAATATATTCTGGAAAAACGCTAATAAGCCCTATATATTTTACGTAGTTTCCAGATGCATCAGAAACATCTATGTTTAAAAACATTAAATAGGATGCGTTTCGTTTTTTTAAGCTTTACTTTGTCGGTTTCTAGCTCCACTCGAGATAGTGGTTGAGGGTTTTTTCCCTGTTTTTAATATTTACTACATGTTTTACTTTGAAGCCTTTTTCTTCCAAGAAAGTTTTAATTTCTTCTGGGTCCACACATGAGTCAATTCCCTTAATCACTACCTGAAGACCTTTGCTGCTCTTCAGTTGGTACGTATGAAAGTTTTTTTACAGCTTCAAATTGGTTAATTATTTTGCGCAAATCATTCTCATGATTTACTTGTATTTTAGTCTCGATTATACTACCACGCTTGATTGCAGCTACGTAAAACGAATTTTCACCCATCACCGAAATCAAACTCTTTATTAGCTCTGTTATATACCTGTCCATACCAACTTGTACTTGAGGCTTTTGAGAACTTTTTACTAGAGGGTTTTCCATTGTGTCTTGTTTGTTTGAGTTCATGGTATCATTTCTTACGAAAATTGTTTTTGCCGTCGCGGCAATACTTGCGGGCTCGGCAACACTTGTCCCAAGAGACAGTTTAATATTTTTTAATGTATTACTATCCACCGTTTTTGTAAACACGAGGGTGAAAGAGAACGTGTTCGAATGATTGGCTTAGCCGTTATTTAGTTAACATTGTTTTGTTTTGCTTAATTTATTTTAGCATTATTTTCGTTAGCATGCATTGTCACATTAACTTTTCTTTCATTTAGTTTTATTGTTGTTTCATTGTTTTTACTCATGCAGTAAATTGTTTTTGTTTTTCACCGTTTTACTGTGCTTTTAAGATTTTTATTGATTATTATATTTACAACAACACCAAAAATAAGAATTTTAAACCAAAATGTTTTTGCTCAGAATATGTATACTTACTTATGTTTGTACATTCATACATACATATATTTTTTTTATTTTATTTATTTAATTTTTAGTTTTTGATAATTGTTCACTTTTAGTTAAATAATTTATGTAAAAATCATTTTTTTTCGTTCATTTGCCAAATGTTTATTTAAAAAAAATCAATTTTAATAATTCAAATTGTATGCGCGGTTAAGAAAACACGTTTGTATCATAATAAAGCACAAACCGAACTGATTAACGACGGCTGACAGTCAATAGTCTAACATCAATCTATAAACCAAATGGTATTTGAACTTTGATAGATCGAAATTTGTTTTTAATAATTATCTATTTTAATTGATTTACATGTTCTTCCTTACTCCTGTTTTTCGTAGTTTTTGTTTTCTTCTTGAATTCCAAAGTACATCGTTTTGTTTTTCATGTTTTTGTCTTTCTTTTTCTTTTTGACCTTTTTCAGCACAACTTGAAGGACAAATGTAAGCATAGAACTTGTGCTTTAGCTGTTACCAATAATTAGAATTGTGGTTAATTTATTAAACTGTTTATGATTTTTAATCCAAATTTTGATATTTTAACCAGGGGCCAGATTCTGGCAGTCGTGATCGAGTAATTTCTCGATTCGAAAGCAATTTAATATCTAATTATTTCAGTCAATACTTAACGAATTGGAATTATTTTTTCGTTATTGTAAAACATTCATTTCAGTTTTACAATACTGAAAAAATAATTTCGATTCGTTCAGTATTGACTGAAATAAAATTGCTTTCGAATCGAGAAAGTACTCGATCACGAATGCCAGAATTAGGCCCCAGGCTAAAGTTCACTGAATTTAATTTTCACTAAATTATTTTTATGAAGAAAGGAATTTTACAACATTAAATGAATTAAAATGAATTTTCGAGCTTAAGATCATTTTGTTATAAAAAACTTTTAACGTTTATTTAAAAACCAATATTTCGGCACTTCCTTGAGTGCCTTCTTCAGGGGTTTTTTCTTAATTTATAAATTTTTAACAAATTTAGTAATATTTGAAATATTAAAGGTCGAACAAAATACATATTATATGAATTAAAATGTTTTTTCATTCTTGACTGAGCTTGGAACCAAACCCAGGTTTTCACGGACAGGTTGCCCTGACGTTTCGATTGTAACCACACAATCTCTTCAGAGGGGTTTCATCGCCAGAAACTGTTATGACCATTTTCTCCATCAAATATTACTTAAAATATTTTTTTGCTTTTTTTTACTACTGATTCAAAGAGTCAAAAGGTTTAAGAGATATTAAGTTTTTTATGTCTCCTGAACACTTTGTATTTTTGTACCTGAGCTCTTTTCGATATAAATGATTAAATTATAATGTTCACAATATTTATCCACTGCTGTTGGCAACGAATTGATCCGTTTAATGTCTCAAATAAAACACAATTTGACATTTATGAGTCAGCTTGTATTTATAGATCACAATCAATTCTAATCGCTTGCAGAACTTTCAGTTCTAATTATTTAAAAAAAAACTTTTAAACATCTTAATCTAAAGTCCAGCTTTATGTGTAACAAATATTACATTCCAAATACAAGAAAGATTTATTTAGTGGAGGTCATAACAATTTTAAGCTTATACGACATAAAATTATAATTTAAAGAGATAGGTTAGGTTAGGTTCAATGGGCAGCCGTCACGACGACGATTCACTTGGGTCCTTATAGCGGTCCCTTTGTGATACCCCTAGCCAGTGACAAGAGTCAGCCAGTATCCACCAGACTATTCCCTAGAGGTCACTGCAGCCTCGAACCACCTCAACTCCCGGCAGAACAGAGAGATCGGTTAAGTCCCACATTGGACATATCGTCCAGACATGGCAATTCTGGTCTCCCAAAATGCCTAAGCCTAATGCCCCCAGACCGGGGCATTGGCAGAGAAAGTGGAACACCTCCTCATCATGACAACTCCTACAGCAGTCATTATAACCAAGACCCATCCTCCTATCATGAGTCCCTATCACCCAGTGACCCGTAATGACCGATATCACCGTCCTTATCCTGTCCCTGCCGAGACCAAGTAGCAAGTAGTTCTCGCCGCGTTATAGCCAGGCCATAAAGTCCTGGCCATCAGGCAGGTATGCTCCCCCTGCTATCTTCCCTGAGCCCTTCTGTAAGACTCTCGTCTGATGAGAGTCTTGCAGCGGGCAATCGAAATGCCGATCAGGCCATCGACGAACACATCGTCCAAGAGACAGCCCCGTTTGGCCAGACTGTCTGCAGCTTGGTTACCTAGGCATCCACTGTTCCCTGGCACCCATGTCAGCGTTACCTTGGAATGTTCCTCGATCTCATTTAGAGACATCCGGTATTCCACTGTTAACATAGATGTTGTGAAGACACCAGCCAGAGCTGCAATGGTCGCCTTGCTGTCCGTAAATAAACATTTATACTTCGATATAGGATGGTACCGCAATCAGTTTGCCGCCAGCCTATTGGCAGAAATTTCCGCACACTACTGCCACCGACATCGACATTACTATCATGAACTGTGAACAAAGCACCGGAAAAGGGTTCCAGAGTGCAATAGTCCAGCCCCCCAAGTCATTTGATGCATGCAGCATGACCTTGGCATGATCGTAGTTCCGCGTAGACCATAGGCCCAACGCTCCCAGTCTAATGGCTGAAGTAAGGGCCTGCTGTTCGGCCATGATGTCAACTGGCAGCCAGTTCAACATAGTAAACAGCGCCATCGTCGGTGTCGACCGAAGTGATCCCGTGATCATCAGCGCACCCAACCTGTATACTTTCTCAAGCATCCTGTAGTACCGCCCCCTACATATGGCAGGCCACCATACTATCACCCCATAGAAGAGAATCGGTTTTGCCAACGCCTGAAAGATCCATTCAACGCCCCTGGGGCCAAGGCCCCAGTTCTCACAGATCTCTTGCAGGTGTATATCGGCAAGCATTTGTAGCACCTATCGTGGATTCAATGATCCTACTGTCGAGTAGATTGCCAGAATACAAATTACATCGTCAACACCCAACTCCCTCATCGACTCTAGGATGGAGTTGAATCTGACATTATTGAAAGCCCCCTCAATGTCCAGAAAGGCCACAAGCGAGAATTCCCGAAAGGAGGGATTTCGCAATGTAGCCGACCAGTGAGTAAAGCGCCGTCTCTATAGACTTGCCCTTGGTGAAGGCATGCTGCGATGAAGAGAGAAAATGTTTGGGGATAGACATCCTCAAATAAATATCAATGACCCTGTCAAGGGTCTTGAGGAGAAATGACGCCAGGCTGATTGGACTGTAGTCCTTAGGCTTGGTGTGGAATGTTTTTCCTCCCTTCGGAATGAAAACAACCCTACATTTAGTCCATCGGGTGGGAAAGTACGAGAATCTAATACATTCCGTGTAAATAGCAGACAGTCAAGGAATTAGACGGTGCGGACCTTCTTTTGAAGGTCGGCCGGAATGATACCGTCCAGACCAGGTGCCTTAAAGGAGTCAAAGCTCCTTATCGCCAAATTGAGCCTATCATAGCACGGAGAAATGGACACGGGTCAAGGCTCTGATAAGCAATTGCTCCTCCGTGGTGTTGGGAGGGAATTAACAGGAAAGTGTGTGTCAATTAACCCCTCCAGCGTCTCCTGACTATTCGTAGTCCAGCTGCCATCAGCTTTCTGAAAGTAGCTAGGTACAGCCTGGCAAGAAGCCATTATCCTACGCAATTGGTTTGTGCCGAGGAGCTTTCCACGCCGCTGCAGAAGTTCCTCCAGTCATTCCGTTTCGCCCATCTAACCAAATTCTTAAACCTATCCAATCCGACTTGTATTCCGCCCAGTTTCTCAGACGCTTAGCCACATTGAATAACCTACGACAGACTTTGCGAGACTGTGCAACCTCAGGGCTCCACCATGATGGCCTACCCCCTTCTCTCCTAACTACTGGTCAGCAGGCCAGTGCCGTTGCCTGAAGCAGTGCCTCCGATAGGAAGTCCACAGCCATTTCAGTCTCCGTAACGCCATTGATGAGCACAAAGTGTCAGCGAGCTGACTAGCCTGGTAGTCCCACTTCGTCCTCCTCCTATACCCCAAGGGGTGTGAACCCAATTTAAACTCAAGATATCTGCGGTCAGAAAGGGAACAGTCATTTGAGACCGTCCAGTTATCTAATAAGTCGGAGTGTTCCGAGCTGACCAATGTCAAATCGAGAACCTCCTGCCCATTAGTTACAATGAACGTAGGTTCCGCGCCCATGTTTGCTTTTTCTAAATTATTATTTATTACAGATAAAAGAAAGTCGCTAACTCACCCCTAGTGCTGGTGTTACAGCAGTCCCATGTAATGTGGTGCGCGTTAGCACAGATAACCACATATAGCCCGAGACGATCCAGATTGACCTGTCGCCCATCTCTAGGGCCGCTGAAGTTGTGTCTTCATCACTGAAATCAGAAAGAATGAAGATATCCAACGTGTTTTAAGCCAAAATACAAGATCTAATTTTACCTATTCCTTTGGCATATAGGAGCTTATAGCTCTTGAGGTTTTATCCGCAAACCCGATTCTTGTGGATCCATGGTTCTTGGACTATTACTAGCTCCTCCTTCCTCTCTACCACCCTAAGGAGCAGTGCAGCGGATGCTGCCTTAGAGTGGTGAAAGTTTATCTGCGTCACCTTCACCATGTCCAGTATAGACGACCGTGACATTGGCGGCAAGAAGTCCTGATTCAGGACTACGATCGCCGTTCTTAAGGATCACTTAGCTGCTGAAACCTTGACAACTTTCCAGTTAAGGGTGGGAAGATGGGGATTGCAGCTCTGAATAATCTTCTAGATTTCCTCCGCTGCAGAGGGTTCCGCTGGGATGGTAGCTATGGATCTAGGTCTCCGTGGTATCTCACTCACCAAAACTACGTCGAGCCTAGCACCTTCCCATATTTGGTGCATGTTTGGGACGTTTTGTCCCTGGTTGCTGTCTAACGGCTGTCGCTCCTTCCTCCGAACGTTGCCGTTTAGGCATTGCCTTCGCTGGGACAGGAGGTGAAACGCTCTGACCCCCAGTAGTTGGCCCATGCCAATGAAACTTCCTGTTCAGCGGAAAGCTCACTGGCCTCTTTGGAGCAGAATAGCTCAATAATACGCAAGGCAGCACGCCTTGTGTTGGATGCCCTCTTGGAAGGATTTTTACAGGATGTACTCATATCTGACCCTCTTTGCACAATAGGCATATGGGAGGCTGCTTTGGCGCGAATGACAGAGGTACATCGTCGCTATTGGGTGTCGAGGCTGATATAGCCACCGACGGGGTTGTCTTTGTCTCCTTGTCCTTATCATTAGTCCTTTTTCGTGCCATTGTTCGTCGATCGTTTGTTTTTGTTTTGGTTTATAAAAAGAGTTGTCATTTTGGTCCCACGAGCTTGGGGGATCTGGAGGTCCACCACGTCATAGCCCCCGATAACGCGGTAAGGGCTTAGTCTATTTGCTGAGGTGCTCAGGTATCAGAAAGATAGCTTTTAATGAAAATTATTAATAATTCTTAAGCTAAGTCTACACGATATCGCTAAAAACTAAAAACTTTTCAAATTTAACTTTTTGCAAAAAATTGATGGGTCATATCTACGGACTCTAAAAATCTTAAATCATTTTCTATACTCTTTCGACAAAAAATACACTGGTTTATCTCTGTTCTTGATGTGCAAGTAGCTTCTACAGAGTCAACTAAAGACAAATATTTTAAGTTGTCTCCAAATGTTAGCTGAATTCATATTAGTTTTGTTTCAGCTAATGATTTGTATTTTAAGTTGTGCTAGTGTTTATGTCACAACTGTTTACTTCGATGATGTTCTATTTTGTGTTGTCTCTTTTTAGTTGTTGTAGGTAAGTTTCTTGTGTTATATTTCGTTTTGTCTCTATATTTATGAAATAACACCACTATATATATGAACAAATTTCACATAATGGGAACAACCCAAAAAAACTTGTTATTTTACGATACTCCCTGAAAAAACTACAAAAACAACTACCGTTGTATACTTCTTTCTCGTATTTCTTTACAATGCCATAATTGTTTTCAACGTTCATTGTAAATATTTAAAAAAAACAGTTTTTTGCCTCTACTGAATCATCATATTTATGTTGAAAAATTTGCTTTTAGTGCTAACATATCGTGCGCTTCGCCATTAAATTAAAAAACATTTTTTAATACAGTAGCCCGTTTCTGTATATCTCACATCGTAAAACTCTTCGCATGAAACGTGTGAATTGCAACAAAAATAGTGTGAAATGAAACAAAAAATGGTTTTTCTCACACAAGTGCTTCTGTATCTTTTTTTTGCGAGAATTATCTGTCATTTAAATAATTTTCCAGCAATTATTGGAAGGATGCGAGAAAAAGTGTTTCTATAACAATATTTTGCGAAAAGTTGCTTTCAAGAACTGTCAAAATAAGTCACATTTGAAATTGGTGGCGAGAAAAACAAAATGTAGATATTTTGAATTTAAAATATGTTTATATAGTATTTTTTTTTAAATAAATAAAAAAATAGAAGGAATATAAATGATAAATGCATAATTTCTATGATGAAAATAAACAAAAAACAATTGTTATATTTTGTTAGTTTAAATTTTTGTTAGCCTTTTCTTGTTTTGGTTTTAATCAGTGCTGCCAGATAAATTTGTGTCAAAATCGTCAATTTCCTGAGAAAAAAATAAAAAATATCGTCTTTTTTGTTTTAAAAATCGTGCAATTTTAAATCAATTTTAAACAAATTTGTTTCGACTTTTATTAAAAAATAATCAAACAAAAACATAGTTAAAGTTCATGGGTATTTAATAATTATTATTTAATAATTGAGATAAAAATCTTTAATTTACCTATTCCTATAATCTTTTTCTTTTTTACCTGAAATAGACTTAGTAGAATACCTTGTAGTTAAAATTAAAAAAATCGGTTCATAAATAAACGGGTTAAAGACCCAATAAAATCTTCGCCTACAAAATAATATGTTAAGTAATCAGAAACACATAAAAGCATAACATACAATTCTACTAAAAAACTAATGAATTTTACAAGGGTTGTGCCAAAAAGAAAAAATTCAAAAATAAGTCATTTTTTATCTTAATACATCCAGAAAAAGTAGTTATCGAAGTTCTTATGGAACGTTTTTACTGGGAGACAAACAAATTTCTTTCCTGCCGGAATAATGGTTTTGGCACAAAAGTGTACATTTAAGATAAGAATATCAAATATCAATCATATTTTGTATATGTTTATAAGAAGTATTAAATGTTCAAAATAAGGCAAGTCGGTCCATTACTTTCCCTCGAAATTTTGCTTTTGCCGATACATTTTTTAGGGAAGAAACAAACAATTTCGAGGACAATTTTCACAATAGGGATAAATATAAAAATTTAAGCAGCCTTGTTTCTAAAGATATCTTTTTTTCTAATAAACAAAAATATAAAAATATTTACAATTATTTTATTTCGAAGACTAAGGGGCTTATAGTGTAAAACGCAACGCCAACAATTTCATTAAAAGCAAAAATAAAATCAAAAATATTTTATAAATTTGTTGTTGCTTTCTACAGACATTCATATTATTTTTTTTTCAATTTTCAACGCCACAAAATAGAAGTGTTTGAAATTTAAAAATTTAAGATGAATTTCTATAGAAAGTAACAACAAACTTATAAAATATTTTTGATTTTGTTTTTGCTTTCATCACTTTTTTAGAAAAAATCATCAAAACGTCACTTTGTTAATATCGGAACAAAAAATCGTCAAGATGACGATAACTCGTCCAATCTGGAAGCCCTGTTTTTATTATATTTATTTCTTTTGTTGACGTTTCGCTTTTATTTGACACTTAATTACTGGAAATATTCCAGTATAAACAGAATTTGTTGTGTCTGTTTTCGCATTCAAATACAGAACCAGTTTTATCTCATAAATCGAGAAACGATGGAATTTTTTGTTTCACACTTCATGTAAGAAATTTTACGATGCGAGAAATACAGAAACGAGCTACAGATCTCGTGCATTGTTTATGAAGTTATTTGTACCAAGTTTGAATACTTTCATTGCTACCACTGCACAGTAGCACAGAAATATATTCTGGAAAAACGCTAATAAGCCCTATATATTTTACGTAGTTTCCAGATGCATCAGAAACATCTATGTTTAAAAACATTTATTTTAGGATAATCTGAATACTTGCTGATACTTGTTCTGTAAAATACGAATATCAATAAGAGATGGTATTACAATAAAAACTTTATTCTACAAAATACATAAAAAATTAAACTATTTGCAAAAAATTAAAAATAGTGTTTAAAAAGTAAATTGCAAACAAACAAAAATTATAGTCTAAAAATAAAAACAAGCTGTGTGAAAGAATAATGTTAAACACATGGCATTTAAAAGTGAGCATTATAATACTTGCTTGTATGTGGAATTCATGTTTGGTTAAAGCAGCAAAGTCATGTCCTCTGGAATGTATTTGTTTATCTCAAACTCAAGTAAGTATTTAATAAATATACAAAAAAAATAATAATAATTAAAATTAGGGTGGTAACGATAAGCCTTTTTGCCGATACGATATCGATACTCAAAATAAAATATCTCCGATACGAATATTGAATTTAAATTCAAGTTAAAAATAACAAAACTTCAGTGAATTAATTTTTTATTATCAAAAATTACAGTGTTATAAGAGATTATTAATATTCAAAAGTTAATAAGACATAAAAACAAATAATTAAATTTTAATTCATGATAAAATTAACAAAAACAAGTAAGAGTGCTATATTCGGCTGTGCCGAATCTTATATACCCTTCACCATTGTGCGAGTAGAATACAGAGCTACTAAATAATTTTTACATATACATACATATTTACAATACTTAAAACTTCATTATAAATGAAATTTAAAAAGCGAAAACTGGTAAATATTTTTTTAAAATCGTTTTTAGAACATAAAAATATTAAAAAAAATTTCCATTTGACAGATTTATATACCGACGTGTTAAAGAAGAAATTTGCCAGTTATTTTGGTTGTAAAACTTGGACTCGGGAAGATCTATGGTTCCCGAAAATGGGTATTTTTCAAAAAAAAATTAATATTTTGGTCATAACTTTTTCGTATCTTAACCGATTTTCCCGAGTTTTTCAGAAAATATTTTCTATTAAAAATTTCCGATCTTTTGATATATAAGGCGTAACCATAGGTCATATTACAGTCAAAAAATTCAGGTTTTGATACAATTTTTAATACTTTTTGTATGGGAGGTACCACGCCCACTTCTCCAATCCCGCCCACATTTAGTGGGATGGTGTGTATTTATAATCTAAATGCTTGTACCTAATTTGAAAACTTTGGCCATTGCCGTTCTCCAGACATACAGAAAAAAGTAATAAAAATACAACAACCACAAGGGATTTTTTTGGAAAAAGTAGAGGCAGTCGTGGTTTTTTGGTCATATCTCAGTCATTGTTGGACCGATCTGGCTGAATTTCAATAGCAAAAAATGATGGACTATATGTGACATAAATGTAAAACAACCTAGCATGTCTGGAGTCTCCGGAAAACACATATCAAAAGTAAGACGGACGGACGGACAGACGGACGGACATTGTTAAATCAACTTCTATGGTCTAAGACTACTATTGTAGAAATTACAAACGGAATGACAAACTTATATATACCCTTTTCCACCTGTGGTGAAGGGTATAATAAAATTTTTTTACAGAAATAACAGTGTTAGAAATTTACATTAATAAGATTTTTGTATAAAAAATTAAGTACAGGGTGGCGCAGAAAGGGCTATATGGTTTGAATTCTTTATAACTTTTTTAACTATTATTCTTTCTTTGTTTTTTTTTTTAATTAAGGATCAAAAATATACAATCGAACAAAGAATAAAATTAATTGAACCCGATTTATTATTATTAAAATAACTTGTTTTGGGTGTGTAAAATACAGGGTGGCGCAGAATAAGCTATATGGTTCGAATTCTTTATAACTTTTTTAATTATTGTTCTTTGTTTTTTCAGCATTTTGTGAAGAAGGCTTGGGAAATTATTAATGAATAACTATACAATCGAACAAAAATAATGACCCGCAAATTTTGCGAAAAGTTATGGAAAATATGCTAAAAAGAGCACGTATGTGTGAAGCAGAAAATGGACATCACTTACATCCTGTTCATTATTTCTCAAAGCTAATTGCAAAAAAATTCCCAAAAATATACTTTATTTAAAAACAAATTATAATAATCGCATAAATAAAAAAGTTATAAAACATTTAAGCCATATAGCTCATTCTAAGCCACCCTGTATTATCAACACTTGCGAAGATAGACGATTTGGCAAGTCCGTTTAAACCAGACCTGTAGTGGTCTGGTTCTGCCAGATGCGACAGAACTAATTTGAAAACTTAAGAATTTCTTCAAGTTTGGGTATAACATGTTATTGCGGCCTTAAACAAGCTTTCTTTCGACTTCTTCTTTAGCAAAATCACAACATAGGTTGGAAAGAGGATTCTCTAATATTTTTTTCACAAACGCACAAAGGCCATTTCTTTTAGACTTAGACCCCTTTTACAATGTGGCAAGTCAAAGGCAGACAGACGAAGTTTGTAGGCGAGAGAGGAAAAAAGTGAAGTGTGTTACGCATACAGCGTCGCCCCCTTACCAGCAAACTTCGTCTGTCTGCCTTTCACTTGCCACATTGTAAATTGGGACTTATTAGAACTTGTACCACCTGTTGAATTTTTTTTTTCAATATAAGATGCCAAGGCAGTGCCTCATAACTTAACACCGTAGCACCGGATTGGCTTTTAGATAGAATTGTAAACTAAGAGTTTGCAATCCAGACTAAGGGCAGCATTTCTTTTAAAGAGCCAGTTTATTTCAATTGCTTTTAGTTTCATTTTAGTTAATTTTGCCTCTATATGACATTTCCATGTCTTGGGCTTAATCGTTCATTCAGGTGACCGATCGTTATCGTTCAATTCGTTCGAGTTCGTTCAGTCGTTCATTTCAGGTCACTTGCTCTTTTATGTCAGTTCGTCTTTTAAGTCTGTTGTCCCTTTCGTTCCGTCGTTTACATGTCTTGTGCTCTTGGTCTTAACTCAACAAGCGATTGAATAATGTGTTAAAAGAAACAAGTTTAGCATACTCATGTGATAATACATTTAAAATATTATGTAGATAAATTCAAAAGAATATTAAGTTTAAGAAAATGAAAATGTTATTAGCAAACGGATAATTTTATTGTAAAAAAAGGAATTTTACGGTTATTTTTTAATGTTAATTTTATAAGGGAGAAATTCATATTAAGATTTTTCTTTTCTTTAATTAAAAAAATACAATTCAAGAAAATATATTCTAAGGTTTTTTCAGTTGATTTAAACTAAATTTAAATTACGACTAAGGCTTCGTACAGACGATGGTCAAATCTTACAATATTGTAAGCAGGCGTTGCCAACAGCAATATTTTTCTGGCGATTGTCAGATGCATTGATTTTGCACTTCTGCAAATACAAATGAGCTTACAATGTTCACACAGTTGTAAGACATTTTAGCCAATTTTAATGCAATTTAAGCAACGCTGCTTACCAATATTGTAAGATCTGACCATCGTCTGTACGAAGCTTAACGACTAAAAAATCATTGCAGGTTAAACTTTCTTTTTGTTAAATCTTTAATCAGTAAACATATAAACCAAAATGTATTAACAAAGTGACCTCAGTGAATTACAACGCGACAAAACCCAAAAACCAGATAATTAATACAGCAAAGAATCTTATATCAAGAGTATTAAATATAAGTGACTCACAATATCATAACAAAAATATCATCAAAATCGCAAAAATATTAAGTAGCAATAGTTTTCCTAAAACATTAATAAATACTGTTAACTTTCGCAGGAATTTATTTGAACAAAACACAACCACAATCTTTGAATTGTAAACTCTCTTTTATTTACTAATATTTTTCCTTAAATACTAAAATTCTTATTACTAAAAAAAAAACAATATTCCTACCTACTAGATTTTATAAATTACAATAATACATACATACATGCAGCCTAAATAAACAAAACATTAAACTATCGTTATAAACGCATTACTGTTTATTACTACAATAGAAAATTAAAAAAGGATCGCTCACATGTATGTATGTATTATTATTAAAATGTGTGCACCACATGTTGAGTTTAAAGTAACATTCTGGCGACCTTGCAAGATTGTAATCTTGTTTATGATGTGTGTACACCAGATCTTATTTTAAACTCAACATTCTGGCGGCCTTGAAAGATTTTAATCTTTCAACAAATTATTTTCATGTTAATATTTTGTACGTTAATATTATGGTTACATTAATCTAGTTTAATAATAAAAAATGATTACCTTTTACAATAAAATTACATTAATCTAGGTAGAGCAACGGTTGCGGGTAAGTAGTTTGAAGATATAATGCACAGCTTCCTAAATATGTAAACAACTGCAAATATAATAACACAGATTATTATTAGGGGCGTTTGAGTACTTTTACAGTAAAATGCAGTAAATGAGAAAATTGTAAAATTTGCTCTCACAAAAAGCTGTTGTCCAAAAAAGTACGCGAACGCAAATTTTGTAAAAATTCGTAAAATAAAGGCAACAGCTGATGCCAAGTAATTGAAGTGTTGAAAAATGTTAACACTTTTGACTACTTAACTCGTTTTCTTATCGGTACTCGATTAAATACTTTTTATAACACAAACATTTTTGGAAAATACAAACAAATTGTTTTATGTAATCTTTCAGATTTGTTTGTTTTTTATTTTATTTGATGTTACTAATTTGTGGCGGGTTAATTTATTAAAAGAACATGAATAATTTTTTGCTATTGATTACTTAAGTACCCAAGTACTTAAGGCCAGTTTACACGGTAATATTTTGTATTACGACTTGTCGAATAATTATGTAGAATGAGAAAAATCTTATCATGTAAAAGCAAAATGTATTGAGTAAGAGAGAATACGGATACAAAATCTGACAAGCGGTCGGTAAATGCTTTTTTTCTAAACCATTTTAGAAATTAATGTATTCTCATCACACCAGAGGTGTATTTTAACGGAGTATATTGAAGTTGGTAGCATTTTTATACAATTACAAAAACAACTAAAATCAACTCAGGAAATTTTCATGTTGTTTTTGTAAAAATTTAAAACTGCAACCATCTGTTTTTTTGTTATTATTTTTGATTTTACTTATACCATCCGTGTAAACATGAATTATACTTACAAAAGATTTTTATTTTTTTCTTTTAAACACGGAGAGAATTTCATAATATTTTGATTCTACAAAGTCGTAATACATTGTATTACCGTGTAAACTGGCCTTTAGCACTTTTACAACTCTAAAAAATTAACATAACAAAATAAGTTTCAAATGTTTTTATTAAGCCAAGTAAATGATTCACAAACAAGTTAAATTAATTAATATTTATTCACATTTTGTTTTTGTTTAATTTTTATATCAACTTTTCGTTTATTTAACAATTTTTTCACAATTTGTAAGCATTTTGTTTGTTACTTTTGTTTGTTTACCTTTTGAAACATATGTTTTTTTGTTTTACAAAATTTTACTGCAAAAATTTCTGCAGTTAAAATTTGTAAATACTCAGACAAGAACTGTCACTTTTCGCTCTCAATTTGTGTTCTCATTTACTGCATTTTGTGTACTCGAACGCAATTTCGTAAAATGCAGTAAAGTTCAGTAAAAAATAGTAAAAACTTTTGTGTTCTCGAACGCAGCTATTATTGTTGTTATGCTGATACCATAATGTGTCAGATGATGAACGTTGAGTTGTGTAGTTAATCCAAATAAACTGGTTGCCGTTGGGATGTCCGGAATTTTGTATATTTCCATTTCACCAGCAATCTTAACGTGAGCAATCGCTGGTATGAATTTCGAGATGTTTATAGTTGGGAAAACATAGCTTACTTCTGAATAATATACATCATAAGCCCAAAGATTTACTTCGGCTGAATCGAGTTGACATTCAGCATTTAATTTTAATATACCAGCCCCTTTTATTATAATCGGATGGATTTTATCGTGACATATTACATCTGCTGACGTATCTTCCTTGACAGAAAATATCCAAGAGTTTGCTGTGTGCATCTGTTGCCAATAGTTCGTAAATCTTTTTATCTCTATTTCGCAACTATTTGGAATATTCTCCGTCTTTAAGAAGAATTCCATCTCGCAACTAGTTGTACCTCTCGTCTTAAACATTGGATGGATTTGATGGCATAGCATCAGCTGATTCATTTTTTGACAATGACCAAACTCATTATTGTCTAACTTGTAGTATGAATTCTTTCGTTCATCGACAAGAATATATCTGTCGGTTGTATAAATTTTTTATCGATAATCCGTCGTGTAGAATGGGATACGAATAAATTTCATACGCTTGAAGAATCTCATTGTTGATTAAAGGAAGACGTATATTAAACAGAATGAAATCTGTCGTTGTTCTTGTTGATACCTGAGCCACTCTTTCCATTTCAATAGGATTTTCAGAAGGAAGACGCAAGTTCCGACTTATCTTTGTCTTGATGATTTCAATTTGTTGCTTAAACTTCTTTACAGGCAGTATTCGGTGAATGAAGTTGCCTTTCAAATTTAAAAGAACTTCAATTATGTCTACTTGTATTTGCTCAAATATTTCCACCGATGTCAAAATGTTTGTTATTACTCTGATTCTTGCTGCTTCGTCTTTCGCCTCATGTATTTCGGTCTCCAATGACTTTATGGACTCGCTCAGCTTTACAATATTTTTAAAAACAACCTTTTTTTCTTTTTTAATCATATCCAATGTCATATCTTGAACAGATGTAATATTTTGAATGACATTCAGTATCTTCAGATTCTCTGCAGAGCCTTGTTTCAATTTTCGTGATATTTCATCGGCATGTTCTTCATCCATCAAACCGAATAATGCATGATGTATACTTCCGACGAATGGCAAAAGAGATCGTGTTTTACGTCTTGGAACTGAAGACATTATTAATTCATGCCTGTTCAACACCCGATCATACATAGTATACAGGTTTTGTTCTGTTGATGATGAAAATATTTGCTTCGTTTTTCTTCAATTGTCAAGTGTACTTTTCGCTTCATCTAGGAATGATTTGGCTTCTATATAATCTGATATGTTGACATGTACTAAAATATTCCACGTGCTTGTTGCTAACCCCACCGTTTCTACCTTTTCAAAAAATATACCTGTCTTATTACGAAATTCTTTTATATCAAATTGGGCATAAATCGGATTAAGTATGGATAGTAATGATAGCAAAACAAATAACATATTTTTATTTTTCAATCTTTTAGTGACGTTAGTGCTACGGGTATTATAATTAATGTTATATTACTACAAATTATTTTAGTTTTGCTCTTAGAATTATCACCTAAATGTGAATACTTTGCATTTCCTTCTTTATTTATTAACGTAATAACTTTTTCAATGTCGTCTTCGACATCATCAGCGGGAAAAGGACAAACATTGTTAATTGACCTTTTGGTCTCCCCATTGCTGGTCCTTACATCCACCATTCTACATAAACCATCCGATCCTAATATGGTTCGGATGATCCTCCCCCGCCTCCAGCTCATTGGAGGAATGTTGTCCTCTTTTAGTAGAACTGATGTTCCCGGCTTTAGATTTTCTATAGGTTTTTTCCATTTGTACCTTTTTTGTAATTCGGATAAGTATTCTAATGACCATCGACTCCAGAATTCTTCCATATTGGATTGCACTGATTTCCAATGCTCTCGTATATTATGATAACACTGATTATTCAATGAATCATTAAAAGTGGTCAATGACTCACCAATTAGAAAGTGTCCTGGAGTTAAGACATGCAAGTCGTTAGGATCATCGGACAAAGGGGTCAACGGTCGTGAATTTAAAATTGCTTCTATTTGTGTGATAAGAGTATATAATTATTCGTACGTCATTGTGCCCTCTGTTACGTTAATAAAATGTTTTTTCACCGACTTTACGACGGCTTCTCATAATCCTCCTACATGAGGTGACCTTGCTGGTATGGTAAGCCATTCAATACTATTATTTTCACAGAAGATATTTAAATTCCTCTTGTGATTGGATTCAGTAAATAGTTGATAAATTTTATTTAAACTGTTAGAAGCCCCTACAAAATTCGTTGCATTGTCCGAAAAAATTTTCTGTGGACAACCTCTCCTAGCTACAAATCTTTTTAAGGCCCCTATAAATGCTGCTGAGGTTAAATTTGAAACTACTTCTAAATGCACTGCTTTTGTAGAAAAACAAACAAATACACATACATATGACTTGTCCGTCTTTTTTCCTCTAATTTTATAATGAATTGTAATGGGACCCAGAAAATCTATTCCTACATTCAAAAATGGACGAGTCCTTATAACCCGATCTTTCGGTAAGTTTCCCATCAACTGATGCAACTGTCTTGGTCCTGTTCTAAAATATCTATAACATTTGCTAACAATTCCCTTTGTCAGCTGTCTTCCATTCAATGGCCAAAAACGTTGTCTAGTTATTGTTAACAATCCTATATGCCTATATGTAGATGTTCTTTATGTATTTGTTCTATTAACAATCTAACAATATTATTTTTGTTAGGTAGAACAATTGGATGTTTAGCTTCAAATGTTAAGGAACTATTTTCTAACCTACCTCCCACTCTGATCAGTTCCTGATTGTCCAAAAAAGGACATAACGTTGTAAGTTTTGATGATTTTGGAAGCATCTTTTAACGTTTTAGTATGATTTAGTGTTCCTTTTGAATATTTTTTAAAATTAATTTTAATGCTTCTTGTCTGAAAAATAAAAATGGTTTAGATTTTGGTTTTTTACTTAAATGAATGAACTTTGTTATAAATTATTTGAACCTTGTAACACAATGGTAACCCTACAACCCAGCTGCATCTCACTTGTTTTTCTTTCCTTTTTGCTATATTTTATTATTTTTACGATTGTGAGAACACAGTCTAATAAAGCTCTTTAACAAAGGCGGTTGTGTTTTTATTTCAAAAGGAAATATATCTAACAAGGGTTATGGGCCCAGACTGCGCAGCGCAATAAATAGTTTTTAAACAATTTGTCCATCGTATTTAAAAAAAAAAAAAAAAAATGAATTCTGTGGCTAGTTTGGAAAAACTTAATGGTGAAAATTATGCCACATGGTCTATACAGATCAAAAGTTTGCTAATAACCTTAGATCTTTGGGATGCTGTCCAAAGTGAATGCCCAACAGAGGCTGGAAAAATAGCTACTTGGAGTGTGATGGACCAGAAGGCTCTCGCCATGATTAATTTAAGTGTTAAGCCTGGTGAACTCATTCACATTAAGGATTGCTCAACGGCAAAGGGTGCATGGGATTCCTTAAGTGGACTCTATAAGGCAAATACGGCGTGCAGGAAGGTGAATCTCTTCAAAAAGCTGGTAAGGTTTAAGATATCTCCAGGGGAAAAGATCTCTACACAAATTGGCGAATTTCGAGGAATCATAGATGATTTAAAGACTATTGGTATTGCATTAAATGAAGATTTTGTTGCTGTGTTGCTGTTGTGTGCGTTACCGGACGAAATGGAAAGTTTTGTTGTTGCTGTTGAGAGCAGAGATGATTTGCCTGGAATTGAACAGTTAGTTTCAAAAGTTCTAGAAGAAGAACGGCGCCAAGGTGACAAAAATTTTACAAATGATAATCGAGTTTTTTCAGCCAGTTTCTACAATAAACAGGAAAAAACCAACAAAAATAACAAGTTTATAAGAAAAAACAATTGTACTGAGAAAGAGAAGAAACGAAATAATATAAAATGTTTTAAGTGTGGCCAAAAGGGACACATTCGCTCTCAGTGTAAAGTTGATGCTGGTGAGTCTGTCGCGTCTGTTCTCTGCGCAGTTAATAACCAATTAGATAGCGGTGAGCAGTGGATTCTTGATAGTGGTGCGTCGTCACACATGTGTCGTAGCAGAAATTGGTTTTCATCTTTACAACAAGAAAAACAGAAAATTATCTTAGCGTCTGGGGAGATTGTATTTGCGGAGGGAAAGGGAACCGTAAAGTTGAGTTCAGAGTACATGAATATTAAGCTTATAAACGTTTTGTATGTTCCTCGTCTTCACTCAAATTTTTTATCTGTAAGCAAGTTCATAGAGGCTGGTCATACTGTATATTTTTCAAAGAAGAGTGCGAATATTAAAAACAAAGAGAGCAAGACGATTATGTATGCCTTTAAGGAAAATGGTATATTTTTTGCTAAGTTAAAAAATTTGACGTCGGCAGAGTGTGCGTTTAGTGCGGCGTCAAAAAATGAATTTGTTAAATGGCACACTCGATTTGGTCACTTGAACAGTAAAGACTTAAATAAATTGTGCAGCAAAAATATGGTGCGGGGGTTGAATTTAAAATTACCCGAAAATTTTCAATGTGTTACTTGTGCTGTTGGCAAGATTACAGCGAAACCGTTTAATACGTATTCACAAATAAACACTAAAGCAGTTCTGGAGTTAATACACACAGACTTATGTGGACCGTTTAAGGTGAAATCTCAAGGTGGTGCGTTGTATATGATGACCTTTACTGATGATTTCTCACGATATGTCTTTACATACTTTTTAAATCGCAAGGCGGATGCGTTTGATGTTTTCTTGCAGTTTGTAGCAATGGCAGAAAAACAGAGTGGCTGTAAATTGTTGCAGATCAGAAGCGATAATGGTAAGGAATATGTAAATTGTAAATTTGAAGACTACTGTAGAGAAAAAGGCGTTGTGCACCAGACAACAGTTAGTCACACACCCCAACAAAACGGTGTTGCTGAAAGGGTAAACCGGACGCTTGTCGAGATGGCTCGCTGTATGTTACATGATTCAGGTCTACCTCAGAGTTTATGGGCAGAGGCCATAAACACCTCAACATACATAAGGAATAGAAGTCCAACGAAAATACTTGGAGATGTGACTCCTTATGAAAAGTGGAATAACAAAAAGCCATCCGTTGCGCATTTTCGAACATTTGGGTGCGATGCTGTAGTTCTTCATAAAAATCGTAGTGGTGGTAAATTAATGCCAAAGGGAGTGAAATTGAAATTCATTGGTTACGAATCGATGACTTAGGGATATCGTTTGTACAATTCGACAAACCGCCAGGTAATTAAAGCTAAAGATGTCATTTTTTTTGAAAATTCGTTTGAAAAATTGCAAAATGAAGAGAATTGTGATGAAAAATTTCATGTTGACATTTTCCCCCAAAAAAAGCGAAGAAGAAAATAAATATAAAGTGGAAAAAACACACTTTTCGGATGATCTTTTCGAAACAGCATGTGAAGAAGAATCATCGAATGATGAAGTGACGAAGGTAGATAATAATGAAGAGGTCCAACCAAATGAAGGAGTCAAAAGGGGTCGTGGCAGACCAAAGCGTATTTTGGACGGACAACCTGGACGTCCGAAAAAACAGTATGCAACAGCTACTGAAATGCTTAATTCTACGGTAGAAATCCCTAAGAATCTCACAGAAGCATTGAAATCAAATGAAGCCTCAGAATGGAAGATTGCGATGGAACGTGAGTATAATTCTTTGGTTAAGAACAATACATGGGTACTCGTGGATAGACCGAAGTCCAGAAATATCATTGGGTCAAAATGGGTATTCACGATTAAACACAAAGCAGATGGTTCGGTCGAAAAATATAAAGCAAGACTGGTAGCCCAGGGGTGTTTCCAGAAATTCAATGTGGACTACCATGAGACGTTTGCACCAGTGGTCCGACACTCTACCATTAGAATAATATTGGCCCTAGCAGTTAAATACAAATTATTGGTAAAACATGTAGATATAGTGGCTGCATATTTAAATGGTGACCTGGAAGACGAGATCTTTATGGAGCAGCCCCAATTATTTAAAAGTTCTGCTGATACTGATAAAGTTTGCAGATTAATTAAAGCCCTATATGGTTTGCGCCAAGCTGGAAGGGAGTGGAATAAAAAGGTGTCGATTATTCTTTCGGAGATTAACTTTCAAAGATGTCAAACTGACAATTGTATATATTTTCGAAGAAATGGTGATAATATTAGTATCATTGCATTATATGTGGATGATATGATGATTGCGGCATCGAAGGAATCTGATATGAGTCAGATTATCAGTCAACTTAACAATCATGTTGAAGCCGATGATAGAGGACCGATCTCTTTTTATTTGGGTTTGGAAATCGAACGTGAAGGTGATAGAGGCCCCATACGAATTCATCAGAAGCAGTACACTTTAGAATTACTAAGAAAATGGAAAATGATAAACTCCAAACCAGCAGCAACACCATGGCCAAGTGGCACTGTCCTAAAGAAGTGTGAGGATGAAAATTGTCGCCAAAATTTACGTGAGTATCAGAGTTTGATTGGCAGCCTAATGTATCTCGCGGTCATATCAAGGCCGGATATTGCACACGCAGTTTCAAAACTGTCTCAGTTTAATTCACACCCCCATGAGGAGCATATGCAGGCGGCGAAACACTTGTTAAGATATCTTTTAAAACATCCTGATAAGAAGATATCATTTACTAGAAATAGCTCCATCCTCGTGTGTTTTACAGATGCTGATTGGGGATGCGATTCATGCGACCGAAAATCATACTCTGGTTTTGTAATGTTTCTTTCAAACGGTCCAGTTGCATGGGAGTCCAAGAAACAGACTATGGTGGCGTTAAGTTCCATGGAGGCGGAGTATGTAGCCCTCAGCCAAGGTTGCAAAGAAGTTATTTTTACAAGGAGCCTACTTAGTGAACTTGGTTTACCGGAATTCATCGAGCAACCTACAGTTATCTATTGTGATAACCAAGGAGCAAACTTTTTGGTTAGAAACCCGGCAGTCCTAAAGCGCAGCAAACATATTGATATCAGATTCCACTATATCAGAGATAGATACAACGATGGGTCGATTGAAGTTGAGTACATATCATCTGAGCAGAATGCTGCTGATATTTTTACTAAGGTATTAACCAAACAAAAACATGCTAGTGCATGTGAACTTTTGAACTTTTAAATGAATTTTTATTTTTGAAATCTTGAAATATTTTATTTTTTGTAAATGCATTTGGGTTGAGTTGGGGTATGTTATAAATTATTTGAACCTTGTAACACAATGGTAACCCTACAACCCAGCTGCATCTCACTTGTTTTTCTTTCCTTTTTGCTATATTTTATTATTTTTACGATTGTGAGAACACAGTCTAATAAAGCTCTTTAACAAAGGCGGTTGTGTTTTTATTTCAAAAGGAAATATATCTAACAAACTTTAAAATATATGCTATACTATTTTGAAGAAAGTTAAATTTGTTCCTATGATTAATTGTGCTATATAAAGATTCGACTTTTTTTACCAGCAAAACATTAACTGTTCTTTTTTGTTCTGGAACTTTTTGTTCCAAAATAAATGAAGAGTAATACGGCTCGCTTTTCTGTAAAAATTTTGGACCTTTAAACCAAAATTCATTTTGAATTAATTCTTTTGCCATTAGTCCTCTAGATATAAGGTCCGCTGGATTTTCTTCCGACCTGACATGTCTCCAATATTCTATATTAGTATTAGATTGTATGAAATTAATTCTGTTAGATACAAACAATTGCAAATTTGCCGCATCCAACCTTAACCAGCTTAATACAATGGAAGAATCAGTGTAATAGAAAATGTTTTTAAACTAAATTTTAAGGCTGTCTATCACTACTTTCATCAACTCTGTTAGTAATACACTGGCACATAATTCCAACCGTGGAAGTGTAGTCAATTTAATTGGAGCAACTCTTGATTTTGATGCTACCAAATTTGAATGTACATTTCCATAGCTGTCTATTGACCTTATATAAATTGCTGCACTATATGCTTTCATTGATGCATCACTTAAGCCATGTAATTCTACAAGTGTTGGTTTTACACTAATAAAATGTCTAGGTATTGTTATTTCATTTAAATATTTAAAATTATTTTTTATCTTTTCCCATTTGTGACTAATTTCTTTTGGTACCTTTTCATCCCAATTTATTTTTAATTTCCATAATTCTTGCATCAGTATTTTTGTACTCACCACGACAGGTCCAACTAATCCTAGCGGATCAAATAGTCTAGAAATTTCTGACAGTATGGTTCTTTTTGAAATGGTTTCGCCAGCCTCCCATTTACAGTTTAGGCTTAGTTCATCTGCGTTTGGATTCCATATAACACCTAGAGTTTTAACAAAATGTGAACCTTCTGATTTAATATTAAGACTTTCTACTATATGGTCTTCATTTACTCCATTTAATAAAGACATATCATTTGCACACCATTTTCTTAAAGACATACCAAACTCTAGCAAAATGTTGTTTAAATTTTTTCTAAGTGTTGTAACCTTTTCTAATGAATCTCCTCCGGTCATTAGATCATCCATATAAAAATCATTTTTTATGATTGCGGATTCTTCCGGAAATTGATTTATTTTCCAATCTGCAATTTTTGCAGGCATTTTACTGCTAAATATGGGGCCGATGTCGTACCATAAGTTACAGTTTTGAGGGCGTATGTTTTTAATTCCTCTGTTGGGTTAAAGCGCCAGAATATTAACTGATATTTCAAATCTTTCTCTGATACCCAAATTTGTCTGTACATTTTTCTATATCGGCTGAAAAAACATATCGATGTTTTCTAAATCAGTAGAATATTAAATAGGTTTTCCTGAAGTTTAGGACCTGTGTGCATAATATCGTTCAATGATATATTTGTTGTAGTTTTGCATGATGCATCAAACACAACTCTCAACTTTGTAGTTGTGCTTTCAGGTCGAATAACACAATGATGTGGTACATAATACACGTTATTTCTTAAATTTTTATTGTTTATTAATTTCATATGCCCCATTTCCAAATATTGTAACATAAACTCCTTATATTGTTGACCTATTTCCGGATTTTTGCTTAATTTTCTTTCTAGAGAAAAAAATCTTCTTTTAGCTACAAAGTCAGAATTGCCCAATTTGCTTTTATGGTCTTTAAAAGGTATTGCTACTTGAAATTTACCATCTGCCAATCTATTAATATTCTGATCAAATAATTTTTCGCACTTCTCTTCCATGGCTGTTAAATGATTTATTTTTGGTACTTCTTCTAGTTCCCAAAATTTTTCTAATATACCTTCGCATGTTGTGTTTACCGTAACTTTAGAATTTTCACTAATACCATCTAACTTTGTCATACTATAGGCTACCCAACCTAATTTTGTATTCTGTAATTTTGTTTTTGTTGTTTTATCTTGTATTTTCCCATTGCATATGAGATCAAATACAAATTCGTTTGATAGAAGTAAATCAACTCCTCTTGGTATATTGTATTGAGGATCTGCTAACTTAGTATTGGCAGGAAAATTTCCTGCTAACATCTTAGAACTTGGTACATCAGACACAATCTTATTCATAACCACAGCATTTAAGAAAGTTTTATATTCAGATACCTTTGATTTTATGTTTATGCCAATTTGTTCCTGTACCGATGATTTTTTCATTTGTAATCCCTCTATTTTTTATTTATCTTAATAATATCGGGTAGTTTTAATTTGTTTTTAAATTCTTTTGTTATAATATTTAGCTGAGAACCATTATCTAATAATACTCGACAGTCTATCCATTTATTATCTCCCGTCTTAACTTGAACAATTGCTGTAGATAAGAATACGTAATCATTATTTTTATCTTCATTATCACTGTTTACCAATACCGTTTTCTGTTGGAATTTTTCTTCATGGAGAAGAGTGTTATGATCATGTTTGCATATTCTGCAATTGAAGTTAGTAGGGCATTTTTTTGTAAAATGACCTGAGGAAAGACATTTGTGACATACTTGAAAATCTTTTACCTTCTCCAATCTATCTTTAACAGATAAATTTATAAATTTGGAACATCTAAATAAATTATGATTTATAGAGCATCCCAATAAGCATTTAATGTTATTCGACACAAATTCCTCTTTCTGTTCTTCTTACTTTCTAGAATATTGAAATTCTTTTCTGTTAATTTCCCGAAAATTATTTGTTTCATGATCCCATTTTGTAAATTGCTGACATGCATCTAGAGAATATTGAATTTGTTGCAAAAATTCAATCAATTGGTCTACCTTTGGCAATTCTCTAGATGCGCCCAAAAATTGCTCAAATTGGATTCTCATTTGATAATCCAATTTTCTTTGCAATATAAAACAGATTAAGGATTGATACATTTCCGCTGGATCAATTTTCACTACATTTAATGCTTGCAAACTTTCGTTTATTATATCTATAAAATTTCCAACACTTTTAGAATTAAACTTTACTGAAGGAGCGTCAAGAATAGATTTAAAATAAATTGAGGTAGTAGCTCTATTATTCGAATACCTAATATTTTTCTAAAATATTCCACGCTATATCAAAATTTTCTTCTCTGGAGGGTAATTTAGCTATTTTCTTTATTGCCTCACCAGTTAATTTTGATTTTAATACACACATCTTTTGTGTTTTTGAAATTGGTTGACTCATTATTAATTGTTCAAACAATTCTTTAAATGTATCCCATTCCGTAGTTTTTCCATCAAATTGTGGTAGGTCAATTGATGGCAATGTATATGGAAGGGATTTAAAACCTATTCCAATTTTTGAAATCTCCTGATATGCATCACGCAATGAGTAAAATACTTCAGTCAACTCATCATCAGGAAATTCTCCAATATATTGGAAGAACACTTTTTCTGCAATTTCAAACTTGTTTTTTACAACATCAATTGTTATCTTTTTACATTTGAAATTGTCTATATTCACTTCTACCTCGTCTAAAATATACTGAAATTGCCGTTTCAAACCAGCATGTTTTTCCCTTTCATACTCTAGCTTCACAGCGAATTTTTTCATTTCACTTTCTTCTTTTTTTTATCACAGTGCTCGTTGAATGCAGACGTGTTTTTTTTTAACTCGGCATACGGTTTTTGTTTTCTTTTAACATACTTAAATAAGTTGTTATAAAATCATAATATTATTTATTAAATAAATAATATAATATCAGCGAATTGGACGCTTGAAAATAATTTTTAATTTGTGAACATAAACGTCAATAATTAAAATAATAAAAGTTACAATTTAATAAAAAAATTTATGTATGAACATACATACATAAACATACATACATACATTTTAAGCAAAAACATTTCTTGTTTTTGTTATTCTTCTTTTTTATTATCGGGGTTTTTAACAACAAATAACAAGAAAAGCACAATTAAACAAACTGTAAAATAAAAAAAAAATCTCTTATGAATGCGTACAATGCAAAAACAATAAAACATAATGAAAGAAATGCTTATGTTACAGTGAGTGTTGACGAAACAAAAGTAGAAACAAAAAAAAAGAATCGATGATAGCAATTACTTAACGGCTAAACCTATTACTCGAACGCGTTCCCTCTCACCCATTTTGTTTACAAATACGGTCGATCGTAATACAATAACAAGTTTGTTAACTGCAAGCGCTGCCGCAGAGCCAAAAAAACTATAATAAGTGATGATAACCCCAAAACAGCCGCTATGGACAACTCAGTAACTCAAGTAAAAATTTCTCAAAAGCCTACAGTACAAGTTGGTATGGACAGGTACATAACAGTGCTCAAACGGGGACGCAGCCCTACCTCTGCAGCAGTTGCTTCGGCCTCAAAAGTACCAACTTTTGATAAAATAAATACTCAAAATCGTTTTGCAATTCTGGAGGATGAATCCTCTGAAGCACCAAACGTCATAAAATCGTCAAAGCCTCCCCCGATATATCTTAGGGAACAAAATTCAAATGAGCTCATAAAGAGTTTGATATCAGTGATAGGTGAAAATTCGTTTTACGTAGCGGCTATCAAGCGTGGTAGTATAATCGAGACAAAAATACAAGTCAATCATGAGAATGATTTTCGCAAAGTAATAAACAACTTTGAAGCACAAAAAAAAAACTTTTATACATACCAACTGAAAAGCAGTAAAGGTCTTCAGGTAGTGATTAAGGGTATTGACTCATGTGTGGACCCAGAAGAGGTCAAAACATTCCTAGAAGAAAAAGGCTTCAAGGTAAAACAATTAGTAAACATTAAAAATAGAGAAAAAATTCCCCAACCACTTTTTCGAGTAGAGTTTGAACCCGGCGACGTTAAGCTTAAAAAAATGAAACGCATCCCATCTATGATTTAAAATACATTCTGTACAGAAAAGTAACTATATAGGAGCCGCACAAAAGAGGTGGTCCCGTTCAATGTTTGAACTGCCAAGAATTTGGCCATACTAGGGCATACTGCTATTTACCCCCTGTTTGCGTAGTATGTGGTGAGCTACACGGTACAGTTCTTTGCGATAAGTCTAAAACCGACCCCAACGTAAAAAAATGCAGCAACTGTGGTGGTAATCACACTGCCAATTATAGAGGATGCCCTGTATATACTATCGTCAAGCAGTCGGTTGGACCGAGAACTAATCCCCCTCAAATGCAGGTAACGAATCAAGTAAACAGTAATGATCTTCAGGCTCCGCAGCCTAGTAGTAACAGAACCTCTTATGCTAACGTTTTAAAATCAAACAAGGTACCAATGCAAGGCGCTTCGTCAAGTAATGACGAAACTCCAGTTTCTAATCTAAGTCGTTTAGAAAAACCATGGAAACATTAGTGCAAACAGTAAATAATTTTACAAACACAATGGGTAATATGATGCAGGAAATTCTTAGAATGCAATCGATGTTATTGCAAGCTATTCTTAACAAGCCATGAACTGTTTAAAAATTTGTTTTTGGAACGCAAACGGCATCCGCCAACATAAAAATGAATTAGAATACTTTCTTAAAAATAAACAAATTGATGTCATGATGGTTTCTGAAACTCATTTGACCTCAAGAAATACGTTTAAAATTAATGGTTATACTCTATATGATACCAAGGACCCTCGAGATAGAGCTTGTGGAGGTTCTGCTATATTAATAAAAAACCGAATTAAACACTACCCAATGTGTGATCATCGTGAAGATTATCTCCAAGCTAAAGAGCTAAATCGAAGCATAGTAATTTCATCTCTATATTCACCACCTAGATTTGCAATATCAGAAAGCCAATATTACAAATATTATAAGTCACTGGGGCCCTGTTTCCTGGCTGCTGGCGATTACAACGCAAAACATACCTTCTGGGGGTCACGACTTATAACACCAAAGGGTCGTGTTTTGTTTAATAAAATGAAATTAAATGTTGTCGCGAGCGGCCAACCAACATATTGGCCTGCTGATCCGCAAAAAATTCCAGATGTCATCGATTTTGGCGTGGTTAAAAACATCCCCACAGAAACGATTTACGATGAAGCTTCCATAGAATTATCCTCTGATCACACACCTACAATTGTTACTATAAAAAACACCAATAGAATTGAATCTCCCTCTGGTCACATAGCGACGTCAGCTACACATATAAATTGGTTAAAATATAAAAAATATCTCAGTACCCATTGCACAAAAAATATTCCGCTTAGCACACCGGAGTATATAGATCGCTCTATTGTCAATTTTGACAGTTTTCTAAAACTAGCTGTTCAACATGCCAGTATTGCCCCCAAAAAAACCAAAAATAATAAAATATATTCCTCAGATGTCGAGCGTCTCTTGTCTGAAAAAAGGAGAGCTCGTAGAGAGTGGCAATTGCACAGATCCCCTCAACTTAAGAACTTACTAAAAGACTGTACAAAAAGGCTGAGAAAGTTACTGCAGACTTAGAAAACGGCTTCTCTGGAAAAATATCTTAAGGAACTTGATGCAACTCCACAATCAGACTACTCATTATGGCGTGCAGCTAGAAATCTCAGAAGGCCAGTTGTCGCTAATCCGCCATTAAGAAACTTGAATGGAAGTTGGGCAAGAAATGATGTTGAAAAAGGAAATCTGTTTGTTAATCATTTAAAACACGTATTTACCCAAAACATATCTCACGATATGGCGGTCGAGTTACCACCTGTTGCTGCTAGAGCAGCTGTTCCCCTAAGATTTGAGATAAGAGAAATCGAAAAGGCTATTTGTGATTTAAACCCCAAGAAGGCTCCTGGTTTTGATAAGAACAGCAACAAAATGCTTTTGGAGCTACCCAGCATAGCAAGGAGAATTATTCTTTTAATTTTTAATGCTATTTTACGCCTGGAATACTATCCTCAAAAGTGGAAGGTTTCCTTAGTCATCCAACAAACCAAGCCAACAAACAACTACACCCAAACTTCAACATTTGCTGATGACACAGCTTTTCTAAGCGTGCACGAAAACAGTCCAGAAGCATCTCGATACCTACAGGATCATATATTTCAACTCGAACTGTGGCTAAAGCAATGGAGGATAAAGGTCAATGAGCAAAAATGCGTACATGTAACATTTACCTTGCGTCGGGAAACATGCCACCCTATTAAAATCAATAATCATTTAGTGCCTCAAAATTCGCATGTAAAATACCTCGGTATTCATCTAGATCGCCGTTTAACGTGGAAAAGCCATATAGAGGCAAAATTATCTCAAATGAAACTAAAAGCCATCCAAATTCATTGGCTTATTAGAAGAAGAAACTCTGTCCTAAGTCTCGACTGCAAACTTTTACTTTACAACTCCATCTTAAAGCCAATCTGGTGCTACGGTATTCAACTATGGGGCACTGCCTCGGCCTCTAATATCGAAAAAATTCAAAGGCGCCAAAATAAACTTCTTCGAATGATCACAGCTGCCCCTTGGTATGTTAAAAACTCAAATATTCACAAGGATCTCAATGTTCCATTAGTAAAAACTACGATTACAAAATATGCAGTAAAATATTTAAAAAGGCTTGAACAACACCCAAATCCACTAGCTCGAAATATTTTAAACCATGGCGGCCACACTCGCTTAAGAAGAAGAGACACTGCAGCACTTACCCAATTAGATGAGCAATAAACACCTATATAAGTGAACAGAACCCGTGATGAAGAAAATTTTTGTCTGGCACTGGCAGGACATAAAATAACGTATTAGGTTAAGATTTGATTAATTATTGTTAGTTCATATTTAATATATGAAGATTCAATAAAAAATAATGTCGCATTTCTTGCTGAGCTATTCTGTCTTTTACATTTTGGTACAATTTTTCAAAATTTTCTGAAATTTCCTGCACCTTATTCACAAAGTCTGTTTTAAAATAATTATTCTTTTCCATTGTTGCTGAAGGTGGTCGGAGCTCTTTATCATTTTTATTAAATTCTTCAACTGAATTTTTGAATGACTCTCTTATTTTTTTTATTTCAATTTTTACTTCCTGCTCATTAACATCGCCCTGAGCCAAAGCACTCAGAGCATTGTAAAGGCCTGAAATTTTTTGCCCTAACTTCTCCTGGTATTGGATAATCTCGATAGGATTCATTATTCACTTGCTTTCGTATTTATTTAACAAAATTATGATTTTATTTTTACTTACTGGAAATTGTTATTACTTTTCTCAACTTACAATTTGTTGAGTTTAGCTTTTAACTCTTACTTCAGATTACGTCGGGGTCACCAAAATGTTAACTTTCGCAGGAATTTATTTGAACAAAACACAACCACAATCTTTGAATTGTAAAATAGAACTCTCTTTTATTTACTAATATTTTTCCTTAAATACTAAAATTCTTATTACTAAAACAAAAACAATATTCCTACCTACTAGATTTTATAAATTACAATAATACATACATACATGAAGCCTAAATAAACAAAACATTAAACTATCGTTATAAACGCATTACTGTTTATTACTACAATAGAAAATTAAAAAAGGATCGCTCACATGTATGTATGTATTATTATTAAAATGTGTGCACCACATGTTGAGTTTAAAGTAACATTCTGGCGACCTTGCAAGATTGTAATCTTGTTTATGATGTGTGTACACCAGATCTTATTTTAAACTCAACAAATACACTTATCAACGATACACAAAAATATGTACAATACAAAAACATCAATAATGATAGCAACCCTGAAAAAGACAAACATTTTTACAGTGTAAAATACATACCTGGCCTGACGGATAATAGACACATAAGGACAACAATAAAATCAGAACAAATAAACTTTGCATACAAACCAAATTCTACTTTAAGTGCAATATTTTCAAGAGTTAAGGCGCCAATAGAAAAACTACAACAAAGTTATGTTGTTTATGAAGTAAAGTGTAACGGAAGGGACGATCAGAATTGTGACTTAATTTTTATAGGAACAACAAAACGCTGACTTGAAAAGAGAATGGGAGAACATCAAAATGACATATTGAAGGAGAGAGAAACAAGTGCATTATCACAACACATGATTTCAAAATCTCAGTCCATTGAAATAGAACAAGTGAGAGTGTTGGATTTTGAACGAGGGAAGAGGAAGAGATACACAATAGAAAGCTTGAGAATACAACAAAACATAATGAAAACAATGAACCACAATGATGATATTAACAACATTAGCGCTAGTTATAGAACCGCAATATAATAAAATCTGTGATAATAATTTTAAGTTGTGCTTTACTGTTTTTTGTTAAATGTTTTTGTGCAATTTAATTTTATTAAAAACCTAATGTTTTTAATGTGAAATAATATAAAATTTTTGTAAGTTGTGTTTGCTTGTTGTGAAAAATATTTTGTAAAAATATTGTTCTTTTACTATTTTTATTTAAATAGACAACCCTTGAAAAAGTCACCAAAAAAGTGACAAAACGTCGGGTGAAATGTAATAAATGGTTTTTTAATTTACATCAACTTCATTAGGTCTTATTAGCTTAAAAACTGAAAATGAATAATTAATTGGCCAAAGAAATAAATACGAATAAACAGGCATTTTGTTGCTAGAATTGAGACGGCAAATGTCAATATGCCTTATTAAAAAAAGTAAATAAACAAAAAAATTACGACAAACGTCACACACGAAGAAAATCACTGCAAACAGCTGCGCTTGTGAGGTCACTTTATTAGTACATTCTGGTATAAACCACCTCGTATGCATTAAACCAGTGGTGTCAATTATGATTGTGTTGGTGAGATTACTCTTATCTCTTACATGCCCAGCGGGCGAAATATGCGGTTGCGAGGCCTAATTAACGACCTTTTCTAAGGGTCATTTATGTTCGATTAAATTGTTGGGAATCAGGTAAGATATTAAAACTTACAAAACATTTTCATGAAAGGGCGATGCAAACACCAGGGCCAGCATTATGCGAGGAAATATAGTTCATGCTTTCCATTCATTTTTCATCAGACCATTTAAAGTTTACTTACATTTATTGCTATGAAGACTTAAAAGCAATAAATAATAATACAATTATCGAAAAATGTTGAGTTATGGACAGACAGAATCAGTTTTATTTAAATAAATTTAATTTGGAACCTCAGAAACTTTGCTTATTTTTTGGAAAAATTGCGCAGTTGACAATATTTGAAGTCTTTTTACAACCTTATACAATTCTTTCCAATATTTTTCGTTTTGTGCTCAACATACCTTTGCGAGTTCTAACAATGAAAATTCATTTGCTCATATTAATGCAAATATTAAGTTTAAAAATATTCTGTAAGTATTTACCACCATTATAAAAAGAGAAGATTTTACTAGCCTATAATTTATTTTACCAATAATATCTTCTAAATTTATATTGCAGTTTCGTAACAACAAAACATTTTTTAGGTTTGCAGATGTTAATTTATTGCGTTGTTTTGAGCAAATGTATTTCAAATCGGAAAATATTTGTTCGCAAAGATATGTTGAGGAAAAAAGCGACAAACATTTGAAGGATTTTTTTTTTAATATAGGATATAGCGCCCCGTCTAAATTTTTCCAGAACTCAATAATATTTTCCCTGTCTGGAGGATTAATTTCGCTCCTAAGTATGATTAGTTCCGACTGGATGCAGAATTCATAATTCGCAATGTCGCACTTAAAGGGATTTTGGAATATGTTAAGTAGTGGTTTTATATCCTCAAAATCTTGAAAACGATCTTGAAAGTTGTAAAAAAGGTTTTCAAAAATTGCCAAATACTCAGATTTTTTCAAATATTTCTCCTTGTCATAAATAAGCAAAGTTTTAGGAAAGTTGGAAAAATCTTCATTATTTATTTCATTTGTTAATAAAAATAATTTGGTTTTAAAATTAAAAACCATCGTATATATGTCACTTAAATTGTTTCCCTTTCCTTGTAGTTCCAAATTTAGCTCATTTAAAATACTGCTTGTATCCGCCAGAAACGCAAGGTCTAAAATGAACTCATAATCATTCAACTGTTTTAATTCACATTCGTCTAAATTTTCAGTTTCCCAAAAACGCAACACCTCTTTTCTAAGATCGAATAACCTGTTTAGACAATCACCCCGACTAAGCCAACGAACTTCAATAAACATTTTTAAGTCGTGGTGACAAAAATATTTTTACAAGCACAAAATACCAACAAATTCTTGTGGCTATTTTTTTTCTTAATAATTTCTGCATTTAGGTACGTCTTTTTAACGAAAGAAAAAGGGACCCTGTTACAGGCATCAACGAATTTTTTTCACGAACAAAACCCATTTCGTTAGCTTAAATGCAAAACAATTATTTTGAAAATTTGAAATTTTTGTTGATTAGGATTCACTTTACATATATATTTTTATAAAATTTTAAACTTCTATCTTAAAAAATAACCACAATTGCACAATTGTGCAAAGAAATGGAAATCCCTGTTTTAAAATCATTGTACAATGTCAAAAACAGAAATAAAACAAAACAGAAACATAGATAATAAATAAAATAAAAAAAGTTAATAAAACAAAAAAAAGATGTACCTACATTAGGGTGGCCGTTATTTTTTTTATTTTAATTTCTTATATTCTCCCCCCCTAAATCGGTTCAGTTTTATATAAAAAAAAATACAAAAAAATTTCGTAGCGATAAGTTGTGTTTTAGGGAGGGCGTCCGCCCCTCAAAGTTTGCCATCAAGCCATTTATTCAAATGTAATTTGTTTGCGTATGACTATCTTCTAAAAACAACATTTTATTTTCTTTCTCATCCATGTAACTTATTACCTATTGGTGTAAGCAAAATTTGTCCCAAGTAGCTAAGATAGCTTTTTGATCAAACTTTTTAAAAAAAGTTTTTTTGTTTTTTTAAAAAATTTTTTAAATATTTTTTTTTTAAATTTAAAACTTTTTTTTTATTTTTTTAGCCAAGTGTTAAATTTAAAAAAAAAAATATTTAAAAAATTTTTAAAAAAAACAAAAAAAATTTTTTTAAAAAGTTTGATCAAAAAGCTATCTTAGCTACTTGGGACAAATTTTGCTTACACCAATAGGTAATAAGTTACATGGATGAGAAAGAACACCTGTATGGCCAAAATGTCAAAGTTTGACCCCCTCTAACTCAGAAACTTTTTGACCGATCTTGTTGAAAATTTGTGTCTAAGCTACTATCTAACAGTACTAAAATTGGTGTTAATTTCATTTAAATCGAAAGACATCTATTTCAAAATTGGGTCACTTGACATTAAATCCCCCTTTTATATATATAAAACGTATATAAAATGTTTGGTATTTTGTTTTTATTTTCTTAATTATTTTCTAAAATATTGATTTTAGCAAAAAACTTTCTTAGAGGCTTATGTTGTTGACTAGAAGAGCTAAAATATTGCCATATATCATATTCTTGTAAAATGTTGTTTTTAGAAGATAGTCATACGCAAACAAATTACATTTGAATAAATGGCTTGATGGCAAACTTTGAGGGGCGGACGCCCTCCCTAAAACACAACTTATCGCTACGAAATTTTTTTGTATTTTTTTTTACATAAAACTGAACCGATTTGGAGGGGGAGAGTATAAGAAATCAAAAAAAAAAAGTTCTCCATACAACTAACGGCCACGCTAACCTACATACAGTTATTGTATATTTATTTATATACATAAATATATTTAGAGGCCTCAAAACAGGCCTTGCAATATTTGCGATATTTCCCGCTGAATGAGAGTGTTTCTCAGTAAACAATTATATTTTACGCTCGCAAAATAAAAGAGCGTAAGCGTACATGTGAATTAATTTCCACAATTGTGTATGGCGCTGACATCCCTGCATTAAACACATTCACCACAGCAGGCTACACGAACACACTTCTACTAATGCTGCTTGCTGCAATTTTAGTCGTGTAGTCAGCTACTGAATTATGCTATAAACACAATCAAGTCCACCGACCATCGACTACAAGATGTCAAAAATAGAATACATGCGTGCTTATGAGAATAATTCTTTTAGCCGCTACACAACTACCGACTACACGGCTATTTTTGTAGCCCGTATCCAACTTAGGCTAATTTCTATTTTTCTTGGCTACAAAAAACAGATAAGTGCTGCCAATACAATAAATGCATGAAATGGTGGTTTTAAAAACGCAATACATTAAATATCGGTACTAAAAACGCGAAAAACTATTATAGTTGCACCATTGAAAAATAAAAATCTTCTGTTCATTTGTTTACATTTTTCATTTACTTTTTATTTGGCGCATTTTTTATTTACTTTTTATTTGTCAAATTTTCCATTTAGTTCGTTATATTTACTGGCCGGACCCACCATCTTCGGTTACTTTTGTTCTGATGTTTTTTATACACTTCATACACTGAAGTCGTTGTTTCCACTATTTTAGCAATAGTACTTATAAAGTTAATTAAATTTTCTTGAGACACTTGAAATTTTTTTTTTTCACACAAATTCACTTAAAAAAATCAAGTTTGTTTTGTTTTGGTTAACTTTAATACATATGTCAAAACAGATGTTTATTTTTTGTAGTTAGTGGTCGGTAGTCGTTAAAAGAATTAAGTAGCTGGCGACTTGGCTATTTTTGTAGCCAGCTACTTTTGTAGTCAGTAGTCGATGGTCGGTAGCGTTTGATTGTGTTTATAGCATTATGTTGGAGACGGCAGCTACAATTGAAAAAATATAAACAGCTGTTTTTGTTTACTGTGTATTTATATTTCAGTGGTGCTACAATCATTTTTTTTACCTTTATAAAATTGAAAACCATGCATAATTGCAGACTGTTTTAAAAACTGAATTTAAGATTATCAATATATAAATACCTATTTATAATACATTTTATAACGTAAAAACAAATGAATTTTTTAAAAAACATTTAAAATATTTCAATTTTGTTGTTTTTGGAACTAATAAACAATATAACTTTAACGGTAGATTAAATAAAAAACACATATAAACTGCTTTTAAAATAAAATTTTTTTTATTAACGCACGTGGTATAGGTCCTAAAAGTTTCAGAACACTTTGGTTACATACGTAAATGCATAAAAACTATGCATCACTGCTGCAGTGATGCAAAATGTTGTTGCTGATTACCAGTAGAAGCTGTGATGCTGATACTTTTTTACTGTACAATAGCTGCGCAAAGTTTGAATTTTTGAACAGGAGCTAAATTTCAAAAGTTTAATAAGCGAACATAAAATAATAAAAAAAAAGGGTTTTTACAATAACGACGACAAATTTTAATGAAACTATTGAACCAAAGAGTTACAGTTTTCTTATAAATGACAAGAAAAAGCATCACAAAATAAAAATTAAACGTTTGCTTTTTTGTCAAAAGTTATTGCTTCAGAAAATTAACTGCAGCAATAATTGCCAAAACTTGCTGCAGAGTTGCGGCATCACCGCATAAAAACTTTTGACATATTAGAGTGATGACAAGTTTCTTACAAGGGATGCTTTTACGAACATTAAACTTTACTTCTGCGCAAGTGATACCCGACAGCCGAAAGTATCGTTTATCAATAACTTTTAAGGCAAAAACTGGATCTAAGAACTATTGGTATTATTAGAAACTACTTCGAAATATCTTTCACATGATGTATTAAAAATTCCGATTTATTAGCCCGCTAAGAGCCAATTTTAAAAATAAGTATTTCTTGAAATATTTTTCTACAAAACTTAAAATTTTGTCAATATATTTGAGGAGATCCATAACAAAACGCAATAATTACATTTTTGAAGTTTTTTAATTGAATCCTATTCTACACATTTAAATCTATATTTGAGTGCCCCGGTAGGCTAGCTGGTAGTGAGCTAGTCTATCAGCGCCGGGGTTGCGGGTTTGATTCCCGCCATAGACTCTGGTTTCCTTCCTGCAGACAAGCGCAGAGCTTCGAGGGTTAGATTAGGGAATTGAAATTATTACCTTTATTATAAAGTATTCCAAAACTCAATAACTACACTGCAATTTAATATCAAATATAAATTGTTCAGAGCAAAATGCAATAATCACACATTTTTGCAATAAATCGCTACAAGAAATTTATAAAAGTCATCTTCATAAATAAATTATGCTCTGGTCGTAACTCTTAGATAATTGTAAAACGTAAGGATTTTTTGTCTATTTAATACCTTTCGCTTTTGTAAGGTTAATTGAGGAGGTCCATAACAAAACGCAATAATTACATGAATTAATACTTTGATTCGGACCAAAACGCAGTAATTCCAAATTTGCTATCTAAATAACTTTAAAACAAACTGTCAGATGAAATAATAAATTTGTGATTAATATTATTTTTTGTAGACAATAATACCCTAATAATTGTTTTTAAAAAAAATTATGTGCTACTTACTTAAATTACATTTTGTCGTTTATCCAAAAAAATGTTATGGTGTAATTATTGCGTTTTGTTATGGACCTCCTTATTTATTAAAACATAATTTGTTTAGGGAAGAACTCTTCAAGCTTTTGTATACCATATTTTTAGTAATTTCATCATATAAAATTTAAAATTTATTAAGCTTTAAAAAATTATATTTTGGAAAATTACTCAATTTATTTATAAGTTTGAGTTAAAATATATACTTGTTACGTATTTAATTATTGTAATATGTACATAAATAATAAGTGTTTCGCACAGCCGAAATTCCGCAATACATAAAAACTTTATTTAATATCTAAGGGTTAAATAATTATTGTTATATTGACATGACTTAAAGATAAAGCCAATTTTGTAAAAAACTTCAGCCAAGGAGTATGAATATATGAAATTATCTCTTAATTGGTTAATCGGTATGCTTTAGGCGCCATGTAAAACATGCTTTGAAGCATTTTCCAATGATTCCATTCTTATAGATTCATTTTATACCTAAAGAGATAAGAGGATAAAGTATTTTGCAACTTTTACGACCTATAACTCCTAAACTAGGAGCTTACGCGCGAAAAACATCCTCCTATAGAACTTCTTTCAAAGATACTAAAAAATTATATAAATATCATTTTGGTGTTGAGCCGAGCTAAAATTCTTGTCGTGAAAATAATCATTTTTATATACAGACCAGAGAACGGCTTTGTGCGATTGCAAAGAAGTCGAATTTAATGAATACCAACAAATATACTCGCTTTCGGTCATACAATCAAACTTGCGCAACTGCACACATTACACGATCAAGTTTTGCCTATCAAGTTTTAATACTCTGTTCAGTAAATTTCCTCTAGTCAAGATTTATTCAAATAAAATTAATTTTTTGTTTTATCTTAACTATAAATCAACTTTATTTTTATTTTACTTTAAGGTTAGTTTTAGCTCAAAACAATTAGACAGAAATAAAATTTTAATTCTAGTATGTACCTAAATTCGAATTGAATTTTTTAATATTTGAGTGAAAAGTAAGTTAAAGAAACAATTTTAAATAAATAAATAAATAAGCCGTTAATTATTACAAGCACCTATACCTATAATTGCATTGAGTGCAGAGATTAAAAAATACTTTTTTTATTGCATTGTTGTCTGTTGATAAATAAGTATTAGGTATGTAAGTATATCTGAATTATAACTCAAGAACATATTAATGCATGTATGCAAATACGTATGTACGTGTATGATACAGCATCGAAAGTAGAAAACAAAAGCAAAAGTATTATTTTGTCAATGCAAACGCATTTTGTAAGTACACTCCAAATCAATTCGAATAGGTACATATTAGGTAATTGAAATTTTAAAAGAAATATAATGCATATACATAAAGTTTTATATTTAAATATTTTGTTGGAAAAAAAAACAAAAGTTTTACAACATTCTCCCCCCTAAGAACAAATGTTTGTATTGTGGATGGCCTATAGTTGGGAGTAAGTTTAGTCGAGTTATAAAACTCCGCTATGCTCCGACTCACAGCGTTATACGGTAGGCTCCATCCTATGGTGTGTAATTTGTTCGTTTGTGTTATTGTCTTCTTTAAATTCTGGTGAAATGTCTGGAAGAAAAGAAATTTTAGAAATAGGCCTTTTGATGATTTTATTTTTTGTAAGAACAGATACCACCCTTATTCGTCCGTCGAGTCCTGGATGAACATCAGTTATTCGACCAAACAACCACTGCCCTGGACCACATCTGTCATCTACAATAAGTACTAAGTCTCCAATTTTAGGGTTGGCGTTTCCCTTTAACCATTTCGGGCGTGCTTGCAGACGATTTAGATATTCTCTATGCCACCTTTTCCAAAAGTGTTGCTTAAGCAATTCCACAGATTTCCATCTTGCAAGGTGATTTATGTTTTGATTTAATATTGTCTCCTCCTGAAGACATTGTGTTGGTTCCCCAATCAAAAAATGTGCTGGAGTAAGTGCATCAAAATTAGAAGGATCTGACGATAAAGGACACAATGGTCGTGAATTTAAGCAACTTTCAATCTGGCAAAGGAGTGTTGCGAGCTCTTCAAAGCTTAAAAGTCTGTCTTTTGTTATACGTTTTAAGTGGTATTTGACAGATTTCACACCAGCCTCCCATAGACCACCAAAATTTGGCGATGCTGGCGGTATAAAATGCCAGTTCGTAAACATTGAACTCAGTGCCTGACGCAAGTCCTGAGGCAATGATTTTTCATTTCTGTGATAAAGTATTTGAAGTTCCTTCGAGGCACCAACAAAGTTCGTACCACAATCTGAATAGATATCAGTACAAGCGCCTCTACGAGACACAAAGCGCTTAAATGCCGCCAAAAACGACTTTGTAGTAAGGTCTGAGACGGCCTCCAAGTGTATAGCCTTGGTCACCATGCACACAATTAAGCAAATATAACCTTTAGTGGTGACTGCATTTCTAAATGTTGAGGTTTTAATGGATATTGGACCTGCATAGTCAACTCCACTATGCTTAAATGGTCTAGTAACGTATAGACGAACGTTTGGTAAATTCCCCATAACTTGATAAGAAGCTTTAGCAGAATATCTGAAACATTGCATACATTTGTGAATAATTAATTTAGCCAATTGGTTTCCAGACATTATCCAAAACTTGCGATTCACAATAGACATGGTAAAAGTAATACCGCCATGTAAAGTCCTCTCATGAGAATCAACAATGATCAGTTTCGAGAGTGGGTTAGATTTAGCTAAAATTATAGGGTGTTTAATGTTATAAGATAAGTTTGAGTTTTGTAAGCGACCACCTACACGTATTATCCCAGTTTCATCAAGAAATGGCAAGAGTTTAAGCAAGGGGCTATGTTTTAGCTCACGATTGTCGCAAAGCGACCTAATTTCAATTGGAAAATCAATCAGCTGTGTAATTTTGATAAGACGGAAGAAACTTTCATTTATTTCCGAAGTTGACAGAATGTCTGTTCGTTTTAATCTGGGGTTTTGCAGTTATAAGCAAACCGAAAGCACAGAGTACTTATGCGAAGTAATGAGTTTAAGTTAGAAAATCTTAAAAGAATTTCTGGGTAATTCTTATTCTCACATAAGTTTGCTGAAACTTTAGTTGATCTCTTTTCCTCTAAAGTTTGTAAATTTGAAAGAGCCTTTGGCCAATAGAGTGTTGATTTATATAAAAACGACGGCCCATACCACCATGTTTTATTTTCCACTAGCTCCTGCCCCGAAATGCCCCTAGAGGCGCAATCCGCCGGATTTAATGCCGATGGCACATATTTCCATTGAATGGGATTACTTAACCTTTGTATATCTGCAACTCTATTAGCAACATATACAGTCCAGGAGGATGGTGGTTTTCGTATCCAAGATAAAACCGTTGAACTATCACTCCAGTAATAAATGTTCTCACCAGTAATATTAGATAATGAATCCCTAACACTCTGAGTGAGTTGAACCAAAAGTTTGGCGGCACATAGCTCGAGCCTTGGTATAGAAACATTTTTTATTGGAGTTACCTTAGATTTCGACTGAAGAATGTTGACAAATATACCATTAGGCGTTATTACCCTAGAATAAACAACAGCCGCATATGCAATAGTTGAGGCATCACAAAAGTAATGTAGCTCCGTTTTAGAATCATGGGACCATCGAATCCATCTAGGAATTTTTAATTTAGAAAGATGCAACAAGGATGACCTCTGTCTATACCAGTGTGTTTCAATTGAGGCAGGTACTTTTGCATCCCAATCTAACCCATGCTCCCAAAGTTGCTTAAAAATAGACTTGGAAACTACAGTGGATGGTGTCAGCCATCCTAAAGGGTCATAGAGTCTTGCAGACTCTGACAGTATTGTCCGCTTTGTAATAGACTTTGCTTTCTCAATGTTAACGGTAAATGAAAACGAATCATTATCAGTATTCCACTGAATACCTAGGGTCTTAACGACGTTATCCCTATCAAATTTCAAAGTATCAGAAGTTTCCCTACACTCCTCAGGTATTTCACGTAAAAGTTCGGGGGAATTTGTTATCCATTTACGTAGGTTGCATCCGCCTTTTCGAAGAAGAGTGCAGAGATCTTTCTGTAAATGTATAGCGCTCTTAACATTATCCGCACCTGAGATAATGTCATCCACATAGGAGTCAGAAATCAGAACTTTGGCAGCCAACGGGAAATCAAGCTCAAAATCATGAGCCAATTTACGTAAGACACGAATAGCTAAATATGGAGCCGAGGTAGTCCCATATGTAACAGTATTCAATTCATAAATGCCAATATCTTCAATTGGATTAAACCGCCAAAGAATTTGCTGATATTTTCTATGTTCTGGACAAACAACAATTTGCCGGAACATCTTTTCGATATCCGCACAGAAGGCTATTTTATGTCTTCTCCAATTGGTAATGATTGAAGGAAGATTGTTTGAAGGGCAGGGCCAGAAGATAATTCATTGTTTAAAGATTTACAGTCGTTTAAATGGCAACTGCCATCGAACACAACTCTTAGTTTGGTCGTTGTACTGCTTTCTTTCAAAACGCCATGGTGTGGCAAAAAATATGAGTTTCCTCGAATATCATTAGGATATCTTCCAATTTTCGTCATGTGCCCTAAAGACTCGTATTCGCGCATAAAGTTTTTATAGCTTTCAGAAAAATCAAGATTTCTTGAAAATGAAATCTCTAATTGCCGTAAACGCTTAAAAGCGCTTATAGCATTATTGTTAATATTGGGTTCAGATTTATTACGCAAAATTGATTTAAATGGTAAATGTACAATATAACGGCCCGATTCTGAGCGACTAGTTGTAGCCTCAAAGAAGTTCTCACAAGCCAACTCTTCGCCAGTTAATTGCCTATGAGTAGCAACCTCTTCCTGTTCCCAGAAAGATCTCAAAATACTTTCCAAATTCACGTTATGTATGTGTATTCTGTTAACCGACACTTCCCGACCAATTCCAGAAAACACCCAACCAAAGTAAGTATTTTAAAAGAAAAGCTCATTATGCACAAACGATTCCGAAGGTATTTTTATTTTAGAACATATGTCCGATCCCAAAATTATGTCTATAGTGTCAGATTTAAAATAAAGTGGATCAGCTAAGGTTTCCATATCCATTTTTGGCATGGAGATATTTTTACATGAAGGCTCTGGAGTGTATGAGGATAAGGTGGGTAAGACCAAGGCTGTACAGGAAACTACAGGTTCCTGTTTACGTGAGTACAGTTCGAGATTTACTGAGTACTTTGACAAGTTTTCATTTCCATTACCAATACCAATCACCTTACAGTGGGATTTGTATTTCCTCAAGCCTATAAACTGAACTACTGATTCGGAAATTAAACTTCCCTGTGATCCGGGGTCTAAAAGAGCGCGTAGAGGAAAGTTACCACGGTTTGTATGAACATTTAAACGAATTGTATACAATAGAACCGTATGAAAAGAATTTGCAGTATGTGTCGTTAGCTTAGGGGATGTATTGGGACTAGAATTTTTTGCTGAAGCATCCAAGGAGTTAGTTTCCTCGGAATGAAGGACTGTGTGATGAAGTTTTTTGCAACTTATACAACGAAAGGGTGAGCTACAATTGTTGTGATCATGTCCGACCACAAGACAATTGCGACAAACTTTTTTATCAGACAAGAATTTGTCCTTTGAATGTAAGGGAAGAGGCAAAAATTTAAAACATTTAGATAATGGATGATTCTTGTCACAGTATAAACAAGAACTGTTATTTTGTTTTGAAACATTTCCCGAGTTACAAGAAGCCTTTTTCGATTGTGTAGATGTTTTGTTACCTCTAAAAGACTTTTGTTTTGAAGTTGAAGGTAGTTCCTCATTGATCGATTCCAGCGATCTAAATGTTCGTTCCAAAAATAAAAATAATTCATCACGTAAGGGTAATTCTGTTGATGATGTTAGAGAATGCTCCCAATCTTTCCGAGTCTGAATATCCAGCTTTTGTACTAGCAAATGCACAAGAAGCGGGTCCCAGCTATGGGTACTTATATTCAGGTTTTTGAGAGAAGATAAACATTCTTGGGTTTTAATTGACTGAAATCCACCATCGGATTTTGGTATATTGAAAAGTTTAAATATTAGATTTCCAACAAGCATACGCTTGTTGTGATATCTTGATTCCAGAATTTTCCAAGCGGAATCATAATTTGCCTCTGTAGCAGAAATACTTTTGATCAAGTTCGCAGCTTCACCTGAAAGCGTGCCTTTTAAGTAATAAAATTTTTGAACTTTGTTTAGTGAATCATTGTGGTGAACCAAGGAAAAATATATATCGCGGAATGGAATCCATTCAATATATTCTCCAGAAAATTTAGGCAATGATATTTTCGGAAGCCTAGTGTCGGAATTAATTAAGGTATCCGATCGACTAGCAGGTGCGACAAATGTACTGGCCATCGGACCATTAGTCGACGAATGTTCCGAGAGCGAGTCAATCAACTTTCCCTTAAATATTAAAAATTTTTCCGAACACTCAATGTAAACGTCTTCTCTTATATACGGAACATCTTGCACGTTTATGGAATCCTCATGGATTTTCCGTACGATCTTATCGTGCTGGATTTCAAATTTTTTGAATATATCATCTACTTTTTGTGTTAAAGAATTTAAATAACCGCAAGTCTTCTCACTTCTATTTTTCTGTTCAAAACGAAGTTCCAATTTTATCAATAATTCCAACAAGTCACGTTGCTCTTTTATTAAAATATCAAGACTGCTCATTATAATTATAAAACAGAATAATTACCAAATTCTTTAAGTAAATATATAAATTTCAAACCATAAATTTAGACAATCCTTAATGCAAGAATTCCAGGGTTTCGGCACAAAATAATATGTTCAGTAAATTTCCTCTAGTCAAGATTTATTCAAATAAAATTAATTTTTTGTTTTATCTTAACTATAAATCAACTTTATTTTTATTTTACTTTAAGTTTAGTTTTAGCTCAAAACAATTAGCGCTTACAACTTTTCAGGTTCGAAGTTAAAGTTAAAAAGGACAGAAATAAAATTTTAATTCTAGTATGTACCTAAATTCGAATTGAATTTTTTAATATTTGAGTGAAAAGTAAGTTAAAGAAACAATTTTAAATAAATAAATAAATAAGCCGTTAATTATTACAAGCACCTATACCTATAATTACATTGAGTGCAGAGATTAAAAAATACTTTTTTTTATTGCATTGTTGTCTGTTGATAAATAAGTATTAGGTATGTAAGTATATCTGAATTATAACTCAAGAACATATTAATGCATGTATGCAAATACGTATGTACGTGTATGATACAGCATCGAAAGTAGAAAACAAAAGCAAAAGTATTATTTTGTCAATGCAAACGCATTTTGTAAGTACACTCCAAATCAATTCGAATAGGTACATATTAGGTAATTGAAATTTTAAAAGAAATATAATGCATATACATACATAAAGTTTTATATTTAAATATTTTGTTGGAAAAAAAACAAAAGTTTTACAACAACTCTCACACTTTTCTACCAATACACTCATACTTTTAAAAATTGAAACGAACTTGCCTTTAAAATTCTCTTTCCAGAGAGTGCTTCAATTTACGTTCAAGAAAACAGCTGATTTCAAGGTTAGTGACAAATTTTTCGTTTGCCTTTATAAATTGTTTTCTTGATGACATCTTGAATGTAAATTGCTCAAAAATTGAATGCAGCCTACGTCACAACTTTAAATTTTTGTTAATTTTGACAAATAGTATATGTAAAAGCAAAGACTATAAATATATAAAGATGTGCCACTGCCATACATTGTACGGCCAGTGCTAAATTTGTCGAATGGCAGTACTACTACTGCCACTTTGATTTTTAGAGAACTCTGAGAGTAATAAATTTTACTCTCAGAGAACTTTTAATTCTCATCAATCAGCGTATATGTGCGTGCACGCGTGTGTGTATGTATATACATGACAATTTGAAAATATGTGTGTATGTACATACATATAAACAAACTAAATGAAGGCTTGTTTTTCTCGGTGAAAACACATTTAAGTCATAAAAGAAGTTTTGTTTTCATGCAATTTATGTGCAACTAACGTACGTAAAAGCAAATGTGACCGAATTGTAATTGTAGGGTAAGAATATGTGTTTTATTGTTGTACAGATGAAAATATATCGATTCGCACCGAAGTTTAAATACTGTTATTATCCAAATTTAAAGAATGGTAATTTTTCTAAAAACATTAATTATCTTGGCATTGCCACAAATTAAACTGCCTCATCAAACTCACAATTTTTGTAATTGTGTTAGTAATAAAAAACTCACAAGTATTGTTAATGTGAATTGGATGATAATAAAAATACTTTTGATTTTCATAAACATTTTCCGCCTGTAATTTCTTTAAATTTGATATATTTTTTGTTTAAAAATGTATGACAAAATTTAATTTAAAATTTTTTATATTGAAATTGTATTATTTTACAAATCCTTAAACTATTTCCGACGAAAAATCAAATATTATTTATTATTACAACAAAGTATTATTACAAATAATGAAAAAAAATCAGGCTTTGGAAGTTTGTGTGCTCCTTCCGTCTTACTTTTTGAAGTTTGTAAAATTCTTATAAAGGTCTGCAAAAATATTTTTACAAGATAAAGCAATTATAAATCTTTATTGTTGAGTACTGCGTAAATTATACCAACATTTAAATATATTCTTTTTGGTTTGCGGAGAATAACGTATGTACATTAGGGCTATAACTTTTTCACACTTTTTGCGAATATCAAAAACTGCTTAGTATTGTTAAAAAAAGTTCACGCAGGGATCGGGTTGAAGTTTGAAAACAACCATTTTTTCTTACGGAAATATTAAAAAATATGCACCTGATATTTGTATATATTCCTATACGTATCACTTAAATGCTATTTTGGAATTTATCCACTGCTTTAGATTTAAAAATTTTCATACGGTTTACAATTCATCGCGGTTCAAAATTTTTTGGAAGGTTTTAGAAATTTGCTTCTCTGCGTGAGGTTTTTTTTCGCAAAACGACGGGAGACAGGTGTTTTCATTACAAAAACATTCTTGGCGACTCCGTGGTACTATGCCAAAAATTTGGTTGTATTCTTATGTACATACATATAAGCACAGGATGGAGATGTTTGTTACTGTTTATGGAAATGTGATTTACTAGTCCTTATATTATTACGGAAGCATTACACATGGAAAAAAATTTAAATACCTACAAATCATTGATTAACATCGATTTATTAAAAGTTAAAATTTTTAACCATTACACTTGTGAAGAGCTCATAAGTAAAATTAATATATAGGGTAGTAAATAGCTAGATTTTTTTTCATTGTATACCTACCACGATAAAGAAGAGTATATTCAAAATATGGGACTCCGGTATTATATAACATTTAAAGATAATTCAACGAAATAAACTGCCTTTAAATTACAGATGTTAATCCTTCTAGGTATAAAAATATGTTGCCAAACATATATCTTATATATAAATATGGAAGCAACTTTTTTCAAGTTGATGTTTAAGTATCTTATCGTCCACCGATTTTAATAAAACTCATATCGTTTTAAAAGTATTTTTGTGTAGATATACACAAAATAAATTTTTGGAATTAAAGTGGTTGAAAAGCGTTTTAACTTATCTTGCAGACACACGTACAAAGATGTACGTTCTTTTAAAAAGTGTACGTTTTTGTTGTAAAGGGTGGTTAAATTTCAAGGGCCGATGTTGATTTTGAATAAAACAGAAACTATTTAGGAAATTATTGTAATTTTATTTTATTATGATATATTGGTATTACTCAATTATGTATGGAACAAAATATCGGCCAAATGGGCGCCGCGACCACGGCGGCACACCTCCATCCGATTGTCCAAATTTTCGATGACCCTGAGGCATAATGGAGGTTCTATGCCGTTAATGTGCCGAATTATCTCATCCTTTAGCTCTTGAATTGTTGCTGGCTTATCGACGTACACCTTTTCTTTCAAATAACCCCAAAGAAAAAAGTCCAACGGTGTCAAATCACATGATCTTGGCGGCCAATTGACATCGCCATTACGTGAGATAACACGGCCATTGAATTGGGATAAGCTTAGAAAATTAAAAAAAAAAAAAAAAAAAGTGGCACCGTCGTGCTGAAACCACATATCGTCCACATCCATATCTTCCAATTCGGGCCATAAAAAGTTCGTTATCATCTCACGATAGCGAACACCATTCACAGTAACTGCCTGACCGGCCTTATTTTGGAAAAAATACGGCCCGATGATGCTGCCAGCCCATAAACCGCACCAAACAGTCACTCTTTGTGGGTGCATTGGTTTTTCGACAATCACTCTTGGATTATTATTCGCCCAAATGCGGAAATTCTGCTTATCGACAAATCCACTGAGGTGAAAATGTGCCTCATCACTGAAGATGATTTTCTTCGAAATTTATCATCCATTTTCATAATAAGTCTGGATAACTTTAACACGTTGTTGGATTGTGTATCTCTCCATGGTTCAAATTGAGTAAGTCTGAAATAGAGAAATGTCAAATAAAATTCGGAAAAAAACTTGGCGTTTAGGTGTGGTTCACATTCAACATCGGCCCTTACAATTTAACCACCCTTTATAACGCACAGGTTCTCTCGAAAGTAAATGTCAAGTGGTCAAATTTCCACCACCGGGCGATCGAGTAGACAGTTGATTAGAAAAATTTAACTATTTATTTCTTAGTTCTTTGATACGGTTTGTAATTTAAAAAAAAAACTTAGGTTAATGTGGATATAATGCTTATAATTTGCTTTACTTTTGATTGTTCTAGCCGCTGATAGATGGAATATATGGGGAATGTGCTTTTATCGCTAAATGGACTATAACGTATGTAAATACTTTCTATTAAACTTCCTTATGGCGCAAAAATAAAGATTAAATGGACTATATCGCTACTGTGACTAAAACGGAAATGACTATAATTGAAAAGTACTGTAGGTATAAAATAATGACAAATTTAGGAAAATATATACCATAACATAATTTTTTTGCAGGATGCTCTATAGGTTTTAATATTATTTTTTAAATTCGTAAAAATTTTTAAGCGTTTTTATTTGCCTTTTTCAATTAAAATTTTGTGTGTTGTTTTAAAAATTCCACTAGTCCCCATTAAAATTTAATTCACCTCAGAAATGTCAACATTTGACTTATAATAGTATTTTCCTATCGTCTCACACGCTCCCTAAGAATAAACACTCGTTTTATACATACAATACACTTATAATAAGTACATACAAACATAATAAAATTGTCTAAAAAATTTAATTAACGTTCGGTGCGAACCGATATAGTTTCAGTTTTACAACAATAAAACACATATTCTTACCCTACAATTACACAATCGGTCGCACTGGCTCTTACGTAGGTTATTTGCACAATAATTGTTTGAAAACAAAACGAAATCAATTAAAAAAATAACAAAAACCAGTTTCAACGAAAAAAATAACACATACACACACACTTTGGCTGGCAAAAACAGTAAACGTGTGTTTGTATTAATGCATGTGGTTTCTTGCTCTCTTTAGTTATCTGAATGTGAGCACGAAGTTTTTGCTTTCTTGTTACTTCCCCCCCTCATCATTAAGAAGCTCAACATTTTTGAAAATTTCAAATGTACTAAGTGCAACATCTTTATATATTTATAGTCTTTGGTAAAAGACTATCTAAAAAATCTTGAGCGTGTGGCTGCACTGTAATGCACATCGTGCTTTGTTATTTATACCATCGTTAAGCTTCGTTTTTTAATTAAGATGTTTGTGTGTTCGGTGCGACAATGATTGTTTTGGTAAAAAAAAAATGCAAACAAAAAAGGCAGAAATCAGACAATCATTACTCATGTAGGCATTTAGCAGTTGCTATGTAGTACAAGAAAAAAAAAATTTAAATGAAACGCACTAGGTACAAACCAAGGCGAATTAAGTAGAATGTGGGGTCAAGTCAACATATGGTGTTTTTTTCGGTGGTCGAGTTGTCAAAGTTTGTATACAAACTAGTTTTTTATGTAAACAAACCTATTTTTTACTAGCAATATTTTTGACAACCCGACCACAGAAGCATTGTAGTTGTAGAGTTGACCTCACCTTCTAGTCAATTCGCCTTGGTACAAACAATTTCCATAGAAATAGAAGGCTGTTTTTATTTTTTATCATTTCTTAACAACAATGTATTATTGTTGTTATTGCTGTTAATGTTAATGTAACAAAGCGACTCGTACTCATACCAATTTAGTTGGTCGTTGCCTCATCGAGTGGACAATGACTACTTAAATGCAAAAGCATAAGAATATATGCATATTTTGACTTTGAGCAATTATGTTATTGCGTGCGTAACAATAAATGTAAACAAAGTACTTTCAATAAAAAAAACTCACACATGTACAAATCAAATGTGTACAAACCCTGCAGTTTTAAATGTAGAAATTGACTCAAAATCGTTAGGTATTTCCCTAAGGAAAAATCGACTAGCTACTTCATTTGCCACAAGTAATGCAAGAGTTCGTCTTTTAAATCTCTCACTATATTTATTTTTTGTGTGTCGAAAAAAAATGTGCCGTTATAACGGCACAGTTTTTTCCAAAGAGAATTCAACAAGAAAAACATTAACTATTTTTCTATAGAAGCAGTGTCAGTGAAATCGCACATCACATGTGATTAGTGAAATCATTAGTAAAAGGTTATGCTGATGGAGGCAATTGACTACCGTCAATGTCATCCCCATGTTAAAATCGTTAGTCGTGTGCATTGCTAGTAGTTAGGCTGGTAGTTAATGGTAATGATTGGTAGTTAAGGAAATAGCTAGGCATTCGCTAGCTACGCCGACTGCAGGGAAACGATGAAAAATTTACCAACGTTGAACTTTGTTTTGCAGGCGCAGAGTTACATACATATTGTAAATTTTAGCGTATGATTAAATAAAGAAAAATATTGATTTTGCAGTTCTCTGATACACACTAAAGACCTGCACAGATATATCGGTTTGTACAAGTTTCTGTGTGTTTTCTAAAGTGGATGCGTATGGATGAGTGGTCGTGTGTTTCTGATCTAAGTTGATATTGATATTATTTGTAAAACAGTAAGTTGATAAAAAAGCGAAAGAGAGTATCATATCTGTTTCGCAAAAGCAGATACTAGTGGATACTGATGGAATACAATAAGTTATTAAGTTACGATGCCGTTATTTTAAATTATTTTTTAACAAAAAAGAGCGTGAATGTATTTCGAGCGAAAAAAATACAAGCCAACAAATATACAAAAACAAAACATACAGGCTGCTCGCTCTGTGGTCGTACAAATTGCCGAGCAACAAGCGTGAAAGCCCCTTAGTTCGGCATACACCAATAGTCGGCACTTTTGAACTAAAACTTAAATAAATAAGAATAACGAAAATTTTATATAGGTATATTTTGAATTCAGCTTTAATTCAAAATACACTCATTTCCCATTATGTAATATTTGCATTTGGCTAGACTGAGAACCTTAATCTATATTGGTCCTCATTTAGTGTCAAGCTTTCTACCTGCTTTTGAAATAATTTGTTAGTGCCAAGGCAAACTAGAACAAGTGGTAATTGTACTAATATAAATAATATTTTTACCAAAACGGTTTTAAAAATATATATTCAAAAAAAATATTATTTTAACTTCTTTGTATGGCTGCCGGCATTTGGAACGATTTTTTTGCGAATTTCATCATCGTCATCACTATCCGACTACTGGAAAACCATTATTTTGCCATATTAAGCTCAAATTCTCAAAAATGCTTTGTAACGATTATTTTTGCGGAAATGAAAAAATAAAAACGTGTACATATATTGATTTGCATTTTTATAAAACCAGTAACTGCAGATGGGGGTTCATCCCATAATCCTATATGTAATTTTGTTTTTTTCTTTTCTCCTTTGAATTCTTACGATTGTAAAATCGGAGTCACAAAATAAAGTGCGTAGAATTATTTGTAAACTGTGTGTGTGCCAAATTACATATACTCAACAGATTATATCAATTTTATGTCCATATATGGTAATATTGGATTATCTTGTTATTCCTTTTATTAAATATTGGTTTTGCAACTAATCTCTGCTTTTTAAAAAAACAACTTCAACTACGCAATTTTTGTAAACCAGAATGGTTGTATTTGGAAGTGTCGTTACGACAAGTGCAAAAGAATTTTTTTTGGTTTTAAATAGTGATCTTAAGTAAAAGAATAAAATTGATATATTTGATGTGGAGCAGAATAAGAGTTAATTTTTAAATAATTTTGGAAACTGAGTTCTCCATTTAAGTAATTCCAAAGTGAAACTTATTAAATATAGTAAAAAAAAAGAGAAGACGTGGCTACGGCCCGATTCACAGGTTGCAATTCCTTATTTAAAAAAATAAAGTTTTATAAAGAAGAACTCTAGCTGGAAGGTTTAATAATCTGGAGGTTATACCTCGAGGACACAGGTTTAGCGACATAACAAAGTTTTATGGTTTATTAACCGGTTCTAAAAATTTAATTTTTAACAAAAACCTAATACTTAATTCTATGGGTTAAAACATTTTCTAATAAGTTAAAAATTTCTGAATTTAATTTTTAACAAAAACCTAATACTTAATTCTATGGGTTAAAACATTTACTAATAAATTAAAATACATATCTGAATTTACTCTAAAATTAAAAACTTAGTATCTAATCATTATTATTCCCAAATTTTCTATATTATTCATATAGCGTATTCTACTAATTTCTTAACGTAATTATCTAACCACAATTTTTATCAAATCACATAATATTTTAAATTACTACTAAAATTTTCTAAAACAAAAAGATCTAAAATATCTAATCTGAGAGTATGATGTATTAAAGTGAAAATATCTTATAATTTAGTAACATTTATTGCAAAGAAGAGGGAGCTGAAAACATCCCAGATCGATTATTGTCACTACATTATGGGCCCATGAATGGAACGACGAAATCAAAACATTTGTAAGTAAAATAAAAACAAAAATATTTTAAGACATTTCATAAGACATTTACTCTCAGTCTCCTTAAGTCAGTCCAATTCCAAATATTTTAATTCAATTTCATTATTATTAAGTACATATAATTTTTTTTTATTTATTTATTTACAGTCTAATTTATAAACGCATCATTGCAGCTTTATAAGTCATTAATAAGCAAAAGTCGAAAAAAGAGTATTTATAAATGTTTAATAGCCTATTAAACGTTTAATAAACATATCATAAATTTGAAATATTTATTGTAGCCTTTACCCTACTTTAAGCGTTTAATAAGTTGACTTTTTAATGTTTGTTAAAATAAAATTTTAATAATTGCACGAAAAATTAAACAATTTTGTCTTTTTATTTATTTTAATAAAAAAGTTTAATACGCATAAAATTTTTTTCTCTAGAAAAACGATAACTAGTTTTTGAATTAATTTTAAATATATACTGCTCGATAGATTTTTTTGCTAAAATAATGTGGGTCGCTAGATATGTTTTCTGTTGAAACTTAAAGTCGTTATAACTTTTTGCATAAAATATAAAAAGCTATTAAGATTTATTTCAAATATTGCAAACCTTTCATTACACTTATATTTTAAAATGTCTTTCAAATAGGTAAAGTATTTGTTAAAGCAAACACAAAGTAGAAACCACATAGTGTATCGTCTGTTAGTTACTTGTTTGCCGCACGGAACAAAAATGTTTTGTTCTACATGCTTTGAATGGAACATGCAGCACAGCAATTACAAACAATAGTATTTTAAATTTTGCATCAAAAATTTGCTTCATAGCACAAAAAGTGACGAAAGAAGCAAAACAATGTTTAGAGAACTGTAAAATTAAAGATATCAGGCAATGCTAGAACTCAAAATCTCTTAATATATTCGAGCTATCAAAAAAGGGATTAAATGTTAAAAAAAGAGGGCGCTATTATTGTTATATAGAATTGATTTAAAACTAATTTTTTGTAAAAATGTGTCCACCAGAAACCTCCCGACGAAATTAAATTTATAACTTTATAAATTTATTTCAGCAATTACCAAAAAAGCGCTTATAACAAATTAAATTGAAGTTAAAAAAACAATTTGTAGATTTACTGCCGTATTTTTAAATGAGTCAACTATTAAACTTGAAAGCGGAGAGTTCAAAGGTATTTTGTTGGGAGACTCAGGATATAAGCTGCAGACTTATTTATTCTCCCCACTATCCAAACCACAGAATGAAAAGGAGAACAAATATAATGCTGCACAGATAAGCACTAGAAACTCTGTTAAACGTTGCTTTGGGGCTTGGAAGCAACGATTTCGCTGCTTGTTAGATGGGTTGACGGTTTATCTGGCAAAAGGGAAAACATTGATTATCGCCCTAGCAGTACTTCACAACATTGCTATTGAGGAAAATGATATTGTTCCAGGTAAAAACATTTTAACCTAAAATATTTTGGCAGTTATATGTGGCTAAAAATGTTTTGTTAAAACTTAGGAGGTTTTATTTTCAAATCATCTGCGTATAAAAAATGTATAATAAAAATTGGTTAAATTATTCATTAAACATAAAGCTGTATAATCTTTTGTGGAACCAACAGAGTTTGAGCAGTAAAAATTTGATATTGCTAATAAATGATTTACATATTTTGCTTCTATTTCAATATGTAGTATGTATTTTATTAACAAAAAAAAAAAACATAAAATTATTTTAAATATTACGTTTTAAAAAACAGAAATTCATTTTAAATTGAAAACAAAACAGAAATTCACTTAAAATTCGTTCGTTGTATGATCTCGTATTGTTTAATCCCCAGTTGTATGCATCACTATTACAAATATTACAATTAAAATAACATGTTGTTGCCAACATAAAAATACAAAAGTAATATAAACGTTTAATTGTTAATCCACTCCTATTAAGCGTTTATAAATCTGACTTTTTATTAATGGCTTATAAAACAAAAAGTGTTTGATAACTATTGTAAGCATTAAAGCTGAAACAAGAAATTTTTATAAATAAGACCGTTAGTGTTTAACTATTTTCTCTAAATTAGTATGTATGTATGTATATTCTGTATTATGATAGATAACATTTCGATAAATGAATTCAATATTTGTTTTCTTTTACCTGGATTTTTGTCAATAAATGAATTAAGTACAATGCATAACTAAGCTTTAAAATTTTTGGGGAATGTCAGGTAAATAGAGAGTTAGTAGTTGCATGAGAAGATATGGTGACAAACAGAGAGAATCACCATCATTCTCACTTTTCGATAGGAATTTGTGGATTTTTGCTTCAATATTAAGGCATGGAATATTGTTTTATATGTTGTTGTGCTGTTGTCATTGGGCTGAGAACCTTCAAAAGTAGCTAGTTCGGAAAATTCACCATGCCTATCGACCTCTTAATACGTAGCCGCACACTACAGCTTCTTTACTCACCTCTCTTGACTACAGTACAAAAAGAAATGAGTTTGAAATAGGTTTACCTTATAGTCGGCAGAGTTTATATTGAGTGCTCAAATATATGCCGAACTTAGGATAGAAATGATCCTATAGCAGCGAAGGGCAGATAGAGAACATTGAATAAAAGAGAGTAAATTAGTTGATTTACACTAAGAGAAAAGATTTTCAAACTGTATGTAAATATGCAATACAAAAAAAGGAGTTCAGTAAAAAATATTATTATATAAATCATCAAGTTTTAACTAACGTTAAAATATATGTATACATATGGTCACCTGAAATCGAAAAGCCCGTGAACAAAAACTTTAAAATGTGTACTATAGGTATGTAAATATGCAAAAAAAAAAAGGAATTCAGTAAAAAACTTGATTATTATATAATTCATCATCCCACATGATTGCTGAAATGTTTTTAAAACAAGCTGAAAAATAAACATACATGAGCACAGCTTGATCACAACACAATAAATATATTGTCAGTGTGCCACTACGAAATTGCAAAATTTGCCAAAATAACAACATGCGCAACACTCCTGCTTCGTTGAAATTTATAGAGCAACTGAATAAAATTTTATTTTTTTCTTTCTGTTGCATTTGTTTTTCGGGTTGCCTTTGTCACTTTTTAGGCTTGAAACAATGAATTCAAGATTTTCAGTTTGTGGGCAGTAGTAAGTGAGCGAAAACAACATCACACAAACACGTGTATGTGTTATACGGTAAATTTTTTCACATTCTGAATTTAATGTAGATATTGTTATTTCTTTTTGTTTTGACTGCTAGAAAATAGTTTTTTATTCATTTTCTCTATTTTAAACGTAATTTTATTTATTAAAAAAGTAAAATAATAAAACAAGTGTATGGTATGTTTTGGGGATTTTAAGGAATGTCTTAGTAGGGAAATTTTTGTATTTGTAGCAGCTCTGGTACAAAAAAACACGAAGAGTAAATGTAAAAACCCGAAAAACTTCGTAATCCAGGCAAACCAGCGCCCACCGCTGTCCTATAGTCAGCAGCTGCTTTTATTATATAAAAATCGTTTATAAATGGCTGAGAAATAAGCAAAAGGTGCAAAAACATCAAAATTTCAATACAAATTTAATTTTTAAGACTACACTATGTTAACCTATTGAAAAGTTTAATGTACAAAAATTTTGTCAATTTTCAAAACATTTTATTTTGGCGCCTTTGCATTTTCTCTATATAAGAAACCCTTAACTTAATACCATTGCACCAGATTGGCTTTATGATAGAGTTGTAAAGAGGGAGTTTACGATCTAGACTAAGGGAAGAATTCCGCTCAAGGAGCCAAGTTATTTGAGTTAATTTTACTTTTATCTCAGTTAATTTTTGCCTCTTTTTGAAAAAAAAAAACAATATTTACTTCCACTTCCGATCGGAATTTATATCTGTGACAGGTCTGTATATAGCATTCCCATGTTAAACATCGATCAAGATGTATACCGTGATATTTTACATGCTAATGTTGAGGTATTTTTTGTTTAATGATTTAATCCCAACGCAAAGCGGATTTTCTATATATAAAAGGTAGCAGATTTCGTAATAAAGCTGTATCAGTTGATGTTTGTATTGTCTGAAGCTTAGTAATAATTACAATAGAGGTCATAAATTGCTTCCTTACGGAACTCCAGTATTTATCGAATAAGAAGAACTTGAAAAATGTCCTACTTCAACAACAAATTTTCGACGAATCAAATAGTTTTTCAAAAGCTTTTGAGTACTTATGGGAAGTATAACTTATCAAAATATTAATTTCCAAATTGAAGATTTAACAACATTATTTTCTTAAATAGCTTAAAAATATTAGATGACATACTAATAGAACTATATAACTCAACTTAAGTATGGTCTTTTCCTGGCTTCGGTACAATGGTAACCAATGAAAAGTTCCATTCTAGAATGTAGCATTTAAGACGTTAAATAGCTTTAAATTGAAATCTGACAAATCGGTGAAAAATTACGTGGGATCTCTCATGATTGTTCACTGAAAGGACCGTTAATTGCGTCCGTACAAGAGGAATGCCCTCTCAAAAGAACTTTTTGCCTTCTCATGATTGTTCACTGAAAGGACCGTTAATTGTGTCCATACAAGGGGAATGCCCTCCCAAAAGAACTTTTTGCCTTCCATTTGAACACTGCCAGGAGCAGGGAACGGGGTCCGTTTTAAGAGAGTTTTCGTTTAAGGGTAATAACGAAATAATATATAAACTAGATGTTAAGCCTGTCCCTGCCAAGCTGGAACAGAAACTACCCAGTGACGCACGTGTGTTATACGTACTGAAATACGTATGCTATACTTTGTGTGTACGGGGTACTCGGAAGTGTATATACGTTTTTCGTTTACTTTTATATAGAACATGGCCGCTTTTTCATTGCTTACCATCAACCCACAAAGTGTACGAGAAAGTATCCGTCCTTCATACAATTCTATGTACTTTGTATAATGGTTGTGTAACCAAAATGTAATATTTTTTCATATACTTAGTAAAGGGTGCTGTAATTAACGTAAAGTACTTGTTCATATACAAAGTATATGGAAGTGAGCAAGAAATACACCCTAGCAAAAATGTTAGAAAAATTATAATAAAAACAATTTTTTTGTATTTAACTTTTTATTCTTTTATTAATAATTAGTAATAATTTCATTATAGATAAAAAACTTAAAATTTTAATTATAACTAAAAAAAGATTATTTATTTTTAATGTTTTTTTAAATTAATCATTAATAATTCACAGCCAGTTTTAAGAAAATTAAAAAATATCGTGCGAGAAATTATATTGAAAATAAAAACAATTTTCGTATTATATTATTGTTTAAAATATTATTATTATGAACTAAACATATTTTTTGGTTGGAATAACATAAATAGTAACATTTAAAAAATCCTTTTTTGTGATAAAAAAAAACTAAAAATCGATTCATACTTATTTAATTTTTAAATTAATAAAAAAATTTTAATATAAAGTAAACTAATAAAAAATCAAGTGGTTTTAGTGGGGTGAGTAACTTCTGCTTTGCTCTTTTTCTCATTTTTTTTATTTTCATCGTATTTTCTTTTGTGGATCCTGTTTTTGAGCGTCTTAATAGAGTCACGAATATCCTTGACGTATTCGGTATGCGTGAAGCCATCATTTTTAACCGCTTCTATGCAAAGAAAAAAAAATATGAAACTGAGGTATGTATGTTAACATAAAACACACTTACTGCGACTTACCGAAAATTGCAGCATTCAAAAACTTATAATCTGTAAAAGCTTTCTTATCATTCACGCCATCGTAATTGTACGAAAATATAATATTTTTGTCAAGAATCCGATGAAAATTCTTACATAATCCTCCAGGATTTAAAACTTGTTTTATAACAGTTATCTGGAAGAATAATTAAGAATAGAAAATGCGAAAAATATAGAACAAAATTTGCTAAAAATAACAACATACCATTTCGGCTTTATTTGATTCTGAAAAACGCTCCACTGTTTGCATTTGCTCTTCAGTTTCTAGAGGAAACATGGTCTGATAGCTTGAAATTCCCTTTTTAGATGTTTGCGTTAAGTATGCTAACATTTTTGCTTGATTGTCCAGCACTTTTTCTAGCAATAACTTGATGGATTCTTGCTCATTCTTTTACTGTCGCCATATCATGCTTAACTGTCGCCATATCATGCTTAACTATGCAAAAAAAGATAAAGTTTAAGTAAAGTGTATAGTTCATATTTAAGTAGAAACAAGTTAGAAATACCTTTAAGTTTTTTTATTTCATCACCACTAGTTGAAGTCATACCATGTGTCAAGACAATGTATTCAGTTTCCGGATTTTCAAAAGTTTCAGCATTCATATTTTTTATTTTTAAGGTTATTTATTTAAAAGTTTATTTTATGAAATTAGTCTATGTTGATCCTTAAATAATTATATGAATTAAAAATGTAGGTTAGAATTTTATTATGTGAATTTTAAAATTAGAATAATATTATGTGTTGTGCAACAATGGCAAGATAATAAAATCGTTCTGGAACGGCAAGCAAACATATTTATGACAAACTGAGTCAAGCACAAAACTTTCTTCTACTTCGGAAACAGTTTGTGAAACCTTAAAAATGCCCAAACAATCGGAATTAATAGGCTGAGTGTATAAACGCGTTGCGTCTAAATACCTTTTTCCAATAATAAAACGTTCTCCTAACAAGTTTTCATGAAATTTTTCTATTTTAACAGGAATATTGGGTTTTATGCAGCAAACGTTGTCTGGATATTTTGTTGATAATGTGAAGTGTTCAGTAACGTATTTAATAATTTCGCCACTTCGCCTTTTTACAAACCCACACTGAAGTTTTTTTCCAAAGAGTTTTTGCCGAAAGTACCAAATTTTTAATTGTTCCAGAATTTGAGATGGTCGTTTTACTGTTTTTTTAATGCCTTGGAGAAAACTTTCGTATTTGTAAGCCGTAAAGTCTTGTATAAATCCAGCTTCCTTTACACATTGAGTAATATGAAGTAAGTTGTGTACATTATATGTCAAATATTTTTCTGCATAAAGAAACTTAAAGTTACCTACGAAACGTTCAATTATACGTTGACTAAGATCCAGATTCTTAAGATATGTAGTTCTAGATAATAACATTCGGTATCCGCAATGAATTAATAGTAAATGGTTAAAAACATCTGATGGCACAATGTCATAAAACAGCGCAATTACCGAGTATAAAATAAAAAATCTAAATTCCACAGCTTTCCAGCGGCTAATTTCAGCAAAATCTCTTGGTTTTCTAGCAAACTCACATGGAACATAAGACTTAAGTTGCGCAACACGAATGGAAAGTTCTGTTTTAGCTTGCTTTGTAAGCTTAAATTTTAAGCATTTGTTGTTGAGAATCAAATTTAGAACTTTTCTAACAACACCTAAATCAATATTATGCATGGGATCGATGGGAAATTGCGACACCATTCCTATTCCCAGTGATTCCAGCTCTGATTTTTGCGCTTGGAAACAAAGGTGATTATGAAATAAATCGCCTCTATTAGAAAAATCTGCATCCGTTCTCAATCGTGCTATTTGATCACTGTATACTACCACATTTTCTATACGGCGTCCTACTTGAGTACATTTTGAACATCCGTAGAAAGAATTGTGACCAAATACTCCCGTGAGAAATGCCCGCGCAGGTGCATCGCAAATAAATAGTCCAATTTTAAAGTTCAGAGTCCCGTTGTCATTCTTTACACCGCCCGATAATAGCATTTTAACTTCTGTTACAAAATCATGTAGGTAATCATCTATATTATTTGGCCAAGATATGAACCCATTAAAAAAAACTAATGACTTCTCGACATTCGAGAAGTGACCCAAAATAGGCCACAGAGACATTGATGAACTTTTAAAAAGCGGAAGCCCATCAATGCCGATATTAAGAATTAATTCTTTATAATTCTTGAAAAGCAGGATGTTTCAATGAACGTAGGTACCCGGTTCTACTGTTCTCATGTTAAGTTCTATATCGGTTTTCACTAACGCCTTTTCACATAGCAGGACATCAAGATTTTGCTCATGCAATATTTTTAATAGAGCGCGTGAGTTACATCCTTCCCACAAAAACTATCATTACCGTCCATAAAATGTAGGGTGACAACAAAATATTAAATTATATTTCCATTCCCACATTTTATGGATCTTAAGACTAACTTAAACTTTATTTATAAAATATTTTTAAGCTATGCAACGTTCGCAAAACTGCTTACGTTGCATAGCTTAAAAATATTTTATAAATAAAGTTTAAGTTAGTCTTAAGATTGTTTTAAATAAATAAAGTATCCCTCCGAAGAGCGGACAACTAGAAAACTAAATCGTTTTAATACATTTCTCGTGTGGCTCTTGTTGAGGGCCGAAAATTTATGTACCAATCAGCTAATTCGTTCTTCAATGGAGGCCTTTCAACTTCATTTATTAATGGCATTTCAATATTAATTATGGACGAGTTTGCTTCATTTTGTAAAATTGTAACCTTCTTAGTGTTTTTTTCCTGTTCTTTATTTACAAAATCAGTAGAGGAACACATTTTTTTCCTCTCCTGCGCCGCCAATCGTCGTAGATGACGCTTGCTAAATCCCTCCATTATACTGCTTCTTTTTTATTTTATTATTATTATTGTTGCTTTTTTATTTTATTATTATAATTTTTTTATACATATATATTTAAAATTTTAATTTAAATAAACTTTAATAAAAATTATTTTAAAAATCACATTTATTTTACCTGTAAACTATAAACACTTATGAAGTTTTGCTTCTTCTTTTTTGACATGATACTCACAACACACTTCATACATTGCATTGTAAGCAACATTGCTTCTGCGACAAGTGCTAAGTGCAATGAGAAAGTGTGTTACACTCAATTCTATACCACGATTAGCTTACTTCCTCTCTGCCTGTAGTACTGTTGTATGTACATTGTACAATATCAAGTAACATAGCGTCTTTACCTGACAATTTTTTGTCATACCAAACGTCAAACTTCATATTAAAAAAAACGCTGACAAAAATTTTAGAGTTTTTTTTATACAGACTTTGACGTTTGGTATGACAAAAAATTGTCAGTTGAAGACGCTATGTAAGTGAAAGCATACTCTGTGTTACAATTAGGGATGCAAACGATACATCGATGTTTAGAAAACATCGATATATCGTTCATAAACATCGATGTTAATATCGATGTTTTAATTTACGATACATCGGCGATACATCGTCGTCAAAACTTAAAAACATCGACATCGTCCATTTAATATTTTCATTAATTTAATATTTTTTATAATATTTTTAGCAATTTTAATTTTTATTTTTCAATTAAACCTTTTATTTAAAAATATAAAAAAGTGTTTTTCAAAGCATACGTTAAACGCAAGAATTTGATATGTCGGTTTTTAATAAAATTTCTGTAATATAAGAATTTTATGACAAATATTATATAAATATTTCTCTATTAAACAGAATTTTAAAACAAAAATTAAAAATATTTTATTAAAAGTGTATTAAAAACGACCTCCCAAATTCTTGCGTTTTACGTTTCCGTTTTCCAGCACACCCCTGATATCCATACAAAGTACGTATGTATGTATGTACATTAGAGCGACTCACCAAAAAAAGTGCTCGATGTACCCTCCTAAAAATGAACCTTGGACTTTTTTAAGATACCATTTTAAATATTTCGGCTCCAGCTTTGACCTCTCGTGAGCTGGACCATTTTGAAAAAGAGTCTATTTTTGCATGTTTTGTTAATTTGAGAATCTGTTTCCTTACCAACATATACAAATTGGGTATCATAAGAAAGGTTTTTTTAAGGCGCGTCCAACTGTATATACAATTTGTCCAAGGACGATCATCCATATCCTTTTTTTTAAGGATTTTCTGTAAAAAAAAACGGTTTTTGAATTTTTTGTTCGGCGTTGCTTGTAATAAAAATGCCAAATTAACATATTTTAATTTTTAGTCGATTTAATTAAATACGTGTTTCAGCTTTTTTGAAAATTCGCGCTAGTTCGCGTTTTGACAAAAATGCAATGGGGTGGTAACCCTTCGTTTTAAATAGGGCAATATGGGTATCAAATTTCTTCTTTTACCAAGTACATCATCTTTGTATGTAAATAATATTATTTTTTGCAAATTAGATGCATTTTACACGGTGCTCTAGAATATATATAAATGCAATTTTGTAGTAACTGTAATATGTTAGCGGATTTAGTTTCTAGATCATGTATGGATAAAAATAGAACTAAAGAAAGAAAAAAAGAAATGATCCACGACTTTTTGGCGGCATATTTTTTTTCGCAAATTAAAAAAAATTTTAAATTTTATTGTTTATATTTACAAAACTTTTATAGCGATTTTAAAAAGCGTTACAGCAAATTCTTTCGTGATTCTATTTGAGTATATTGCTTGCGCGACACGATCTGGCTCGCAATATAAGCTGGACGATTTTTATCGATTACCGATACTCTAGATTGACTGACAACGTGTACAAAACGCTCAGTGCTTTGTGAATGGCAAGGAAATTCTGAAATAAGTTCGTTAATAATATTAATATTTTTTGTATTTTATTTTTTTACCTGGAATATTAATAATTTCATCAGAATATAAACAATTAAATTTAAAATTTTTTTTAATTTGCGAAAAAAAATATGCCGCCAAAAAGTCGTGGATCATTTCTTTTTTTCTTTCTTTAGTTCTATTTTTATCCATACATGATCTAGAAACTAAATCCGCTAACATATTACAGTTACTACAAAATTGCATTTATATATATTCTAGAGCACCGTGTAAAATGCATCTAATTTGCAAAAAATAATATTATTTACATACAAAGATGATGTACTTGGTAAAAGAAGAAATTTGATACCCATATTGCCCTATTTAAAACGAAGGGTTACCACCCCATTGCATTTTTGTCAAAACGCGAACTAGCGCGAATTTTCAAAAAAGCTGAAACACGTATTTAATTAAATCGACTAAAAATTAAAATATGTTAATTTGGCATTTTTATTACAAGCAACGCCGAACAAAAAATTCAAAAACCGTTTTTTTTTACAGAAAATCCTTAAAAAAAAGGATATGGATGATCGTCCTTGGACAAATTGTATATACAGTTGGACGCGCCTTAAAAAAACCTTTCTTATGATACCCAATTTGTATATGTTGGTAAGGAAACAGATTCTCAAATTAACAAAACATGCAAAAATAGACTCTTTTTCAAAATGGTCCAGCTCACGAGAGGTCAAAGCTGGAGCCGAAATATTTAAAATGGTATCTTAAAAAAGTCCAAGGTTCATTTTTAGGAGGGTACATTGTGCACGAATTTTGCTTCCATACATTTTGAGTCGCTCTAATGTACATGCATGTATACTGTGCATTGCATAACTATATGTATGTATTAAGTTGCTTAAGTTGACTCAAGCAACTGTGCGAATACATAAAAATCATATTTGTCAAACCATATTGCACTTACGGAAAATTTTTGATTAATTTTATGAATCTGTCATTTGCTTAAGCAAAATGCGAAACTGATTGCACTTTGTTTTGGTGTTTTTAAATGCATTTGACAGGCTTTTTGTTAATTTTTGACAAAAGCTTATGCAAGAATATGTATATTATAGTTGGGCATTTAGATTTTCAGTAGCAAAGAAGAATTAAAACAGTCCGTAAGTATAATTGCAAAGTAGGTTTCAACATCGATGTTAAACATCGATGTATCGTGTTTTTTACCGATGTTTTTTGACATCGATGCTTATCGTGAAAACATCGATGTCTTCAAACATCGATGTTTTTCAGAGCGATGTTGCATCCCTAGTTACAATTCCACTTACAATTCTGAGTACTCGGAATATTAGTCACTGGGTACTTTTAGGTAAGCCCCAACGAAAGTACCAAATGCTTGGCAATTCTTAGCTTTATTTAAGAGGCTTGAAAATTAGCTGATATGTAAAAAGCACAATTTTGCCACACAATTTTTTCTCTCAATCCCTGCCTATGGGTGAGGGGTAATCATTTTTCCGGCAAAAGCAAGAAAACTTGTTTTGTAGTATAGACGGTGATTCAAGCGGTTAGAATTGCCTCTCAAGTCACGCACAACAGTTGCCACGTTCACTCATTCTTCTTAGTCATCGAAATAATAAACGCACGGAAACAATCATACATACAGGCTGACTTCCAAAACGTACTAATACAAAGTTCGTACACATTTTTACTACTGTATTTCAACCATGTACACGAACAAAGTACCGAAACAATGCAACTATGTGTTTTGTTTATTAAAACGTTTTGAAATGTAAGTGATGCAATGCATAATATTTTTAAAATAAATCTGTATTGCTTGCAAATAAAATGTTAAATGTCACAAAGATTGCTTTTTTGATGCGTTACTAATACTTAGCAGTGACATTTTGGAAGGGTTTGCATTGTATATATATTGTACTGCGGCGTTATGAAACATTATACTTTGTTCTAATACAAAGCAATTGACGTTTTGGAAGTCAGCCACAGTTACACATAAACACAGTTTGTTAATAAAAAATTTCTTGTCTTAATTGTTAAATGTAGTTTTGAGTTAAACCAGCTTTTATTAAATTAAATCGAGTAAAAAATAGAAAAGTTATTAAGGTTTGTTGGATTAAAAATGAAGCCACTGTCAAGCCATGAACAACGATATGCGATTTGATGAGATCGGACTTTAAATGGCAACGCTACATATAAAAAACCAAAAGGGCTGTATTTGGGGGCGTGGCAGAAAAAAATGTTTTCTGTTTTAGAAAATTCATTGACATATCTTTCATTCTACGGAGTGACTGGCACAATTTTGTTATTTTTTTTGTATGGAGGTCGACCCGGTCTATTGATCAATATTTGTAAAAGCTAAATTTTTCACTTTTGGAAAACCTTAATAACTTTTTTATTTTTTTCTCGATTTTATTTATTAAAAGCTGGTTTAACTCAAAACTAAATTAGCTTTAATGAAATATATACATGAGTGTATGTTTCTAAACAAACTAATTTAAAAAAATGGCACCAAATTTGTTAAAACTAGAAAAAATTCAATTAAAATCAGGCATAATTAAAAATATCACTACAAAAATTGTAAACACATACCAAAGGGTGTATATATTTAGAAAGGCACATTTATCTTCTTTCTGAAACCGTTTAAAACCTAAATATCGGCTAAATCAACTGAGTTACGTGTTCATAAGTACTCGAACCTACCAGAAAATATTTTTTTCGGAATAACTCCCAAATTTGAGGGTGTTCCCGAACTTTTTAAAATTGATTTATGATTTACTCAATAAGGTCTATAACCTACACTAGGTCGCTTTTCAAGCATAAAAAAGTGCTCATTTGTAGCACCGTGTAATGGTTAAAAATAACCTTAAAAATATAATAACCATCACTTTTTGTCCCTGATTTTATCGTGAGCGACAAATTTAATACAACATTTATTTAAATTAAAATAAAAAAACTCTCTCCTGTAAAATTGATTTTGGTTCTAACGTTATTTAAGTGCTTGAATAATAAAAAAGTTTTACTCGGAATGACAAACTAAGTATACCCAGCTAGTTGTGGCGGAGGGTATAAAAAACAAAAAGCAAACAAGAAACAAGAAACAAGACATGTCACACACACACAGACTGTTCATGCTGTGGCAGTACAAATTGCCAAGCAACAACACTAAAGAGAAGCGTTGTGATCAGGCCTGCCATCTTTTACGATTTATCGGCATTTTGACCAGGGCTTACAAATTAGTAAATAGTTTTTTTTCTGCATATCAAAAACCACAGTAAATATTCAAAACAAAAATATTTAAAGGTATTCATATTGCAAAAATATTCATAACTTACTAAAAACCTCGTAGAAACTGTGAATTATTTCCTTTCGTAGGTTACTTTATATTATATTCAACATTTTTTATTTTTCGAATTTATTCTATGAGTTAAATTTCAGTTATGTATTTTATAAAGCTTTTTTGTAATAGTCTTATTCCTTCAATTTTTCAGGAATGACTTTATACACTACCAGACTATTATATTGTATCTTCTTGTTACATTTTACCTACGCTATCCTTTGGATAGCAATGAAGTATATTGTATGCACAGAAAAATTTACAATTATTAGTCACCAGCAGAATGTAATGCATTTTCTGGCCCGCTACGGCCTTCGTCAGCATTCTTTGTGTCACACTGGATAGTGATACTTTATAAATTGAATGTATTTAACTCAACTGTTTTAACAAATAGAAACTGGGAATTATTTCCTTTCGTAGGTTACTTTATATTATATTCAACATTTTTTATTTTTCGAATTTATTCTATGAGTTAAATTTCAGTTATGTATTTTATAAAGCTTTTTTGTAATAGTCTTATTCCTTCAATTTTTCAGGAATGACTTTATACACTACCAGACTATTATATTGTATCTTCTTGTTACATTTTACCTACGCTATCCTTTGGATAGCAATGAAGTATATTGTATGCACAGAAAAATTTACAATTATTAGACACCAGCAGAATGTAATGCATTTTCTGGCCCGCTATGGCCTTCGTCAGCATTCTTTGTGTCACACTGGATAGTGATACTTTATAAATTGAATGTATTTAACTCAACTATTTTAACAAATAGAAACTGGGAATTATTTCCTTTCGTAGGTTACTTTATATTATATTCAACATTTTTTATTTTTCGAATTTATTCTATGAGTTAAATTTCAGTTATGTATTTTATAAAGCTTTTTTGTAATAGTCTTATTCCTTCAATTTTTCAGGAATGACTTTATACACTACCAGACTATTATATTGTATCTTCTTGTTACATTTTACCTACGCTATCCTTTGGATAGCAATGAAGTATATTGTATGCACAGAAAAATTTACAATTATTAGACACCAGCAGAATGTAATGCATTTTCTGGCCCGCTACGGCCTTCGTCAGCATTCTTTGTGTCACACTGGATAGTGATACTTTATAAATTGAATGTATTTAACTCAACTATTTTAACAAATAGAAACTGGGAATTATTTCCTTTCGTAGGTTACTTTATATTATATTCAACATTTTTTATTTTTCGAATTTATTCTATGAGTTAAATTTCAGTTATGTATTTTATAAAGCTTTTTTGTAATAGTCTTATTCCTTCAATTTTTCAGGAATGACTTTATACACTACCAGACTATTATATTGTATCTTCTTGTTACATTTTACCTACGCTATCCTTTGGATAGCAATGAAGTATATTGTATGCACAGAAAAATTTACAATTATTAGACACCAGCAGAATGTAATGCATTTTCTGGCCCGCTACGGCCTTCGTCAGCATTCTTTGTGTCACACTGGATAGTGATACTTTATAAATTGAATGTATTTAACTCAACTATTTTAACAAATAGAAACTGGGAATTATTTCCTTTCGTAGGTTACTTTATATTATATTCAACATTTTTTATTTTTCGAATTTATTCTATGAGTTAAATTTCAGTTATGTATTTTATAAAGCTTTTTTGTAATAGTCTTATTCCTTCAATTTTTCAGGAATGACTTTATACACTACCAGACTATTATATTGTATCTTCTTGTTACATTTTACCTACGCTATCCTTTGGATAGCAATGAAGTATATTGTATGCACAGAAAAATTTACAATTATTAGACACCAGCAGAATGTAATGCATTTTCTGGCCCGCTACGGCCTTCGTCAGCATTCTTTGTGTCACACTGGATAGTGATACTTTATAAATTGAATGTATTTAACTCAACTATTTTAACAAATAGAAACTGGGAATTATTTCCTTTCGTAGGTTACTTTATATTATATTCACCATATTTTTTTTTTCGAATTTATTCTATGAGTTAAATTTCAGTTATGTATTTTATAAAGCTTTTTTGTAATAGTCTTATTACTTCAATTTTTCAGGAATGACTTTATACACTACCAGACTATTATATTGTATCTTCTTGTTACATTTTACCTACGCTATCCTTTGGATAGCAATGAAGTATATTGTATGCACAGAAAAATTTACAATTATTAGACACCAGCAGAATGTAATGCATTTTCTGGCCCGCTACGGCCTTCGTCAGCATTCTTTGTGTCACACTGGATAGTGATCCAAAGGATAGCGTAGGTAAAATGTAACAAGAAGATACAATATAATAGTCTGGTAGTGTAAAAAGTCATTCCTGAAAAATTGAAGGAATAAGACTATTACAAAAAAGCTTTATAAAATACATAACTGAAATTTAACTCATAGAATAAATTCGAAAAATAAAAAATGTTGAATATAATATAAAGTAACCTACGAAAGGAAATAATTCCCAGTTTCTATTTGTTAAAATAGTTGAGTTAAATACATTCAATTTATAAAGTATCACTATCCAGTGTGACACAAAGAATGCTGACGAAGGCCGTAGCGGGCCAGAAAATGCATTACATTCTGCTGGTGTCTAATAATTGTAAATTTTTCTGTGCATACAATATACTTCATTGCTATCCAAAGGATAGCGTAGGTAAAATGTAACAAGAAGATACAATATAATAGTCTGGTAGTGTATAAAGTCATTCCTGAAAAATTGAAGGAATAAGACTATTACAAAAAAGCTTTATAAAATACATAACTGAAATTTAACTCATAGAATAAATTCGAAAAATAAAAAATGTTAAAAACCTCGTAGTAATATTCAAAAATATTAAAACAGTGGTAACTTTATAATAAAACAATGCGCAAAATATTAAATATTTCGCCATATAAATATATTTTAAATGGAAATATTCAATTATTTTTAGTCACCATAAATATTAAATATTATGTTTCTTCAATATCAATAAAGGGTTATCCATTTTGCGGTTTCAAAAGTATATGTAAATAAAAAACACATATAATATATTTTTTCATGATATATCTTTTTTATTATAAAGTTTTACCGTTGACATTACGTGTGAAACACTATATCATTTAAATGACCACCATGCGAAGTGTTGCAAGCATTGATTCTTTTGAGGTAATTTTGGACCACTTTTTGACACATATTGGGCGGTATCTCAGCCATAACTTGACGAATGTTGGTTCTTAAATGCTCAAGAATTAAAGGTTTATCTGCATAAACACGGTCTTTCGCGTAGCCCCACAAAAAAAGTCTAATAGTGTAAATCGCATGATCTTGGTGGCCAGTTGATGTCGCCACGACGAGAAATTACACGGCAAGGAAATGTCTCTTGCAATAAAGCCATATTCGCTCGAGTTGTGTGGCATGTGGCACCGTCTTGTTGAAACCACTTATTCTCCTAGTCGTATTCTTCAATAGCAGGCAAAAAAGTCGGTTATCATACGACCATAACGCTCCGAATTGACGGTGACAGTCGTTCCATTGTCGTTTTCGAAGAAGTAAGGTCCAATCACACCTTCGGACCAAAGAGCACACCAAACAGTGACTTTTTGTGGATGTAATGGCCTTTCTTCAATTACTTGAGGATTTTCAGAACCCCAAATGTTGTTAGAAAAATCGCAGTCCACCGCCTGTTTCTCAAGCACCCATTCCACGTATCTACGACGTTGTGAATGGTTAGCTGGCTTCAGTTGTTGTGTGAGCTGGACTTTATATGAATGTAGGTGTAGATCCAAATGCAAAATACGTCATAATGTGCTGTAAGACAGTCCTAACTCCTGAGAACAACGAGTAATCGAAACATTCGGGTCTTCGGCAACACTTTCACTTACAGCAGCGATATTTTCAGCGGAACGAGCGAAACGATGATGCACTGGCCTTACAATATCTGTAACCGCTCCAGTCTCTTCAAATTTCTTCACAATTTTGCCAATTACTTGCGCAGTTGGACGATTATGTAAACCATAATCTCCTCTTAAAGCACGATATGTAGCTGTTTCAGAATCACCATTTTTGTAGTAGGTTTTAATAATTTTGACGCGTTGTGTGATAGTTAAGCGATCCATTTTCGCCAATGCCTGACTTCCAGCTGAAAAGAAAAAAAAATTGGTTTAACAACTTGTGTTTTGAGAAATTTATTTACAACAGTCACATTATCTTTTATAAGGGTGGACATTTTCATGCGTAGGTATGTAGATCAAAGTTTTATGACATATGCATTTTGAATTCAAATATAAAAACCAATCGCAGTATTGAAACAGAAGATCGGAAAAGGGGTTGCAGGTAGGATAGTGCTTATATGATCTTCCAGAGAAAAGAACATTTGAAGTAGTGGTCAGTTGTAAAGGGTATGCACACATGTATGTATGTACTAGGGATGCCAATCGGGACTGGTTTTCGCAAATCCCGGGATTCGGGATTACAAAAAATCAAATCCCGGGACTATTAAGAGTAAAGTTTAAATTTTGTATTTGGTGCACCAGTGAAATGTTTTGTGCATTTCAAAAACATTTTTTTCTTTAATAAATTTTATTGTTTAATGATTTTCAGCACTTCTCACGTTAAAATTTCTTTATAATTATTGGACACGCTTGAAAAGAATAACTATTTTCTTACGTTTTCAATGATAGTATTAACAGAATTAATCAAATAGATATTAAAGATCAATATTGTGTTCCCTATCCTCTCATGGGGAATGCCATAATAAATTTCTTTTAATAAAAAAAGGTAAAACAAAAAAAGTAAGTTAACAATTTCGGGATTTCGGGATTGGCATCCCTAGTAGGTACATATGGTAAAAATGTAAGCGACAAAGTAAACTTCGAATATTGATATTGTTTTTTGCGTTACACAAGTTGATTTGAAAAAAAAACTTTTTGTTTTAATAACTTTTAATAAGTATGTATGTAATTTGGAAAAAAAATTTCAATTAAAGTATTGTTGTTTTTTTTATTTGTACCTATCATAAATATTTTTTAGGTAAAACATTTTTGTTATTTACTTGCGTAGACATTGTAAAATTAAGCAATAATTATGACGCCAACATTAGCGAAACCTAAATTATTATGCAAGTAGGATCCTTTTTTTAAACTTTTTTTTGGTTATTTTACACTCTTGTGACCTTTTCATTTGTTTTTGCATGCAGAGGCAACAAAGCCTTGTGATATCATAGACACAAAATTAGGTATTCAAATTTATGATCTTTTCTTTTTTTAGCTGCAAATAATAGCTTATTTTTTTGCACTTGTTACAACACGAATAGGAGAAGAAAGTATAAATTCGTTCGCAAAATCTGAGCAGTAATTATGACGCCAATATTTACGCAGTAAAAGAAATGTACACAACATTCGAGGCAAGTGATGTTATAAATGTTAGTCTGGGTTCACACTTTGAAAGTTTTCTTTCAGAAGGTCTGTGTATATTAGTGAGAGGGGAGAGAAAAATAGCCTGTTCTCTTCCTCTCTTACATATAAAGTCAGACTTTCTGAAAAAAAACATTCAAAGTGTAAACCCAGACTTATTTAATTTCAGCTTTTTTTAAACCAATATATAGCCAATATTAACTTTATTTCTTATTTGTTTTGAGTTTTAAGACTTTAGTCTTAAAAGATTATTACTTAAAGTCTGCTTTCAAAAGACTGCTCTTGAAGGCTTATTTCATTTGGTCAAAAATATTAAATTTTCAGATGGGCTTGTGGATCATATTGAATATAAGCAAATAATTCTGTAATATTTTTAATGTACAAATAGAATCAAAACAATAGTCAAACTCATATTAAAAGAAGTGTAAGTACGTTGTGAATAATTATTTATAAACATACATAATTATTCGAGATTCATATAACAAGAACTGAAATAACTGAGTATTAAAAGATTCATATTACAACTGGATAGTCATAATAATGTCGTTGGGTAAAACTTATACCTATGTGAAGATCATTTGTGATGGGAATTTTTTAATTGTGTTTTATAAAATTAATAATATAATAGTAGAATATAGAACAGCGCCCATTAATGTGATCAAATGATTAAATAAAACTGAACTCGGTCATGTCCTGTCTCTCGTTATTAAGCGAAACGTTTGTTTTAAAAGAAACCTATTTTTACATACAATATAATTCGCAAAGTGTTTTATTCGGCCATATAAGTTGAATTAGTTATAATATCACGACTGTCATAAAATTTTAATTGGTATTTTTCGTATTAAAATTTTCTATTTTCCAGCTTGTTTTTGTTTATAATTTTAAATTATTATTTTTCTATAATTATTTATTTATTCAATTAGTTAGCGAATTAGCAAAGTTTTGTAAAGTCGTAAGTCCGAAAGCCGCTTTAATACATTTAACAAAATTTTGTGAATTTTAAATTTAAGGAAAAATTTGGTATTATAAATCATGCTTAAAGGAAAAAGCGGCATAACCGTCAGAAAAATTTTAACATTGTCTACCCTATATAGCAAAAGTTATAGATGTTAATAAATGTATGTAAGATATGATCAAAAGAAATTTTTGGGAATACAAAATTTTTTAATTTAAAAGATTTTGTTATTCGTGCTTAATTCCCAGTTTTTATTCTTGATAAAAACACTTGAAATTTATTGTTGATGGGATAAGCTATTCCTATGCGCATTTCACTGTTTGCTAAGGCCAGATCATCAGGAAACTTCATCCATAAAAATTTTAGAAAAACTAAAGATATTAAACCAAATAAAACTGTTAAGTGTATAAGTCTGCTTTCACACGTTTCATCTTTTGATGCTCAACTCTTATGTTTTTAGGTGAGAGAAGAAAGAAGAAAGGGGGTTAGTACGGAGATGCCTGTACTCGGTCAGTACGCTTTGTGTTTTTATTCGTTGGTATATGCACAACGATGGCTGCATGTAATTTTTTTCTTTTCTTTTTCTCTTTGATTCGCTGTTAGTAAAATTGTTCTTGTTTTGAACCGAAAAAAGTTGAAAACAATTGCTGCGTGTGATTATATTGGCATCTTTAAAAGGGAATTGAAAAGAAGTTGAGCATCAAAAGATGAAACGTGTAAATTTAGACTAAGAATCATAAGCAACAGCTCTACTTGTAACAATATCAAAGTTTAAACAAACACATCAACAATAAATAAACAGTGAGTTTATCTCTTCTTACATTCCCCACTTATACGCTTAACAGTTTTATTTGGTTTAACATCTTTAGTTTTTCCAAAATCGTTATTTATGAAGTTTCCTGATGATTTGGCCTAAGCAACCAGTGAAATGCGCGTAGGAATAGCTTATCCCATCAACAATAAACTTCAAGTGTTTTTATCAAGAATAAAAACTGGGAATTAAGCACGAAGTACAAAATCTTTTAAATTAAAAAATTTTGTATTCCCAAAAATTACTTTTGATAACAAACTGGCAAGTGTACGGCCTAAAAAAACTACCAGGCAACATGCTTTTGCAAGTTGTTTTTTGCATTTTGATTTTTCTTAACCTACTTACAACTACAATTAATGTTGGAAGAATTCCAATCAATTGTATTGGGGATTGTTAGAAGAGATAAGCTCACTGTTTATTTATTGTTTATGTTTTTGTTTAAACTTTGATATTGTTACAAGTAGAGCTGTTGCTTATGATTCTTATACGCTTAACAGTTTTATTTGGTTTAATATCTTTAGTTTTTCCAAAATCTTTATGCATGAAGTTTCCTGATGATCTGGCCTAAGCAACCAGTGAAATGCGCATAGGAATAGCTTATCCCATCAACAATAAATTTCAAGTGTTTTATCAAGAATAAAAACTGGGAATTAAGCACGAAGTACAAAATCTTTTAAATTAAAAAATTTTGTATTCCCAAAAATTACTTTTGATAATAAACTGGCAAGTGCACGGCCTAAAAAAACTACCAGGCAACATGCTTTTGCAAGTTGTTTTTTGCATTTTGATTTTTCTTAACCTACTTACAACTACAATTAATGTTGGAAGAATTCCAATCAATTGTAGTGGGGATTGTAAAAAGAGATAAACTCACGGTTTATTTATTGTTGATGTTTTTGTTTAAACTTTGATATTGTTACAAGTAGAGCTGTTGCTTATGATTCTTATATGCTTACCAGTTTTATTTGGTTTAATATCTTTAGTTTTTCCAAAATCTTTATGGATGAAGTTTCCTGATGATCTGGCCTAAGCAACCAGTGAAATGCGCATAGGAATAGCTTATCCCATCAACAATAAATTTCAAGTGTTTTTATCAAGAATAAAAACTGGGAATTAAGCACGAAGTACAAAATCTTTTGAATTAAAAAATTTTGTATTCCCAAAAATTACTTTTGATAATAAACTGGCAAGTGCACGGCCTAAAAAAACTACCAGGCAACATGCTTTTGCAAGTTGTTTTTTGCATTTCGATTTTTCTTAACCTACTTACAACTACAATTAATGTTGGAAGAATTCCAATTAATTGTAGTGGGGATTGTAAGAAGAGATAAACTCACTGTTTATTTATTGTTGATGTTTTTGTTTAAACTTTGATATTGTTACAAGTAGAGCTGTTGCTTATGATTCTTATACGCTTAACAGTTTTATTTGGTTTAATATCTTTAGTTTTTCCAAAATCTTTATGGATGAAGTTTCCTGATGATCTGGCCTAAGCAGCCAGTGAAATGCGCATAGGAATAGCTTATCCCATCAACAATAAATTTCAAGTGTTTTTATCAAGAATAAAAACTGGGAATTAAGCACGAAGTACAAAATCTTTTAAATTAAAAAATTTTGTATTCCCAAAAATTACTTTTGATAATAAACTGGCAAGTGCACGGCCTAAAAAAACTACCAGGCAACATGCTTTTGCAAGTTGTTTTTTGCATTTTGTTTTTTCTTAACCTACTTACAACTACAATTAATGTTGGAAGAATTCCAATCAATTGTAGTGGGGATTGTAAGAAGAGATAAACTCACGGTTTATTTATTGTTGATGTTTTTGTTTAAACTTTGATATTGTTACAAGTAGAGCTGTTGCTTATGATTCTTATATGCTTAACAGTTTTATTGGGTTTAATATCTTTAGTTTTTCCAAAATCTTTATGGATGAAGTTTCCTGATGATATGGCCTAAGCAACCAGTGAAATGCGCATAGGAATAGCTTATCCCATAAACAATAAATTTCAAGTGTTTTTATCAAGAATAAAAACTGGGAATTAAGCACGAAGTACAAAATCTTTTAAATTAAAAAATTTTGTATTCCCAAAAATTACTTTTGATAATAAACTGGCAAGTGCACGGCCTAAAAAAACTACCAGGCAACATGCTTTTGCAAGTTGTTTTTTGCATTTTGTTTTTTCTTAACCTACTTACAACTACAATTAATGTTGGAAGAATTCCAATCAATTGTAGTGGGGATTGTAAGAAGAGATAAACTCACGGTTTATTTATTGTTGATGTTTTTGTTTAAACTTTGATATTGTTACAAGTAGAGCTGTTGCTTATGATTCTTATATGCTTAACAGTTTTATTGGGTTTAATATCTTTAGTTTTTCCAAAATCTTTATGGATGAAGTTTCCTGATGATATGGCCTAAGCAACCAGTGAAATGCGCATAGGAATAGCTTATCCCATCAACAATAAATTTCAAGTGTTTTTATCAAGAATAAAAACTGGGAATTAAGCACGAAGTACAAAATCTTTTAAATTAAAAAATTTTGTATTCCCAAAAATTACTTTTGATAATAAACTGGCAAGTGCACGGCCTAAAAAAACTACCAGGCAACATGCTTTTGCAAGTTGTTTTTTGCATTTTGTTTTTTCTTAACCTACTTACAACTACAATTAATGTTGGAAGAATTCCAATCAATTGTAGTGGGGATTGTAAGAAGAGATAAACTCACTGTTTATTTATTGTTGATGTTTTTGTTTAAACTTTGATATTGTTACAAGTAGAGCTGTTGCTTATGATTCCTATATGCTTAACAGTTTTATTTGGTTTCATATCTTTAGTTTTTCCAAAATCTTTATGGATGAAGTTTCCTGATGATCTGGCCTAAGCAACCAGTGAAATGCGCATAAATTTCAAGTGTTTTTATCAAGAATAAAAACTGGGAATTAAGCACGAATAACAAAATCTTTTAAATTATGTAAGATATGTTTAAATTCATTTATTTTAACATTTGCTTAAAAATAATCTTAAAAGTGACTGCCCATCAGAAATTAATCTTATGTCAAAAATGGAATATGTCAATTGCGGTATACCTGTATGTGGCGATCAGAAAACTTAAATTTGTAAATCTTGCACATGATGTTATTCAAATTAATTTTTTTATTACCAGTAAAAAGAGAAGATTTTCCAACACTAAGGATAATATCGGAAGGAGAAGATTTAGTTCAGACAATAGAAGAAAAAGAAGGACAAGAGATAGCTAGGAATAAATTATCAATTATTATAGATAACCATTTAAATAAAATGAGATTAAATAACAGGGATAAGTTTATATTAGGTAAGGTTAGTGAAACGAAGGGTTTTTTAAAGAAAAATAAGAATATATTAGTATTGAAAGCGGATAAGGGTAACACAACCGTAGCTATGTATAGGAGTGACTATGATGTACGAAATAATGATATAATAGGAGATGTTCCAAAATATAAATTGATAAATAAGGATCCTACGAATAAATTGGAAAAGACTAACAATGAAATTATAGAAGAACTATTTAAACGAAAAATTATATCAGTATATGATAAAAGTAGACTGTTAACTAATATAGCAACTGCCCTAAACTTTATGGGTTACCAAAAATCCACAAAAAAGATTTTCCATTGAGGCCAATATGTTCTTTTATAAACTCGCCTTCTTATGAATTATGTAAATATTTAACAAATATTTTAAAAAAGATTACGGAACATTCGATTTATAATGTAAAGGATTCGTTGCAATTTAAGGAAAAATTAAAGAATCATTGTATACAAATGAATGAAAAATTAATTTCATTGGATGTGGTATCACTATTTCCTAGCGTACCAGTTGATTTAGCACTTAAAATAATAGAAGAAAAGTGGGATATAATAAGGCAACATACGGAGATTGAAAAGTCACTATTTTTTAGAATTTTAAAATTTTGTGTAGAGGACAATAGATACTTCCAATGTAATGGAAAAGTATATACACAACAAACAGGACTTCCAATGGGATCTCCTGCATCTCCAATTATAGCTGATATAGTTATGGAGAAATTACTTGATGTATCTATTGGGAAATTAAATATTAAACCAAAAATAATGATAAAATATGTAGATGATATAACCTGCATTATGTCTGAATGCGGTGTGAATGACTGATTGAAAACATTTAATGAATTTAGTAGTTATATTAATTTCACTTTAGAGATGGAGTCCAATTCGCAATTACCTTTCTTAGATACATTAATAATAAGAAGAGGAAACAAGTTAGTACTAGATTGGTATCAAAAGCCAACAGCATCGGGAAGAATTATAAATTTTTATTCTAAGCATAGTAAACGGATGATTATGAATACTGCTAAAAATTTAATAAATAGAGTACTGACGATTAGTGATAGAATTTTTCACAGGAAGAACATAATTAAAATTAGAAATATACTAAGGGACAACAATTTTGCAAGGAAACTGATTTATAGATTGATTAATCAATATAAGGAGGGAACTAATGATAATACAGGAATAACAATAGAACCAAGAATATATAAATCGTTAACGTATATACCTAACATATCGGAAAGGATCTAAGATTTTTGACACGGAAAAATATAGAGTGGCATATAGGACTTACAATACATTGAATAGTTTATATAGCAAGACTAAGGATAGGATTAATAAATGGGATATGTCAAACATTATATACCAAATTCCTTGTAAAGGAAATGATAATGAGAATTGTGACAAGGTTTATATAGGTACAACGAAAAATAAATTAAGGACTAGGGTTGCAGTACATCCCAGCGGGAAAAAGAAGGAGTATGGAGGCCTTCTAGAAGGCCTCTGTACCCCTTCTTTTGGATGTACAAGGCCTTCTTGCTCCATTCCATACTCATATCTTTTTTACACACGTTGTCATTGCGGAGAAGGCCTTCCGCTCTCCCTTCTTCAGCAGGTACATAAGAAGGGTAACGGGACCAAAAAAAAATTGATTTTGCTTTTGCTTGTGCAAAAAAACAATACAAAAAATGTTACTCCTTTTCTACTCCCTTCTCATAGAAGCGAGTGTGAAAGGTGTATCTTATCTTTTATACGAAAGAGCCGAGGTCTTCTATGAGGCCTTCTTTAGCAGTAAGATAAGAATAGTAATTGAATCAAAAAATCTCTTAAGCAGGCCTTTAAAAAGGCCTGAAGTAAGAAGGTCTTCTGGATTTTCCCGCTGGGACAATGATGCCATTAGGATACGAAAGATACATTTTTCGTATCTTTTGATGACTTCAGGTACCATGTGTAATCCAGACATTTTTCGTAACTTTTGAATCTGTATGCAAAATGCACAGACATAAAATATTAAAACTGACAAAGTTTTTAAAGTTATCATTTCGTTATAAATACTAAAAAAACAGTGAAAACTAAATACAAAAATAGCATGTATTTTGTTGTTAGGTTTTCTAAAAGTGCTTTTACACGATCTGGTCCTAATTCTGACAGTTGTGATCAAATACTTTTTTGATTCGATAGCAATTTTATTTCAGTCGGTATTGAACAAATCTAAATTATTTTTTTCAGTGTTGTAAAAACTCAAATAAATGCTTTACAACACGGAAAAAATAAGTTCGACTCGTTCAGTATCGACAGATTGAACTACAAAAAAAAATTGCTTTTGAATCGAAAAAGTATTCGATCGCGACTGCCAGAAATAGGACCCTGTATTAACACAGAGTTTACATTTGTCAGTACTGGCAAGACAGTAAGCATATACATATTAGTTGGCAAAACAATGCAAAAACAAAATAGCTGTAAAAGTGTTTATGTATTAGTAAAAAAGTTTGAATGAATTGCTACTGTCTTGCCAGTACTGGCAAATGTAAACGCCATGTAAGAAGGGTACTTGTCAAATTTCCTTCTGCAAAATGCATACATGTCGTGTAAACGCAAAAAAAATTTGCTTCTGTAAATGTCAGATGGAATTGCAGTGTAAAATTTTTCAATTAGAACGTGTTTGATCTGACAAACCATCTGACATCAGCTGTCAGTTAATTGTTTGTGGCGGCATATATCATTATTTTTTTTTATTTGTTTACACATGTTCTTTAAAAAAAAATACTAGTTTTATTAACTGAAATACAATTAAAAGTAAATAAATATATAAATATGTAAATAATTTGCTGTGAACGATTTTAGCTTATGTCAAATGAAACCACAAACGAACGTGTGGAAGCAAAAATTATAAACCTTCTGTATTTGTCAATTTTGCCAGAGATGTGCAATAACATATGGATTTTTCAACTGACAAACCCACTGAAAATTACAGATAATTTAAAAGCACCTGTAGTGCGATTCACTAACTTTTATAACGATAATCGAATCGTTAAGATAAATATAACGAAAATTTATCGAATATGCTATTCAGTAAAATTTTTAACGATATTCGCTGTCGTTTAAAATCAGCTGTTACTTTAAGCAATGTTTTTGTCGTTATTTTAGCGACAATAACTTAGGTTGTGTTTATTTAATCGATAAAATGTATTTTATGTTTAAAATAGCTTACATACATACAAAGATATATTCATATGTATATGTATGAACAAAAACTAAATCCTAAATTTAAAATTTACAAAAAAGCATATTAAGAAAAAAAACCAAATTCTAAATGTAAAATTCACAAAAAAAATATAAAAACATAAATTAACCCCTCGTCTTACTCATGAGTCTGGCCAGACCTTTTCCAATGTATTTTGAATGCAAAAACATTTGTAACACAGGGGGTTAAGAATAATTTTATTTGTTTTTATTTTATTCTCTTTTGTGCTTTTCGTTTTTTTTAACATTTTTAAGACAGAGATGTTACAAAAATACAGCTGTCTTCTATCGTTAAAAAAAAGTTACAGAATCACACTATCGTTACTGCAAGCGAATATAAATGTCGACAAATATAACGATTGTCGGTTCGTTAAAACCCTGCAGTCGGCGTAGCTAGCGAATGCCTAGCTATTTCCTTAACTACCAATCATTACCATTAACTACCAGCCTAACTACTAGCAATGCACACGACTAACGATTTTAACATGGGGATGACATTGACGGTAGTCAATTGCCTCCATCTGCATAACCTTTTACTAATGATTTCACTAATCACATGTGATGTGCGATTTCACTGAAACTGCTTCTATAGAAAAATAGTTAATGTTTTTCTTGTTGAATTCTCTTTGGAAAAAACTGTGCCGTTATAACGGCACAGTTTTTTTCGACACACAAAAAATTAATATATTGAGAGATTTAAAAGACGAACTCTTGCATTACTTGTGGCAAATGAAGTAGCTAGTCGATTTTTCCTTAGGGAAATACCTAACGATTTTGAGTCAATTTCTACTTTTAAAACTGCAGGGAAGTTAGTGAATCGCACCACTGAAGTTATTTTGCCGTCTGCTTATTCTTGTGTATGTGTTAATTTTTACAAAAATGAATTTGTTTTGATAACATCCAAAGATAGTTTACTTGCTGTATGTTTCAAAATTACATACCTACAGTCTAATTCATAAACGCATCATTGCAGCTATATATGGGCATTTCCTGGGGTCACGAACGTACGTTCGTACGCTTTGGTATGCAAAAAATATAGAAAACAAAACTTTTCCTAGAATTTTTTTTTTGCGATTCGATAGCATTTGGGTAGCTCTATATTTAGTGCAAAAGATGGGTTTCAACGAGTTTAAGTTTTCATAATAATAGTTGTAAACATGTGGTCACGAACGTACGCAAAATAGAAGTCAACTTTGGATGACAGTAGTGAAATGTAAAAATCTGCGTAATGGAACGGAATATTCAAAAGTGGTTCATTTATTTTGAAAGTGTATTAATGTAGGTCTCCATCCAGCATTTACAAAATAAAATATCTCTCTTGGTTTTTGTTTAATTGGCTTATGTACCGGTCGCGAACGTACGGGTCGCGAACGTACGATTTTTCCATATGTTTTTTTATTATTATCACCATGCATTTTCCCATAAATATCTTTAAATTTCCTTAACAAAAAAACTTAATACTCCTTTCACAACTGATTGTAATGGAGAGATTATGAAGAAAGAGTGTAAACATAACATATTTTTTGCATTTAAAATAAGTATATAAAAATGTCTTTAGAAGTAGAAAATATAAGAAAATATAAAATACAACTTCGTTCGTTGTTTCCAGTTCAATTTCCTCAAGTAAAACAGCTGAGATATGCTATGAAACCATTCTTTTATAACAACATAGACTTTTTTTATAATAATAAACAATAAAAGACAAAGATTATCAACATTTTATTTTTTCATCCTGGTAGACCATTCTGGGGAAATGCCCATATGTAAGTCATTAATAAGCAAAAGTCGAAAAAAGAGTATTTATAAATGTTTAATAGCCTATTAAACGTTTAATAAACATTTCATAAATTTGAAATATTTATTGTAGCCTTTACCCTACTTTAAGCGTTTAATAAAGTGACATTTCAATGTTTGTTAAAATAAAATTTTAATAATGACATTTCAATGTTTGTTAAAATAAAATTTTAATAATTGCACGATAAATTAAACATTTTTGTCTTCTTATTTATTTTAATAATAAGTTTAATACGCATTAAAATTTATTTTTTAGAAAAACGATAACTAATGTTTGAATTAATTTTAAATATAAACTGCTCGATAGATTTTTTTTTTGTTAAAAATAACGTGGGTTGCGAGATATGTTTATTGTTGAAACTAAAAGTCGTTATAACTTTTTGCATAAAATATAAAAAGCTATTAAGATTTATTTCAAATATTGCAAACCTTTTTTTACCATTCATTACACTTATATTTAAAAATGTCTTTCAAATAGGTAAAGTATTTCTTAAAGCAAACACAAAGTAGAAACCCCATAGTGTATCGTCTGTTGGTTACTGTTTGCCGCACGGAACAAAAATGTATTGTTCTACATGCTATAAATAGAACATGCAGCACAGCAATTACAAACAATAATATTTTAACTTTTGCATCGAAAATTTGCTTCATAGCCATTATTATTATATGGAATTGATTTAAAACTAAATTTTTGTATAAATGTGCCTACCAGAAGCCAGCAATGACAAATTAAATTGAAGTTAAAAACACAATTTGCAGATTTGGGATGATGCGGCTCTTTATGGGTTCTCTCAAGCAACAATGTGTATAATTTCAGCCAGAGTGGCTCGTGCCTCAGCTCTTCAGCAATAGAAGAATTAAAATGCTTTCATCTCTTATAGAGTAAGCAATCTTAATGAAAATGTAAGACATTTAAAAATTTCCCAGATGTTATTGGTACGCACATACGTATCAAAAAAACCGGCGGGAATTTAGCACAATATTATATTAACAGAAAGGGTTACTGCACTCTAAATGTTCAGGTAAATTATATTTCAGAAATACATAATTAATAAATCTTTTACCACTCATGACTGCCGTATTTTAAATGAGTCAGCTATCAAACTTGAAAGCGGAGAGTTCAAAGGTATTTTGTTGGGAGACTCAGGCTATTAGCTGCAGACTTATTTATTCACCCCACTATCCAAGCCAAAGAATGAAAAGGATAACAAATATAATGCTGCACAAATAGGCACTAGAAACTCTGTTAAACGTTGCTTCAGGGCTTGGAAGCAACGATTTCGCTGCTTGTTACATAGGTAGACAGTTTATATGGCAAAAGCAAAAACATTGATTATCGCCCTAGCAGTATATAACAACATTGCTATTGAAGAAAATAATGTTTTTCCAGGTAAAAACATTTGAACCTAAAATATTTTGGCAGTTATATGTGGCTCAAAATGTTTTGTTAAAACCTAGGAGGATTTATTTTCAAAATATCTGCGTAATGTATAATAAAAATTGGTTAACTTATTCATTAAACATAAAGCCGTATAATCTCTTTTGGAATCTACAGAGTTTAAGCAGTAAAAATTTGATATTGCTAATAAATGATTTACATACATATTTCGCTTCTATTTCAATAGTATGTATTTTATTAACAAAAAAACATAAAATTATTTAAAATGTTATGTTTTAAAATTAAATTAAAAACAAAACAGAAATTCACTTAAAATTATGATAAAACGAACGAAGTTGTATTTACTCGTATCGTTTCAACCCTAGATGTATGCATCGCTATGACAAAAATTATAATTAAAATAACATGTTGCTGCCAACATAAAAATACAAAAGAAATATAAACGTTTAATTGTTAATCCACTCATATTAAGCGTTTATAAATCAGACTTTATTATATATATATATATATATATATATATATATATATATATGTTCCTTTAACTCCCATTGGAGCATAGGGCGCCAAAAATAAAACAAAAAGTGTTTGATAACTATTGTAAGCAATAATGCTAAAACAAGAAATTTTTATGAATAAGACCGCTAATATTTATGACTTGAATAAATATAAAAATGAATTTATGTGATATCATTAGATTAGTTTTTAAATTTATAAAATTATAAATTTAATTTTGTCGTGTGGTTTCTGGTAGGCACATTTTTACAAAAATGTAGTTTTAAATCAATTCTAAACTTTTTTAACATTTAATACCTTTTTTGATATCTCGAATATATTAAGAGATATCGAGTTCTAGCTTTACCTGATATCCTTTATTTTACAATTCTCTAAACATTGTTTTGCTTCATTCGTCACTTTTTGTGCTATGAATCAAATTTTCAATGCAAAAGTTAAAATAGTGAAAGCATGTAGAACAAAAAATGTTTGTTCTGTGCGTCAAACCAGTAACGAATATACGATGCACTATGTTTGCTTTAACAAATACTTTACCTATTTGAAAGACATTTTAAAATATAAGTGCAATGAATGGTAAATAAAGGTTTGCATTATTTGAAATAAATCTTAATAGCTTTTTATATTTTATGCAAAAAGTTATAACGACTTTTAGTTTCAACAGAAAACATATCTCGCGCAGTCTCGGGCAGTTTATATTTAAAATTAATTTAAACATTAGTTATCCTTTTCCTAGGAAAAAAAATTTTATGCGTATTAAACTTTTTTATTAAAATAAATAAGAAGACAAAATTGTTTAATTTTTCGTGCAATTATTAAAATTTTATTTTAACAAACAATGAAATATCACTTTATTAAACGCTTAAAGTAGGGTAAAGGCTACAATAAATATTTCAGATTTATGAAATGTTTATTAAACGTTTTATAAGCATTTATAAATACTCTTTTTTCGACTTTTGCTTATTAATCACTTATAAAGCTGCAATGATGCGTTTATGAATTAGACTGTTAATGTTAGAAGTGGATTTTAATTTTTTTTTTAAATGTATCTTTTTGTAAAAAAGGGTATCTTTTTTGAAACTTAAACGTATCTTTCTCAAAATTTCACTGGCAACACTGGAATACAAAGCTAAATGTTAGTAACAATAAATATTAAAAATGGCATAAAACTGTTGAATTGCTTTGCCTATTGTGATTTATTTCTGCCTCTCGCAACGACCAACATTGTCTCGTTACACGCCCCTTGACACCGACGTTCCATTTCTTGGATTGGTTGGTGAAAACGCTCACCATGCTCGTCACTTTTATCGCCAAGGTTATTTGTGAAGAAATTTAAGTGCAGAAGGTTTATTTTTTAAGTAATATATAAAAATGAATGTTAATTAAAAAAAATAAATAAAAACAAAAGCGTGTTAAAAACTGTACCAATTTTCTTATAGTTTTTTAACAAATCTTGAATGAAGTCTTCATTATTTGGGCTCCTGAAATTCTGCAGAAAAAATTTCCATGCCGTTGACTCATCTTCAGACAAAATCGAATCAAATATGGAATCTTTCAGTAGCTTTGTAATTTGTGCTCCTACAAAAAACCCCTTCTTTACTTTCGGCATCTGATAACATTTGAATGATGTCTTCATCATTTGGGCTCCCAAAATTCTGCAGAAAGCTTCATACAACCAAACCAAATGACTTAAATGCCTTTGACTCATCTTCAGACAAAATCGAATCAAATATGGAATCTTTCAGTAGCTTTGTAATTTGTGGTCCCACAAGAACCCCTTCTTTACTTTTAGCATCTGATATGTTTGGAAAAACGGTTTTCAGGTATTCAAATGCGACTCAGAAAGGCTTTGACGAAATTTTTAATATGTAACGGTAGAACAATAATGATTTTCTTTTTTTACCATAGCTTTGTATATGACATTATCTCAGCCAGGCGTAAAACTTAAGCTTCGTACAGACGGTGGTCAAATCTTACAATGTTGTCATTAAAATTGACTAAAAATATCTGGCAACTGTGTGAACATTGTACGCTATTTTCATTTGGCAGATGTGTAAAATTAATGCATCTGACAATAGCACCATTGTCAGAAAAATGACAACATTGTAAGATCTGACCACCGTCTGTACAAAGCTTTACTCTTTCCTGCCAATCTTTTTGGTCAAAGTGTTCATGTCGCTGGGCTATCCCATTTGCACAAAAAATAGAAATATTTTGTGTAGTGTTGTTGCAAACTAGTCACCATGGCAACAACTTTTACATCGGCACAGATTTTCTAGTTATGCTGTTCGTACTCTTACAGACCCAGTAATTTAGACATGGACTAATTTCATCAATTCTTTAACCTTAACTGCGTGCGCCACTGAAATTGAGTTTCTTTAGTTATTTTTTATAAAATTCAATGTCAATCCTTTGGGTTTTTGATTAGATTGTTTTCTTGCTTTCCAGATATACAGAAATTTGTAATAGTTTGAATGGGAAGTGCCGCACTCACCTTTCCAATCCCACCTATTTTATTAGAATTGTTGTGTATTGATAGCCAAAATACTTGTACATAATTTGGAAGCTTTGGTTCTTGCCATTCTTCAGATATTCAGAAAAAAGGACTAAGAAAACAACAGCAACAACAAGGGATTTTTGGGTAAAATTAGAGGCAGTCGTTACAGTGGTGTTAGATGTGATAACTCCTCGTCATTTTGACGATTTTTGAGAAAATACAGTAAAAGGACGATTGACGATTTTTTTTAATAAAATTTATTATGTTCTGACGATTTTCTTGCATTAATATGCGTGCTTAAAACTTTCTTCATGTTTAAAAACACTAACAAGAACAATTTTAAATTTTATAGGGAACAGTAAAAAAATTCAATGAAAAAAAATTTGCTGGTTAGTTGTAGTTCACATTCAACATCGGCCTTTAAAATTGAACCAGCCGTCATTTTACTTTAAAAATTGATGTATTTAACTATATAATTTTAACAAATAGAAAATGGGAATTTGTTACACAAAACAAGCAAATCGTTTTTTGTAGATAACTAAATATTTATTTTTAGTAGTTAAATTTTTTTGAAATAACTGAATATTCTTTTGATTTTACGGAATATGTAGTTAATTTTTTGATGGTTCATTAATATAAAATAACTGAATATTCCTTTGCTTTTTACGGAATTTTCAGTTAATTTTTTGACAGTTAATTCATATAAAATAACTGAAATTTCTATTGTTTTTACGGAATATGGGGTTGAATTTTTGACAGTAAAAATTTAATGAACTTTTCGTTGTTTTAAATTAAATTTTTATTTAATTTAACATTTAGAAGAATTTAACTTAGGGTTAGGTTAGGTTAAATGGGCATCCGTCACGACGACGACTCACTTGGATCCTTATAGCGGTCCCCTTGTGATACCCCTAGCCAGTGACAGGATTCAGCCGGTATCCACCAGACTATTCCCCAGAGGTCGAACCACCCCGACTCCCTGTAGAACAGGGAGATCGATTTCAGTCCCACATTGGACAAATCGTCCAGACATGGCAATTGTGGTCTCCCAAAATGCCTAAACCTAATGCTCCCTAGACCGGGGCATTGGCAGAGAAAGTGAAACACCGTCTCCTCCTCATCATGACAACTCCTGCAGTAGTCATTATACGCAAGACCCATCCTCCTAGCATGAGTCCCCATCACCCAGTGACCCGTAATGACCGATATCACTCTTCTCATCCGGTCCCTACCGAGACCGAGTAGCACGCGCGTTCTCAACGCGTCATAGCCAGGCCATAGAGCCCTGGCCATCAAGCAGGTATGCTCTGGAATGTTTCGCGATCTCATTTAGAGACATCCGGCATTCCACTGTTAACATAGATGTCGTAAAGACACCAGCCAGAGCTGCAATGGCAGCATTGCTGTCCGTAAATATACATATATCCCTCGATATACGATAGTACTTCAGCCAGTTTGCCGCCCGCTTTATGGCAGAGATTTCCGCCTGCAGCACACTACTGCCATCTGGCAGCCTAAAAGAGACCCTAATGTCCAATTCCTCGATGAAGAAACCTCCACCCACTCTATTGCCCATCCTGGAACCATCGGTGTAGACCCGTAGGGCCGGTTCCAGAGATCGCGTATTATCGAGCAGCTCATCATCATTAACATGATAAACTGTGAACAGAGCACCGAAAAAGGGTTCCGGAGTGCAATAGTCCAGCCCCGCCAGGTCATATGATGCGCTAAGCATGACCCTGGCATGACCATAGGCCCACCGTCCCCAGTCTAATAGCGGAAGTCAGGGCCTGTTGTTCGGCCATGATGTCAACCGGCAGCCAGTTTAGCATAGTAAACAGCGCCTTCGTCGGTGTCGAGCGGAGTGATCCCGTGATCATAAGCGCAGCCACCCTATATACTTTCTCAAGCATCCTGCAGTACCGTCCCCTTTCCATGACAGGCCACCACACTATGACCCCATAGAACAGAATCGGTTTTACCACCGCCTCAAAGACCTATTCGACGCCCCTGGAGCCAAGGCCCCAGCTTCTGCCCAAAGAACTCTTACAGGTGTATAAGGCCACAATGGCCCTATCAACCCTCGTGCGAACGTTGAGTTCCCATGATAGTTTTCTATCGAGAATTACGCCCAAATATTTGTCACTCTTCGAGAGCGTCAGCTACGTGCCATTTAGCCTAGGAAGTCTAAAGTTGCCAACCTTGGAATTCCTGGTAAAGAGTTCCAACTCAGCTTTCTGTGGATTGACACCAAGTCCACAGGAGATGCTCCAAGAGCTTAGAATCTGTAATGCAGATTCCATACAACGGGACAGTGTATCCAGGTGCTTACCCATGACCGCCACCGCCACGTCATCCGCATACGCGACGGTTTTTATCCCCAATCTGTCGAACCGACTCAACAAAGTGTTCATCGTCAGGTTCCATAGTAGAGGGGACAGAACCCCACCCTGCGGGGTGCCCCTGTGCACAAATCTGCAAACATTGGCAGCACCCATCGTGGATTCAATGATCCTATTGTCAAGTAGATTACCAATAAATCTACACATTACATCGTCAACACCCACCTTCCTCATTGACCCCAAGATGGAGTCGGGTCTGACATTGTTGAAAGCGCCCTCAATGTCCAGAAAGGCCACAAGTGAGTATTCCTGAAATTCAAGGGATTTCTCAATGTAGCCGACCAGTGAGTGAAGCGCCGTCTCTACAGACTTGCCCTTGGTGTAGGCATGCTGCGATGAAGAGAGCAAATGTCTAGGAATAGACATCCTCAGATGAATATCAATGACCCTTTCAAGGGTCTTGAGAAGAAATGACGACAGGCTGATTGGCCTGTAGTCCTTACGCCTGGTGTGGGATGCTTTACCTCCCTTTGGAATGAAAACAACCCTACATCTAGTCCATCGGTTGGGAACGTACGAGAATCTAATACATTCCGTATAAATAGCGGACAGCCAAGGAATCAGAAGCCCCGCATTCTTTTTAAGGTCGGCCGGAATAATACCGTCCGGGCCAGGAGCCTTAAAGGAGTCAAAGCTCCTTATCGCCCAATTGAGCCTATCATAGCACAGAGAAATGGACACGGGTCCAGGCTCTGAAAAGCAATTGATCTTCCGTGGTGTTGGAAGGGAATTGCCAGGAAAGTGTGTGTCAATTAAGACCCCCAGCGCACTATGCTTCGACCCATAGACAAAAATCAAAAAAAAAAATTTTGTCTCAAATTGTTTTTAAATACAGATTTTTTGAAGGATAATATGTTACGGATTTTTTTTCTGTAATTTTCATACCATGACTTTTACCCTTACCCAATATATTAGGTCATACAAACGTACCCTTTAATTGCGTTTGTTACATATTTCTTTTCGCGCAGCGAACTTTTGCCCTTACCTAATATATTAAACCACGCAACTGTACCATTAAATCGCGCATCATTATGCGCCTAACATGCATTTTTTTTATTTGCTTACATATTTGCATTCTTCCACTTATTCGCATGTTTTCGCTTACGGTATCATGCAAATGTCTTTCAGTTGGTAACAACTCTCATCTTGATGTAAAAACAAAATCTTTTACATCATAACATACAACCAGTGGTCTGATACTACCGTTAACAGAAAACCTGTTTTGAGTAATGTAACCTTGGTTGTCATTGCGCATGATTTAATTTTTTTTTCTTATTACTTCTTCCTCTGGAAAATACATACAAACGTTCTCGCAACCTGCACTGCGTATGAGACTTATACAAAAGACAAATGACCAACACTACTGCGGAGTTTTTTTTCCCATCACAATTGCTTTGTACAAATACATGCATACACATATACGTGTGTATTATCTCTCTCGCGACAACAGTAACAACCCTGTCGGACATTCAGTTAACTTTAAATTAACTGAAAGCTAACTATTTTTCAACTAGTGGTGGTTGACACTTGGATTTATTTTATATGTAATTTACTAACTATTTTAACATTGCGATGTCCTAGGAAGTAGTCAATTGTCCGACTCTGCATTACTTTTAATTAACTTTAAGTTAACTTTTTGTATCTAGCTATAAACTTACTACTTTAAGTTAGCTTTAAGTTAAGTTAGTTTAAGTGAAGGCCGATCTATGAATGTTATTCATTGGATGAATACTTTCAAAAAAATAAAAAAATTTTATTTTTTTATTTTATTTTCTTTTATTTCTTTTATTTTATTTTATTAATCAAAGTGATTTTATTCAACTTTTTTTTTAACCAGAGTCGCTGGCGGGAATCGATCCCGCAACCTCGGCGCTGATAGACTTGCTCACTACCAGCTAGCCTACTGGGGCAGTCTAGTTTTTGAATAAAAAAACTATGTTTTTTGCCATTACTCAATTAAGAGCGTAAATATAAGATTAAATTGTCATAACATAACATCAATAACAACGTTGAATTTTTTTGCTAACGACTTGGCTCTCGGTACTTAAAATAAACAACACAGTGTTTGTATACACTTTGATTAATGTAAATTTTGCATTGCGTAGTAGTTGGCTTTAAGTTAGTCTATACAAGCTAACTTAAAGTTGGGTTTTTTTGTAGTTAGCTACTCATTTGACGGCAGGGAAGGGATGAAAGATGGAATGAAAAATGAGAAAAATTTTTTTTTATGAATGAAATGCATTCTTATTAGAAAGATGAAAAAATTTTGGGCAGTTGATTCTGGGCCGTGGCCCAGGTCAGTTGAGTTCTTGTGCTGCAGCTAAAAATTTTGTGAAAAACATTTTTAAGAAAAGCAAAAAAAAAAAGAAATAGAGAAATGTAAAAAGAATAAATCATTAACAATATTAAACAAGTCGTTATAAGAAAAAAGAAAAAGTTCCGCAAAAGTTTAAATCAATTTAAAATTTCTTATACATAACACAAAGTGTGCAAATATATAAAAGTTAATTATTAAAAAAAAAAAAAAAGCATACACAAACCACACATACATACAACAACTTAGAATACGCTTAGAAAGGTTAAACGAAAAACATATTTAAAAAAAAATATGTCTTTGAAATAGAATGGAATAAAATGTTTAAACAAAAACTGTGTAAACAACTTTAAAAGTCGTTTATTTAAATTCATATTAATTAATATGAAAAAATTAAAAAAATAAACATTACTCTCACATATACATACACATACAAATATAATTAAAAAAAACTTTTTTTAAAAGAACTTAAAAATAAACGTTTTCTTTAAAACAAATAAAATACCTTGAAATACATATATCGAAAAATGACTCAAAGCTAGTTTGCTCAAATTGTCTTTTTTTTAATAAATTAACTGAAAATTTGTTAACTACTTATTAATAAAAACTTCAATGTAATATATATTTACGTTAATTTATATTATTATTATTAATTATTTATAATTTGCAAAATCTTAATTTCTTTTTACATTTAAAATAAAAACAATTGCGAAACATTACACTAAGAAAAAAAAACTTGTGAATTATAAAATGTTTTATTAATAATTTTTTTTTAATATAAATATATACATAAAGATAAATAAAACAAATACTTGTATTGATTTGGAAAATTAAAAATGATTTGTTAATCTTTTATTTTAAAATGGATGCTAGGAGGAACCAGGCTATGGTAAGTGGAGTTTAATCTGACGATTGTTTTGTAAACGGGACAGGTTAGGGAATTTAGGGTATTTCACCTGTCGTAGGTTGGGGAATGGGACAATTGTACCCCTATATGGCTTAACATCGTGCCATATTATCGCCTAGGCGATACTAAATAGAGTCATTTCACCTTCGTTTCCTTTTGGTGTTACAAATAATTTCTTTTCTGTGATTTTTCTTATGATATTTTTAAACATACTTCCAGGGGTGTGAAGTATGGATATGCTTACGTGCCAAAACCCTGGTTAAGAGCAAATTTTGCGATTGAGCTAGCGGGCCAGCTTTTATACCCCCTTAACCGGTCTTTGGATCGTTATTTGATTTTTTTTTAAAGTTTTGTAACGGCGCGTAACATATATGGCGCCCAACGTGAATGCCAACGCGGCATTGAAATTTTAATTTTCGAAACGTAATGCACAAGTTGGCGCCGTAACATATATGGCGCCCAACGTAAAGCCACCTGCATGGTGGATTTAGGAATTTTCGCAACCTAATGAACAGGTTGGCGCCGTAACATATATGGCGCCCAACGAAAAGCCACCTGTATGGTGGATCTCAAATTTTCGAAACGTTATGCACAGGTTGGCGCCGTAACATATATGGCGCCCAACGTAAATGCCAACTGTGGGATTGAAATTAAATTTTCAAAACCCTTTGGAATTTATATTATCGGAACGTTATGCACAGGTTGGCGCCGTAACATATATGGCGCCAAACAATAAAGCCACCCGTAGGGTGACATAGATTTTTGGCAAAGTGAAAGGCCACTTTTAGTAAAGAAAGGAGAAATGATTATATTTGTTGATTCGTATTTTTTTCCTTCGCAAACATAGTCTTAGTGCTATTGTTTGTAGAAGTCGTGAATTCTGGGATTCTGTAGCCTGGTTTCAATTGCGCTGCAAACCATGGTACACATGGGAATAATTTTGTTTAACCGTGTTTTTCCATCTAAATTTTGTTTTTTTTTGATTATAGGGATTATTGCAAGTCTGGGACTGATTCCAAGTAGAGGTCAGTATTATCGCGGTGATAATACCTTGTTCATGGGACATTATGTAGCACAAAACTGAATTATCTAAGTCCTTGCCTGACTATCTCTTTTAAAAATGGTAGGCATGTTGTTAGATAATCCAGGTTTGAAATTAAAAAGTTCGACACGAGGGTTGTCGGAACACGCAGTTTTGGAAATGTTTGCTGGAAAAAAGGGAAAATGGGAATAAATGTTGAGACATCATATTCGGTCATAGGAACAGATTTGATGGTCAACTAGTGTAGGGAGAGACAGGGTACTAGGGGTATCACAGCCTTTCTGCGCTATTTCTTTTTTTTCCATTTTACGAATCGTGTTATTTTATATTATTTTACAAGACAATCGTTATATGTGCGTGCCACTGCCGGTTCTTCTCAGCATCCAGAATTTTATGAAAATTTAAAACTAAAATTTAAATTAGAATTAAAATAAAGGTTAGAATTAAAATTAAAAATAAAATTAAAATTAGATTTAAAATTAAAATTAAAATTTAAAATTTAAATTAAAACTTAAATTAAAACTTAAAACTAAAATTAAAAGCAAAATTAATATTGAAATTAAAATTAAAATCAAAATTAGAGTTAGAATTGAAATTAAATTCAAAATTAAAATTAGATTTAAATTTAAAATAAAAATTAGCATTGAAAATGAAATTGAAAGTAAATTAAAATTAAGATTAACATTAAATTTAAAATTAATATTTAAATTAAATTTAAATTAACATTAAATTTAAAAGTTAAAATTGAAATTAAAATCAAGATTAAAATTAAAATTATAATTAAAATTAAAATGAAAATTAAAATTTAGATTTAAATTTAAATTAAAATTTAAATTTGAATTTAAATTAAAATTAAACTTAAAATTAAAATTGAAATTAAAATTAAAACTAAAATTAAACTTAGAATTAAAAGTAAAATTAAAACTAGTATTGAAATTAAAATTAATATTGGAATTAGGATTAAAATTGGAATTAATATTAAATTTAGTGTTAATTTAAAACTTTAAAACTACGAAAAATTTAAAATAAATAAAAAAATTAAAATTAAAAGAAAGATTAAAATTAAAATTATAATTAAATTTAAAATTAAAATTAAAATTAAAATTTAGATTTAAATTTAAATTAAAATTTAAATTTGAATTTAAATTAAAACTGAACTTGAAATTGAAATTAAAATTAAAATTAAGATTAAAATTAAAACTAAAAATTAAAATCAAAATTAAAATTAGGGTTAGAGTTAGAGTTAGTTAGAGTTAAAATTGAAATTAAAAAAAAAAAAATTTTTTAGTATATACATACATAAATAAATAAGGAATTAAAATTAAATTAGAGATAGGATAGGATAAGGAAGAAGAAAATTTTTTTTTTAGTTAAAGTTTAGGAGAAAATTTTTTTTTAAAGTATAATTAATAATTTTTTTTTCCCATTAAAATTTTAATGATAGAAAATATTTTCACTTAAGAAAAAAGAAAAAATTTGGAAAAAAAATTATAAAACTTTTACACCATTTATGAATAAGTGAATTTTCAAATCTCTTCTATTTTCTTTTAAACACTTATGAACAGTTTTGCACATTTTTTCTATTTTTACATAATTTAAATAAATTTTTCTTTCCGAGACTTGCAAAGAAAGGAAAAAACCAATTTATTTCTTTTGAATTCGATAACCCTTTGGGGTAAGAATACTTGATCGCTAATGACTTTCTAATGTTTTTTTTTAAATTTTGTGAACATTTCAAGCATTGGTCTTCCAATCTGAAAATCTTTAGTCCTCATTTGCTTCATTCCACTCGCGATTCGGCACCGATAGGAATAAATCGGTTACACGTATATACATAGTTTTTTTTATTGCCCGGTTAGCTCAGACGGTAGAGTATGAGACTCTTAATCTCAGGGCGTGGGTCGTGCCACACGTTTTCTTCCATATCTAACCACATAAATTTAGTTTAGGTATTGCCCGGCTTTGTGGGTCGTGCCCCACGTTTTTGTAATTTTCAAATCTTTCCTAGTAGTATACTTGCTCGTTTTTTATGTATACATACATATATATCGTAACATGTTATATTGACAGGTGTCATTTCGGTTAGGGCGAAAATCCTGCCTGTTCGATACTGTCGAGCATTCGACAGATGCGAAGCAGTTTTGTTACGGATTTTTTTTCTGTAATTTTCATACCATGACTTTTACCCTTACCCAATATATTAGGTCATACAAACGTACCCTTTAATTGCGTTTGTTACATATTTCTTTTCGCGCAGCGAACTTTTGCCCTTACCTAATATATTAAACCACGCAACTGTACCATTAAATCGCGCATCATTATGCGCCTAACATGCATTTTTTTTATTTGCTTACATATTTGCATTCTTCCACTTATTCGCATGTTTTCGCTTACGGTATCATGCAAATGTCTTTCAGTTGGTAACAACTCTCATCTTGATGTAAAAACAAAATCTTTTACATCATAACATACAACCAGTGGTCTGATACTACCGTTAACAGAAAACCTGTTTTGAGTAATGTAACCTTGGTTGTCATTGCGCATGATTTAATTTTTTTTTCTTATTACTTCTTCCTCTGGAAAATACATACAAACGTTCTCGCAACCTGCACTGCGTATGAGACTTATACAAAAGACAAATGACCAACACTACTGCGGAGTTTTTTTCCCCATCACAATTGCTTTGTACAAATACATGCATACACATATACGTGTGTATTATCTCTCTCGCGACAACAGTAACAAGGGATGAAAGATGGAATGAAAAATGAGAAAAATTTTTTTTTATGAATGAAATGCATTCTTATTAGAAAGATGAAAAAATTTTGGGCAGTTGATTCTGGGCCGTGGCCCAGGTCAGTTGAGTTCTTGTGCTGCAGCTAAAAATTTTGTGAAAAACATTTTTAAGAAAAGCAAAAAAAAAAAGAAATAGAAAAATGTAAAAAGAATAAATCATTAACAATATTAAACAAGTCGTTATAAGAAAAAAGAAAAAGTTCCGCAAAAGTTTAAATCAATTTAAAATTTCTTATACATAACACAAAGTGTGCAAATATATAAAAGTTAATTATTAAAAAAAAAAAAAAAGCATACACAAACCACACATACATACAACAACTTAGAATACGCTTAGAATGGTTAAACGAAAAACATATTTAAAAAAAAATATGTCTTTGAAATAGAATGGAATAAAATGTTTAAACAAAAACTGTGTAAACAACTTTAAAAGTCGTTTATTTAAATTCATATTAATTAATATGAAAAAATTAAAAAAATAAACATTACTCTCACATTATGTATATGTATACAAATATAATTAAAAAAAACTTTTTTTAAAAGAACTTAAAAATAAACGTTTTCTTTAAAACAAATAAAATACCTTGAAATACATATATCGAAAAATGACTCAAAGCTAGTTTGCTCAAATTGTCTTTTTTTTAATAAATTAACTGAAAATTTGTTAACTACTTATTAATAAAAACTTCAATGTAATATATATTTACGTTAATTTATATTATTATTATTAATTATTTATAATTTGCAAAATCTTAATTTCTTTTTACATTTAAAATAAAAACAATTGCGAAACATTACACTAAGAAAAAAAAACTTGTGAATTATAAAATGTTTTATTAATAATTTTTTTTTAATATAAATATATACATAAAGATAAATAAAACAAATACTTGTATTGATTTGGAAAATTAAAAATGATTTGTTAATCTTTTATTTTAAAATGGATGCTAGGAGGAACCAGGCTATGGTAAGTGGAGTTTAATCTGACGATTTTTTTGTAAACGGGACAGGTTAGGGAATTTAGGGTATTTCACCTGTCGTAGGTTGGGGAATGGGACAATTGTACCCCTATATGGCTTAACATCGTGCCATATTATCGCCTAGGCGATACTAAATAGAGTCATTTCACCTTCGTTTCCTTTTGGTGTTACAAATAATTTCTTTTCTGTGATTTTTCTTATGATATTTTTAAACATACTTCCAGGGGTGTGAAGTATGGATATGCTTACGTGCCAAAACCCTGGTTAAGAGCAAATTTTGCGATTGAGCTAGCGGGCCAGCTTTTATACCCCCTTAACCGGTCTTTGGATCGTTATTTGATTTTTTTTTAAAGTTTTGTAACGGCGCGTAACAAATAAGGTATCTCAAATAAATGATAACAAGAAAAAAATTTCTGATTGCTTTTGCCACCACGAGAGGGCGTTGAAATAATAGGTTTTAGGTGTTTCACAAAAATAATTCTTAAAAATTCATTTTTTTTTTAAAGTCACTCGAAATTTGGTTTTCAGGTACTTTGATATATTTGCAGTTAAACTAAAATTTAGAATTTAGTATTTATTTACAAAATAACTTTTTTTTATTGCTCTAAGGACACATTTTTTTTTGTTGAAAACCCAAAAATTACTTAAGTTTGATGGAGTATAAAAAAAAATTATATAAAATTAGATATTTTTTTTTCTGTTTTTGTAAGTTTATACTCTTAGCTAACAGGGTATTCAAAAATTAGTGCCTATTTTTTACCACAACTTAAAAAAAATGTGTTTTTTGAAATGCCTAATTTTATGATTTTTACTCATTATTAGGCATTTAAGAGTGTTTAATATCATTGCGTAACACGTTTTATATTTTGAATGGTAAAAAATAAAAAAAATTAATTATAGCATTAGTCGACCAAAACCACTGAAGCATTTTCAAAATTTAGCTCGAGTTCTTTTTTTATGGCCCACTGAAGTTTTTAATTTTTTTTAAAGGCGTTTTGAGTAAGTCAAAAAAATGTATTAAATCTAATTCTGATCAAATAAGATTAATAGATGATTTTTAGTCTTGGGCTTAATCGTTCATTTGGGTGACTTGTCAATAGAGTTCATTTAAAAAAAGTGAACTAGTTCGTTCTTCCAGTTCAGTAGTTCACTTTTAGTCAGTCAGTATTTTGAGCCAGCTGTATATTTCGTCAGTCAGTTCATTTAAGTCAGTTCATGTATGTAGTTTAAAGGTTCATTTACTTCAGTTGCTTGTTTTGATTTCTTATTCTGTTGTTGTTTATTTTTGTGTGTGTCAAGCTTTGAAAAAATTAATAAAAATTTAAATACTTAAAAAAACTTATTTAAATTTTTAATAAATATTTAAATATAATAAATATAATGTAATAAATATAAATTTTTAATCAAGTTCAAAAACACAATTGTGAATTTTTTATAAAATTTCCTTTTCTTTGTTTTTCAACAAATAAATTTGACATTCCTCATTTTACAAAAACAAAATGCATAGTATTTTTCAAGGTATATTTACACAAGTTAGACTCATTTAGGAGTGTAGACATGCTGCTCAATGTTGCCAACTTTTTCGCATGACTTCCCGCTAAATCATACCATAGAAATCGCTAGAAACCGCTAAAATTTTCATTTAGCGGGAAAAAATTAGAAATAATCGCTAAAATTTAAAAAATCTTTAAATTAATAACAAAAAGCTAATATTAGTAGTAATTTCTATCATAAATATGTGTGTGTGATACAATTGCACGTTATTTTATTTTAATCTAAACAAGTTTTACATACAAACATATTAACATTGATATATATATATATCGTTACCTGAAACACAAAAGGCCCTAAATAACCAAAAAATAAAAATCGACTTTTATTGATTCTGATGTGTTGCATCAATACAAATGTCTTCAAACATTTTTGGAATTTTCATAGAAAATCCGTTTCATAAGCCCTTAATAAACCTGTTTTATTTTTATTATAACTTAGGGGGTTAGTTCTTAAGTTTATTTATTCATTTGTTCCATTAAATTAAATTATTTAATTTGAAATTTAAAGTTTTAAGAATATATTTTCTTTTTAAAATGATCCAGCCATTCAAGTCTAAACTTTTGGGCATATTTGGGCGCCATTACCTTTTCATAAGAAAAAAAACATGCATTTTCTAAAAACTTTTTGTATAATATTTAGAACTTACTGCTCTGTATTTTAAAAAAACTTTTTAAAAACACAAACACACGTTCACTTAATTTATTACTTTTAAGTTTGTTTTATATAAAACTTATATTTGTTTGCTCCAGAGCCTTTATTGGTTTGCACGCATAACTTTTTTACCGTTATATATTGGTTGTATATTTTGTTACTATGGTAAAATTAAAAAGAATCTGTGTTTTTGTGCATTGTTGTTGTAAAATTCCATATAAAATATATAAATAAACAGCTGTAATATAAATACACCTTGGAAAATATACTTAAATCCGAAATTTATCAACTATGAACACGTGTGGCGTACGCATTTGATACCAAATGTTTACCCACAAACACTTTTGAAAAATCGCTAGATTTCCCGCTAACCGCCAAATCCAATTTTTTCCCGCTTTTGACACTTAAAACCCGCTAGATTCGCGGTAAAACCGTCAAATTGGCAATAGTGATGCTGCTCTATAAAAGGAACCATTTTGTCAAAATTGTCTTCATATAAAACAAAAACAATTTAACGCACACATGTACAAATTTTGGCTCATATACACGCAATTTGACGTTGTGGTTCCAACTAGGGGTAAACAGCTGACAAACATATGGGCCAACGAGTTTACCTTGTGTAAATATACCTTGGTATTTTTCATGTTCTTTACCGAATTGATAGAAAAGAGACAACAATATTATTAGTTTCTATATGTTATAATATACTTGTTTCTTTTACTCATTGCCAGATTACTAAAATATGTTCATAATATAATCAGGGCTGCCATATTAAGAGATGTCTCGCCACATGTGGCAATTTTCAAACATTTTGACTACACTGCGATTTATAAAATATATGGCGATTTTTTTATTATTAAAAGGATTTCCGTATGACGTGCTAAATTTCCAATTATTATTTTTGATAAATACACTGAAATTAGATAAGCTATTAATTTATTTTAAGACTCTTATACTATGTTTCCACTATCAGCTTGTTGTCAACTTGTTTTGAGCAAAACGTGTCAGAGTGCTTCCATTATGTAAAACTGGTTTTGGTTTTCGAAATCAATTTGGCATTAATAATATTTACAAACATGAAAGCAAAATATATTTTTGTAAAATAATAAATATTTTCTTATTTGTTTTTTAATACACATTATACATATAATTTAATAAGTCTTGTTATTTTGGTAAATCTGTAATTTTTTTCGAAATTGTTAATCACCAATAATGGAAAACTCTGCTGAGTTTTTTCATGGTTTTCGACATTTTTTGGAGCAAAACTAGTATTTATTTGAGTTTTTCGAACATGAAAACTGTATGGGAAAACAAGTAGCAGAACACTTGTTTTGCTGCAAATGTAGTTTTGTGGCCCAAAAAATGTAAAGCGGCCCATACACTTGCAATATTATTGTATATGATATTCGCCATATCATTTCCATTTTGTCCTATATTTTACAATAAGTCGCACAATAGTTTCATTCATTCAATAAAAAGGCGAACATAACCTATAGGAATAATATAAACAGCATTGTATAATGTTGCCAACACACTTCTCTTTCTTTTCGTTGTGCAATAAAAATCAAGTCTTTTGATTGTTGCCAATATATGGTTTCCACCTTCGAATATCACATACACATTGGCGATATAATTGTACTATACGTAAAATTTAACAATTTTATTCTAAGTGTATGAGCCGCTTAAGTGAAATACTATTACATAATGGAAACACTCTGACACGTTTTGCTCAAAATAAGCACCCCTACCTCAAACAACTACTCCCATGAAAATATTCCTATATTTTTTTTATTTCGTATTGTGAATGATTCCTATAACAAATTTTATGGGAACGAATTCCCAAACTAAAAACATGTAGGGAACATGTAAGTTTTAATTTGTATTTTAAGGTAGGGCTCAATTAAATTACTTTTTTCTTTTATTGAAGGAGTATTAATAAGAAAAATTAAGATAAACATTATTCATTATTTATTTTATCATATAATTATTAGTGTTTTATTTTGTATATTTTTCTTTCAGAATACAAGCACTGACAATTTATTCACAATAGAGACATTTGTTTATAAAGCACTGACAAATAATGCACAATATAAATTTTTACTCCCAAAATATTTGCGATGACAAAAAATTGTCAGGTGAAAACGCTATGTTATTGCCGACAAAATCACCTCAACAATAAATTTCAGCATGTCCTACGGAAATCTTAAGCGGCCCATAGACACATACTGCTGACACCTACTGCCGATGAATCCTTCGTATACGTGTGTGATTGATATTTTACTACACACCTATCAATCATCATTTTAAAATAAATGTCATATCGTGAAATTCAAGAGAACCCCTACTTTCTTCACACGTTTTTTTCTCAGAAACTATTTTAAATTTGTTTTAATTTAAATTGAAAGAAAAATATATCATAAAATTAATAATTTTTTTTATTGTTCATTGAACAACTGTCAGCAGTATGAGTTCATTTTGAAATCAAACCTATTTTGGTTTTTCATACTGCATTGTCTGTGTGACGCATACATAAATAAAAATTTCAAATTTACAAACACATGCTGATTGCATGAGCATGAGAAGTATCCCTGCCGTCAAATGAGTAGCTAACTACAAAAAAACCCAACTTTTAGTTAGCTTGTATAGACTAACTTAAAGCCAACTACTACGCAATGCAAAATTTACATTAACCAAAGTGTATACAAACACTGTGTTGTATATTTTAAGTAGCGAGAGCCAAGTCGTTAGCAAAAAAAATCAACGTTGTTATTGATGTTATGTTATGACAATTTAATCTCATATTTACGCTCTTAACTGAGTAATGGCAAAAAACATAGTTTTTTTTATTCAAAAACTAGACTGCCCCAGTAGGCTAGCTGGTAGTGAGCAAGTCTATCAGCGCCGAGGTTGCGGGATCGATTCCCGCCAGCGACTCTGGTTAAAAAAAAAGTTGAATAAAAACAACTTTGATTAATAAAATAAAATAAAAGAAATAAAAGAAAATAAAATAAAAAAATAAAATTTTTTTATTTTTTTGAAAGTATTCATCCAATGAATAACATTCATAGATCGGCCTTAACTTAAACTAACTTAACTTAAAGCTAACTTAAAGTATTGAGTTTATAGCTAGCTACAAAAAGTTAACTTAAAGTTAACTGAAAGTAATGCAGGGTCGGACAATTGACTACTTCCTAGGACATCGCAATGTTAAAAAAGTTAGTTAATTACATATAAAAGTAATCCAATTGTCAACCACCACTACTTGAGAAATAGTTAGCTTTAAATTAATTGAAAGTTAACTGAATTGCCTGCAGGGATGTGTCTATGTGACCCTTTATTAATAATACAAAATATTTTATAAATTGCCGAAAAAATCGCAGCTAGACATCTCTAAGTATGGCAGCCTTGATTTTATTATGAAAATGTTTAAAGCTATCTGGCAATGAGTAAAAGAAACAATATAATGTTAAACATAGAGACACTAATACTATTGTTGTTTCTTTTCAATCAGTGCGGTAAAGAATAGAAATCAAGTGGACAAGCAACTGAAGTAAATGAACCTGTGAACTAAATGAATTGAACTAAATGAATTGAACTAAATGAACCCTCTCAAAAGACTGCTGACGCAAAAGACAAAGAAATCAAGTGGACAAGCAACTGAAGTAAATGAACCTGTGAACTAAATGAATTGAACTAAATGAATTGAACTAAATGAACCCTCTCAAAAGACTGCTGACGCAAAAGACAAAGTGACGAAAAGTGAACTGTTGAACTAAAAGGAACTGTCAGACTGCATGACAGTTCAACGTTCATCTGACTGACTAGTTCAATTGAACTAGTTCGTTCATGAACTACCCAACTCTAATGATTTTAATAAAATTTGATGACGGTTCTTTTCATAGAACTAATTAACCCTCTATCTATCATTTTTAGGGGTCATTTCAGCCCCTCCGCACAGAACACCACTAACACGTACGTTTAAAAGGTTAAAATATTCTACAACAATTTTCTGCATCGAATTTCACTAGGGGTTGTAAAAGCCCATAAGTTCGTGTGATATAAGCAAAATGCTTAAAACAGTAAAATTGTAAATAATCATATATTATTAAATATTATTGTGGTTATTTTGTTGAACTATTTATGGTTTTTAACCCAATCAAATCAAAAGTGAAGGATTATCAATAACAATTTTAATTAATTTTCATGTTGTAAAATTCCTTTCTTCATAGAAATAATTTAATGAAAATTAAATTTAATGAACTTAAGCCTAATTAAAATATTAAAAATTTGGATTAAAACCCACAAATAGTTCAACAAAATAACCACAATGCTAATTATTGTTAAAGCTAAGGCACGAGCTCTATGTGTTCATTTGTCCTTCAAGTTGTGCTGAGAAAGGTCAACAAGAAAAAGAAAGACAAAAATGGAAGAAAAACAAAAAATTTTCTTTGGACTTCAAGAAAAATTCTTGACAAAAGTACGAAAAAAAAGAAGTAAGGAAAAACATGTAAAATCAATTGAAATGGATAATCATTCAAAAAAGCAAACTTCGATCTACCAAAGGTTAAAATACAATTTGGTTTGATGTTTGACTATCAGTGTGGCCATATCCAAAAATATTTAACAGCTAAATCGGCTTTAAAATAATGCTAAAAAATGCTAACAAAAATCTTAAACTGCCAAAAAATAATGCTAAAATTTAAATTTTATTATTTTTTGTTATTTTAGTTAATATACCTTTATATGGGCATTTCCTAGAGTCACGAACGTACGTTCGTACGTTTTTGCTGTACAAATAATATAGAAATCAAAACTTTTCCTAGTTATAAACATAAACATGTGGTCACGAACGTACGCAAAATAGAAGTCTACTTTGGCTGACAGTAGTGAAATGTAAAAATCTGCGTAATGGAACGGAATATTCAAAAGTGATTAGTTTATTTTAAAAGTGTATTAATGTAGGTCTCTATCCAGTATTTACACAATAAAATATCTCTATTGGCTTTTGTTTAATTGGCTTATGTACCGGTCGCAAACGTACGATTTTTCCATAAGTTTTTTTTGTTATTATCACCATGCATTTTCCCATAAATATCTTAAAATTTCCGTAACAAAAAACTTAATACTCAATTTACAATTGATTGTAATGAAGAGATTATGAAGAAAGAGTGCAAACATAACATATTTTTTGCATGCAAAATAGTTATATAAAAATCAAAGGAACTTGACCTATAAATGGCTTTTATTTAGTATTTCAATAAAATTTATAACATGTTTAATAAAAAATTTCATTTTATAAATTAAATACGTCATCAAAATTAATATTATGCTTCAACTTCTGAAGAATTGATCGAGATATCATTATAATATACACACAGAAAAAAATCAAGTTAAAAACGTAGAAAACAAGGTTGATTAAAAATTTTTCGGTGGTGATTTTGCTTTATACGTTTTTCATGTTAATTCAACCTGATTTTACAATAACTGCGAACAACATTTTTTTCTTTTAAAATAACTTTAATTCATGTTAATTTAACATTGCAGTAAAGTTAGAGCAAAATGTAATTTATATTGAAATAACAATCCGAATCACGTTGAATGAAAGTTATTTCAAGTTGAAACAACGTGAATTTCATGTACAATCAAATTGGTTTGAGTGTGTTATAACAGTGTGAAGAAGCTTCAGAGACAACATCTACATTTATTTAAGAATAATTCAAAACACTTACCCCTGTAACACATGTTTCACTTATTTTGTATTCTCCTTTGATAACAGAAGCATCAGCAGAATCGCCCAATATAGTTTTCGTCATCATTCTACTTTGAAAACTTGATGTACTATTTAACTAAATAATTTTAATTAAAACAATACGGGAATTGTCTTTTTTTTATAACATATTTTAAAAATGAAAATAAAAAATGTACATACTTAAGTATGTATTCATGTTAATTTAACAAGATACACTTTTGATTTTAATATAAAACAGGTTTTTATGGATTCAATATTGAATCCATATTTATTTTTTATTTTAATATATTTTTTTTTTATTTTAACAGTGAATAATAATTAATAAACGTGATTTAATGTGATTTTATTTAAAATTAATATGAAATAATGATAAATTTAAATAAAGGGCATACTTTTGCAGAAAATTACTATGATTCTCAATCAACATTTTTCCATGTTAATTTTACATTGGTATTTTTTTCTGTGTGTATGTCCTTATCGCATTTTTATGTGAGATCGTACATTTTTTTAAAACTATGGCAAGATTTTAAACCACACTTAATATAAAGTAGCGAATTTAAAGTCTTTAACGTCAGTCTATTTCGAATTTTCGTTTTCAAGAGATTTATACAACTAAAAACCTTTTTTAACTTCCGCGTTGCTAAATGGCAAAACCCAGAACTTTATTGCAAAAGAAGCTAATTCACTAAATGGATTTTCATTTAATGCTTTTTTATATCTATATACATTTATCCAGAAATCAACTGTTGAGTACTTATTTAACAATTCATAGGAATTTATTTTCTGCCACTGTCCAAAGTTGTAATTTCTTCTACAGTGAAATCTATTATTTCTTCTTTAAAATGTTCGCTTAAGTTGCATTTATTAGCTTTTAAACTGTTTTCTACACAATCAAAGTTAGCATTTGTTAAATTATTAAAACTTTTTGGCAATCGTTGTCTAAGTTGACATATTAATTGAGCTATAAAATCTCGGCATGTAATTCGTATTTGTTTTTCTATTTCAAAAGTTATGGTATCACTTTTCGTTTCCAAAAATTTTTCAAAATCGTTATTGGAAAAAATCAGCTTAACATGAATTTAATGGATCAAACTGATCGAATTTTAAAACAATTTGACATGAAAGATCTTTTAAAAGATTGTACAGTTTCTATAGCAAAAGAGTAGGGGTTTGAATGTGCATTCAACAAAAAAGTGTGGTAGATTTTCAAAAAAATATTACTAATATTCAAGTAATATTTTTTTGAATTAAATTAAATAATGCTAAAAAAATTTGCAGCAAAATCAGACAAAAAAAATGCTAAATCTAGCTGCAAAAATGGCCACGCTGTTGACTATTGACGTCAGCAGTCGTCGATGGCTGCGAGTGTAAAACGGCAAATCCATGTCATGGAAACCTGCCGGCCGCGGTTCGAATCCCGGCCACGGTCAAAAGTGAAGGATTATCAAAACAATTTTAATTAATTTTCATGTTGTAAAATTCCTTTCTTCATAGAAATAATTTAATGAAAATTAAATTTAATGAACTTAAGCCTAATTAAAATTATTAAATTGTGTTTCAGCAAAGTCGTGTGAATGTTGAGTTGGCAACCCTTACGTGAAACGTCAAAATTTTTAAGCACTCCTGCAGAATTTGTTATTAAATTATTTGAATAAATATTTTTTTAAAGTTTTAAATAAAAGTAAACAAGTATTTTTATAAAGCGAGTGATAAAGAATTAAAATTTTTAAATAAAATGCCTAAATCAAATCGTCGTAGTTTGGCAAAAACCAATAAGAAAAACTGCGGCCAATGAAAATTAGTGGTAGATGAAGAAGAAGACGAATTTATTGAGTGTGATAAGTGTGAAAAAACATTCCATGTAGTTTGCTGCTCTAATTTGGATAAACGTAAATATCAATACTTGTTACAGCATGAGAAGGAAGAATTTGCATGTCATCTGTGTGATTGTAGTGGTAACATCAAAGCTGAATTAAATGAAATCAAAACAGAACTGAGAAAATTAGATCAGTTGGCAGGTTTACAAGAAACCATAAATTTTATGTCTCATCAGTATGATGAAATATTAAAGGGTGTTGCAGAAAATAGAAAAAAAATTGATATGGTACAGAAGGAAAATAAACTTTTGAAAGCAGAAATAAATGCTCTTAGAAACTCAGTTAAATTTTTAAATGATCAAAGAGTGAAAAATGATTGTTTGGTTAGTGGTGTGGAAGTACCGAAAGGATCGTCAGCAGTGGACACAATTGTAAAATTAACAAGTGATGCTGGTGTGGTTTTAAGTCCCGAATGTATTGATGATGATGATGATGATGAAAATGATAAAAGTGATAAGAGTATTGAAAAGCAAACAGTAGTTGTTAAATTCAACTCTAAAAAATCTAAAGACAAATTGATGTCTGTAAAACCAGTGCTAAAACAGAAAGAATCAAAAGTTTTTGTCAATGATTACTTGAGCAAAGAGGCACTTAGTTTGTTAAATCATGCTAGGACCTTAAAAACAGTGGGTTATCGTGCAGTATACGCAGCTGGTGGTAAAGTTTTCGTAAAAAGAAGCGAGCTATCCAGACCTAGATTTATTGGCAATGAAGATGAAGTAGATAAGCTTTTGCTTGAGGCAACAACAACACAGGAAAAAATTCGTAGATCACTTCGTGAAAATTATAATCAACGTGGAACAGCCGATGATGATGATGTGTATTTATCACCCTAGTTTTTGAGTATTTAAACATTTGTTATTATTTTTAAGTATGTACACATACATTTTTTATGATTAATAACACTATGCTAGTTGAAAAAACTGACAAGCCGGGCACATGGCGTTTTAACATAATTCGAGGACGCTGAATCCAGTGGTGCCCGCGGTTTTTTCAGATTGGCTCTGGTTTTCGAGATATACCGTTATTTCGAAAATGGAGGAGGTTGCACAACATATATTCGCGTAACTCAAAAACGGTTTAGTTTATTGAAATTACTAAAAAAACCGAAATTCCGTAATATAATTTCATTTCAGAAAAGTAAAACTCTTTTTCTAATATGAGTAGTCGTTATTGAAACATAATTTTTTTTTGAAAAAAAAAATTAATTTTTTTATCAAAATTTCGAAATTTTTGTTTTTTAAAAATTCATAAAAAATTAAAATCTGTTTGCAACTTTTGATTTTATTCACAAAAGTCGACAAATTTTAATTAATTTAAGAATTTCATAAAACGCAATATTTGTATGGGAGCCCCCTAAGGGAAATTCTTAAATTAATGAAAAATTTGTCGACTTTTGTGAATAAAATCAAAAGTTGCAAACAGATTTTAATCATTTATGGCTTATTTTGTTTGTAGCTTCGTTTTTTATAAGTCTGCAAAAAATTAGAAGCCTAGCTGCATTTTTGAATTTTTTATGAATTTTTTAAAAACAAAAATTTCGAAATTTTGATAAAAAAAATTAATTTTTTTTTCAAAAAAAAAATTATGTTTCAATAACGACTACTCATATAAGAAAAAGAGTTTTACTTCTCTGAAATGAAATTTTATTGCGGAATTTCGGTTTTTTTAGTAATTTCAATAAACTAAACCGTTTTTGAGTTACGCGAATATATGTTGAGCAACCTCCTCCATTTTCGAAATAACGGTATATCTCGAAAACCAGAGCCAATCTGAAAAAACCGCGGGCACCACTGGATTCAGCGTCCCCGAATTATGTTAAAACGCCATGTGCCCGGCTTGTCACGAAAAAAAAGTGTCAATTTCATGCACAGTGTAATCAATACTTTTTAATTTAAAATCATTTGGTGGTTTTGTTAACAAATTTTCTAGTTCATATGTTACAATAATATCTGTAAACATAAGAAGTATCTCTTCTATAGATAAATTTAATAAATTCAAAGCGTATGTTTGTAGATTACCGCGTCTAATTAGTATTATTGCTGTTCAGGAAACGTGGTTTAGTAAGGAGCTAATTCAATTATATAATATTCCTGGTTATAAAAGTATACACTGTTGTAGACTTGATGGGTTTGGAGGAACGTCGATTTTTATTGAGGAGAATATGCAGTATGAAATTGAAATTTGTAGAAGTGAAAATTATAACGATGTTATAGTTGTTAAGTTAAATAGTCTTAAATTAAATGGAAAACCTATGAAAATAGTATCATTTTACAGATCGCAAAAATGTGATGCAAATAGTTTTTACTGTTTTTGGAGAACTTGCTTGCTTTATATGGTCGTAATCCTTGCATTTTTGCTGGAGATTCAAATATTAATGTATTAGAAGAGCATTCGTCTGAAGATTTGTTAAATTTACTTGCAAGTTATGAATTTCGAAATTGCCATAAAATGGTTACTCGCCCTGAAAGTGGTACATCTATAGACAATATATATAGTAACATGCACAATTTTTTATACATTGCATCTGTGGTATGTAATTTATCTGACCATAACTTAATTTCATGTGGTGTTAGTTTTGAAACAAGAAACCAAATATTTACAGATGGAATTCGTGCCCACTGTGACTATAATCAAGTGTCAAACTATATTTTTTAACAATTTATCTAGATTAACCCAAACTGGAGACCCGTCTGTTGATACATCTGCTTTAATATTATGTGTAAATGATGCTGTTAAAAACTCTACGTGTGAAAAGAGGCAGAAAAGAATAATAAGAAGAGAAATTACCCCATGGCTAAATGCTAATTTACTAAAACTAATATCTTTCAAGAAAAATCTATTAAAGCAGCGAAGGAAAAAATCTGATAATGCAGATATAGAGGCAAGGTTAAAAAGAATTAGCAACATAATTAAGAAAGCAAATAAAGATTCAATAAATAATTTTTACAGGAACAATGCAGACGGTTTTCAGAATGATCCGAAAAAATGTTGGAAGTTTCTAAATGAAACAATGGGAAGATCTACAATTTAATTTAATTACAGATGATTTTCAAAAAGCTGAAGTTTTAAACAACTATTTTCTGAAATCTATAAAAGATTTAAGGGTACAAATTGAAGAACTTTCAATAGACTCTTTTATTTCTTTAAGAACTATTGCTCAACACAATATAAGATTTCATCTTGATTATGCAACAACTGATGATATTCGCAATGCAGTACTAAATTTGAAACCTAATAAAAGTGGTGGCCATGATTATATAGTGCCGAAAATACTTTTAAATAATGTAAATGAATTCACACCATATTCGGTTAATATATTTAATAACATGGTGAACTGTAGCATTTATCCGGATATTTTGAAAATCCACAAGGTGGTTCCGATTCCAAAGGTTAATAATGCCTGCACTGCGGATAAGTTTAGGCCAATTGCTGTTTTATCTGTTATTGATAACGTGTTTGAAAGAATTTTGCACAGTCAAATTTCAAAGTATATGAAAACTCATAACCTGTTGAATGATTTCCAATTTGGTTTTAGGGAAGGATGTGGTACAGAGGAAGCTGCAGTAAATGTTGTCAACTTTATTTGCAAATGTCTGGATGATGGATTTAGTGGAGTGGCCGGCATATTTTATGATTTTACCAAGGCTTTTGATCTTATAGATCATGATATTTTGTTGGAAAAGTTGAAACTTTATGGTATTTGTGGTAGAGAAAGGTCTCTTTTAAGAAGTTATTTAATGAATCGCAAACAATTTGTTCAGATAAAAAGCCATAAAAGTTCACTTGGTGCAGTTGAACATGGTGTGCCACAGGGTAGTGTACTTGGTCCATTATTGTTTACCATTTACCTTAATGATATAAAAAATCTTCAACTTTCTGGAAAACTCTTTATTTATGCGGATGATATTTGCTTATTCTACCCCTACAAATACGAAACAGTTGCCAAGGTTTATATTGAACGGGATGCGTCGTTGTTAACGGAATTTGCAAGAATTAACAAACTAGTTTTGAATTCAACTAAAACTCGATTAATGAGATTTAAGCTTTATGGTGATCACGGCCACTTTAGTGTATTTGTAGATGGTAATGAGGGGCTGGAAGTCAGTTCCATTAAGTATTTGGGTGTAGAAATACAAAATAATCTTTCTTGGAGTCAGCATATTCGTAATTTAAAGGCAAAAACTGCTCAGGCTGTAGGTTTACTTTATAAATTTCAAAATAAGTTTGATAAAAAAACGAAACAATATTGGTCATCACACAATAAGCTTTTCGAGGAATCAATCTTCATTTAATACAAGAAACAATAAAAATTTATTAGTAGCCCAGTGTAGGCTGGAAACAACAAAACAAAGGATTGAATACATGGGTAGTCGTGAGTTCAATAATTTGCCTCAATATTTGAAAGATATCGAAAGAATTTCAATATTTAAAAGAGATATTAAAGATTATTTATTTCAACACATAGAAGAGATATTAATGTAAAAAGTTTATTAAAATAGTATAAAGTTGAATACATACATATATATTTAGATAAGTTGTACATATAAACATAATTATATATATATATTACTATTATTATTATTATTATTATTTTTTTTCTCAATTAGTTTACTATATATACTATACTAATGTAAATTATGTAATATGTAATTGCCAACTCGCCTCTACAATGCCTTTAAGGCGCAGAGGCAACAAAATTAAAATGAATTATTTGATATGATAAACAAATAAAAATTAAAAAAAAAAAAAATTCGAAAAAATGTAATAAATCTACTTTTGAGCTTAACATATTATCTAACCCTCTATCTCCCATTTTTAGTATTAAATGACTCCTATTTTTAGGAGTCATTTAAGTCTCTTTTTTAATTATTCTTTTTTTTTAGGAGTTATAAAATATAATTATTAAGTTAAGCTATTATAATTTTTGTTTCAAAATCCAAAATTTTAATTTTTTTATCAAAATATATCGCACTTAATCAACAGGAGGGTATTAAGTCAAAATGTTCAGTAGAAGCAAAACAGTTTTAAATTTAATATTAAAGGCATATGAAAAATAATTTTTAAACCAACCATTTTATTAACAAAAAGTAGGAAAAATAGCACGATATTTTTACAGCGGATATGAATACTACGCGTCGATTTTTTTTGAAAAGTGAATAAATCAAAATTTGGATGGATCAAGTGCGATATGATTTTTTCATCATTTTTTAATTACGTTAACATTGCTAGTTTTCCTCTTTTATTTTTTCATTTATGTTATCTTTCAAATATCCTTATAGTTTTATTTTTGCAAGAGTATTTTAACCGTTTTAGCCTATTTTTCAATTAATGATGTTTTTGTATTTTCCACATTGATAATCCAATTCTACCCAAATTTGGCATAAATATATATCTTGAAAATATCAATTAACATACCAAAATTTATATTAAATTTATTTATTATTTTTGTAGGAGTGATAGCGTTTTTAATAAAGAGGATATATGGCAGGACCTTGAGTCCTTAGTCCGATTTAAATAAAAACTTACACACAAGTTGCTAGTTGCATATGTATCAACATGACCACTTTTTGTAATTTTGTGGGCATTATTTAAGCTAAAATTTTATTTTTCAATTTCAGGACACATGGGAGGTAGGCGTGTCCTTGGGCCGATCTTTCCAAAAATTCATATTTTTCTTAACTAAGCTAGTTTATGCTAGTGTATCAAATTTCAAAAATATCTGACAACTCCTTCTATTTTTGTCCCTTCGTTATATGGGAACGAAGCATAGTGCAGCGTCTCCTGACTATTCTTAGTCCAGCTACCATCAGCTTTCTGAATGTAGCTAGGGACAGCCGGGCAAGAAACCATTATTTTGCCCAATCGATTCGTCTCAGAGAAGCCTTCCACTCCGCTGCAGAAGTTCCTCCAGGCATTCCGTTTCGCCGATCTAACCAAATTCTTAAACCTATTCAATGCCGACTTATATTCCGCCCAGTTTCCCAGACGCTTAGCCATATTGAATAACCTACGACAGTCTCTGCGAGACTGTGCAATCTCAGGGCTCCATCATTGTGGCCTACGCCCTTCCTCCTAACCACTGGCCTGCAGGCCAGTGCCGTTGCCTGACGCAGGGCCCCCGATAGGAATTCCACTGCCATTTCAGTCTCCGTAATGTCATTTATGACAGGGACTGAGCCCAGAGAGTCAGCGAGTAGACTAGCCTGATAGTCCCACTTCGTTCTTCTCCTATTCACAAAAGTACACACCCCCAAGGGCTGTGAACCTAATTGAAACTCAACATACCTGTAGTCCGAAAAGGAACAGTCATTTGAGACCGCCCAGTTACTTATTAAGTCGGAGTGTTCCGAGCTGACCAATGTCACATCTAGAACTTCCTGCCTATTAGCTACAATGAACGTAGGTGTTCCGCGCCTATGTTTGCTATTTCTAAATTACTGTTACAGATAAAATAAATTAGCGACTCACCTCCAGTGTTGGTGTTGGAGCTGCCCCACGTGATGTGGTGCGCATTAGCATCAGCACAGATAACCACCGGGGTACCCATGCAGCCAGCTTTGGTTACCAAGCCACGAACAAGCCTATTGGGAAGAATTTAACTTTATCAACGGACAATATAAACTGCAACTGAAAATCCGTTTTAATATGCACTTAGTTTTTTAAATAACTGTAAGAATCAGTTAAAAATAAATTTACTTAGAATTTTAAATGTTTATTTATTTAGAAATGTCTGAACGGAATATCTCATAAATAAACTAAAGTCCGTTACTGAAATATTATTGGGAGTGTACGAATATGATTAGTCTAAAACTATGTTGATTAAACATAATACATTTGATCGTAGTTTGTTTATTATATGTATATATTTTTCAAAACTTATAAAGTTTGTTTTAACCTCATACACCACTAATGGTAAATGAGGGTATACTAATTGTGTCATTCCGTGGGAAAATGTTTTATTATACATCTAAGACCTCATGGTATATATATTTAGGCTCCTTGAATTATTCTAAGTCCGCTTGTTGAAAACACGATCACTTTCGAAAAACTCAAGAGAAAAGAACAAACTTGGTGTAAAATTGCTTCTAGTTATCCTAAGCAAAGTCAGATCAGTAGGATGAGAGCTATGAATCAAAATATGGAACCACCACCCTAAAAAATTGATAATTTTGTTACAAAACAAATTCCAGCTACATAGCCATAACAGCGCACTACATAGATGAAGAAACGAAGCTGAAGTTGTACTTGGTTGCGACCGAACAATTTTCCGAAAGGCATACAGCAGAAAATTTGTGCAATTAAAAAAAAAACTGTGCTGGAGTATGAAATATACAATAAAGTAACAGCAATAGTAAGTGACAATGCGGCAAATATTGTTTCAGCTGTTCGACTGGGGAACTGGCGGGGAGTGGGTTGTTTTGCGCATTCTCTCAACCTAGTTGTTCAAGCAGCATTAGGTGAAGTTGAAGAAACTGTTTCAAGAGTAAGGAAAATAGTGGAGTATTTCCTAAGGATTGCCTGAGCTTAAACTTAAGCAAGATGTAGCAACACGCTGGAACTCTACTTACCTAATGCTGTAGAGAATTGTAGCGACAAAGGATGCTGTAATATCAACTTTGTCGTTAAAACGTCCTGATTTGTTACTATGCCTACAGGACTGGGGATATATTAATGAAATTATTCCCATTTTAAAACCGCTTTTCGAAGTAACTGTGGAAATATGTGCGGAAAATAATGTTACACTATCAAAAGTAACAGTTATATGTAACATTCTGGACCTTTTTATAACAAAATGTTTTTCCCTCAGACTGCGAAATTTCGGCAACGATTTTTAAATTTAAGTCTGACCTTAAACATTGGTTTGGGGAATATGAAAAAAAATGCACTGTATGCTGAAAGCGCAATTTTAGATCCCCGATTCAAACGCAGAGATTTTAAAACCGAAGCTTCGTACCAGGCCGCAGTAAAAACCTAACGTTTAAAATTGTGTACGATAAGCCTGCCAAACGTAACCATTGATAAAACTGGTCATCATGAAAGATCTGCCGTAAGTGCTGTAGAAGGCTTTAACTTTTATACGGAATACGACCAGGAGCATAACAAAACTTTTCGTCCTGACAACAACTCTGCCGCAGCTATAAGGGAATTCGATAAATACCTCAATGAGGAATATTTAGAAAGAATTCGTGATCCTTTAGTGTGGTTGAACGAACGGACGGAAACAGCTATATCCACGAGTGTATGCATTCGCTCTTAAACGTTTATGTATATTAGCGACATCAGTACCTTGCGAGCGGATATTTTCATCAATGGGTCAAATTTTAAATGATAGGCGGACGTTATTGAAATCAGATAAAGCATCAAGTCTGATTTTTCTTTAACGAAATATGTATGTCGTAAAACATATTTAAAGGTAATATATAGCACTATGAAAAATAATATTTTTATTTGACTACATTTGCTTTTTTATTTTTAGATTGTTTCCATCTAAAACGAACTTTTTGACTGAACAAATTTGATAACATATGTATGTATGTATGTATCTACGTCTTTAAGACCAAACAAAAGTACCTGGTGTATATTTAATTATAACTATATTTTAACAAAATGCTTTATATAAACATAATCACCCCTATTATACAATTCGATGTCGACGTTCATTTTAAGTTGTTGACACATTAACGTTAATTTGTTATTTCCTTAACTTTTGGTGAATTTATTTAAACATTAAATTTTAACAATTAATAATAAAATTTGTTTCCATAAATTTATCTAAATTTATTTTTTTTATTGCAAACGTGTTTTATAAATATTATTACTTTGTTATTAAAATTTCTTTAACTTTCATATGAGTCGTCCCAAATTTTCAGTCGACTAAAACAGTGTCATTTATCCCGACGTCGACTTAAATCGATTGTTGTCTCTAATGACTAAGAAAATAAAATTATTGTTTTTATACATTCTTTACTTTTAGTTAAAATGTCAAACCGCGATAATTCGTACTCCGTTAATTTAAAAACCTCCCTTATTTGCGAAAAAAAAACATTAATTAAATTAAAAATAAGTAACCTCTTATGATTCGTAATAAAAACTAATATGTTAAAAACACACATAGGCAATGTCTTTTTACAAGTTTGTTTGCAATACTAAAATCTTAGTTTAATTCTGATAAGAACATAACGTTTATGAAAAATGAATTATTAGGTCTGTCTGCGTACTTTTTCAGTAGCAAATACTCATTAAATTTTTTTGGGAGAGTAAGACCAATTTTACTCTGTCGGCTGAAAATATCTTAAAAAGTACGCAGACAGAATCCAGTGAAATCTTGCAAGAAAACAGCTGATCGGTGTGTAGGCAATTAAAATGACAAAGCAAAATTTAGCATATGTGTAAGCAAAAGTGAATTCTCGCGGTAAATTCAAAAATAATTAATTAAAGTGAAGCCTAAAACGCGTTGAAATTAAAAAAACACAATTCGAACTACTTACCTCTGCTATTGTTAAATTTCAATTTTTATTTTCATTTCACAAAAATTATTTACGTGTGCCAAGATAGCGTCGACGAAATAGCGACTTTTGGGAATTTAAAAACCGGGAAACAAAAATACCCAAATAATGGGATTTACCGAATGAAATCAAAAAGTTAGCGTCGAATTTAGGAATTTAAAAGGGGAAGTATAAATATTTAATATTTTTCAGACCTGGGGGATCTCAATTACATTTCAATTACAATTACAATTACATGTAATTTGTAATTGAGGTAGTCTAAATTACAATTACAAGTAATTGTAATTGAAAGTAAGGACTTAACTCAATTACAATAAAATGTAATTGTAATTGAAAAATGTCAATTACAATTACTTGTAATTGTTAATTGAAAAAAATCAAATACACATTACATGTAATTGTAATTGAAAATGTTCAATTACTAATTACAAGTAATTGTAATTGTTATTAATCAACAAATAATTACTTGTAATTGAACAAAATTCAATTACATTTTTAAAACCATAAAATAAAACTTAAAATTCTTAAAACGATTTTCTAAATTATATGAAAAAAAATTGTTGGATGTATAAAAAAAATTATAGAATAATTATGAATTTATTAAAATGTATTGTACAAAGTTCGGTAGAATGATGAACGTTTTCTTTTAAATATTAGAATATAATATTAAATATCGAAACATAAATTTAACAAGAAACAACAAAAACATACTTTGTACTCTTTCTTTTTTGCATGCATAAAAATAGTAAACAACCAAAGGCCATACATCACATTTCTCTTTTACTAGTAGCTAAAAAAAATGATTGTTAATAACCGGTTTTTGTGTAATACATTCTTGTTGTTGTTGCTGCATCGATATTAAGGTTGTTTGTTGTTCAAACAACAACATCGTGTAGGTCTTAAAATTCCAAGTCGCAGGGTGATTTCGGATAATTTACACAAGCGGTTCGACAAAATTAAATCCAATATTAAAAAGAGTATGAACGGAAGTAAATATTTTTTCCACGACAGCTGATATTTCGATCATTATTGAAATTTCAATTCGGACGTGTTCGTAACATTTTTAAACTGAAAATTATTAAATGGTAAAGACTGGCTTATCTTAATAAACTTAATCGATTAGAAAGACTTTGGCTTTACAAATCACTATTAAAATTTCCAATTTTAACGAAATCAAAAACGACCGTTTTCATCACATACCAGAATATTATTATTTAAGCACGCCTTATTTAGTTCAATAAATAAGGTTGTTGTTATAATTGTAAAGTTCAAACAGAACTTCAATGTTCGTTTCAAATGTTTTTTTTGTTACATTACTTGTTGCATTCTGTTTTATTTTTATATATAACACCTTGTTTAATTATATAAATAGGATACTTGTTATGTTTGAAATTTTTTTATAATATGTAATTGATAATTTTTGTAATTAAATACTTTTTTGACAATAAATACTTAAAAAAGTAATGATTACTTGTTTTTTTTAAATTACTTAATGAAAAAATTTTTTTTCCAATTAAATGTAATTGTAATTGGATTTTTTTCCAATTACAATTACATGTAATTGTAATTGGAATTTTTTCAATTACAATTACATGTAATTGTAATTTAAGAAAACTTCAAATACAATTACATGTAATTGTAATTGATTTTTGCTTCTTTTTCAATTACAAAAAAAATGTAATTGTAATTGAAAAAATTCAATTACAATTACATGAAATTGTGTAATTATAGGTGTAATTAAATACAAAATGTAATTGAGACCCCCCAGGTCTGATATTTTTAATAAAAATACAAAAAATAGTTAAAAAAAATTAACTTTTTGGAACAAAATGAGCGATGCGTGCAAAAAATCGTTCGTTCCGTTCCCGAGATTTCTGGGTGCGATTTTTTGCAGAATATATACAGTTTGGCTGAGTTCCAAAACATAAATATACTTTGCAGCACAAGTCAAAAATGTATGTTCAAGTTTAATAATGCACAGCTTTTGTATTATGTTCTCATTAAATACTTTTTTGGTGCACATTGGGACAAATAGAATTGTAATAACCTACACGGTTGCATTGTAGCATGCATTTAAAAAAGATAGTTGCTTTGCAATCGACGTTTTGGAACTCAGCCTTTATACCGTACAAAAGCTTGTGTTCCAAGGGATAAATCAGTAAAGCTTTGTACTGACCATTTTGGCTGCACCCAAATATCTCGGGAACTAACCGAACGATTTGTTGCACGCATTGCTTATTTTGTTCCTAAATGTGTATTTTTTTTATTTGTGCTAACTATTTTTTGTATTTTTATTAAAAATATTAGTTATTTTTACTTCCCCATTTTAAATTCCCAAATTCGACGCTAACTTTTTTTTACTTTTGGAAATCCCCCTAAATTCCTAAATTCGACGCTAACTTTTTGTTGTTATTCTGCAAAAGACCATAATTTGGGTATTTTGTTTTCCCGGTTTTTATATTCCCAAATTCGACGCTATTTCGTCGACGCTATCTTGGCACACGTAATAAAAACAGCTGTTCAAACTAGTTGCAAAATCTTGCAAGAGGAAATTTCTCCAGTAACATTTTGTAAGTTCTCTAACTTCCAACTGTCAAAAAATTATCTTTTTGGCTCTCTCGCTGCAAGAGATTTGGAGTACACAGACAACATTTTGTAATATTTTGCAACATTTTTCACAAAATATGTGTACGCAGACAGACCTATTTTTGATGTTTAATTGTAACGTTCTTATATCGTTTGCTTTTTTTATTTAAACCTCACTTTAAGTTAATTCAAACCCGTATAAATCGTTTTTTTTTTATTTTAACCTCGTTTAATCGAAATCTATTTATTAAGCAAACTCCTCTAATTCGTAAAAAGCAGTCGGTCCCTTCGATGACGAATAACCGGGATTCTACTGTATATAAATGTATACATATAAATAATATATATACATATATAATTCAACTTTTGATTTTTCATTATAAATAATAATAAAAAATGGATTTTAATTGTACTTATTTTTAAGAAATAAAAATTCATTCAATAATATTTTGTTATAAATAGTTTAAATCCTTTCTACTGTATTTATCAAAAATGAAATAAGTTTGAAATGTGTTTTAAGGCAAAATTTTCATACAAATTTTTCTTAAAATGCATTTAAAATCCATTTTAATTTTTTATGAATGCGGCAGTTTGTATTTCTATTGAATAATTTATAAATGTTTAAATATTCATATTTATGTACATAAGTAATTTGTATTTCTTTCCTTTTTAATAAAATAAAAATTTTGTTATGATATTTTATGGTTTATTATTAATAGATCTCACATAAAACAACATTTCAAATTAAAATAAATAAAAACACTTGGCAACAGATTAAAATTAATATTCCTAAAATATAATCAAATAAAAACATTAATTTCACAAATTGTTTAATTTAGTATATTTAAAAAAACTTAATTTCAGTATTTTTTTTTTAACTAAAGTCAAGTTTTTTTAAACAAAAAAATATCAAGTAGGAAAGTATAGTCGGTTAATTACTACCCGATTAACTGATCGGTAAATTTCAAATTGGCTTTTTTCGATTAACGAGTAAACCGGTTAATTTCAGTCGATTAACCGATGTAACAAAAATTTCAATATTTTGTAGTATTATAACATATTTTTTTGTGTTTTAGTTATTTGTTTCGTCTTGTATACAAAATGTATGTATTTAGAAAATATTTTTTATACAAACAAAGAAAATTATAATGTTTTTTTTATCTTCATCATCGATCAGCAGGAGTGTGGTGACAATGGGTTAAATGTTTGATTGTCAACACCTTTTTTTTGTTTCACGTTTCTCATACATATCTTCACATATCAGTCTTTAAACAAAATTAACCGAAACAATTAGAAGTGTTAAAAACTTTAAAAAACTCTAATGACATAATGGAGTATTTTATATGTTTAGAGAAATCCTGGAAAAGGACTGAGAAATTAAATTTACGATAAGTAAAAGAATTTTTTCCAAGTCAAGTTTTGTCAAAATAAAAAAAAGGATCGGTTTATTCCTAAACATTTAAACCAAATTACTTTTCTAAGAGATTATTTTATAAGATCTCCTTTAACTATTGAAATAACCAATAAAATTATCTCAGTTTATTTTTTTATAAATACATATTTGGGGGATTCACAAGGTAGTCATAAAGTCTTATGTCTTAAAATAATTAGAAGAAATATATATCGTTGGCTTAATATGCAAACCGGATAAATCCACTTTTTATGTAAATTGAGATGTTGATGCCGTGTGGTAGAGAAAGATACGCCTCGTCGACCAGCATGTAGTTTTTCTTCTATTTAAGTATTATAGTGTGTAAAACTAACTGTATTTTTATTTTTCTATCAAGCAGCAAATACGGAAAGTAAAAAGCTTTTTGCCTCTCTTGTAAAATATGCTGAAAGTGAGTTAGCAGGTTTGCATATTAAGCCGACGATATGACTTTAGGATAGGATATTATGACTTGATAGCACACCTTGTGTATTAATTGAGAAAATGCATATTACATATTTTTGAATTGTTTTTTCGTTTGCTCGTTTAAGTTCAAGAATTGTTATGTTTGGCATGTTATTGCTTTTTTACTAATAAACTCCAAATAATAAACAATTAAAGCATTTTTATATATTGAAATTACTTAATTTATAAAAAAAACTTGATTAATCGGTTAACCGATCTAAAACAAAATTAACCGATTATAAACCGATTAAACCAAAGCCTCGGTTAATTAATCGAGCGATTAACCGATTAAAGCAAAAGGTCGATTAAATGAATACCCTAGTGGCTATGTATGTTTTAAATTTCATTTAAATCTGTTAGATAGTTTCGGAGAAGCAGAAATTGCACCCTATCTCTCCTCCTGGTCCTATTTAAAAAATGCATAGCTTATAAGTCCATATAAATATAGATCTATATATATTTTATATTTCATTACAATCGGTTTGATAGTGGGTACAGACTCTAATCCGGAAAGCAGCTTGTATGGGGGCTAAATGAAATAAAGGACCGATTCGCCCTATTTACAATAGGCTTGGTCCTTATGCCAATTAGAACCTTTGTACCAAATTTCATTTAATTATCTTCAAAATTAAAACCTGTACTTTGCGCACAAGGTTATATGGACATCCAGCTGGACGGACAAACTTTGGTAGGTCTATTAGCATTAAAGAACAACTTTCAATAATCTAAAAAAAGGAACCCCACATTAAGTATGAATTTACAATATAATTAGCGAAATACTTGCTTCTAAGCGGGGTAAGACTGCAAACATTTCTTAAAACGATTGCCCAACGACTGTAAATCTAAAGTTTTATTATTCCACTCATCCAAACATTGAGTAATTTGTATCAGCAATATTTCCCAATTAACTAATTAACCCAAATTTGATATAATGGTTAGCATTTGATAGTTCTGATCTTTGGGTTTCCGATTTCAAAATGCTCAACATGGAAACAGCTCCCTCATAATTCTTAAATTAATAAAAAAATATATAATTTCGAAACAAACCGTAACCTTAAATTATAACTTACTCCTTTGGCTAGTATTTATCTAGCCTTGCCTAACAGGACATAACCAAAATCTTGTAGAAAACCTTTTTGCATGGACATTAAAACTGACTTAATGGGTGTAGCTATTTCCCAGCAGGGATTAACAGTCCACAATGGTTTAGCTGGATTTGTGGCAGCCAGTTTTACCAGCATTTTTTTTAATCGTATTGGCATTAGTACATGATATAAGTTGCCTTTCCAAAGAACCAACTTCTATGCGTTTCGAATTAAATTTTTATTCGTTTAACATGGCCAACGCTGGTTGAATTAATTCTTCATCTTGTATTTGTTGTAATAAATCTTTGAGCTCTATCGGTGAAAATATATTTAAATGCATTATTTCCTGTCCTGCAACCATAATTTATTTTTATGCTTGACAATGCACAATCTATTAAAAATTTTTTCAGCTTATTATTTTCACCTGCACAGTGTTGCTCTTTTTGACGTACAAAAACAATTTGGCCTGTTGTTTTTGTCTTGTTGTACATAAAACGAACGATTGAACGGAATGAACGAACTGAACCAACGGGTTCACTTTGAATGATTGAACGAAAATGACCGGTCATTGAAATGAACGATTTGGCACAAGTCTAAGAGGGATCCAATTGATCATATGATTGATTGCTTTATTTGCATGACCAAAGTGCGCAGCGGAGAAAATGGCTATGTATCCGGATATAAATCAATTTATATCCATTCCTAACGCGAAAACCTTCAGCATTTAAAAAAACATCAGATAATGAAAAAGGAGGTTTAAATCTGAGTTTTAATTCTATTGGTGATACGAATATTGAACTATGAGTCAAAGCGCACTTAACGGTTTACATCGTGACTTCAACTTGAAAAAAGAGCACGTAATAATGTTTGAAACAAAGAGGATTTTCAGACACAGAGACACATGTTTTTTACTGTCGCAATCACTCCAAGATATATGAAATTCTTTCCTGAAAGTTGTAAGTGGATTTTTAGGAAACAACAGAAGCCATAACGATAGTCACCTGATTCCAAATATAATAAAAGACTTTTATGCCATAGTTATTATCAAATAAATAAAAAAAATCAGTATAATCTTAATGGGTTTCTAATAATTAGAGGAGCACACACACATGTTATTAAAAATGCATTTTATTTAACACTTTTTAGACTTGTTTCATTGTTACGGACAAGATAAAATATTCCAACGAGACCTTTCAGTAATGAAAAAGTATTGCCAGCCCCATTGGGATCAGACCATGATTGGTAATTACTGTTGGATGCAAATTCGTGAAATGTCATCGCAACATAAAAGGATAAATCGAAGAGGAAAAATATAAAATTTTTCACCAAAAATAGAATTATGAAAACAAACTAAATTGTCTCTTAACACTTAATCGTTATCCAATTAACACAACCAAGAAACAAAAATGGTTTGATTGAAAATTTAAATTCGGATGTTTTTGCTAATTATATTACAACTTCTTATTTTTTGTCCGACAATAACCACTTTGTTACAAATATGTTTGGAACAAGATTAGCTTTAAGACTTGAGTTTAAAATTAAAATTTTTTTTTTTGCTTTAACGAAAGGACTGAATATATTGAATTTTGAAAACACGTTGAACAATCATTTTTTTCCAATCTTAAGTCATGTTACTCAGTGATAAACACAGTAAAAACAAACTATTTTTTCGCGTATATCTCGAAAAGCTTTTTAACAGTGTAAAGTTTGCGTAAAAAAATCAGTTCTTAAGATTTTGGGAAGCAGTCTTATTAACTGCAACAAACTGATTTTTCGCGTATATCTCGAAAAGCTTTTTGAAAAAAAAAATAATGAATGCCATATTCGTGTTCAGCAGCCCCGATTTATCTTAAAAAACATCTAATTTTTGAGGTGATGACAAAAAGTTAAAAATAAGTGAACGAGGGTATTTTACCATAGGCCCCATATAAACCATACTCCCGCAAAACAGTTTAGTACGCCTTAAACCGTGAACATCGGTCCATAATTTACCCTAAGCCCCATAAAAACTTTATCCTCGGAAAACAGTTTTGTTTAATTCAATAAATGAATTGGGTTAAACTGATTTGTTTAACCTTTGAATTGGGTTTTATTTACAAGGCTATGAGCCAAGTAACGTTAATAATATTGTCTAGGCAGTATCACCAAGACAATTGTACAGAGTAACACAAGCACTTGAAACTTGGTTACAGCGGAGTTATAGTAGAGAAACAACTTGTCAAATAAATTGATTTATTATTTCTGCTTTTATTAAAATAAAATTGATTCTTATATACTAATTAATTACTAAATACAAATAACAACAAAGCTTATAAAATTGTAAATTAAAGAAATTCCAGAAAAAATGTGAAACCGCCGACGATGCAAAAATAAAATAAACTCAAACAGTAGTTCAAGGTTACTAAATGAAAATATTTAAATGAAATTGGAGTTCCTCAAACTTGGTAAAAAGTAAAAACACAGGCAAATTGCAATTAAACTAGAAGTTCAAGGCACGAGTTAAATTAAAATTGAAACTTTGCAAAAAACAAAAAAAAATATGAGAATATTAATTTAAGATTGTTCACATAATTTCGGACAGGCACATGTACGTAAGTAAGTTTGTAGATTGGTACAAACGTACTTACAAACGTGTGAAAGAAATTCAAGTTGAATAAAAATAAAAACATTACAAAAAAAATAAAAGAAAAAACATGAAACTGACAATTTAAGGTTGTTCACATAATTTCGTGCAGGCACATGTACGCAAGTATGTTTGTAGACTTGGTTTGAACATACACCCCGCCGTTGAGCATTGATCAACAAAATTGCAAATGCGACAACCTTACATTGTTTTTATTAGAATTATACGCTTAAGTTATTGATACTTCAAATTCTTGAGTTGGAATATGTTGGCGTACTGCTGGACTTGGGGGTTGTTGAGCTGCTTTAATTCCTTTACAACGTGCCTTTTTCCAGGCAACCTTCACACTGATTATGATTGCGATGACGAGGGCGACATAGGCAATGGTCCCGTGGTGGTATTGTATGCTTTTGATTTGTGATGGAAACTCGGCAGATACCATTCGATGTAATTTGCTCTGTATGTCGGAGATGTTTTTAATTTGGTCAGCATAGGCTTTGGTGTGAATTCTTTCAAATTGTACCTCATCTGGGTAGCTGATGTCAGTGCTATTGCTCATTACAGTGTAAGATGTATGAAGAGATGTGAAAACAGTTTGATGACCTTTGATGATGATTGAGTTGAATTTGAGTGTGCAGTCTGGTGATATTTTTAGGACACCAGATCCTTTTAAGGTGAGCTGTGATTTTTCTTGCCCACATACGGCGCTTATTCGGGAAGGCTGCTGCATTGTGTATAGCCATTGATTGTTATATTCCAACTGTGTAAGTGACGTATTGTCAGTAACAGGAACAATGTAACAACCTCTTTGCGTGTTGTAGTTGAGAAGTGAAAGTTCGCATAGGCATTTGTCAGCGTTTGCGTTGAATGTTGATTGCATGTGTTGGCACAAAAGTTCATCTTCTCTAATTATTGCACATGTGTCCCGCTGTTTTTCTGTCATGATGAAGTACTGATCCCTGTGGGAATTTATAGCTAGGAAGTTGCCGCATGGCCTTATAGCGAGCATTGTGCCATTTGTCAGAACCGGAATTGGGTGTGGTTTCAGAAGCTCGAATGGTTCAGGATCAGCTAACGGAATAGATATATGAAAGATGACGTGGTCTTTTGTTACGCCTCCTCTTACACTCATAATTTTATACAGTTGTAGAATATTATCTCCGCCTACTGGTAGTTCTAGAGACGTTGGAAGATGGTTCCTCACTTGCATAAGCTCGGCTTGAAGTTGGGACGGTGATAGAAGTGTTGGGCTGATTTTTCCATGGTGTGAATCTGTTAGTGCTGATAAGATTTCTGACTGGATTTGATGTAACCTTGCTGATGTTAGAGAAAGTTGAACAGATCGCGACATAAAAATCCGAAAAAGTCTTGCTTGATACTGTTCTTTTTCATTGTTGTGTAGTCTGGATGTAATTTCTGTTAATTGGTTTTCTACGCTGTTGAACCTTTGTTTTATATTCTCTTCATCTTGTTTAAGTACGTTTAGAGTTGCGTCGACAATTGATGTTTGATTGCTGAGGAGTTGTTTCAGATGGTTTTCATTTGCGTTTACTGCGCTGATGGTGTTTGACATTTGTTCAGCATAATCTGAATCTAAAATTCCGAACAGTGAATTAGCAATGTTACCAACAGCGTTTATAGCGCCACGTTTAACTCTTCTTTTTAGCAAAAGATTATTGTTATTAAGACTTGCTATGCTGAAGTCTACTGCTTGGAGAACGCTCGAGCAAGTTGTCCTTTGAACTAGCAGGTCGCATAAGTGGTGCAATGCCGTTGATTCGTTCATGAAGCTGGATATTTCCTGCCAATATGGGCGTAAGTTATAGTAGGAAATAATGTTCCATTCTGATCGCGATACTCGGATGTTGCTGATACCTTCAAAGTACAAGCCGATGTTGGGTTCAAATTGGGTTATTTCAATTTTATCTGTGGACACGAGTGGGAGTAATAGCAAGATTGCGAGTAGTGTAGTCATGATTGAGTTTGCCAAGGTTCGCTGTTTTTTGGCGAGTGGCCTTCCGTCCGATGATGGTTTTGGTGATTGATTTTCTGCTGACAATTCGGGTTCTGGGATTTGTGGAGGAGATAGTTGTCCTTCTTCTTCGGGTTCATCGGTGAGTTTAGGGAGTGGAGCTAAATATTGAATCGCTCTTTTAAGGATGCCTGAAGCGGTCTGAACATCTGCTACTCTTACCACACCGTCGTGTCCTTTATATGTTTGTATAACACGCCCCAAGGGCCATTTCATTACTGGAACATTATCTTCTTTAATGAGGACGGTTGCCCCTGGCTTCAGATTTTTTGACTGTTCTCGCCATTTGTTTCGATATTGCAGTTCATTTAGGTAGTCTCGTGACCATCTCTTCCAAAATTCATGCTTGAGATGAGAAACTAATTTCCATCGTGTTTCCAATTTAAGATTTGTGGGCTTCGCTTGAGCATCAATTTGGGCAGTTAGTGGTTCGCCAATCAGAAAATGGCCCGGGGTAATTGCGCCTATGTCGTTTGCGTCATTTGACATTGGTGAAATCGGTCTGGAATTAAGTATTGCTTCAATTTCCACAACTATGGTTTCAAGTTCTTCGTAAGTTAAGGATGCATTCCCCAATGTCCTTACCAGAAGATATTTTGCGGATTTAACAGCTGCTTCCCAAAGGCCGCCAAAGTGTGGTGCTCTTGGTGGAATAAAATTGAATTGAATACCCTTGTTGCTGCAAGCATTCATAATGGTAGCTTGTGCTTCTGAAGAATGTATTATTGTGGAAAGTTCAGGCAATTTGTTTTTCGCGCCGACGAAGTTTGTTGCATTGTCGCAATATAAATTTTGACAATGTCCACGACGAGATATGAACCGTTTGAGTGCACCTATAAATGCCTCAGTCGTGAGGTCGCTCACAAGTTCCAAGTGTACTGCCTTTGTAGCAAAGCAGCAAAAGACAGCAATGTAGGCCTTGTGTGGTCGTTTTCCCCGAAGTTTATAATGAACGGTGATTGGGCCACAGTAATCGACTCCAGTATTAATGAAGGCCCGGGCGGGTGTGACACGTGTTGATGGCAGGTTGCCCATTATTTGTTGGAATAGCTCAGGCTTGGCTCTGCTGCATGTCGTGCATCGATGCACTGTGGCTCTTGCCATAATTTTGCCTTTTATTGGCCAAAATTTTTGTCGAACTATGCCCAGGAGTGTTTGCGCACCACAATGTTTGTTGTCGTTGTGGGTCATTTCAAAGATCAGCTTTGCAATCGGGTCATTATATGGAATCAAGAGCTGGTGTTTGGAGTCGAATTGAAGCGGTGAGGCTTCTAGTCGACCTCCAACACGAATTAAACCATCTGTGTCTAAAAACGGTGACAGATTGCTTAGATTGCTGGTGCCTCTTAACTCCTTGTATTTGGTGAGTTGTTGAATTTCTTGTTGAAATTCTGATGCTTGCATTTGTGCCACGATTGCGACTAGTGCTCGGCTGAGTTCCATTGTTGTTATCACCTTTGATGTCTGTCGCATCTGCTTTTTGCATTTGGTGTGGGTGATGAAGCGCAGAACATATCCAACAATCCGCTGCAGACGGTGGAATGAATTTTTATGGTTAATTTTGTAAATGAAGTCAGGTTCAGTTGTAGTCATTGCTCGTGCCTCAAGCAGTCTTGCCTTTCTTTCGAGGTTTGGTGGACTGTTGGAACTTAAGTTGAACCTTGGTGGCCACACCTTCTCCACGCCATGAAGAAACGTTGGACCATAAAACCAAAGAGTGCATTCCTTAAGGGCTGTTGGAGATATTCCACGAGATAACAGATCTGCTGGGTTGCACTTGGAGTTTACATGACGCCATTGTTCTGCCTTGGTTTCCTCTTGGATTGCTGAAATCCGATTTGCTACGAATGTGTTAAAGGATGCCGACGATGAATTTATCCATGAGAGCACAATTTCAGAGTCAGTCCAGAGCCATACTGGGCTTGTAAATCGTAGATCAGACCTGATTCTGGTGGCTAGTTGGGCTCCAAGTGTAGCTGCACATAGTTCCAATCGTGGTATTGTTTGCCGCTTAAGTGGAGCTATGCGTGATTTAGCACAGAGTAAGTGTACCATAATGGTGCCATCTTTGAAAACTGATCGAATATAAGCTGCAGCTCCATAAGCCTTTTCGGATGCGTCCGTAAAAATATGTAATTGTTGGGATTCTGGAACTTTGCCCTTGAAAATGTGTCTGGATATTTGAAGCGTTTTTAATACGTTCAAATCTGTGCGAAATGTGATCCATTTAGTGTGCAGTGATTCTGGCAAAGATTGATCCCAATCTAATTTTAACTCCCACAATTCTTGAATAAATATTTTCGCCGTTACTATGATGGGAGATAGAATCCCCAAAGGGTCGAATAACTTTGCAAGGTCTGACGTTACTGTTCGCTTGGTGATCCTCTTGATGTTGCCAGGATTTACCTTAATCCCCAGTTTGTCGGATTTCGGTAGCCAAACAAGTCCCAACGTTTTGATAGTGTCGGCTTCTGTGCTTTCAAAATCTAAGTTTACCTCCAAGTCGCTTTGTTGAATATTATGGAGTAATTGTGGGTGGTTTGCACACCATTTGCGTAAAGTGAAGCCACCTTTCTTCATAATCTGAACGAGTTGCTCTTGCAATTGTATTGCGGTTGCTAAGCTATTTGAACCGCCCAAACCATCGTCCACGTAGAAATTTTCTTTAAGAAATTGGGAAGCAAGGGGATAATGTATGTTGTTTTCTTCAGCCAGTTGTTCTAGACATTTCGTTGCTAAATATGGAGCAGCTCTTGTGCCATATGTGACGGTATTGAGTTGGTAGTAGGAAATGGGCCTTGTTGGATCCTTTCTCCAAATGATGAGCTGAAATTGACGATCTTCAGGGGCAATCAATACCTGTCTATACATCTTTTCAACATCAGTGGTAAACACAAATCTTGGCATTCGAAACCTTAGGAGTATAGAGAAAAGCTCGCTTTGTAAAGTTGGTCCCGTGAACATCAGATCATTTAAGGAGTATCCTGATGAGGTTTTGGCCGATGCATCAAATACTACTCTAAGCTTGGTGGTTGAACTTTCGGGCCGCAATACGCAATGATGTGGGATGTAGTAGTTTGGAGAGGTTATGGATATTGGTTCCCATTTTGTCATGTGTCCCATCGATTCATACTCGTCCATGAACTCAGTGTATTTAGTTTTTAATTCCGGACTCTTTTGAAGACGACGTTCCAGAGCAAAAAATCGGTTGAGAGCGATTGCATGTGAATCGCCTAGGGTATTGGGGTTTTCATGAAATGGGATCCTGACTACGAAGCGGTCTTGATGGTTTCTAGTTGTGTTTTGGGCAAAATGTTCTTCGCATTGTCTGTCGGCTATTGACAGTGGCCTTTTATTAGTTTTGACTTCATCTAGTTCCCAGAGTCGAGCGATGGAAGCTTCAAGCGCTTCATCTTCAGTGCATACTCCACAAGATGCATTTGGTGAATGTTCGCTTTTTATTTTTCCAGCTACAACCCAACCAAAAACTGTGTTCTGTAAAGTCGGGAGTTGTGGGGATAGTTTTATTTGCCCAATTGCGAGCAGTTGGTGGTAATGCTCTGCACCTAGCAATATGTCGATTTTATTTGATCGATTGAACGCTGGGTCAGCTAACATCAGGTTTTTTGGTAGCGGCCATTCATTAATGTCGATAAATTGTGATGGTTGTGGTGCGATGATTCGAGGCAAGACGAGTGCCTCCAGGCGCGTTGAAAACCCGTTAATTCGAGACTGCAGGGCAACATTGACTCGGTGTTGTGTTTTGGTGTTGGAATCACCAATTCCGTTGATGTTTACTGATGACGTATGTTTAGCGATGTTTAGTCGTTTTACCAGGCGTTCGGTGATCAAATTTACTTGTGACCCAGAGTCAAGTAAGGCGCGACATTCCATCTCCATTGTCTCAGTTTTGATTTTTACTAGAGCTGTGCTGAGAAGAACGTACGAATTGGATAGTTGCCCGTTTGCTGCCGCCAGTGACGATGCTTCTGGAGAGCTGGTTGGTTCTTCACTGATGTTGGGTTTAATTATTTCAGGTGGAGTAGTCACGGCTGATGATGTCGTCTGCGATGTCCTTCCACTAGGTGATTCTTGTTTTGTTGATTGAGTGTTGTTCTCCAGATGAAGTAGCGAGTTGTGCTTTTTCTTGCACGTTAAGCACAGTCCTGATTTGCAAGTTTTTGCTGTGTGTCCTGATTTTAGGCAATTGACGCAAAGGTTCTGGTTCCGAACGAAACTCAGGCGGTTGGGTGTTGATAGTTGTTGAAACTTCTGACACCGATACAGTGGGTGAGAGCCGCTTTTGCAAAGTGGGCACGCGATCTCTGTTTGCTTTGCTGATGTAGCAGAAACGTATACCTTTGATGATTTTTCCTTCTGGGTTATAGCTTCCAAGGACTGGAAGCGGTTTTCCAGAAAGTTTAAAAGGTCTTTGATTTTTTGTAAATCTTTTGGATTACTGATGGTTCTCTCATACAGGACAAGAGTGCCACGATCCAATTTTTTGACCAGTATGTGAAACAACATGGGGTCCCACGATGTTGTGTCGATCCCGATGTTGTTAAGTGCATGTAGACATTCTTGTGTCGTATCATGTAAAGTCTTGATGGCAGCAGCTGACGGGCCAGCATTCGGTTGATCTAAAAGCTGTTGAATTAGCGTGGTTACAAGAACCCGTTGATTATTGTATCGGTCTTGCAATAGATTCCAGGCGGTTCTGTAGTTTTCGGCAGTAGCTGAAAGATGGCTTATTAACCTTTCAGCTTCGCCCCCCAAGTTTGATTTCAGGTACCACATCTTTTGTGCCGCAGGAATATGTTGGTTGTCTACTAGTTGTGTAAACAAGTCGTAAAAGGCCCTCCATTTTAAATAATCCCCATTAAATTTTGGGATTGTGACTTTTGGCAGTGGCAAAACATTGTGTTGCATAGGTCCCAAACCTTGCTCCGGAGTGCGTGAAGATAGCTTGAAATTTTCAATGACCATTTTCTCCAGATCTTCATAGGAATCCATGTCATATCCTTCCTTCAGTGGATCAGTGCTGGATTCCCAAATTAAAAAATGTAGTTCTTGTATTTCGTCCCACAGTTTTTCTTTTAGCTTCATGTTGGTTGCTGTGGGGTCCGTGGCGAGTAGCCGTTTGAGGGACGTCATCATGACATTTTGCCTTCTCATTGTAGAATTTGTTGAGGTGAGAGTAACAGGTTTTTTAATAGGAACTGTGGGCTCCCTATTGGTGTTTTGTTGAAAGGGATCAAGTGTTGGCGTTCTCAATGTTGCATCCATGGCTGATTCAAATACTTCCCGGTATTTGATGACGAGTTCCTCAATTTTTTGGTAGTAATTTTCGGTAAAATATTTATGGTCTAACTGGGGCTTCTCCAGACATCGTATTTTGTTATCAGTGAGCTCGAATTCGGTCCAAGCAGCGTCTAGCCTTTTAATCCTTTCTTCAAAATAGTGGACTGTCTTTCTGGACGCTGAATCCTTTTTAAAATTCCGAATAATGGATTCTATAAGCTCTCCTGCTGCTCGCTGGGAAGTTGTTAGTTGTTCCATTGGGGTGATCTCGCCTGTAGCCATTATGTTGCTTGCCCGTGATAATTGCGCCCTTTGAGGAATTTGCTTCTAGTGAAGCAGCTGATTATTAATCACGTCTTCTGGAGATGTCCTATGGCTTGTTTCCTTGACAGAAGCACGTTTTCTTGAGCTGTCCTGCGGATTTTTTTTTTTTTTTTCTTGACAGGAGCACGTGGTGTTGTATCCTATTGACTTTCAGGACCCTTACCACTGGTGGGGGGAATCTTGAATTTCAAAGGGATCACGTCGGGGTCACCAGATGTTTAATTCAATAAATGAATTGGGTTAAACTGATTTGTTTAACCTTTGAATTGGGTTTTATTTACAAGGCTATGAGCCAAGTAACGTTAATAATATTGTCTAGGCAGTATCACCAAGACAATTGTACAGAGTAACACAAGCACTTGAAACTTGGTTACAGCGGAGTTATAGTAGAGAAACAACTTGTCAAATAAATTGATTTATTATTTCTGCTTTTATTAAAATAAAATTGATTCTTATATACTAATTAATTACTAAATACAAATAACAACAAAGCTTATAAAATTGTAAATTAAAGAAATTCCAGAAAAAATGTGAAACCGCCGACGATGCAAAAATAAAATAAACTCAAACAGTAGTTCAAGGTTACTAAATGAAAATATTTAAATGAAATTGGAGTTCCTCAAACTTGGTAAAAAGTAAAAACACAGGCAAATTGCAATTAAACTAGAAGTTCAAGGCACGAGTTAAATTAAAATTGAAACTTTGCAAAAAACAAAAAAAAATATGAGAATATTAATTTAAGATTGTTCACATAATTTCGGACAGGCACATGTACGTAAGTAAGTTTGTAGATTGGTACAAACGTACTTACAAACGTGTGAAAGAAATTCAAGTTGAATAAAAATAAAAACATTACAAAAAAAATAAAAGAAAAAACATGAAACTGACAATTTAAGGTTGTTCACATAATTTCGTGCAGGCACATGTACGCAAGTATGTTTGTAGACTTGTACAAACATAGTTACGAATATGTGAAAGAAATTCTTTGTGAAGGTTTGAACAAGTTTAATACGCCTTAAACAATGCTATCATAATTAAATTAGGTACGTCGCTGTTTCATAGATCTAGAAATCACACTGTGAAATTTCGTGAAGATCGGTCCATAATTTACTATAGGTCCTATATAAGCCATACTCCCGGAAAACGCCGTAAACCGTAATAAATAATGCTATCATATTAATATTAAATACTTCATAGTTTTATGGGACTAGAAATCAGACTAATTTATTTCATGATAATCGGTCCATAATTTACCATAGGACCCATATAAAGCTCACTCTGGGAAATTAAATAAATACTAAAAATAATAACTAACTAAAAATTTATTTTTGGTATTTAAATTTTATAAAATAACTGAATATTCCTTTGTTTTTACGGAATATGTATTTAGTTAATTTTTTGATGGTTAATTTATATAAAATAACTGAATATTCCTTTGTTTTTTACGGAATTTGCAGTTATTTTTTATGAAATAACTGAAAATTCATTTGTTTTTACGGAATATGGGGTTGAATTTTTGACAGTAAAAATTTAATGAACTTTTCGTTTTTTTTTTAAATAAAATTTTTATTTGATTTAACATTTAGAAAAATTTAACTTTATCAATGGACAATATAAACTGCAACTGAAAATCCGTTTTAATATGCACTTAGTTTTTTAAATAACTGTAAGAATCAGTTAAAAATAAATTTACTTAGAATTTTAAATGTTTATTTATTTAAAAATGACTGAACGGAATATCTCATAAATAAACTAAAGTCCGTTACTGAAATATTATTGGGAGTGTACGAATATGATTAGTCTAAAACTATGTTGATTAAACATAATACATTTGATCGTAGTTTGTTTATTATATGTATATATTTTTCAAAACTTAAAAAGTTTGTTTTAACCTCCACCACCACTAATGGTAAATGAGGGTATACTTATTGTGTCATTCCGTGTGAAAATGTTTTATTATACATCTAGACCTCATGGTATATATATTTAGGCTCCTTGAATAATTCTAAGTCCACGACCACTTTCGAAAAACTCAAGAGAAAAGAACAAACTTGGTGTAAAATTGCTTCTAGTTATCCTAAGCAAAGTCAGATCAGTACGATGAGAGCTATGAATCAAAATATGGAACCACCACCCTAAAAAATTGATAATTTTGTTACCAAATCTAATATAAATGGTGAAATAATACAAGGAATAAGATTTCGCTCAAATTCGTTTTATACGACTGGAAATCATACTGTTAAATTTTGTGTAGATCGGTCCATAACACTATTTTCTAAGCTTAATTGGGGCTGCTGAAAAGGAATATCGTATTCATTTATTTTTCTCAAGAAGCGTGTTCGAGATATACGCTAAAATCATGGTTTTCTGCAGTTGCTTTAGGTATTTCGAAGAATCTCGAGAACTATTCAACTGAATTTTACAAGATTTAAGCTTTTGCATAGATAGGTCTTTTCTCTTTCAGCTCATATCTATACTGTGTCGATCGGTTCAAGATTTACTGAGCTACAGGACTTTAAACTTTATGTTTTTTTTTTTTAAATTCACAATTTTAATTCGCTCCAGTAAGGCAATACAAAAATTAAAAAAAAAATGTTTAACATGTATCTTGAATAATATTTTGTTCCAAAAAGTCAGCGTAAAATTGTTATCGTCGGTCAAAAAATAACGACATATTTAGCAAAAACATCCGAGCAAACAATTTTTTTTTATCAGTGCTACTATTATATGTATGTATGTTCCTTATTGCGGTTTTAGGTAGTATGCCTTCACTTATCGGTCTATTTCAAGATACTGGATGACTTTATTAATGCAATGTTGCAAAGATTCACTGAAAACGAATGCATAGACAGAGCATCACAAACGAAAGCAATTCACAAATTTTGCAACCGTTGTGGAAGTGAAGACGGCTACCATTCAATAATGAACTCAAGGCTTTGCTTCAGAAAAGTTGTCTATGAATTCTAGCCATTTAGGCCCGTTTTCACGACTTACCTATAAAGTTCGATATACTTAACGCTACCTTTAGCACTAGTGAGGAATAAAGTTACCTTCAACTATTTTTCGTTTTCACAACTTCTGTATAAAATAAACTTAACATTTTTAAAAAAAGTGGCAATACTAAAGAAAATACCGACTATTTTTGCCAAAATAAAAATACGAACTGGCAACTACGTACTTTTTTTACATTTACAAGATATACGTATAATTGGACTTGCCATATATAGAAAATATGTGACTATAATATGGCAATCTCAAATCTAAACCTTACGACAAAAGTTAAAGGTAGAACGTTACTCTCTTTAGCTTATCCTTTACTTTTAGGTTAAAGAGAATTTGTGATAATTAAAAACTCATTATCTGTTCGATAACTTCCTACATTTAGCTATCGTTAAGTCGTGAAAACGGGCCTTAGTGTTGCAATGAAACACCGAGCTTATGAAGTCAGCTACTGTCCCGCTTTTGTTGTTTTAACAACTTTTGAAATTTTTAAATTACATTGTATATTAAAACTAGCTGTCCCGGCAAACGTTGTTTTGCCATATAATTTATTTTTAGCGAAAGAAAGAGTAATAAAGCATTTATACCATGATCGGCGATGAAAAAAAAGCTATTTATTTCTTTATTTCTGTTCGTTACATATTCAAAAGTTTCACCAAAAAAAAAGTGATGTAAGTGAAGTATGAAAATCAAACAGAGATAATCAAATTTTACTACGAAGAGCAATTGCTTGTACGATATTGTTTGTCAGTCCTTCTTTAGCCAACACAAATAAGCTTGATGGCTTGCCGATTCGAGAACATGCCACGTATAATTATCCGTGTGAAAAACATGGTGTGCCCAAATCTAAGCCGCAAACAGACATCCTTTGGATTTGCGACTTATTGATTGTCATTGCAAATGCTAATCTATTAGAAAATTAAAACCGTTTGAATTCAATTGGGACATGTGTGGCAATCATCGGAGTTCGTGGCAGCAAAATATTTTCGTCTCGGAATTTACCATTCAAAATGGTAGCTTCGATAACGTTTTTCATAAATTTTTTACCGACCAATCGTGTACCACTGCATAGCCGAAGTAGAATAACCGGAGAAAAATTTAAAAAAAAAATACATAAACTTTTCAAAAGAATCGGTTAATTAATTAAGTAGGTATAGGAGGGGGTGCTTTTACCCTTTTTTTCTTTTTTTTACGCCGTAAATGTTAAAATTTATAGCCTTTAGTTTATGTAACACTATTTTCCTGCCAAATTTAAGGAAAATTGGTTGAATAGTTAATAGGATATAGGGGGGGGGGGAGCTTGTACCCCTCCTGCCTTATTTCACGCCCTAAGTAAAAAATATATAGGCTATAGTTCTTTCCAGCTGTAACACTATTTACCGGCGAAATTTCAAGACATCGGTTGATTATTAAGAAGATATAGGGTGGGGAAGCTTTTACCCTCTTGCCCTATTTCACGCCCTATTCGATATTTTCTTTCAGATGTAATAGTGTTTGCATGCCAAATTTTAAGAAAACCGGTTGATTAGTTTAGAAGATTGGGGAAGGGAAGCTTTTACCCTTCTTGCCCTATTTCACACCCTAGCTAATAAAAAGTATAGGCTATAGATGTTACACTATTTGCCTTCAAAATTTCAAGAAAATCGATTAATTAGTTAAGAAGACATAGGGAGGGGGAGCTTTTGCCCCTCTTGCCCTATTACCTATTTCCTTTCAGATGTGTCAGTGCCTGTATGTTTTAATAAAACCGGTTGATTAGTGAAGAAGATGTATTAAGGGGGATCTTTTACCCCCTTGCCCTATTTTACGCCGTCTAGCGATATGAAATATACTTTACGACCTATTCCAATACCTACCCAATACACACACATATTAAAATCATAAAAATCGGTCAAACCGTTTCGAATGTAATGCGAAAATGGGGGGCATTTTGTTGATATTTGTATGGGAGTATATTGGGAAATCTAAATGCCATATCTCCGGAACCACTGGGCAGATTTCATGCAAGCTTCACATAAACCATCTACAGACTATCCCCAACCTACCCGTAAATTTTGGTTGAAATGGGTCGACCCGTTTTCGCAGTTAGTGGTGACATCAAAGTGTACACTTCTTTTTATATATATAGTATGTAAATATTCACTTGATAACTATTAGTTTGTTTGTGGTCTGTCTACATTATAAAAAAAAAAGTGCCCGAAGAAAGTTGACCAAAATCTTTTTGGAATCTTATAAATTTTAATTTTGGTACTAAATTAAATTTGTCAATAAGCCATGGACTCGAAACGTATTTTATTTATTCTACGTGTTTTGTTTAATAAACTTAATTTGGTAAGGGCATGGAGGAGCATTTTCTTTCGGTGAGCCAGTTGAATGGAGGCATCCAATTGATCATATGATTGATTGCTTTATCTGTATGACCAAAGTGCGCAGCGGAGAAAATGGCTTTGTTATTTATCTGGATATAAATCATTATATATCCATTCCTAACGCGAAAACCTTTAGCATTTAAAGTTACATCAGATAATAAAAAAGTAGGTTTAAATCTGAGTTTTAATTCTATAGGTGATACGAATCAGGGCTGTGGAGTCCGAGTTGAGGTTTTTGTGCCGGAGTCGGAGTCGTAGTACCCACAAAAACTCGCGACTCCGACTGCAAAGTTTTTCTTTTTTTTATAGTTAATTTATTTTTATTATTAAATCTTTCTTATCAAAATTTACAATATGTATTCAAATCTTAATTCTACTTGTTGTTTATTAGTTGCTACCAATGTAACCACTAACTGCTGTATTCAAATTTTTAAAATGTCTTCTAGTTAGGCTCAAAGTATCGTCTCTTTTTAGCCTCTGGTGACCTTCGAACTGCAGCAGACCCCGAGCGAGGTAGTTAGGGTGGGCCATTAGTTTATCTATGTAGCTAATTGAATATTTTTTAATTTCCTCCTGGATAGTGGGGACGTTGAGATCTCTGTGGTTAATATCATTACGTATATACCATGGGACGCAGACAATTTGTCATAATATTCTAGACTGCCTTCTTTGAAGCTTTTGGATGTTTGATGCGCATGCAGTACCCCATAATTGGATGACATATTATCGTCGTTCGTAAGTTATTGTGTTCTATATGACAAAAATGTTTTTTTGGTAAATCGCTGTTAAAGTTTAGTTGTTAGTTACAAAAAACTGAACCGAAAAAGTTGTCGCAACCTTCTTACCTAGTAAACTTCTACAGTGTCTGATTTTTTTGGCCTTAAAAAAGCTTCTAAGAGTAATAAGCGTTTTAAAAAAAAAACCTTTGTTCTATATGCAATTATTTACGAATCTCTTATTGTTTTATAGCATACACAGAAAAAAATTTTGCCCCAGTAAACGGATTAATCAAAAATAAAATCAGTTTTAATTAAAAGTTTAATCAAGTGAATTAAACGTTTAATCAAGTGAATTAAACGTTTAATCAAGTGTATTAAACGTTTAATTGACAAGATTAATTTGCAACAGCAAACAAATTAATAATATCAATTAAACGTTTAATTCACCTGATTAAACGTTTAATTCACTTGATTAAACTTGTAATTAAAACTGATTTTATTTTTGATTAATCCGTTTACTGGGGCAAAATTTTTTTCTGTGTATAGAACAATATGTTAAAAAATATTGTGAGAAATGAAAAGCAATGTGTTTTCACACAACAAAAACTTTATTTCATTTAGTTTAAACTGAAAGTTATTGTTGAAGGGATAAGCTATTCCTATGCGCATTTCACTGGTTGCTAAGGCCAGATCGTCAGGAAACTTCATCCAAAGGTTTTAGAAAAACTAAAGATATTACACATATAAAACTGTTTAGCGAATAAGAATTATAAGCCGGGACTGTAAGAAAAAATAAACTCACTGTTTATTGTTGTTGTTTTTGTTAAAGCTTTGATATTGTTACAAGTAAAACTGTGGCTTATAATTCTTATTCGCTTAACAGTTTTATATGTGTAATATCTTTAGTTTTTCTAAAATCTTTGGATGAAGTTTCCTGACGATCTGGCCTAAGCAACCAGTGAAATGCGCATAGGAATAGCTCATCCCTTCAACAATAAATTTCAGTTTATCAATAGTATGAAATGGGAATGTAGCACTTTTAAACGAAACCTTGTTAATTAAATTTTTGACTCCCAAGAAAAACTTTGATAAAAGTAATATTGTTTAGAAATTTTTCAAAAAACGATGAAGTCGTATGGGATGTCAAACTTTTTTTTATAATACTTGTCATTTTCGTGACACATTGCATTCACACTATCACACTTTGTCATATTACTTGAGTTTTTTAAATGTATTAATACAAAGTATAATAGTGTAATCTAGCTTTTGGCAACACAACAATTAATAATATTTCATTGATATCATCAATTTGAAAAAACGCGTACCCAAGTAAAAAATAATGGCTTTTGCATACTGTTTGTTTGTTGTTTTTTTTTTCTTTTCTTTTTTTTTTGTTTTATTTTATTTGCCAAGTGCAATGTGAAATCACAAAAAGACATTAAATGTGAAGTCATAAAAGGAAATAAAACGAAAAAAGACAATGCAAAAAGTTCCAAATTACTACAAACTTCATTTACACTTTCATATAGAACAAAATAAAAAATTTTTTTTTTATTTAGTATTTTTGCTCCGTTTTTGTTCTATATGCACCATTTTTTGCATATAGAACACAATAGGTTACGAAGCTTCTCACTGAAGTGTTGTATAGCACAAAGTCAATGTCTCATATTTCGAAAACTATAAATGATACGAGCAAACTGATGACACAGATCGACAGATCTCTAAAAGTTTACCTAAAAATCAATCTTATCTCAATTTTTTATATTTTGCGGTATAGAACACAATAACTTGCGAACGACGATATGTCCATATTGGTTTTATGATGGACTTGTATAAGATAATTTTGTTGTCTTAAGACAAGTTTGAGTTTCGACCTAGGAGCCAATGTAGTTGAGCAGCTTTAAGTTTCATAGCCGTTATTTTCGCTTCAATTTACGTGACCACGTCAATCGTCTATCTATATAAATTCCAAAGTATTTTCCATAATTTTCTACCGGAACCCTGACGTTATTTATTTTGACTGCTGGGCACGTTTGTCTTCTGAGAGTGAAAGTTAAGAGAGCACATTTAGCCGGATTAACCTTTACTTTCCATTTGTCCAACCACTAGTTCGTTGATGTGAGACTGTAGATTTTGCGATGCGACTTTTGGGTTATGGTTACCGTTAATAAATGCTGTGAGTGTTTTGAGTAAGCATTCGTGTTATTTTGATGAGTAGCACATCATGCCAAACTTTGTCAAATGCTTGGGATATGTCTATAAACAGGGATGAGCAGTATTGCTTTTTCTCAAACGCCGATCTACTTAGGGTGACAATTCTATGTACTTGTTCTATTGTACCATGTTTCGCTCTGAGTCCAAACTGGTGATCCGGGATGATTTCGTGTTAATTTATATGAGGAGTTATACTAAAAACGAAAATTTTTTCGAAAAGCTTCGATAGGATTGATAATAAGCTAATCGGTCTGTACGACGCAACCTAGCTAGCATATTTTCCTGGCTTGGGAATCATAACAATGATAGACCTCTTCCATGATGATAGGAAGTATCCGTCACGTAATAGACAAATAGTTAAAAGTGCACCGTTGTAGCATGCTTCGGATTCACAATCAGAAGCAATTTTTTCTTTTGTATAAACAACGTCTATATCAGTCAAATGTATATCAAGGTTGATACAAAAATAGCATCAACCGGACTGCTTCTTCCAAACCTTTTCATTTCAATAGGTCCATTTGTAATCTTTAGGACAATGTGTTTTTCAAGTTGTATGTTGTGGTATCTTACACGAGTTTCCAAAATGTTATTTTATTTCGGTTTCCCCGCACTTCACGGGTATATAAACCAACACAAATTGAAATTGAAAATTTTTGTTTATCACCTCATCAACATATCGCTCCTTCATTGCATCATAGTCATATCTCAAAATTTTAAGTAACTTTAGCAAAGTTTTCCTTCATACCTTCTCGTATTATATCTCAAACTGAACCGAAGTTATAGCAAAATATATCTTTAAATCGGTACATTTTTAAAACTTTAATCGCATTTTGCCAAGATCGTTCGTTTTTGTAGATATGACTATGTTGCAATAAAGGAGCGATATGTTTAAGTATCTCCTATTTTTAAGACTTGTTCATGGACAATGAAACTTTACTGCCTGCATCTTATTTTGAATTAATGTACTTTATTAAGTCTTCACTTCACTAAATGTAATAATTATCAACTGTTGCACTGCCCATTCTGCTTTTAGTAGATTTATTGCATCAGGAGACATTGATTTAAATACATGTACTCACTTCTTGTAATTGATCTAATCCACAACCCATCCACAGATGCTAATTTTTAGAGAATAGAAAACTAAATTTCAAAGTATAAATAGCTATTTTCTGAAATTATGAGGAATTTTTTATTTCCCGGGATCCCGCAAGAAAAATCCCGGGAAAACGGGAAATAAAATAATGGAAATTCCCGGTACGGGAAATCCCGGGAAAACCCCTTATCATGATTCGTAACAGTTTATGCCGAACTAAAACGATTTTCAGGAGGGACATATATATTATCCCACGGCAGCCATGTTATTTATCAAGTTTTCCCTTTTTTTGCAAGTTTTTTGAGGTGCAAAAAAGTTTTATATTTAAATAAAGTTTTTTATAAATACATAATTTAAAATTTGCAGTATATTGGATACAAATATTAAGTAATATTTTCATTTTATTAAATGATCTTGTATTTTCTCTGTTCTTTATTATTTTAATTGTGTTAGCTTCTTCGTAAAGATCCAAAATTTTTTTTAAGATTCTGAAATATCTTTAGCACAAGATTCATATAAGTTGTCTGAAGTTAATATTATAGATCTTTGAGTTTATTCTTTAAAATTTTATGTTGCACTTTTTAATGGTCTGGAAAAAAGGTCGATTTTGATAACGAATTTGTCAAACACGTCAAAGATCTTGCACCTTTTTAACTTTAGGTTACCAATTGAGTATTTCTCAATTATGTGCTATTGTGGCAAATTTAGTCTATTTGTGTGATATTGAAGAAGTTATTAATGAATAGCTTGAGCTTTAATTTTTAGAAACATAATTAATAGAAATAGCAAAATATCGAGGGCGTATTCAAAATAAAAACATTTTTAGATTAGTTTTTATATATTTTTAAATAAAAGGAATTCTATATACTTTTTTCATTTACTTATTTAACAGTAATATAAAAAGCCTTACATATTTTTGTTTTTTCTTTTAAAAATGTTTTCACTTTTGTAAAAAAAAGTTTTTTTTCAGAAATAAGAGGTTTTTTTAAAAAAATAAATTATGGACATGAGCTTTAATCATCACGAAATTTTTGCAAAAAAAAAATTTTTTGTTAATTGTTGACATTTTGTTTTTTTTAACCTATTTCAAATAAATTTTAGGGTTTGTTTCCAAGTTTGCGATTATTTGCGAATTTTAGACAATGCTTTCATGCCGCTGTTAGCAAATTTCCGCTAATTTAAAATTTTTAATCGAATTTTTGCCATTCCTTGTAATTTTAGGGACTACTAATCAATTTAATGACATATCAAACATGTTAAAAACTTTCGCGAATTTTCGCTATTTTTGCAAATTTTCTGAATTTGTAAAATGTTTTCCGAATTTTTGCGTTGCTTTGTTGCTCTTTTTGGCAAGCGCCGCCGCTATTAAAAAAGCCACATAAATAAACCGAAGTCACCTATTTTATAGAGCACTATCAACATTAGTATACAAGCATAAAAATCTATTACATTTTTTAAATAAATTTCGATACGAAGGCTTTCGAATGCCGCAATCCCGTTTTTGATACGTGACGAAGTTTTATTCGATACGAAAGTTCATTCGATCACGTGTGCGACGATTTGGGCCCTGTATAGTGATTTCTGTTATTAAAAATCTAAATGGAACAAATTTCAAAACAGTAGTAAAATTTGTTTTAGCGCTTAAAGTGCTTTTCAGAAAGCTGCTTAATATGGGATCTAAAGTAAATATGTAAAGATAATCAGAAAAAAGCATGGTATTATTTCAAGCCATATGAACCAAAATTGGACCAAATTTATAGCTGCTACGGCTTAAGGTGTATTTAAATAATTTCCTAGAGTGAGCATTATATGGGGCATTGTATAAAAAATTATGGACAGATCTTCTAGATATTTTATAGCGTGATAGTGACAAATGGCATTACAATAGCATTAGTTATTACGTTTTCTAACGTACTAAATTGTTTTCCGAGGGTAGGTTTTATATGGGGCTTAGGTAAAATTATGGACCGAATTTCACGAAATTTTTTAAGTATGATTGCTAGTCCTATAAAACTGTGACGAACCAATTTTTATTATGATAGCGATATTTATTACGTCTTTAAGTGTACTAAACTGTTTTCGAGAGAAGGTTTTATATGGAGCCTATGGTAAATTATGGACCAATCTTTACGAAACGTAGCACATTTAAATTGATAGCAATATTTATTACGATCTTAGACGTACATTATGGGTACCTTTTACGTAAGTTTTTGTTACAAAATTTTCAATTTTTAAAGGTGGTGGTTCTACATTTTGATTGAAACTTTGATCCTACCGATCGGATTTTGCTGGATTTCACTCCCAAACTGCTTAGGATAACTAGAAGCAATTTGACACCAAGATTGAACTTTTGTTTTAAGTTTTTCAAAAGTGAACAGACAGATATGGCATAATCTACTAAGAATTACGCAAGAAACCAGGGGTCTTAGATGCATAATAAAAAAGTTTCACATGGAATGACAAACTTAGTATACCCTCATCCGTACGGTAATTACCCTTTTTAGGGTAATTTTGGGCCGCAAAAGGTAGCAAGGTAATTTTATTTAAAAAACGGTAATTTAAAGAAATTCGGATTTTTAGTATACATATACATGCTTACATATGTATGAATGTTTAATAATTTTAACGTTTGAGAGGTGTTTTTAAATTTAAAAATAGATTAATTTTATAACAAAAAATAAAAAATATAATGAACAAGGTTTCGTTTAAATGTGCTACATTCCCATTTCATACTATTGATAAACTGAAATTTATTGTTGAAGGGATAAGCTATTCCTATGCGCATTTCACTGGCTGCTTAGGCCAGATCGTCAGGAAACTTCATCCAAAGATTTAAGAAAAACTAAAGATATTACACATATAAAACTGTTAAGCGAATAAAAATTATAAGCCACAGTTTTACCTGTAGCAATATAAAAGCTTAAACAAAAACAACAATAAACAGTGAGTTTATCTTTTCTTACAGTCCCGGCTACAATTGGTTGATTCCTTGTCAACTCCAAATGTAGTTGTAAGTGGGAAAAGAAACAACAAAAATAAAAACAAATTATTTTATTTTATTTTGCCAGTTCAGTTTTATTTACACTGCCACATGCATATTAGTTATCAAAGTTTTTCTTGGGATTCAAAAATTTAATTAACAAGGTTTCGTTTAAATGTGCTACATTCCCATTTCATACTATTGATAAACTGAAATTTATTGTTGAAGGGATAAGCTATTCCTATGCGCATTTCACTGGCTGCTTAGGCCAGATCGTCAGGAAACTTCATCCAAAGATTTTAGAAAAACTAAAGATATTGCACATATAAAACTGTTAAGCGAATAAGCGAATAATAATAATAATAAATATAATGTTTTTGCAAATGTTTTCGTAACAGCGATAAGTCCAATTAAGAAGACTGAAATTATGCTTGTATAGTTATTATTAATTTTACATTAAACTTTTTGTTTGTTCAAAAATCAACAATATTTTTACTTACTAACATATCAAATATCCGTGAGATAATAAATTTTACCATAGTTTTCGGATTATTTTAAGTACGGAGCAGGTATTAAACGGGGCTAAAGTAATGTGTTTGGCACTTTTATAATCCGTATTTGAATCAAGCATTCTGTACTTGATTTAAGAAAATCTGTACGTACCGTAATATTGACACAACTTTGCCTTGATAAGGTACGGATGGATTGATTTTTCTTGTGACTGTAACAATTCAAAAATTATTAAAATACATAACTTTTTTTAATTATATACTTAAATGATTTAAACAACACATAATTTTTTTTAATGTTTATCACATACATATGCACGCTAAGCGTATTAAATAAAAATATTTAGAGTTGAATGAATAACCATATGTATATGTATGTACATATGTACCTATTTTATTCAAAATTATTTTGCTGCCATATTCATAAAAATACAATAATTTTGCTTAAAAATGTATTTTAAACAAAAATTTCTAATCAAATTTGATCTTAAAACAAAGTTAAATAAATGGTTTATGAATACTGCTCTTATGTGGTGTTTCCAAATGACAGGCGATGGACTGAGTGCTATTTATATAAATTTTACTACATAATCAATCGCCTGTCCTTTGGAAACAGCACATTAATGTTTGCGTACGGTAATTTCTTTTCAAAAACGGTAATTTTTAGTAAAATAAAAGTAAACATCACTGAGTTTCATTTACATTAAACATCAAGATTATAGTAGGAGTCGGAGTCGTGAGTCGGAGTCGCACTTAAAAAATTTCAGCGTTTGGAGTAGGAGTCGGAGTTAGTACTTTTTTCAGACGACTCCACAGCCCTGATATGAATATTAAACTATGAGTCGAAGCGCACTTAATGGTTTACATCGTGACTTCAACTTGACAAAAAAGCACTCGATAGCGAGTAATAATGTTTGAAACAAAGAGGATTTTCAGACACAGAGACATATGTTTTTTACTATCGCAATCACTCCAAGATATATGAAATTCTTTTCTGAAAGTTGTAACGATAGTCACCTGATTCCAAATATTATAGAAGACTTTTAAGCCATAGGTTTTATCAAATATGTAAATAAAAAATCTGTATAATCTTAATGGGTTTCTAATAATTAGAGGAGCACACATGTTATTAAAATGCATTTTCTTTAACACTTTTTAGACTTGTTTCATTGTTATGATATGAAAGATTTCACCGAGACCTTTCAGTAATGGAAAAGTATTGTCAGCCCCATTGGGATCAGACCATGATTGGTCAATACTGCTGGATGCAAATTCGTGAAATGTCGTCGCAACATAAAAGGATAAATCGGAGAGGAAAAATATAAAATTTTTCACCAAAAATAGAATTATAAAAATAAATTAAATTGTCTCTTAACACTTAATCGTTATTGAATTAACAAAACCAAGAAACAAAAATGGTTTGATTGAAAATTTAAATTCGGATGTTTTTGCTAATTATATTACAACTTTCTTATTTTTTGTCCGACGATAACCACTTTGTTACAAATATGTTTGGAAAAAGATTGTCTTTAAGACATGAGTTCAAAATTAAAAATTAAAAAAAGGAAGTAAAGAAAAACAAGAAGGGATAGGTATGTAAAAGAGTTGTAATCAAAAGGAGTCAGTCAGTGTGGCCAGATTTTTATAACAACACCTCCACTAAAAGCTGGCTATACGAATGAAAGCCCCAATACTGCCGCACATCTCATGTGTTTCTCCTTTGGTAGAGGTTTCGTTAGGAAATCGGCCGCCATATTTTTCGATGTTTCATATTCCAGTTGTATATGACCATCATTTACTTTTTCCCGTACAAAGTGATGACGCACATCTATATGCTTGGAACGGCCATGGTATGTTTCAGTTGTTACCAGATTCAATGCACCTGAGTCCACAAACCAATCACTGGCATTAATTGCACCTGCCACATACAATGTACAAAAACCATGTTCCTTATTTTCCGACTTCTTCTTATCACGACAATCCTTTGATATGTGACCAAAACGGTTGCAGTTGTAGCAACGGGGACCTTTTTGTTGTTGTTGTTGTTGTTGTTTATTGTTGTTGTTGTATTTCTTCTTATTTTTCCCGGCGAAGTAAGCGGCATTGTTATCAGCATTTGCTTTTTTAACATCTTGCAAACGTTTTGTCTTGATCGAATCGCACGATATTTTTACCCCTGAGCTTTCTATACCCATAATCGTAGGGGAATACTCCTCTGGTAAACCCTCGAGAAGCAGCGTGCCGATCCATTCGTCATTTACAGGCATGTTAACTTCCTTTAGTTTATGAGCCGTTGAAACAATTTTGCTTACGTATTCCTCGGTACTTGCACATGATGAAAAATTTGTTGTTATGAGTTGACGAAGCAATCCAACACGGCGCGTGAAACCCGAATCTTGAAACGCAGCTTTTAGGCTGTCCCATACTTCCTTTGACGTTGCAGCATTCTCAATGTGGACGTAATTAAGTTTATCAACAAGCAAAATTATCTTTGTTTTTGCTTTGGTGTCCAACTTCGCATTCATTCCGGTTGCAGGATAATCTCCCTGGACGGTATCCCACAATTCTTCATACTGAAGCAGGGTTTTTACGGCAAATGCCCACGATGCATAATTTTCCCTACCAAGTAATTTTTCCACACTAAAGTTCATAGCATTAGTCATTTTGAAAATCAAATAAAATTACACGACACTTTTACGACGGTTCAATTAATTTCATTAAGGACACTCTGGGCCCATAACCTGTTGTGATGGTCTAATAAAAACGCGGTGAAATAATTGAATATAAAAGTGTATTTTATTTAACGTGCTTTATCGCCAAAGCGTACAAAAAGGAAGTAAAGAAAAACAAGAAGGGATAGGTATATAAAAGAGTTGTAATCAAAACGAGTCAGTCAGTGTGGCCAGATTTTTATAACAACAATTATGTCTTAAACTTTTTAGTCACGGCTTTTTGGTGAGAGGTGTTAGCCAGTTATGAAAAGCTTTTTAAAGGCCTAACCAGAATGTGAATGACGTGGATTAAGCAACTTAGCAAATACATGTAAATCATATGTGTAAAGCCATATTGAACTTAAGAAAACTTTTTGTTAAGTTTTATGAAACTGTAATTTGCTTAAGCAAAGTGCGAAACTGATCGCACATTCCGTACGGAATCAAATGTTTTTATTTTGTTTTTTCTTTTTTTTTTAATGCATTTGAGAGGGTTTTCGTTTATTTTTGACAGTAGCTTAAGTTTGTTGATGCACATTCTGGTTGGGCCCATTGGGTAAACCAGGAGTAGGAGTCGGAGTTAGTACTTTTTTCAGACGACTCCACAGCCCTGATATGAATATTAAACTATGAGTCAAAGCGCACTTAACGGTTTACATCGTGACTTCAACTTGACAAAAAAGCACTCGATAGCGAGTAATAATGTTTGAAACAAAGAGGATTTTCAGACACAGAGACATATGTTTTTTACTATCGCAATCACTCCAAGATATATGAAATTCTTTTCTGAAAGTTGTAAGTGGATTTTTAGGAAACAACAGAAGCCATAACGATAGTCACCTGATTCCAAATATTATAGAAGACTTTTAAGCCATAGGTTTTATCAAATATGTAAATAAAAAATCTGTATAATCTTAATGGGTTTCTAATAATAAGAGGAGCACACATGTTATTAAAAATGCATTTTCTTTAACACTTTTTAGACTTGTTTCATTGTTATGATATGAAAGATTTCACCGAGACCTTTCAGTAATGGAAAAGTATTGTCAGCCCCATTGGGATCAGACCATGATTGGTCAATACTGCTGGATATTCGTGAAATGTCATCGCAACATAAAAGGATAAATCGGAGAGGAAAAATATAAAATTTTTCACCAAAAATAGAATTATGAAAATAAATTAAATTGTCTCTTAACACTTAATCGTTATCGAATTAACAAAACCAAGAAACAAAAATGGTTTGATTGAAAATATAAATTCGGATGTTTTTGCTTATTATATAACAACTTTCTTATTTTTTGTCCGACGATAACCACTTTGTTACAAATATGTTTGGAAAAAGATTGTCTTTAAGACATGAGTTTAAAATTACAAAACGGAAGTAAAGAAAAACAAGAAGGGATAGGTATATAAAAGAGTTGTAATCAAAAGGAGTCAGTCAGTGTGGCCAGATTTTTATAACAACACCTCCACTAAAAGCTGGCTATACGAATGAAAGCCCCAATACTGCCGCACATCTCATGTGTTTCTCCTTTGGTAGAGGTTTCGTTAGGAAATCGGCCGCCATATTTTCCGATGTTTCATATTTCAGTTGTATATGACCATCATTTACTTTTTCCCGCACAAAGTGATGACGCACATCTATATGCTTGGAACGGCCATGGTATGTTTCAGTTGTTACCAGATTCAATGCACTTTTGTTATCACAATAAAGCAATATATTTTTTTCAAAAAGATCTCCAAACAAATCGTGTTGAAACTGTCGAAGCCATTCTGCTTCCTGTACAGCCGCAGCCATGGCCATGTATTCGGCTTCTGTTGTTGAGAGGGCCACTGTTGTCTGTCGCTTGCTACTCCAACTAATAGCACTTTGATGCATGAAAGCATAGCCGGTACAAGATCTTCTGTCAGTCGCCGGCGTAGTCCGCATCACAAAATCCATGTATTTTAAATGCGTCACCTTTCTTGTATACAATTATTGCATTAATTGTACCCTTGAGGTACCTGAATACTCTTTTAACCGCTGTCCAGTGAGAATAATCAAAATCATTATTAAACTTACTAAGGTAGTTCACCGCATAGGCAATATCGGGACGTGTTCCCTGGACCAAGTAGAGTAAGCAACCAATTGCCTCTTGATATGGAATCCCTTCAACTGGTTTAGAATTTGGTGACGGTTTTGACAATTTTACATTGCAATCAAAGGGTGTAGAAACCGGTTTGCATTCACTCATGCCAAAACGTTTTACTCCCTCGTATGCATTGACTGGTCGATTTAGATTTCGCCTTTTTCACGATCTATGGTTATGCGTAAACCAACACAGCTTTTCGCCTCTCCCAAATCCTTCATCGCAAATAATTTCCCGAGTTGCGATTTCACTTTAGATTTCAGTGTTGAATTATTTGAAAAACTTAACAGATCGTCTACGTAAACAGAGATAAGTAATATTTTTTCACCACTTATATCAAAATAAATGCATGGGTCCAGCCTTAACTGTTGTAAATTTAAACCATTTAATGCGCCATCTAATTTTTTATTCCATTGACGACTTACCTGTTTCAGCCCATATATAGCCTTATTAAGTTTACATACCTTTCCATCAACTTTGCCTCCAACGCCCTCTGGTGGTTCCATAAATATTTCCTCTCTTAGATCGCCCTGCAGAAAAGCTGTAACTGCATCCATGTGATCTATTTCCAGATTAAATTGAGCTGCGACCGATAAAAGATATCGTATAGACGAATAACGCACGACTGGCGAATATGTTTCCTGAAAATCTATACCGGGTTTCTGCGAGCACCCCTTGATTACCAATCGGGCTTTGTGACGTTGGACATTCCCATTTTCATCTCTTTTTCTTTTGAATACCCATTTGCTCTTTATGGGCTTTACACCAGGAGGTAAGTCAACTAGAGTCCAAGTAATATTCTTCACCAAAGACATGTATTCATTTTTCATCGCCTGCCTGAACTGCTCGCCATCAACACCATTGAGAGCCTCATCAACTGTAAACGGGTCACCAGCACTTTCTGCCTCCACTAAATATAGATGATAGTTATCCATGTTAACAGGTTTTGGTATACGATTCGTGCGTCTGACATTTCCATCTTGAATGATTGATAAACTGGGAAAAGTTACACTTTCATCACTTGCCACGGTTTCATCAGGCTCATAAAATTCCTGAGAGTTATCGCTTTCATCATCAGTAGTCAACTCATCTCCATCATTCATACCATCACTATTATTTGGGTCTTCCCCATTATTAGTGCCATCTCCATCATAAAATAAATAACATTCTTCGATTGAGTCAATATTTTGCTGAATATTTAGTTGAAAGTCATTCTCAAAACATTTTACGTCTCGGCTCTTTGTTAATTTCAGGCTGCCTGGTTCAAGTAAACGATAACCTTTTGTGTTCTCGCAATAGCCAACAAATATAAAATCCTTTGCCTTCGAATCCCATTTCTTTCTTTTCTCTTTTGGTACGTAAGAAACAGCTGGACAGCCAAATACACGAAGATGCGATAAATTAACTTTAGTGCCGGTCCATTTTTCCTGTGGAATATTTTTTGCAATTGCGGCAGAAACGCAGCAATTAAGGACATGAACAGCATTTGCAACAGCCTCAGCCCAAAATTTCTTTGGCAATCCAGCATGAAGAAGCATACAGCGAGCCTTTTCAACTATCGAACGATTCATGCGTTCCGCAACGCCATTTTATTGGGGGTTGTATGGCACAGTGGTCTGATGACGTATGCCACTCTTGTTTAGTATTGTCAATAGCTCTCTGTTGCAAAATTCTGTGCCGTTGTCCGTACGTAAGCATTTAATTTTAGAGCCGGTCTCATTTTCGACCATGGTCCTAAATTTTACAAAAAATGCTGGTACCTCCGTTTTTGCCTGCAAGAAATAAACAAAAAATTTGTGTGTGAAGTCATCAATGAAAGACAAGAAATACTTAGCTCCACTTATAGATGGTTCCTCCATTGGACCACATAGGTCAGAGTGCACAAGCTCAAGTATTCCATTGGAACGAGAATCAGAAGATTTAAAGGGTTTTCTAGACACTTACCACTAAGACATGACAAACAATTTTTCGTCAGAGACTTCTGAAACTCCATACCATTAACCAGCTGTTGAGTCTTAGACAAGTCTGAATAGTTAAAATGCCCCATACGAGCGTGCCATATATCAATGTTTAAGTTTGTCGCCACCATACACATATTACTTGTGCTGCCATCAAGTTTGAACATGTTGTCCACCAGACTGGCTGTTGCTAATACTTCACCATCCCTCTCAATCACACATTTGTCACCCAAAAATTTTACGCTGTAACCGTTTTGTGTAATTAGGCTCACAGATAAGAGATTCACAGTCAAGTCTGGTACATAAAGCACATCAAAAATTTTTATGTCAATCACTTTACCATGCGTCTTAAGCTGGATGTCAATGTTGCCCATGCCCTCAACTTTCAACTTTTCTTTGTTGGCTACATATATTTCCTTTATCTGTGAAGGCTTTATTTCCACAAACCAGTCTTTTCGCATAGTCATGTGTAGACTTGCACCTGAGTCCACAAACCAATCACTGGCATTAATTGCACCTGCCACATACAATGTACAAAAACCATGTTCCTTATTTTCCGACTTCTTCTTATCACGACAATCCTTTGATATGTGACCAAAACGGTTGCAGTTGTAGCAACGGGGACCTTTTTGTTGTTGTTGTTGTTGTTGTTTATTGTTGTTGTTGTATTTCTTCTTATTTTTCCCGGCGAAGTAAGCGGCATTGTTATCAGCATTTGCTTTTTTAACATCTTGCAAACGTTTTGTCTTGATCGAATCGCACGATATTTTTACCCCTGAGCTTTCTATACCCATAATCATAGGGGAATACTCCTCTGGTAAACCCTCGAGAAGCAGCGTGCCGATCCATTCGTCATTTACAGGCATGTTAACTTCCTTTAGTTTATGAGCCGTTGAAACAATTTTGCTTACGTATTCCTCGGTACTTGCACATGATGAAAAATTTGTTGTTATGAGTTGACGAAGCAATCCAACACGGCGCGTGAGACCCGAATCTTGAAACGCAGCTTTTAGGCTGTCCCATACTTCCTTTGACGTTGCAGCATTCTCAATGTGGACGTAATTAAGTTTATCAGCTAGCAAAATTATCTTTGTTTTTGCTTTGGTGTCCAACTTCGCATTCATTCCGGTTGCAGGATAATCTCCCTGGACGGTATCCCACAATTCTTCATGCTGAAGCAGGGTTTTTACGGCAAATGCCCACGATGCATAATTTTCCCTACCAAGTAATTTTTCCACACTACAGTTCATAGCATTAGTCATTTTGAAAATCAAATATTATTACACGACACTTTTACGACGGTTCAATTAATTTCATTAAGGACACTCTGGGCCCATAACCTGTTGTGATGGTGTAATAAAAACGTGGTGAAATAATTGAATATAAAAGTGTATTTTATTTAAAAGGAAGTAAAGAAAAACAAGAAGGGATAGGTATATAAAAGAGTTGTAATCAAAAGGAGTCAGTCAGTGTGGCCAGATTTTTATGACAACAATTATGTCTTAAACTTTTTAGTCACGGCTTTTTGGTGAGAGGTGTTAGCCAGTTATGAAAAGCTTTTTAAAGGCCTAACCAGAATGTGAATAACTGGGCTTAAGCAACTGAGCAAATACATGTAAATCATATGTGTAAAGCCATATTGAACTTAAGAAAACTTTTTGTTAAGTTTTATGAAACTGTAATTTGCTTAAGCAAAGTGCGAAACTGATCGCACATTCCGTACGGAATCAAATGTTTTTATTTTGTTTTTGTTTTTTCTTTTTTTTATGCATTTGAGAGGCTTTTCGTTTATTTTTGACAGTAGCTTAAGTTTGTTGATGCACATTCTGGTTGGGCCCATTGGGTAAACCAATTTATTGTGTCTGAAAATCGAGCGAAATTGAAATGGATGAAATTTAAGGAGAAGTTCTGGTAAAGACTTGTTCTTATTTTTATAAAATGGACTTTTAAAACAGGATCGTTTTTGTATGTATTCGATTTCGACTCACACCATGCTTGATAACTTTTATATATTTTTGAAATCCCGGTTTGGCCTTAATATTTTTTAAGGAAATTTAATATAAAATAAATAAAAGTTTTTGGGGTTGTTTTAAACTTTCTTTAAAAACCAAAAATCGCACTCGAAAATAAATACACTACCGGTAGCTTTCAATAATAATACAGAATTAATTTTATTTTTAACAATGGTTCTATACAATTTGACAACATAACAGTTGGGAAACAACTTCCCAAGCTGTTTGACGTTACAATTTAGATTTTTAAGTAAGCAGTTATTTAAAATAGTTAATTCATGAAAAAATATTCAAACTTCAGTACAATTAAAAATGATAATAAAAAAACCAATACAAAAACAAAAGAAATAAAATTTAAAATGTCGTTCTGGCGAAACACCGACTCCATTGAAGGACCTTCGTACGTCAATCAAATGGAAGCAGCGCCAATTTGTAAATCGCCCCCTTCAGCACCCCGTTTGTAGTTTTCACTAGTGGTACTCTCACTTTGCCGTCTGCGCCTGGGGTTATCTCCTGAACTCGGTCGGTCAGCCACTGCATGGGTGGCATGTTGTCCTCGTGAACGACGACGAGATCTGGCTCTTCTTTTGCCCACTTGGTCTTGGCTTGGAGGCTGTGGACATAGTCTCTCTCCCAATACTGCCTAAACGTCTGCTTGGGAGCGCAGGTAAGCCGCCATATCTTGCAGAGACTCAGCTTGTCCACTTCTTCTTGAGGCAATTCTAGCGGTAGTGCTAGTAGTCTCTCGCCGATTCACAGGTGCCCCGGAGTTACCGCTTCGCCGTCGTTCGGGTCGTTGCTGGCTGAAGCGATTGGCCTGGAGTTCAATAGTCTAGTTGAACCCTGGTCTGCATCTCTTCTTGGCTCAGTACCACGGTGCCCACGGCATTGACAAGCAGTCCTTTGGCAGATTTGACGGCTGCTTCCCATAGGCCGCCAAAATGTGGAGCCCGCGGCGGAAAGAAAACAAAGTTGACCCCTCTCGTTTGTAGCTCTCCGCATTGATGTCCATCGCCTTGTCGCAATAAACATCTCGTTGTCGCAATAAACATGCTCTGGGAGCTCACGGTTGCCGATGAACCGTTGAAGACAGAGAATAAAATAATTGGAAGAGAGATCAGAAACCAGTTCAATATGTATAGCCTTTGACGCAGCGTTGCCAGAATGAAGATTTAACCTTATTTTTGAAGATTTTTTGACTAAAATAAGATTTGAAGATCTTTTTTCTCATATTAAGATTTTTTATTTTTAGAAATAAAAATTCTTAACTTTAAGTCTGTACAACTTACATAATTTTTTGCAGTTTTTTAAACAGTCAGTTTTTAAAACAATGAGGTTTTGTATCAGCTTGTTTTCTATTGGATATGCATACTTTTGTACCCATTGTCTAGCATACACAAAAATTAGCGGTTGTTCATTTTGGGAATATTGATGAAAAAAAATTATTTGGAAAAAGAAAACCCGTATTTTTATAAAGTTTAATATATTAAAGAACGGACCAATTTTTTTTTTTGCAATATTTTTCATATAGAACAATATATCAAAAAAACAGAAAGGTAAATTCTATAAATGATATGTTGTGAATTGAATGTATCAAGTTCGAATTAAATCAGAAAACTATGGCCCGTTATGAGCTAAGTATAATTTAACTACAAAAAGCAAGCGAAAAACTCGTTTCACTCAGTTGCGAAAAAGCAATGTGCAAAATAAGGGACTACATATTCGATGACTTGCATGTAAAATAAAATAATAAAATTATTTAATAAATTCGTATACAGGGGTGTCCTTTAAATAGAAAATGCAAACATTTTAAGCGTGGTATTTTAATAAGATTTCTGTGATAAACGAATTTTATGACAAATATTTCTCTATTAAATAGAATTTAATAACAAACATTATAAAAATTTGATTAAAAGTGTATTAAAAACAACTTCCAAATTCTTGTATTTGCGATTTCCAGAACACCCCTGCTTATCTAAAATAATAATTTAATAAAAAATATATTTATTTACTTTCTATTTAATTGGGGGTTTTTTTTAGCTGTTCTAATTGGGGTCAGGCCTGACCAAGAGGAGACTTAAGTGGTAAAAAGTTACCTAGGGTTAAGAAGCTTTTGGTGTGAAATTTCCACATTCCATGTTTTTGATAATTATTAAATAAAGTGTATATACATTAGTGCTTTACAATGTCTTTTCAGAGGTGTACATTATTTTAATAACAATTCCATTAGAATTATATTTAGGGAAATCCATATAATCCATATATTTTCAAATGCCTTCGATACAACAACGGTATCAAATATAATACTAAATTGAGAACCCTTAAAACTTCATATGATGCATGATCTTCTTGCCCAAAATTTATATATCTCTAATTTTAGAATTTAATTACTTCCAAAGAAACTTCTTTATTTATATGAACTTTTTTACGTTCTTATTTATTAGAAAACAAATGGATTTAAAGTATATTTTTAGAAAGTATTTTATGGAAAATAAAACTAAAAACACAACTTAAGCCTACAATTTAATTTTGTATAAATACCGCAATTATGTATTACAATTTAAATAGTTTCCATAATAAGAAGTATTTCCTTTTAAAAAATTAATAATTTTTACTTCTTTGCCCTTGTTATTAAAAATTTTAAGATTTTCCTCTTCAAAATAAGATTTGTTTTTGGCCATATGAAGATTTTCCTTCCAAATCTTCTGGCAACGCTGCTTTGACGTAAGATACAAAAATATAGTTATATACATTTTAATGGGTGGACGGCTACGAATTTTAAGCGTCATATTATTTGGGCCGTAAAAATCTACACCACACACTTTGAATGGGCATGGAGCTCTCACTCTGTCTCGCAAAATGGTAACTAGTGCTTAGCTCCAGCATGACAATTTTCTAAATGTAAGTGTCGCAAATTAAGTGCCATAAAATGAGATTTTCTTTTCATTAAGAGGGGAAATTTTGCATCATTTGCAATTGGTGCATTAAGCAACCACCTGCCGACCCTAAGTAGTGAAAATGAGCGATGTTCGTCTTTTAATTGATATACAAATGGATTCAATTTTTGTAAATAAGAAGGCAAAACTTGTGATTAACATAACATTCTCAGCTCTTCGGTATATTCCATAATTCAATAAGCTGAAGGAAAGTCAAAATAATTTCTTTCGCTGTGGGTATACCCAAATTGTGGCAATTATTTCCACGAGCAATATCAAGAAAGCGAAAAACGTAAGTGAACACTTAAATCATTTAAGTATATGATGAGTATTTTTCAATCACTTTCACTATATAGTTGTCTTCATCTTTCTTTACAGCAAGTAAAAGTCTTGGGCCGTCGAACCAAATAAAATCAACTAACTCATCAACATTACATCCTCTAGAAACTATATCAGCTGGATTTTCGTTAGTTGTAACATGACGCCAAGTGATATTTGTAGATACATCTTGAATTTCTGAAACTCGGTTTGACACAAATGTCGCTAGAGTCGATAGATGAGTTTGAATCCAGTGCAACGTTATTTCTGAATCAGTCCAAAATGTGATATTTTCTTTTTCAAACGAAATCATAGGTTTTAATTTCTACCAAAACTTGGCCATAAAGATTTTAGAAAAGCTAAAGATATTAAACCAAATAATACTGTTAAGCGTATCAGAATCATTTGGTTTAATATCTTCAGTTTTTCTAAAATCTTTATGGATGAAGTTTCCTGACGATCTGGCCTTAGCAACCAGTGAAATGCGCATAGGAATAGCTTATCCCATCAACAATAAATTTCAAGTGTTTTTATCAAGAATAAAAACTGGTAATTAAGCACGAATAACAAAATCTTTTAAATTTAAATTTTCTATTCCCCACAATTACTTTTGATAATTTTATTGTTCCTTTCATTTTGCATTTTTAATTGTTTTTTAGTGATAAAATTTTTCTCGTCCCATTTTTATTCGTGAGTTTATTTAACAGTTCAAAGCAGGAAAGTTTCTCACCAACATTTTACAGACACACTTTTTCTGTAAACTAGCGCGTAATTTCCTTACGTGACAGCTGTTTGTTTCAATATATTGCATTTTTGTTTCATTTCACATATTTTAATCGAAAAGTTTCTCGACGCGAGAGTTACAGAACATGGGCACTGGTTGATAATTTGAAATCGATCGAAGAATCCAGAATTCTGACGAGAATTGATGTGAATTCATTAGAGATTTAATTGCTGCCTGTAGTTTAAAATTGGAGGAAGAATTAGTTTTACATATTACAAGTTAAATGAGATTTCTTTCTTCTTTTCGGATTTGTAGTTGCTGAGATGGTTCCTTAGTTACAATGTTTTATTGTGAACCGGCGTCCAATAACTCTCTAGCAAAAAAATATTGACCAGAGCTATTACTAAAGTTAACTAATGCGGTCGCCAAGATCACAATATCCTTGCTTGAAGACGAATGGTTAACAAAAGTCCTCTAAGTTCCAGGTCTATCAGGATCAGAACTACTATCACGTGCTTGTTGAGCATTATTTGCAATATAAATGTGTAGTAAAGTGTGATGTGAGCGACTACAAACTCGACATTTTGACGATTTACATTTCGTCACAGAATGACCTTTCTTTCAACAATTAATACAGTCCGGACACCCTTAACAAAGTCAAATCTCTGTTGTACAGGCACTGCTCAGAACGAAGGACAATTAGATAAATAATGTTGAGCCGATGAACAAAATAAACATTGGCTTACAAATGAAGACTTTGATTTCTTTTAAGGAAACGTTTAATTTTTCTTTGTAAAATTGGCAGTTTTTAATCTTGAACTTAAAGCTTCTTCAGCTGAAATGTGTTGGTACCTTTTGTTCAAAGCTGCTTCGGAATCACTGCATAGGGGCAACTTTTCGTAATCAAGTTGCTCTTCCCATTTTGATCTAGTGCCTGGATATACTTTTGTCATTACTAAGTGAATTATTATTGCTTTGTCGTCGCCAATTGACAAAAGTGACCCATATATGGCCGTAACCATATCGATCATGCACCTCAAAGCTGTTGCAATAATTTAGTGATATTATCAAAAAATAACAGGCAGGGATTGTCATCAACTCTTTTTAAACTTTGCAAAGCCTTGGAATAATTTTGCTTACTTATTTGATAGGCCTTAACTGTGCCCAGAGCTTCATTTGACAAGCATGATATCAAATGGTTGAATTTTTTAATTTTAGCCAGAGTCACTATCAACCAAACTCAAGAATTAAGAATTAAGTGTATAAAAGTCATTCCTAAAAATTTAAGGAATAGAACTATTACAAAAAAGCTTTATAAAATACATAACTGAAATGTAACTCATAGAATAAATTCGAAAAATAAAAAATGTTGAATATAATATAAAGTAACCTACGAAAGGAGATAATTCCCAGTTTCTATTTGTTAAAAATAGTTGAGTTAAATACATTCAATTTATAAAGTATCACTATCCAGTGTGACACAAAGAATGCTGACGAAGGCCGTAGCGGGCCAGAAAATGCATTACATTCTGCTGGTGTCTAATAATTGTAAATTTTTCTGTGCATACTATATACTTCATTGCTATCCAAAGGATAGCTAAGGTAAAATGTAACAAGAAAATACAATATAATAGTCTGGTAGTGTGTAAAAGTCATTCCTAAAAATTTAAGGAATAGAACTATTACATAAAAGCTTTATAAAATACATAACTGAAATGTAACTCATAGAATAAATTCGAAAAATAAAAAATGTTGTTTATAATTTCTACAATATTGATCTTAGACCCTATAAAGTACATATATTTTGGGTCCTTATGAGGAGAGAAGTTGATTTAACGATGTCAGTCTGTCCGTCTTACGTTTTATGTGTGTTTTCCGGAGATTATTTTACATTCATGTCACATATAGTCCAGCGTTTCTTGGTATTGAAATTGAGCCAGATCGGTCCATAAATGGCTGAGATATGAGCAAAAAAAACCCGACCACCTCTAATTTTTTCCATAAATCCCTAGTTGTTGTTGTATTTTTATTATTTTTTTCTGTATATCTGGAGAACGGCAAGAGCGAAAGTTTCCAAATTTGGTACACACATTAAGGTTATTAATACACAGCATCGCACAAAATGTGGGCGGGATTGGAGAATTGGGCGTGGTTCCTACCGTACAAAAAATATCAAAAGTTGTATAAAAACCTGATTTTTTGGACAGCCATATGTGCCATTGTTATCCCTTATATATCAAAAGATCGGAAATCTTAAGTAGAAAATATTTTCTGAAAAATTCGGAAAAATCGGTTCAGATACGAAAAAGTTATGACCAAAACAAAAATTGTTTTTTTTAAATACCCACTTTCGGGAATCATAGATCTTCATATTCTAGCATAATGCCCAATATGATTTTCGTTATCACCCTTCTTTATTATTTCATCTATTTAACGAAATAGTTTTAACAAATAGAAGCTAGGAAGTTTTGTTTCTTTTTGCTACTTTAAAACTCGCCAAAAAAGATAAATCTATGGAATGACAACAGTGCCTATACAAAAAGAAAACAAACAAACAAACACACATACATGTAAAGAGATGGTTAGCTCTGTTGTTCATCTCAACCCGTGGTGAAATAAGCAAGAGGTTGTTGAGGGCAGTTGATAGCGTGAAGTCGTTTAGTGCGGTCGTTTTAAAGTTGATGCCAAGTCGTGTATTTTAATTTATTTTTAACTACCCATTTAAATAAACTTTAAATTTGTAAAACGTGTAAATCAAAGCTAACTTTAACCAATTAATTTAAATAAACTCATAATACCTACCTACTCAATAAACAATTAACTTATTATTTAATTCTACATTTGGGGGCTCAACCGGTGCCTAAATAAATTAAAGTGATAAAATACATTTTCATAAATTGTTTTATTTATTGTCTGTCGTATGCAAGTACAATGTAAAAAAAAAACCAAAATCAAAGTGCATAAAAGTACATAAGTCTAAGAGAACAAAAGCAAATGGAAAAAACTAACGGTTCGGTTAAACCAACATTAAATACATATAATACAAGGGCACAAGCAGCAAATAAAGAAATAAAAAATTTAACACAAGAAACAAAAGTTGAGAATATTGGCAGTGCAAATAAAAGTGAAGAAGTAAATAATAAAAATATACAAGTTGAGGACAAAAGTAGAAACGCTGAAATTGAAAACAGTGAAAGAGACAAAATTAAATATACATCTGGCAATAATAGTGTTCAAATACTCAATGCAAATTGTGAAAAAATAAAAATGGCAACCGATCCAAATCAAAGTTTAAATGATCTAGTCAAATTGTTAACGGAAAAAATGAGAAGAGAAGAAGAAAGTAACATTAAAACAAATATAACAGTGGACAATTTTTCAAAGATTTTGGCTGATTTTGATGGGGAGAACATTCCAGTAAAGCAGTGGTTTATTAATTTCGAATTAAAAGCATCAGCTTATAGTTTGAGTGAACAACAAAAATATGTGCAAGCGCGAAATAAAATGATCGGTACAGCTAAATTGTTCTTAGAAACAGTTAATGTAGGCGATTATGAAATGTTAAAATACAGCTTGATAAATGAATTTGACAAAACTTTAAACAGTAACGAATTACACAAAATGCTCTCAAACAGGAAAAAAATGATAGTGAATCTTTCCATGAGTATGTACTGCAAATGCGTAAAATAGCAGCTCTTGGCAATATCGACGAAATTTCAGTGCTTCACTATGTTGTTGATGGATTGAGAATTAGAAACGACGTCAAATTTCAGTTATACAGTGCAACTACTTTTAAAGAACTTCGTGAAAAGTATGACATTTATGAGCGGGTAAATGAAAGTCGTGATAACAGTGAACGTTTTAACAAACAATCGCATTCTGCATCTGAAATACATTATAGTGGTATAAAAAGTCGATTTTCGCGTGAACATTGTTTTAACTGTGGGTCAAAAGACCATAAAAAAAGCGAATGTCAATCAGAACCTAAATGTTTTAAATGCAATGGCTACGGTCATATTGCTAAGAATTGTGAAATGCGTAGCTCAAGTCATTTGCCAGAGAGAAATGTTAATGTTATTGTTGATAAAAAACGACTAAAAACCATTAAATTAAATAATAATGAAATAGACTGTTTAATTGATACGGGTTCTGATGTGTCTATCGTAAAAAATGCAATTTATAAAGATAAATTAAATAATTGCGAATTAAAAGACAGTAAAGCATTGTTATTTGGACTTGGAAATGTAAAAACTAAACCAATCGGTTATATAAGATGTAATATAAGTGTTGATGATGTGAAAACTAATCACGACTTTATAGTTTTGCCGGATGAATCTATTAAATTTGATGCAATTTTGGGTTATGATTCTACTAAAAATTTTATATTTTACTCAAATAAAGATGGATATGTCTTCAAATATGATAATGTTTGTGATCCGCTGTACAACGAATTGAACGTTTATAATGTTAACGCAGTTGAGCTAGATGTTGATAAAAAGTACAAAGAAACAATAAAAACAATTATAGATAAATATGAACCATCCGTAAATAGTGAAACGTGTCCGGTAGAAATGAAAATTACTCCAAGTGATAAATTTAAGCCGTTTCATCACTCACCAAGTCGTCTACCGTTCCATGAAGAAGAAGTTGTAAACAAACAGATTGTTGAATGGCTGCAGACAGGTATGATTCGAAAATCTTGCTCAGATGTGGCTAGCCGAGTTGTCGTTGTTAAAAAGAAGAATGGAGAACATAGAATTTGTGTCGACTTTCGTCAATTAAATGCCATGGTACTTAAAGATCGTTTCCCTGTACCAGTAATTGAGGACGTGTTGTTAAAACTACAAAAAGCTAAGTTTTTTACAGTAATGGATCTGGAAAATGGGTTTCTGCATGTGGCTGTTGAAGAATACAGTAAAAAATATACAGCTTTTGTTACAAAACAAGGCTTATTTGAATTTATAGGGCACCATTTGGGTTTTGTAACTCACCGGCAAACTTTATAAGGTATGTTAACTACATTTTTCAAGACCTTATTTATGATGAAATTATGGAAATGTATATTGATGATTTTGTAATCTATGCCGACACTGCAGAAAACTGTTTAAGGAAGCTTCAGTTAGTTTTAGAAAAAGCCTCAATATTTGGTCTTAAATTTAAATGGTCTAAATGCGCTTTCATGAAAAACCGAATCGACTTTTTGGGTCATACTATAGAAGCCGGCAAAATATGGCCTGGAAAACAAAAAACAAAAGCTGTAGAGAAGTTCCCTATCCCAAAGAAAATTAAGGATGTACAATCATTCTTAGGGCTTACCGGCTACTTTAGAAAGTTCGTCAAGGGTTATGCCCAAATAGTTAAACCGCTAACCGATTTGCTTAAGAAAGATGCAGACTTTAAAATGAACGCGGAGCAGCTCAACGCAATTCATCAGTTAAAGACCATTCTTACAAGTGAACCTGTTTTACGAATTTATGACAGAAACGCGGAGACCGAGCTACATACTGATGCGTCGAAAGAGGGTTTTGGTGCAGCATTGCTTCAGAAATTCGGCAATGAATTTCACCCAGTATTGTTTTGGAGCAAGAAGTGCACACCACAAGAAAATCGTCAACATAGCTACATTCTTGAAGTTAAGGCAGCTTATCTCTCGTTTAAGAAATTCCGTCACTACTTACTCGGTATTGAGTTTAAACTTGTAACTGATTGTGCGGCGTTTAAACAAACGGTTGCAAAAAGAGATGTACCTAGAGACGTAGCGCAATGGATATTATTTCTACAAGACTTTAATTATACGGTAGAACACCGCTCTTCAAATAGAATGCGTCATGTTGATTCGCTAAGCAGATTTCCTATTGAGGTCATGACAATTGCAACTGATATTACACCAAGACTACGAAAATTACAATCTGAAGATGATTGCATTAAGGCAATAACAGCTTGTTTGCAGCAAGGACCATACGACAACTTTAAAATAAAAGGTGGTCTCGTTTACAAAAGTATAAATGGCCATGATCTCTTAGTATTACCGAAAATGATGGAGGCAGAAATTATAAGGAATGCGCACGAGAATGGACACTTTTCAGTACAAAAAACAATGCATACCGTTCAGCAGCAGTTTTACATCGCTCATTTAGAGAAAAAAGTAATGAAAATTGTGAATAATTGCATCAGGTGTATTATACACAATAAGAAAACTGGCAAAAAAGAGGGTGTACTTCATTGCATCGAAAAAGGCGACATTCCGTTACATACCTTGCATATGGATCACCTGGGTCCGATGGATGCAACGTGTAAACAATATAAGCATATCCTGGCAATGGTGGATGGGTTTTCGAAGTTCCTATGGTTATTCCCAACTAAGTCGACTGGTGCAGAAGAAGTTGTTAGAAATTTAAATGTATGGTCGCAAACGTTTGGAAGCCCGACGAGAATTATCAGTGATAAGGGCCCAGCTATTACGTCGCAGTTATTTCAAGATTGGTGCAAAGAAAATGTTGTCGATCATATTCTTACTACCACGGGTGTCCCTCGCGGAAATGGGCAAATTGAACGAGTAAACCGCTCGATTTTATCTATAATAGCAAAGTTATCAACTGAGGACACAACTAAGTGGTACAAGTTTGTGGGTGAGGTCCAAAAAGCTTTAAATTCCTCCCTGCATAGTTCTACAAAAAGTACGCCGTTTGAGGTCATGTTCGGTATAAAAATGAAGACTAACGTATGCAGCAGGGTAGTGGAGATGCTCCAAGAAGAACTTCTTGAAAATTACAACAAAGAACGGCAACAGTTAAGAGATGCAGTTAAACAACAAATCATTGAAGCGCAAAAAAAGTACAAATTAAATTTTGATAAACACCGTAGGCAATCGACAGTTTATTCTGTGGGTGATTTAGTGGCCATAAAAAGGACACAGTTTGTAGCTGGTAGAAAGTTAGCTAGCGAGTATTTGGGGCCATACAAGGTGGTAAAGGTAAAAAGGAATGATCGTTATGATGTCGAGAAGGTTGCTGACTGCGATGGTCCACGTTATACATCTACAAGCGCCGACAACATGAAGTGGTGGAAGACTTCTTCTGACGATGATGAATTGTCATCTGGGACAGATGATATGCAGGAAGGCCGAATGTAAAGAGATGGTTAGCTCTGTTGTTCATCTCAACCCGTGGTGAAATAAGCAAGAGGTTGTTGAGGGCAGTTGATAGAGTGAAGTCGTTTAGTGCGGTCGTTTTAAAGTTGATGCCAAGTCGTGTATTTTAATTTATTTTCAACTACCCATTTAAATAAACTTTAAATTTGTAAAACGTGTAAATCAAAGCTAACTTTAACCAATTAATTTAAATAAACTCATAATACCTACCTACTCAATAAACAATTAACTTATTATTTAATTCTACATACATAGTACAAACTATATTGGTGAATATAGGCCACTTATAAAGGTTCACATCTCAAATAATATGATTTGTAATTTTTGTATTATGGTTTACAACTTTGCTATTTTGTGGTGAACAAAAACATCAACTCAACAACTGTACTGAGTTGAGTTTTGAACCGTAAACGGGCCATATTTCATTTTAATGATATTTAAACAGCGTCCCTTCATGGTTCAGTTGTCTAGGGGGTTTGTTAAGGTTAGAAACTGTGAGTCCTCTGGTTCAAATATTGGATTTTTAAAAAGAAAATTTTTCTTAAAATTTTTTATGTTCTAAAAACGATTTTAAAAAAATTTGCAAGTTTTCGCTTTTTAATTTTAATTTATAATGAAGTTTAATGTATTGTATACATGTATGCATATGCAAAAGTTATTTAGTTTTTGTCTAGTTTCTCTGTATTCTGCTCGCACAATGGTGAAGGGTATATAAGATTCGGAACAGCCGAATATAGCACTCTTACTTGTTTTTTGATATTTTTGTTCGCCGCATTATAACAAAGTTGTAAACCATAATACAAAAATTAAAAAATTACAAATCAACTGAGTTAAGTTGTGAACCGTAAAAGGGGCCTATGTTTTACTAACTGTGAATATTAAATTCATTTTGATAAAATTGTCCGTTTGATAATAATTATTTTCTTTGTTTTGTTTGTGTGTTTTAATTCCCAAACTAATTGTGAAACCCATGCAACAAAATTATTTCTTAATTCCTAATTATTTTTTAAAATCCATTTCTCAAAACCCTAATTACAAATCTACTATGGTGATACATATAACATTATATTTATTAATTTGAAATTATTTAAGGAGAAGTAAAGAAGAAGTCGTAGTGATTACAAGCTTAATAATTTAAAATAAAGATACCATAACTTAATAAATGAATATTGTATTGAATTGAACCAAATTAAATATTTTTTAATTTAAACTTCTACGAGCAAGTTTCATATCGAAACCTCCTACACACTAATTGGTGCCGAAACCCGGGAAGAGTCGTTAAGCTGACTCATATCCCGCAAAACTTTAAAAAAAGCAAAAAAGCTGCCGTCACGCTATGGACACATACTTAAAATTTCGTGTATAACTTCAAAATAGAATGGAATCAACTGCGGAGACAATTGAAGAACAAAATTGTAAACTTAATCATATTCAACGTATGGTCACAATATTCAATTCTAAGGCGGCAGAAGCTAAAACCAAAGGATATATACAGACAGTGTTAGAGGATTTGAAACACAATTTTCGTCCGTTTAAGGATGGGCATGGGCAACTTATCTGCATTCTGAGGGATAAATTACTTCCTGAAAAAGATGTACCCTATATCAATAACGAAGTTTATTATACGTGCTATGATACATATGTCTCTTTAAAAACTATTTTATTAGATATAATTTATGAGTTTGACTCTCCACAGACGCCAACCGTACACGCGAGTACATTTGCAAGAGGCAGCCGGAATAAATCTTTTAACACAAGTGCTCGATTTCCTAAAACTAATTTGATTACCTTTTTAGGGGATTATTTAGACTGGATTTCATATCGTGATACCTTTGTATCACTTGTTCATCAAAGCCCTTCGCTTTCAAAAATTCAAAAATTGTTTTATCTACAAAGCTCGTGCACAGGTACGCCGCTTTCCATTATTAATGAATACCCTACTGCTGATTCTAGCTACGATATCGCATGGGAGGCGCTTGTAAGAAGATTTCATAACGAGAGAAAAATCGTCGACCAAATTCTACAACTTTTATTTTCAATACCGCCTACCGTAGGTAACGTACAATCAGAACGACAACTACCAGAAGCTGCTAAAAGCTCTTAAAATTAACACATCTATATGGGACTCAATATTAGTCTACATGACGTCTCAAAAACTAGATCCGCAAACACGTAAAGATTGGGAATTATCACGCAAGACTAAAACATCTGTAGCGTCCACCGAAGAGATGCTTACCTTTTTGGAAACAACTTTCCGGGCACTAGAATGTGTTCGAGGGGAATGAAGTGTTAACTCAAATAAAAGTTTCAGCGTGCTTACTCAAGAAAATCGTCGTAAGCAAACAAAGGTTATTCGAACCCATATAGCAGTATCTACCATGTTGGATGAAAAATGTCCTTGCTGCAAAAAACGTCATCCATTATACAAATGCTTTAAATTCGCAACATTGTCTCCGAACGAGAGCAAAAATGTCATTAATCAACATCGGCTATGAAGAAACTGTCTTCGAGCTGGACATCTACAAACTGCTTGCAAATGGTTAATACGATGTCAAAGCTGTGGTGAGCCACACCATACTGTGGTTCACAACGAGTTTTATTCCGAAAATAGTGCAAGCTTAACCCAAACAGCTACTACTACAGAAAATTCGAGTTTTACCCAACCTGGTTTAACATTTACCCCTAATACAGCTACTGTAAGTACTCACCATTTAAATACAAACCAAAAAATTCCAGCTTCACTTGCAACTCAAAAAGTAGTTATAAAAATTAATGACTCAATTCATCATATTTTTCATATAATTAGTTTCACGGCTGATCTAGAGAAAATGTTCAGACAAATTGCAATGTATATTATGGAGAGATGAGTCTTCCAGGAAAAAAAATGTATACAGTTTACTTACGGTGACGTATGGTACAACGTCTGCCCCTTACTTGGCACTCAGAGTGTTGCAACAATTAGTCAATGATGAAGCAACTAAATTTCCTGAAGCAAGCCAAATATTACGCTCGGACACATATGTTGATGACATAATCTCTAGGGCAGATAATTTTGATGACTTTTTAAAGTTGCAACAACAACTTTGTGCACTTTTAGAATCGGCTAGATTTAACCTTCGAAAATGGAATTCAAATTCCAAACAACTGCTACAGTACATTCCAGAGGGGAATCGTGAAAGGACAGAATTGGTTACCCTTAAGCAAGAAAATCTGGCAAAAGTTCTTGGTCTTTATTGGGATGTTAATATTGGTACATTTTGTTTTACAATTAATTTTTTATTTTCTGAAACAATAACAAACCTTTTTGATCCCCTAGGCGGTTATCACCCACAACTATTAAGGCAAAAATTATATTTCAGCAACTCTGGAAATTAAAATTGGATTGGGATGATACTTTTTCAGACGATATTAAAAACGACTGGCTCATCTTTAGAAAGAAGGTCATGTTCCTCGAGGAGATATGTATCCCACGATGGTTAGGAAACATTTCGAACAAATCAGTTATCGATCTTCAAGGGTTTAGTGACGCATCACAAACATCAGTGATAGGTGAAAATTCGTTTTACGTAGCGGCTATCAAGCGTGGTAATATTAACGAGACAAAAATACAAGTCAATCATGAAAATGATTTTCGCAAAATAATAAACAAATTTGAAGAAATAAAAAAAAGTTTTTATATATACCAACTAAAGAGCAGCAAAGGCCTTCAGGTAGTGATTAAGGGAATTGACTCATGTGTGGACCCAGCACAAATTAAAACTTTCTTGGAAGAAAAAGGCTTTAAAATAAAACATGTGGTAAATATTAAAAATAGGGAAAAAAATCCCCAACCACTATTTCGAGTGGAGTTGGAGCCCGGCGACGTTAAGCTAAAAAAATCTAAACGCACCCTATTTACAGTTTAAAATATATACTGTACAGAAAAATCACAATAGAGGAGCCGCACAAAAGAAAGGGATCCGTTCAGTGTTTGAACTGCCAGGAATATGGTCATACTAAGGCATACTGCTACTTACCCCCTGTTCGCGTAGTATGTGGTGAATTACAAGGTACAGTTCTTTGCGATAAATCTAAAAATGACCCCAACGTCAAAAAATATAGCAATTGTGGTGGTATTCACACAGCCAATTATAGAGGATGCCCTGTATACACTATCGACAAGCAGTCGGTTGGACCGAAAACTAATTCCCCTCAAATGCAGGTAACAAATCAGCTAAACACTAATGACATTCAGGCTCCACAGCCTAGTAATAACAGAACCTCCTACGCTAACATTCTAAAATCAAACCATGTGCCAATGCAAGGTGCTTCGCCAATTAATGAAGAAACTCTAGTTTCTAATTTAAGTCGTCTGGAAAAAACCATGGAAACATTAGTGCAAACAGTTAATAATTTTACGAACACAATGGGTAATATGATGCAGGAAATTCTAAGAATTCAGTCGATGTTATTGCAAGCTGTACTTAACAAGCCATGAACTGTTTAAAAATCTGTTTTTGGAACGCAAACGGCATCCGCCAACATAAAAATGAATTAGAATACTTTCTAAAAAATAAACAAATTGATGTCATGTTGGTTTCTGAAACTCACTTGACCTCAAGAAATACGTTTAAAATCAATGGTTATATACTATATGATATGATATGATAAGGACCCTCGAGATAGAGCTTGTGGAGGCTCTACCATTTTGATAAAAGCCCGAATCAAACACTACTTAATGTTTGATCATTGTGAAGATTATCTGCAAGCAACGACTATTTGTGTTGAAGAGCTTAATCGAAACTTAGTAATTTCTTCTTTATACTCTCCACCTAGATTTGCCATATCAGAAAGCCAAAATTATAAATATTATAAATCACTAGGACCCTGTTTCCTCGCCGCTGGCGATTATAACGCTAAACATACCTTCTGGGGGTCACGACTTATAACACCAAAAGGTCGTGTTTTGTTTAACACAATCTTTAAAATGGGTTTAAACGTGGTCGCGAGCGGACAACCAACATATTGGCCTATTGATCAGCAAAAAATTCCAGATGTTATCGACTTTGGCGTGGTTAAAAACATCCCCACAGAAACGATTCATGTTGAAGCTTCCTTAGAATTATCATCCGACCACACACCTACAATTGTTACTATATCGAACCCAAATAGAATTGTATCTCCGTCATGTTACTTAGCGACTTCAGCCACACAAATAAATTGGTTAAAATATAAAAAATTTCTCAGTGCCCATTGCCTAGAAAATATTCCGCTTAGTACACCGGAGAATGTGGATCTCTCTATTGTTAACTTTGACAGTTATCTTAAACTAGCTGTTCAACATTCCAGCGTTACCCCCAAAAAAATTAAAAATAATAAAATATATTCTTCAGATGTCGAGCGGCTCTTGACTGAAAAAAGGAGAGTTCGAAGAGAGTGGCAACTGTACAGATCCCCGCAACTTAAGAATTTATTAAAAGAGTGCACAAAAAGGCTAAGAAAGTTACTGCAGACTCAGAAAACGGCTTCTCTAGAAAAATATCTTAAGGAACTTGATGCAACTCCACAATCTGACTACTCATTATGGCGTGCAGCTAGAAATCTAAAAAGGCGAGTTATATCTAAGCCACCATTAAGAAACTTGAATGGTAGTTGGGCAAGAAACGATATTGAAAAAGGAAATCTGTTTGTTAGTCACTTGAAAAACGTATTTACACCAAATATATCTCACAATATTGCGGTAGAGTTACCACCTGTTGCTGCTAGAGCAGCTATTCCCCTCAGATTTGAGATAAGAGAAATCGAACAGGCTATTTGTGACTTAAACACTAAGAAGGCACCTGGTATTGATAAAATCAGCAATAAAATGCTTTTAGAGCTACCTCGCACAGCAAAGAAAATTATTCTTTTTATTTTTAATGCTATTTTACGCCTTGACTACTATCCTCAAAAATGGAAGGTTTCCTTAGTTACCATGATACCAAAGCCAGGTAAGGATCATACAAAAGTGGAGTCATATAGGCCTATTAGCTTATTATCAAATATGTCAAAGCTGTTTGAGAAATTATTAGTTTCAAAATTAACACCGATTTTAAGTGAAAATAGATGTATTCCAAACCATCAGTTTGGATTTAGAAGAAAACACAGCACAATCGAACAGACTCATCGAATAGTTAATGTCATAAGAAAAGCATTTGAAGAAAAAAAATATTGCTCAGCACTCTTCATCGATGTTTCGCAAGCTTTTGATAAAGTCTGGCATGAAGGCTTATTACATAAATTGAAGAAAAATTTACCAGCAAACACACACAAGCTGCTAGAAAGCTACTTAGTCGGTCGTCAATTTATTATTAAAGAAGGAAATTTCTTAAGTTCACCTCAGCCCATTGGCGCTGGAGTCCCACAAGGCAGCATCCTGGGCCCTCTATTATACTTAATTTATACTTCGGACATGCCAACAAGCAACTACACCCAAACTTCAACATTTGCAGACGATACAGCTTTTTTAAGCGTCCACGAAAACCGTTATGAAGCATCTCGTTACTTACAGCATCATATATTTCAACTAGAAATATGGTTAAGACAATGGAGGATAATGGTCAATGAGCAAAAATGCGTGCACATAACATTCACCTTGCGCCGGGAATCTTGCCCCCATATTACAATCAATAATCAAATAATTCCTCAACATTCGCATGTAAAATATCTCGGTATACATCTGGATCGGCGATTAACGTGGAAATGCCATATAGAGGCAAAATTAACTCAAATTAAACTAAAAGCCATTCAAATTCATTGGCTTATTGGTAGAAACTCTGTCCTTAGTCTCGACTGCAAACTTCTTCTTTACAACTCCATCTTAAAGCCAATCTGGTGCTATGGTATTCAGTTATGGGGCACTGCCTCGGCCTCTAATATAGAAAAAATTCAAAGGCGCCAAAATAAAATTCTTCGAATAATCACAGCTGCCCCTTGGTATGTATAAAACTCAAATATTCACAAGGATCTCAATGTTCCATTAGTCAAAACTATGATTACGAAATATGCAGTAAAATACTTAAAAAGGCTCGAATTGCATCCGAACCCACTAGCACGAAATATTTTAAATGATAGCGGCTACACTCGCTTAAGAAGAAGAGACTCTGCAGCACTTATCCAATTAGATGAGTGATAAACACCTATATAAGTGAACAGAACCCGTGATGAAGAAAATTTTTGTCTGGCACTGGCAGGACAAAAAATAACGTATTAGGTGAAGATTTGATTAATTATTGTTAGTTCATATTTAATATATGAAGATTCAATAAATAAATAATGAGAAAAAAAAAAAAAAAAATGTTGGTTTCTGAAACTCACTTGACCTCAAGAAAAACGTTTAAAATCAATGGTTATATACTATATGATACTAAGGACCCTCGAGATAGAGCTTGTGGAGGCTCTGCCATTTTGATAAAAGCCCGAATCAAACACTACTTAATGTTTGATCATTGTGAAGGTTATCTGCAAGCAACGACTATTTGTGTTGAAGAGCTAAATCGAAACTTAGTGATTTCTTCTTTATACTCTCCACCTAGATTTGCCATATCAGAAAGCCAATATTATAAATATTATAAATCACTAGGACCCTGTTTCCTCGCCGCTGGCGATTATAACGCTAAACATACCTTCTGGGGGTCACGACTTATAGCACCAAAAGGTCGTGTTTTGTTTAACACAATCTCTAAAATGGGTTTAAACGTGGTCGCGAGCGGACAACCAACATATTGGCCTACTGATCAGCAAAAAATTCCAGATGTTATCGACTTTGGCGTGGTTAAAAACATCCCCACAGAAACGATTCATGTTGAAGCTTCCTTAGAATTATCATCCGACCACACACCTACAATTGTTACTATATCGAACCCAAATAGAATTGTATCTCCGTCATGTTACTTAGCGACTTCAGCCACACAAATAAATTGGTTAAAATATAAAAAATTTCTCAGTGCCCATTGCCTAGAAAATATTCCGCTTAGTACACCGGAGAATGTGGATCTCTCTATTGTTAACTTTGACAGTTATCTTAAACTAGCTGTTCAACATTCCAGCGTTACCCCCAAAAAAATTAAAAATAATAAAATATATTCTTCAGATGTCGAGCGGCTCTTGACTGAAAAAATGAGAGTTCAAAGAGAGTGGCAACTGTACAGATCCCCGCAACTTGATAATTTACTAAAAGAGTACACAAAAAGGCTAAGAAAGTTACTGCAGACTCAGAAAACGGCTTCTCTAGAAAAATATCTTAAGGAACTTGATGCAACTCCACAATCTGACTACTCATTATGGCGTGCAGCTAGAAATCTAAAAAGGCCAGTTATATCTAAGCCACCATTAAGAAACTTGAATGGTAGTTGGGCAAGAAACGATTTTGAAAAAGAAAATCAGTTTGTTAGTCACTTGAAAAACGTATTTACACCAAATATATCTCACAATATTGCGGTCGAGTTACCACCTGCTGCTGCTAGAGCAGCTATTCCCCTCAGATTTGAGATAAGAGAAATCGAACAGGCTATTTGTGACTTAAACACTAAGAAGGCACCTGGTATTGATAAAATCAGTAATAAAATGCTTTTAGAGCTACCTCGCACAGCAAAGAAAATTATTCTTTTTATTTTTAATGCTATTTTACGCCTTGAATACTATCCTCAAAAATGGAAGGTTTCCTTAGTTACCATGATACCAAAGCCAGGTAAAGATCATACAAAAGTTGAGTCATATAGGCCTATTAGCTTATTATCAAATATGGCAAAGCTGTTTGAGAAATTATTATAGTGCATTTACACTTGTAATTTTTAAACTAGTTTATGATCGTAAACTACTTTCATAAACTATACCGTTTACATCAGCAGTTTTGACAGTTAACAGTTTAACAGCCATGTCACAAATCAGCTGACTTCAGTAAAAAAAACTTTTAAAAAATATGGACTTTGTTAGGAAAAAAAATTTTTATTAATGTGGTTTTCATCCAGGTTGAATAAAATTCAATCTGAAATTGACCATTTACGGATGAAAATGAGGCAGACATTCCCAATTGCAGAAATCTTTCAAATTCTGAAATTGATTTTTACCTTCTCAAACTTAATGATATTATTTACAGTGCTATTGAAAATTCTGCGCCCAGGTACAAAAAAACCAACTCAACTGAAATATTTTGTAACAATATCATAAAAAAACTTCAACATGAAAAAAGTAAAATTTTAACTTCTATAAAAAAAATCTAATAGACTCGAAATCAACATTACACCTACAGAACTAAATTTTTTAAAAACCAAACTAAAATTAATTAAAAAATTAATAAAAGAAAACTTTATTATAAACGTAAACCAACATTTTCAAGAGAAACTCAAAAATTTAAGTCCAGTAAAATCCTCGGATATGTTTAGTGAGGTTAAAAAACAATTCAAAATAACAAAAAAACTCAGTATCAATAACTTAAAAATTTCTAGAGATGATGAAATCCTAATTAGAAATGCGGAAGTTAACCCCGACTTGTTGGAAAAAGACAATAACAACTTTATGTTAAGAGACGAAAATCAAATACTTAATGTTATTGGTGCTTTCCTTGAAAGAGTTCATGCTTTCAAAGAAACTGATTACAATAATAGTGTACAAAATGAAATAACAAATTGTTTCAATAATTTTCTAGAAGAGAAGGCTGATTTTGAAATAACAAGCCCTTCTTTAATAACATTTAATGTTCAGAAAAAGGCAAACCAATTAAATGATTCACTTGCTGAAGATTATTTCATGACAAATGACACGCTATTATATATTTTTAGCAATTTAAGAAGTAAGCTATCATCGGGAATAGACAATATACCAAATATCATACTGAAAAATATTCCAGAGTCTCTGGTACTTGAATACTGCACTCTTTTTAACAATATGTTAAACAACTCTTACTTCCCTCACGCCTGGAAAACAGCTAAAGTAATAGTCCTGCCAAAAAAGAATAAAGATAGTAGCGAACCAAAAAACCTACGTGCAATAAGCTTACTGCCAAATATAAGCAAAATCTTCGAAGTTTGCATAAATATTAATATAACAAGATTATGTAAAAAATTTACACTTATAAATGATAACCAATTCGGGTTTAAACACAAGCATTCAACTATCCATGCAATACATTTACTCACATCCAATATCTACTGGAACTGGAATAAATCTTTCTGCACAGGAGCCTGCCTGATAGATTTCGAAAAAGCTTTCGATAGTATCTGGATAGCAGGTTTAATCTATAAATTAATTAAATACAAATTTCCTCTACATTTAATATTTCTTATTCATAACATGCTAAGCAACAAATCCTTTTTCGTCTCTAATAACAATAAAGTAAGTTCGAAAAATTTCATCATAGTTAATGGTTTACAACAAGGCATGGTTAACTCCCCAATTCTCTTTAACTTATATATACATGATCTCTTGAATCAAATAGATAATATCATTGGATTTGCTGACGATATAATCGTTTTTCATTCTGATGATAAAATTGAAAAAATAAACCAAGAACTTAAAAACAAGTTTAACATTGTAGAGAATTATGCTACTGATTGGCACATGAAAATTAATAGTAGTAAATGCGAGACCATACTATTTCGACCCCCAGTCAATAAGTGTAACAATAATGTCCAAAAAAATTGGAAATCCTTCAAAATTAAATCCAAGGACAATGTGGTGATTCCCAATAAAGAAACGGTTAAATACTTAGGTATTCACTTAGATAAGTTTCTTTATTTTAACACACACGTAAACTTTCAAATAATTAAAGCAAGAAATGCATTTTATATGTACAAAAAACTATTTTTCTCCAAATACATTCATTCAAATGTAAAAATTATTTTATATCAGTCATTACTACGTTCTGTATTAACATATGGATGCCAAATATGGTTTAATATATCGCCGTCGTATATGGAGAAACTAAGAGTATTCGAGAGAAAATGCTTACGAGCGTGTACTCTCCAATACAGATCTGCTCACAGTAACTATTTAAAATACGTTTCAAATAAAAAGCTTTATAATGTAGCAAAGATAGGCAGGATCGATAACTTCATTATACACCTAATAAGGAATCATATTTTAAAATGCACTGAATGTTCCGAAAATAATTTGATTATGGCTCCATACTATGCTTCCAATGAATTTATTCATAAAACACTCCAAACTGGATTCGTACCACCTGAGGCTTTTGTATACCTCGATAGCAATGACTACATCCAAAACGAATTCGGCGTTCCTATACTTTATCATTTGTATAGACGAGCCAATATTAGAGCAATTCAAAGCAAACAACTTACAGATACTAATACAAGATATGACACTAGTGTTTATAATAAAGATAAAAATATGTTTCCAAACGTAAATATTAATAAATTTTGGTGGCTTACAAGGTAAGTTCCACTTCCTCTCGTTTTTACCTAAATAACTTTTATTTTTTATTAACCCTTATTTATTTAAGTAAGGTTTTTTGCTTATTTTTTCTTTACATTCAATAAGTAATATGTATATACAAATGAAACATTGTATAAAAAAATTAAAATTTATGTCAAAAATACAAATATTGTAATATTTAGTATACTAGAGAGCTCGATTAAGGGACAGTGTATAAAGGAGAAAATTTAAGATATAATTACTGTTTGTTTATTTAAGTTTAAGAATACATAAATCTGTTAAATAAACGCCTAAAAAAAAAAAAAAAAAAATCAATCTGAAATTGACCATTTACGGATGAAAAGAAGAAACATCTATTTTAATATGTTATATCAAATACATATTCAAAAGTATTGTACTCAAATATTAAGCTGTAGATCAGAATGGACACATGTAAGTAAATCAAAAATTTTTCATCTGGACGAAATAATGTATATGTATGCTTATTTATGGTGTAAAATAGGTTCGACATGGTTCTTTTTGGGAGGAAGACGTCCCATTGATGACAGAAGACGTATTTATTGAAAATTTTAGAATGTGTCGTGAAACATTTTATTTGCTTTGTTCCAAAATGGTTAACATCGCTAAGCAGGATACAAGATTCAGAAAATGCATTTCTCTAGAAAAACGTGTAGCTGTCGCTTTGTACACATTAAAATCATCATCTGAATACGCGTCCATTGGTCATATGTTCGGAATATCAAAGGCAAGCGTGTGTTTGATTTTAAGAAGTTTTTGTTCTGAGGTCTGGAACGCACTTTCTGGAGAATATTTGTCTCCAAATTTTTTAAACGAATCTAAAATTGAAGAGTGTGTTAATGGTTTTAAGGAACTTGGCTTTCCCAAATGTCTTGGAGCAATAGGTAAATACATTCATATGTTTATACAAATGTATTTAAAATATCTGTCTTGTCTACATTTTATTATTTTTATTTTCATTTTAGATGGGTGTCTTTTCGAAGTCCGACCACCCTCTTCAGAAACTACTGACTACTACAATTATAAGGGTTGGTACTCAACCATATTATTGGCCGTAGTTGATGCCAGGTACCGTTTTTTATACACGAATATAGGATGTCCAGGTCGGTGTAATGATTCATCAATATTTGAACAATCCCTATTAAGAAAGAAAATGGACATGCCTATACTTCAAGAAAAATCTATATATTTAAACGGCATTACAGTTCCTGTTATGTTCATTGGCGATTCTGCATTTAGACTGTCAGACTATATGATGAAACCGTACAATTTCCAAGTAAATGCACCCGATAAACAAAAACAGTCTAATTTATAAACGCATCATTGCCGCTTTATAAGTCATTAATAAGCAAAAGTCGAAAAAAGAGTATTTATAAATGTTTAATAGCCTATTAAACGTTTAATAAACATATCATAAATTTGAAATATTTATTGTAGCCTTTACCCTACTTTAAGCGTTTAATAAGTTGACATTTCAATGTTTGTTAAAATAAAATTTTAATAATTGCACGAAAAATTAAACATTTTTGTCTTTTTATTTATTTTAATAAAAAGGTTTAATACGCATACAATTTTTTTCATTAGAAAAACGATAACTAGTGTTTGAATTAATTTTAAATATAAACTGCTCGATAGATTTTTTTGCTAAAATAATGTGGGTCGCTAAATATGTTTTCTGTTGAAACTTAAAGTCGTTATAACTTTTTGCATAAAATATAAATAAAAAGCTATTAAGATTTATTTCAAATATTGCAAACCTTTTTTAACCATTCATTACACTTATATTTTAAAATGTCTTTCAAATAGGTAAAGTATTTGTTAAAGCAAACACAAAGTAGAAACCACATAGTGTATCGTCTGTTAGTTACTTGTTTGCCGCACGGAACAAAAATGTTTTGTTCTACATGCTTTGAATGGAACATGCAGCACAGCAATTACAAACAATAATATTTTAAATTTTGCATCAAAAATTTGCTTCATAGCACAAAAAGTGACGAAAGAAGCAAAACAATGTTTAGAGAACTGTAAAATTAAAGATATCAGGCAATGCTTTGGCGCCCTATGCTCCAATTGGAGTTAGAGGAACACATATATATATATAGGCAATGCTAGAACTCAAAATCTCTTAATATATTCGAGCTATCAAAAAAGGGATTAAATGTTAAAAAAAGAGGGCGCTATTATTGTTATATGGAATTGATTTAAAACTAATTTTTTGTAAAAATGTGTCCACCGGAAACCTCCCGACGAAATTAAATTTATAACTTTATAAATTTATTTCAGCAATTACCAAAAAAGCGCTTATAACAAATTAAATTGAAGTTAAAAAAACAATTTGTAGATTTACTGCCGTATTTTAAATGAGTCAACTATTAAACTTGAAAGCGGAGAGCTCAAAGGTATTTTGTTGGGAGACTCAGGATATAAGCTGCAGACTTATTTATTCTCCCCACTATCCAAACCACAGAATGAAAAGGAGATCAAATATAATGCTGCACAGATAAGCACTAGAAACTCTGTTAAACGTTGCTTTGGGGCTTGGAAGCAACGATTTCGCTGCTTGTTAGATGGGTTGACGGTTTATCTGGCAAAAGGGAAAACATTGATTATCGCCCTAGCAGTTCTTCACAACATTGCTATTGAGGAAAATGATATTGTTCCAGGTAAAAACATTTTAACTTAAAATATTTTGGCAGTTATATGTGGCTAAAAATGTTTTGTTAAAACTTAGGAGGTTTTATTTTCAAATCATCTGCGTATAAAAAATGTATAATAAAAATTGGTTAAATTATTCATTAAACATAAAGCTGTATAATCTTTTGTGGAACCAACAGAGTTTGAGCAGTAAAAATTTGATATTGCTAATAAATGATTTACATATTTCGCTTCTATTTCAATATGTAGTATGTATTTTATTAACAAAAAAAAAAAAAAAAAACATAAAATTATTTTAAATATTACGTTTTAAAAAACTGAAATTCATTTTAAATTGAAAACAAAACAGAAATTCACTTAAAATTCGATCGTTGTATGATCTCGTATTGTTTAATCCCCAGTTGTATGCATCACTATTACAAAAATTACAATTAAAATAACATGTTGTTGCCAACATAAAAATACAAAAGTAATATAAACGTTTAATTGTTAATCCACCCCTATTAAGCGTTTATAAATCTGACTTTTTATTAATGGCTTATAAAACAAAAAGTGTTTGATAACTATTGTAAGCATTAAAGCTGAAACAAGAAATTTTTATAAATTAGACCGAAAGTCTTTAATTATACGCTGTCCAAATGCCGCAGAGTCGTAGAAAATGCATTTGGTCATTTAAAAATTCGATTTAGGCGCCTTGGTAAGGGATTAGATAACCGGGTTGATAACGTCAACCTGATAATAAAGAGTTGCTGTGTTCTGCACAACTTTTTAAATGAAAATAATGAAAAAATCAATGAGAAATGGCAAAATAATAGTTTTGAAAATATTGAAATGATATTGAACCTTTTACGTATGATTCAAATCCAAAAGCCGATGAAATAAGAAATGCCATTGCAACTTCGTTATTAAGCAACTGAGTTTATTTACATTTGTTGTATGTTTTATCTGTAAACGTTTATTAACTGATAAATATGTAATGTGTATAACTAAAATAAATATGTATACAATTTACCCCCGTATTCATTAACCTGATTTTGAAAATAAAAAAAGGACATATAGAAAAAAAATTTATTTGACTTCAAGATTTTTTTATATATTTTACAGATATGTTCATATGTACATATTTATATATGTAAAGTAAATTAAACAAGTTAGAGTGCTATATTCGGCTGTGCCAAATCTTTGATACCCTCCACCGACAGTTCGAATGTGTAAGGAGTAATATCTGTATGATGTCTTTTTATTATTATTATCTTAAACTGTGACGATTTGTTATTAATTATGGTTTTAGGAGACTAAACTGTTTTCCGGGAGTAGTGTTTATATGGGGCTTAGTTTAAATTATGGACCGACCTTCGCGAAATTTTACAGTGTAATTTCTAGTCGAATAAAACGGACTTGTGCAAAATCTTATGTCATTCCGTGCATTTTTGCATCATTTATGTTAGTTTTTGTAACAAAATTATCAAGTTTTTGAAGGTGGTGGTTCCACATTTTGATTCATAGCTCTGGTCCTACTGAACCGATTTTGCTGAAATTCAATCCCAAACTGCTTAGGATAACTACAAGCAATTTGACACCTAGTTTGTTTATTTCTTTTGAGTTTTTCGAAAGTGAGCGTGTTTTCAACAGACGGACATGGCTAAATCGACTTAGAATTACTCAAGCAGCCAGAATATATATACTTTATGGGGTCTGAGATGAATAATAAAAAAGTTTCACACGGAATGACAAACTTAGTATACCCTCTTCACAACTAATTGTGGTGGAGGGTATAAAAATAACACATAAAAATTTACATTTACTTATAAATAATTAAAATTAGTTCAAACAAGTTAGAGTGCTATATTCGGCTGTGCCGAATCTTTGATACCCTCCACCGACAGTTCGAATGTTTAAGGAGTAATATCTGTATGATGTCTTTTTATTATTATTATCTTAAACTGTGACGATTTGTTATTAATTATGGTTTTAGGAGACTAAACTGTTTTCCGGGAGTAGGGCATATATGGGGCCTAGGGTAAATTATGTACCGATCTTCACGAAATTTCACAGTATCATTTATAGTCCTATAAAATTGTGACGAGCCAAAATTTGTTATGATTGCATTATTTTTTACGGTTTTAGGCGTACTAAACTGTTTTCCGGGAGTAGTGTTTATATGGGGCTTAGGGTAAATTATGGACCGACCTTCGCGAAATTTTACAGTGTAATTTCTAGTCGAATAAAACGGACTTGTGCAAAATCTTATGTCATTCCGTGCATTTTTGCATCATTTATGTTAGTTTTTGTAACAAAATTATCAAGTTTTTGAAGGTGGTGGTTCCACATTTTGATTCATAGCTCTGGTCCTACTGAACCGATTTGGCTGAAATTCAATCCCAAACTGCTTAGGATAACTACAAGCAATTTGGCACCTAGTTTGTTTATTTCTTTTGAGTTTTTCGAAAGTGAGCGTGTTTTCAACAGACGGACAGACGGACAGACAGACGGACATGGCTAAATCGACTTAGAATTACTCAAGCAGCCAGAATATATATACTTTATGGGGTCTGAGATGAATAATAAAAAAGTTTCACACGGAATGACAAACTTAGTATACCCTCTTCACAACTAATTGTGGTGGAGGGTATAAAAATTACATATTTAAAAAACTTTTAAGAATTTGGTTCCTTTCCTTCTCTATGGCAACCATTTCCTCTTGGAGCTTCAGCATTTTTTGGTCTGACTCAGAATGCTTTTGAGATTCGGATTTAATAATTTCGTTTGATTGTTTTAATATATTTTATATTTCTTCTTGATTGCTTTTTCGCTTTCTTTTGTTGGGTGTTATTTCATCGAGAGCACTTTGAGATGATGACTCTAATGTTGGTTCGAATTCATCATATTCATTTAAGACTTCAACAATATGAGTAAGTGAATTCGAACTTGTTGAAGGAGAATCTTCTGTAAGATGGAAGTTTAAAATATTTCAAAAGCACGTCAAAAATTGAAACTTAATTGTAATTCAATAATTCTAAAAAAACAACCACAAATATGTACTATCTGTAACACACAAAAATTATGTATGTATTTAATAAACTATTTTTACTTATACAAAATTAAAATGTAATTTGTATTTAATGTTACCCAAACTTTCATCCATTAGTGGCTCTATTGAATATGACTTGAATGGACCCAATATGGCATGCACTCTATCATAAAACTCCCACGTTGACGGAGACCCTCCGGATGGACCAATTTGTTTCTTTTCAAACCTTTATTATAAATAAAGCAACGATAGAAGCTATAATTACACATAGTCACATATAATTGGTTATGAATCCTACCTTTACTTAGTAGTTAAATTATGAAGCTTAGATTTAAGCTCATCATTGTTAAATTGGAAACCATTAACTTCCATTTCTGATTTTATTGTTTCCAAAATATGGCTGTTTCTTTTGCAGCCTCTGAACTCCTCTATATGGTCCCCCAAAGGGTTATGAAAAGGGATTCTGCATTGTGGCACCACTTCGTTTTTTTCTTACGTTTCCTAAAAAATTTTATTTAAAATTAAATAGAAATTCATTACTTATGCATTTTTTCAAAACAAACAATTTTAGGCTGTATTAAAAAAACGTTGGTGCACGTACATTTATACATACAATAAACATACCTTTTATTTTCGTTATCCATATTATATAAAACACTTTTCAATTAATTTTTTTAAACTTTTTCTTGATGTGTTCGTTTTTTTAACGCAAACTTTTTTAACTTAATTTTTTTTTTTTTATGAAATGTCAAATATAACTAGCGTTGCCAGAGCAAAATTTGAAAAAAACATAGTTGCATTAACAAAAACTGGTTGTTTGCAACTAGTTTATCTCAAAAGCTAGTTGCAAACGTGTTTATAATTTGTATGGATAAACAAGTTTCTTATACTAGTGTGATGTACGTGAGGGAAAATTCTTTTGTGAGGATTTTGAACTAAATCAAAACCTCAATTTCGCTTCGCGATGGACAGTGGCACGCTGGTGTTTGGGCTGAAGCTCGCCGGAAATGGGGGGTTCGTGTCCATCTACTCACACATACACAACTTAATTCGTGCCAAAAAAAAACGAAAGCTGTTGATAGACCGAAGCGACAAAAACAAAAAAAAACATTTAACTAAGACCGATTGTTGATTGATGATATCGAAAACTTAAACGTAGTTTTCGACAGGATTGCCTCGAGTCTTCAGGACCAGATGATTTTGTCCTGGACAGGCTGCCCACCCCATATGACATGTTACTGCCATCCGTGGCAATACTCATCGCCTGAAAAAATATTATTGTTTGGAGTAATGCCCCAAATCGTAACTTACCACTTCGTCTTACACCTGTTACCTTTCAACCAATAAAATTAATTAACGCATTTTCAATTCAAATTGTACATATACAAAAAAAGTATTTTTTCTTTATTTACGATAAATGGTTCTATTCTAGTTGTTAATCTCTACAATATTATACTGCAAGTTTATATTTTAGATTATTGTACTTAAATAAAAGAAATTATCTTTAAGCCGAAAAAAAATTTACAGATCTAAACATGAATTTTTGTTCATACGATGCATAAGTTTGTATAAATAAATACCCATATACGGTTGTTTAACTTGTATTTTTTTTTTTTTTTTAAATCATCAGAGTATATATTTATTTTATTACTTATACACGTAAGTATTTGTTAGTTTGTATAGGATATATATACAAGAATTTTATTTAATTCCGAGTTTAAGCGTTCGTTTCATTCGTTACCTAAGCCACTTATTTCTTTTTCCTATAAAATTATTCTTAGTTATTATCTTCTCATCTCAGTTGTTTATTTATTTATTGTTTAGTTTTAGTTATTTTCCGTTATTCGTTCCGATTTTTTTTCTTTTCTTTTTTTTTTTTTTTTTTTTGGTTATTTACCCGGTTATTTGTTTATTGTTCAAAATTTTTTCATTTTCGGAATGTCTTTGCAGATACTTATTCAAACATTTATTTAGATTTTTATTCGAATAATGTTTTAAATGTTTATCCGAAATATTTTTCTTTTGAGTCGACTAATTTCCTCACTACTCATTCAAATATTTATGCAGATGTTCATCAGAATAACGATTTGAATGTTTATTCGAATTATTTTTTTTCTCCGGACGAATTATAAATATTTATTCAGCTTTTCATTCGAATAATGATTTGATGTTTATTCGAATTATTATTATTTTTTTTTGACGAATTTTAAATATTTGTTCAAATATTTATTCAGATTTTCATTCGAATAATGATTAAGATGTCTATTCGAATTATTATTTTTTTTTTTTACGAATTTTAAATATTTGTTCAAATATTTATTCAGATTTTCATTCGAATAATGATTTAGATGTCTATTCGAATTATTTTATTTTCCTCTTCTTTTGACGAATTATAAATATTTATTCAAATATTTTTCAGGTTTTCATTCGAATAATGATTATTCAAATTATTTTATTTTTCGATTCGGCTAATTTTATTAATATTCATTTAAATCGTTATTCGGATGTTTATTCCACTAACTAATTTAACGTTCATTTGATCGTCCATTCGATTATCCATTCGAATCATTTATTCACTCGTATATTTAATCACCCATTCGAACATTACTTCAAAGATTTACTCCAACAAATGATTCGAATGTCTATTCGAATCTTTATTCGACCCGTTATTCATTTAATTATTTATCTCAATACTTATTTAAATAATGATCTGAATACTTATTTGAGTCCCTATTTGAGTAGTTATTTATTCAAATACTCATTTGAGCGAAGATTTGAGGATTTATTCGGATATTTATATGACGTTTTATTTTAAATATTCATTTGAATATTTATACGAGTGTTTATTTAAATATTCATTCGAGTATTCCCCTGAACAGCTACTTAAACAACTATCCGAATATTTATATAAATGTTTATTTAAAAAAAAAAGGTACTCGAATTTCCATATGAATGTTAATTTGAATTGTATCGTAATATTCATATGAACGTTCATTTAAACCGTCTTTGAATATTTAAATGAAAGTTCATTTCTAATATATCCTAACATTTGTGTTAACATTCACTTGAATATTTATCCTAATATTTATTTCGAACATTTATCCGAACATTTATTCGAATATTTATTTGAATAAGTATCGTGTCTTTGTCTTTTATTTATTTAGTCATTTACTTAAATATTAATGATTCAGTTATTCATTCGGTTATATATTCGGTTAGATTTGGTTAGTTATTATGTTAGCCTTAAATTTCTATGAAGTTATTTCTTTTTCGATTTTTATTTTGTTATTAATTCAAATGTTTCTTTAATTATTTATCTATTTTAAAATAAGTTTATCTTATCCTTCCTATGTAATAAAAAAAATTTCCTTCTTTTTCTTTCCTTTTTTTTTTATTAATAGTTATTTATTTTTGGATGTACGTTTTCTTTCGTTTTATTCTCAAAAAAAAATGTTTCTTCAAATATATACATATAAACCTTAATAACGTTATAATTAACTTAAATAAAGTTAAGAATATCTATTGATAGGATTAGGAAATAATATCTACGTCAAGGATTAGGTACGTATATTAAGTTTAGAATAGTGCATAAATAAAATAAATTAGTATGTAAGTCTAATAAGGCCGAGAGTTTATTTATTTATATTACGATATCGACAATTATAATTCCTATTAAAATAAACCTTGTTTTTTTAAAATAGCACTAACTTTTGTAGTTATAAGAATCATAGCAGTTAAGATGAGATAAGTAGTCATAAGTTATTTTTTTATTTTTTTTAGCCATAGGTAAGATAAGGGTTAAGTGTTGATAAAATTTAGTTAAAATCCTTAGGGTTAACGGTTATAAATTCAAATACGAAATTTAGGTTTAAGGAATTATTTTTAATACGAATAAATTTGTCAATTTAATGTGACAGCGAGAAGAAAAATGGATTTGATTCTTTTTCTTAAAAAAATTCTGCCCGAACTATAGGGGCGGGCGCAAAACGCAATGGGTTCTTTTGTCAACAAAATGTTACCTGGGGTTTGAAATCTAGAGCTAGGTGTTTCCTGAGAAGTTATCCGAGTTGATGTTGTTTGATTTAATAACTACAGATGTTGTTTAATTTATTTTGTTGTAAATTGGTTTATAGAGGTTTGAGGTTTGTTAAAGATGCTTTTGCTGTAGTTTTTTTTTCTTTTGTTGTTGTCTCTTTTTTTTATGCAAATAGTTTTATAGTTGGTTAAGGTTAATTAAAGATGTTGTTGTAGTTCTTATTTTGTTGTTCACTGTGGTCTTTTCTTTCTGTTGTAAATTGGTTTATAGTTGTTTTTTTTTTTAAAGGTATGTTAAAGGTGTTGTTCCCTTTTTTTTGTTGCAAATAGTTTTATAGTTGTTTAAGGCTTATTGAAGATGCTGTTGTTGTAGTTTTTTTTTTTTTTTTGGTTGTCGGACTTATTACCGGTGTTAGTTGCTGTCGTTTTATTTAGAGGTGCTTTTATGGACTTTTTCATGGTTTTTTCTATTTGCAGATTAGTTTTATGTGTTCGATGTTTGTTCCAGGTGGTGGTGGTAGCTTTTTTTTTGAAGTTGTCATCTTGGTTGGCGACGTTGGACTTAGGCTTATCGTTGAATTCGTAACAGGTGTTGTTATATCTGTTTCGTCACAGGTGTTTGTTGGATTGTTTTTATTGTTAGTGATTTTCTGGGGTTGTTACCGGTGTCAGCTCGATGGCCTAAAGAGGAAATGTTTTTTTTTTCGATTCCCCTTTTTTTTAACCATTAACCCCAACACAAAAAAAAACTTAGATTTTTCTTTTGGGAAGTATTGTTCTTAAATTACGGGTTCAAATACGAATATTCACAAAAATGCGGTTATGTTGCGTTGGGTAACGTTTGCCCTCGTGTAATGCGTTTTATTCTGACTGGGCGCCATTTTGTGTGATGTGCTTGACCGCCATTTTGTGTATGCCCGTTTCTCTCGAAACACGTTTTCTTTTTATTTTCCTCACTTTAAAATTTAGACGTAAATGGTTTCGATTTGAACGTCTTATTTTTTTTTTGTACGATCGCTAATTCTTTGCCTTTTTCCGGGTTTTATCTCCGATAGCCTTGGTAATTGCTTCCAAGATTGCTAAACTTAATAAGACTTTGCGCGATTTATCACCAGCACAACACCTGCCGAAACAATATGAGTTGGCATTTTGTGCCATAAAAAAAAACAAATATTATTCCTATCCGCACAAAATTTTATTTTCTTTTTTTTTTTTTAACCACCATTTTATTTTTTCCACTTTAATTTTAAAACAACTCCACGACCTGTATTTTCTGCACCTACTTAACGACCGGCTTTTGATAAAAGAATGCTTCTAGGCGAATTCTCTAGAATTTTCTATACCCACCCATTGCCATTGCCGTCAATTCGCCTTGGTAGAGTGGTATTTTTTTGTATGTTGGTTTTGTTGGTAGGGTTGTATTTTTTTCCATTCATACGGTGATGACATTCAGAGCTGGACAAATTCAATTATTATTTTTGAAAAAAAAAACGCTTAAATTAAACACATCACGGTGGTCGTCACACTAGTTTATCATCATAAACAACTTATAACCTGTTAATGGTGTAGGTGTAAATGCCCTATTAGTTTCAAAATTAACACCGATTTTAAGTGAAAATAGATGTATTCCAAACCATCAGTTCGGATTTAGAAGAAAACACAGCACAATCGAACAGACTCATCGAATAGTTAATGTCATAAGAAAAGCATTTGAAGAAAAAAAATATTGCTCAGCACTCTTCATCGTTGTTTCGCAAGCTTTTGATAAAGTCTGGCATGAAGGCTTATTACATAAATTGAAGAAAAATTTACCAGCAAACACACACAAGCTGCTAGAAAGCTACTTAGTCGGTCGTCAATTTATTATTAAAGAAGGAAATTTCTTAAGTTCACCTCAGCCCATTGGCGCTGGAGTCCCACAAGGCAGCATCCTGGGCCCTCTATTATACTTAATTTATACTTCGGACATGCCAACAAGCAACTACACCCAAACTTCAACATTTGCAGACGATACAGCTTTTTTAAGCGTCCACGAAAACCGTTATGAAGCATCTCGTTACTTACAGCATCATATATTTCAACTAGAAATATGGTTAAGACAATGGAGGATAATGGTCAATGAGCAAAAATGCGTGCACATAACATTCACCTTGCGCCGGGAATCTTGCCCCCATATTACAATCAATAATCAAATAATTCCTCAACATTCGCATGTAAAATATCTCGGTATACATCTGGATCGGCGATTAACGTGGAAATGCCATATAGAGGCAAAATTAACTCAAATTAAACTAAAAGCCATTCAAATTCATTGGCTTATTGGTAGAAACTCTGTCCTTAGTCTCGACTGCAAACTTCTTCTTTACAACTCCATCTTAAAGCCAATCTGGTGCTATGGTATTCAGTTATGGGGCACTGCCTCGGCCTCTAATACAGAAAAAATTCAAAGGCGCCAAAATAAAATTCTTCGAATAATCACAGCTGCCCCTTGGTATGTAAAAAACTCAAATATTCACAAGGATCTCAATGTTCCATTAGTCAAAACTATGATTACGAAATATGCAGTAAAATACTTAAAAAGGCTCGAATTGCATCCGAACCCACTAGCACGAAATATTTTAAATGATAGCGGCTACACTCGCTTAAGAAGAAGAGACACTGCAGCACTTATCCAATTAGATGAGCGATAAACACCTATATAAGTGAACAGAACCCGTGATGAAGAAAATTTTTGTCTGGCTCTGGCAGGACATAAAATAACGTATTAGGTTAAGATTTGATTAATTATTGTTAGTTCATATTTAATATATGAAGATTCAATTAATAAATAATGAGAAAAAAAAACAACAACAATAAAAAAAAAACCCACAGTTACAAACTACCCAGAAATTATTTGGAAGTTTTAAAGCCTTTCAAAATTAATACGTGTGAAACGCAAAACTTTCAACAAAGAAATTAAAACAAGCTTTTTGAAAACATGGGAATTAACAAGAGCTAGAAATCGGTTAATTTCGTGAGGAAATACGCTGTTTAATTCCAACAAACTACTTCCTAGTACAAGCCGAATTTTAAAATTAGCGCCATTCCCTGATGAATTGGAAATACTTAGAGTTGGTAGCCGTATATCTCGAGCTGAGGTTCCATTCCAAATAAAACACCCTATTTTATTGTCAAAAAAATCCACTGTCTCTACTTATCTTTTCAGAAGCTCATAAGACGACTTGTCATGTCAGCCTGTTGCTGATGCAGTCCTATGCTTTACGTCATTAGTGGATACTCTATGCACTTGATTTAGCAAAAATGGTCCAACGAAAGTGCATTGTATGTTTCATATACAAATACATGTCAACAGTTAATGAGCAACTTGCCAGCAGTACGGCTACAGCCGTGCATTTAAACACAGTTGACTCGACTACGCTGGCCCAATCAACATTAAGAATTCGATATTAAGAACTTCATCTACCTCTAAGGGATATATCTGCCTTTTTATATGTATGTGTACCAAGGCTATACAATTGGAAGCTGTAACTAGCCTCATCGTTGATGCATTTCTAGCAGCGTATCGTCGTTTTACGGCTCGCAGAGGTATCTGTACCGATTTATGCTCGGACTTTGGCACAAACTTCGTTGGAGCGAATAAATCACTTCAGGTCATTTATCAGAGAAAAAAAGTTGCGCTTTTCATTCCTCCAGCGTCACCCCATTTTGGCGAACTTTGGGAAGCGGAGGTCAAGTCAACTAAGCACCACTTACGTCGCCTTTTGAATGACTGCCATCTCAACTTTGAAGAACTGAGCACACTACTTGCACAGATTGAAAGCATACTAAACTTCAGGCCTCCGTGCCCGCTTTCCACTGATCTTGGAGATCACAACGCACTTACGCCTGCACACTTTTTAATTGGTGAACCAACAGTCTGCATACCAGATGAAAACGTATTGGATGTAAACCCCAATAGACTATGCCGTTGGAAACAAATTTAACGCTTGAAGCAACACTTTTGGGACAGATGGAATAAATAATATATGTGCCGTCTACAAATTCGCCCTAAATGGAATAAAATGGTAAATAATATTAAAGCTGGAGATTTAGTACTCTTACTACATGAAAAAAGTGTTCCCGACCAATTACCTCTAGCTAAAGTCGAAACGTTACATCCTGATCCTGACGGGTTAGTAAGAGTTGTTACACTTTACTGCAACAAAAAATGTATCAAACGTCCAATTACCAAAATTTATCTTCTACCGATAAATGAAGTCACTTCAACAGACGATGTCATTGGTCTGAAATCATCATAAAGAACCTAGGTTCTTGGGGGAGCATGTATGTGAGTTTTCAATTTCCAAACTAGGTTTAAGACAACAAAAATAATTTCTAAAATCATAAATATTTTTAAAAATCCATGTCTTAAAACCCTTAATACAAATCTGCTTATTACATACTTACGAGCAGGGTTTAAAAGCACTCATCAGCTGGATGCTTCTTATTTTTGCTTTTGCCACTGCTTTTGAAATTTTAAATTTTTTTGCCAAGAGCCAATGTTTTGTTTTTCGTTTGTGCAAAAAAGCAAATCTCCTATTTTGTATATTTTTAGTTTTTGACAATTGCTTTTTTATCAGCCAGCGACAAAAATGGATAACCTCCTAAAAGAAGAGCTAGTTAAAAAAGACAAACCAAAAACAAAATCTAAAATTCAAAGAACAAAAATTCTTCACTGGCTGGTAATAACAAAAAGCCGATTCAATGAAATGAAAAGCAGCTGAAGTGTGTTCTAAAAGCAGTCTGAGCAGAGCTATTAGCTCTGCAAAAAGGCAGTTTACAACGTTAAAATACTGATCAGTGTACAAGCGACGGAGGAAAGTGGGGAGGAAAAATAAATGTTTGCCTTTCATCAGTAATGTTGTTGTTGCTCGACAATTTGCATGACTACAGCACGAAATATGTGTGTGTGTGTATTTTGTTTTTCTAAAATATGTAGCAGCTGTGGCGGTAATCACACTGCCAATTATAGCGGATGCCCTGTATATAATATCGTCAAGCAGACGGTTGGACCGAAAACAAGTACCCCTCAAATGCAGGTTGCAAATCAAGTTAACACAAATGCAATTCAAACCCCCCAGCCTAGTAATAAAAGAACCTCTAACGCTAACGTCCTAAAATCAAACCATGAGCCAATGCAAGGTGCCTCGCCAAGTAATGCTGATCTCGAGTTTCTAATTTAAGTCGTTTTGAAAAAACCATGGAAACATTAGTGCAAACAGTAAATAATTTTACGAACACAATGGGTAATATGATGCAGGAAATTCTTAGAATGCAATCAATGTTATTGCAAGCTGTACTTAACAAGCCATGAACTGTATAAAAATTTGTTTTTGGAACGCAAACGGCATCCGCCAACATAAAAATGAACTAGAATACTTTCTTAAAAATAAACAAATTGATGTCATGATGGTTTCTGAAACTCATTTGACCTTAAAAAATACGTTTAAAATAAATGGTTATATACTATATGATACAAAGGACCCTCTAGATAGAGCTTGTGGAGGTGCTGCCATTTTAATAAGAACCAGAGTCAAACACTACCTAATGGGTGATCATCGTGAAGATTATCTTTAAGTAACAAACATTTGCGTTGAAGAATTAAATAGAAACGTAGTAATCTCATCGTTATACTCCCCACCTAGATATTCAATATCAGAAGGCCAATATTATAAATATTTTAAATCATTAGGACCCTGTTTCCTGGCCTGGACCTTCTGGTGGTCCCGACTTATAATACCAAAGGGTCGTGTTCTATTTAATACTATTTCTAAAATGGATTTGAATGTGATAGCGAGCGGACAACCAACATATTGGCCTACTGATCAGCAAAAAATACCAGATGTCATCGATTTTGGCGTGGTTAAAAACATTCCCTTAGAAACGATTTATGTTGAAGCTTCCTTAGAATTATCTTCCGACCACACACCAACAATTGTTACTTTAATGAACCCCAATAGAATTGTATCTCCAACTGGTTACTTAGCGACGCCAGCTACACAAATAAATTGGCTAAAATATAAAAAATATCTCAGCACCCATTGTACAGAAAATATTCCGCTTAGTACACCGGAATACGTAGATCGTGCTATTCTTAATTTTGACAGTTTTCTGAAGCTAGCTGTGCAACATTCCAGTATTACCCCAAAAAAACTAAAAATATTAAAACTTATTCCACAGATGTTGAGCGTCTCCTCTCTGAAAAAAGAAGAGCTTGAAGAGAGTGGCAATTGCACAGATCCTCTCAACTTAAGAGTTTGTTAAAAGAGTGAACAAGAAGGCTAAGAAAGTTACTACAGACACAGAAAACGGATTCTCTGCAAAAATATCTTAAGGAACTTGATGCAACCCCGCAATCAGACTACTCATTATGGCGTGCAGCTAAAAATCTAAAAAGGCCAGTTGTCTCTAAGCCACCATTAAGAAACTTGAACGGAAGTTGGGCAAGAAATGATAACGAAAAGGAAAATCTGTTTGTTAATCATTTAAAAAACGTATTTACCCCAAATATATCTCACGATACTGCGGTCGAGTTACCACCTGTTCCTGCTAGAGCAGCTGTTCCCCTAAGATTTGAGATAAGAGAAATCGAAAAGGCTGTTTGTGAATTAAACCCCAAAAAAGCCCCTGGTTTTGATAACATCAGCAACAAAATGCTTTTGGAGCTACCCAGCACAGCAAAGAAAATTATTCTATTAATTTTCAATGCTATCTTACGTCTTCAATACTATCCTCAAAAGTGGAAGGTTTCCTTAGTCACCATGATACCTAAACCAGGAAAGGATCACAAAAAAGTTGAGTCATATAGTCCTATAAGCTTACTTTCTAATATATCAAAGCTGTTTGAGAGGCTGTTAGTGTCAAAATTAACTCCAATTTTAAGTGAAAATAGATGTATTCCTAATTACCAATTCGGCTTTAGAAAAGAACACAGCACAATTGAACAAACCCATCGTATAGTAAACGCCATAAGAAAAGCCTTTAAAGAAAGAATATATTGTTCCGCTCTCTTCATCGATGTTTCTCAAGCTTTTGATAAAGTCTGGCATGAAGGCTTATTACATAAATTGAAGCAAAATTTACCAGCAAACTCACACAAGCTGCTAGAAAGCTACTTAGTCGGTAGTCAATTTATTATTAAAGAAGGGAATTTCTTTAGTTCACCTCAGCCAATTGGCGCTGGAGTCCCACAGGGCAGCATTCTGGGGCCCCTATTATACTTAATTTATACTTCGGACATGCCAACAAACAATTACACACAAACTTCGACATTTGCGGACGACACAGCTTTTCTAAGCGTGCACAAAAATCGTCATGAAGCATCACGTTACTTACAGGATCATATATTTCAACTAGAAATATGGTTAAGACAATGGAGGATAATGGTCAATGAGCAAAAATGCGTGCATATAACATTCACCTTGCGTCGGGAATCATGCCCCTTTTTAAAATCAATAATCAAATAATACCTCAAAATTCGAATGTAAAATATCTCGGTATACATTTAGATCGTCGTTTGGCGTGGAAAAGCCATATAGAGGCAAAATTACCTCAGATGAAACTAAAAGCCATAAAAATTCATTGGCTTATTGAAAGAAACTCTGTTCTTAGTCTCGACTGCAAACTTCTACTTTACAACTCTATTCTAAAGCCAATCTAGTGCTATGGTGTTCAGTTATGGGGCACTGCCTCGGCTTTTAATATCGAAAAAATTCAAAGGCGCCAAAATAAACTTCTTCGAATAATCACAGCTGCCCCTTGGTATGTTAAAAATTCAAATATTCACCAGGATCTTAATGTTCCTTTAGTAAAAACTATGATTACGAAATATGCAGTAAAATACTTAAAAAGGCTCGAATTGCATCCGAACCCACTAGCTCGAAATATTTTATATGATAGCGGCCACACTCGCTTAAGAAGAAGAGACACTGCAGCACTTATCCAATTAGATGAGCGATAAACACCTAGATAAGTGAACAGAACCTGTGATGAAGAAAATTTTTGTCTGGCACTGGCAGGACATAAAATAAAGTATTAGGTTATATTTTTAGTTAAGGCAACCAGCAAAGTGTCTTGGATTTTTTATTGTACAGAAAACAAAAACAAATTCTTGTTGGGTTTGTTTAATAAATTTAATAATCGTTTATTAATATGGGAGCTGCTCTACAGGTTGGTTGGTTAATTTGTTTTTTAACGAGTTAGTGGTTCACAGCAAAAATCCGACACTTCGTTTTGAAACAAGGAAACTTAGGTTTTTAGGACGAATCTGACCATATCTGAAATGCATAAATCCAGTCGAGATACAAGATAATAAAGAAATTGACAGGAATCTTAGGTTTTTGGGACGAATCTGACCATATCTCAAATGCATAAAGAAATGGACAGTCGGGTAAAAACTGGTAACCCATAGTGCATGGCTTACACATTTTTTTCTTACGATAAATTTTAAACTTAATATGAAAATATGCTATTTAAGTATCGTTGTTCGATTAATCGATTGGATACTCTATTAAAAACGCCTAAAACCTTAGAAGATATCGAGCCCTTACGGCGGAAATAGTGTAAGCGACAAAAACAAAATTTTACAGGAGAAGGTTTTTTCTAATTATCTCTGCGTTTAGTCTAAGAATTACCGTGAAATTTGATATACAGTCAAATCCCGATAATTCGTACCCCGATAAATCGTAATTCCCGATAATTCGTAATAAACTGTCGGTCCCTTGAAAAAATCTCGTTAATTCGTAAAATTTCATACATTTTGGTCCCCTCGCTAATTCGTAATTTTTTTTTTCAAATAAAATCTTCTTTACCCCTTATAAATCGTAATTGTTTGCTAACTATCACTTATAATTCGTAATAAAAACAACAGAAACATGGAAAGAATGATTTGTTGTTTACCGCTATTTTTTTTGCGTGGGTTTTTGCTTGTGTGTGTGTTTATTTTCTTAAGATCAGTTTGTTACATGAATAATTTTTATGTATAATTTTTATATATTTTATTTTTAACAATTGTCTTTTATGTTTCTTTTATCGTTTTAGCAAATAAATTGAAAAACCCCGTTAATTCGTATTTATTTTATTTTAACCCCGTTAAATCGAAACCCCGCTAAATCGAAAACCCCTATAATTCGTAAGAAATGGCCGGTCCCTTGCAACTACGAATTATCGGGATTCTACTGTATAAGCATTATTTTATCCAATATTTATGATAAAATTGGTTTTACTTACATATCCACAACATAACGGGTATTTTTGTCGCTTACGTTATTTTCGCTGTCATGCTGGCAAGCTACGGACTAATGTTGTGTCGGTTACGTTAAAACAATTTAAAAAAAAAAAATAATTTTCTGTCTTCATATTTTTTTTATTTTCAAAATTTGTTTATGTATACAAATAAAAATTAAAGTTTTTAACCTTAAATTCAATGGTTGTTATAAAAAAAAATTAGAAAAATTACTTCAGAACTAAACTTTTAATTTCAGTACGAATTATTCTTATATACATAAATAAAAATTAAAGTATTAAACCTTAAATTCGATAGTTAAGATAAAAATGAAAAATAAACCTAAAAACTGACTTCAGATTAAATTTCGTCTTCTTGGTCTGTTTCAGGTAATGAATCTTTAACAGACACATCGTGTTTTAAATTTAAATATTCGTTATGAAACTTTTTAGGTATGGTATTTTTTTCGCAAAGTGTTTTTAAATCCTTGTATTTTCTTAAAGAAATTTTTAAAATATCGTCATATAAAGACAGAGGTCCATTGGTTATGATGGCAGAATTGCGTCTTGATCGCGCAATTGAGTTGACATCAATTTCTTTAATTTCTGAGTGATCAAAATATCCATATTTAAGTTTTATAATGGGACTATTTTTTTCAAATGATGCAGAACGTAAAGTTGGAAAAGAAATATTTGTTGAATTGGGAAGCATTGCTTGAGAAAACGTTTTCCAATCTTTAAAATCGAGATGATTCATTACAATACATTTATAAGCATTTGGATTAGTTCTCGCATTAGAAATCATAGTAAACCATTCACTTGGAGCCCAAACTGTTCTTTCCCGAATAAATGTTTCAATAGTACTATGAATGGAGTCAACGGGCATCATGGTATGTCCAGGTAACAATCTTCAGATTCTAATTCCTCAGAATCAGAATTGCTGTCGCTGTATGGAACAAGCGATTTTTTTGTTGGAAACTGAAACAGAAATTTCTTTATAACAAAATATTTAAATTAAAAAACACACTTACCTCAAGTTGATTTAAAGACATTACAAAAGAAATAGTAAAATCGTGAATTAATTGTATATTATCACTTAATTTGTTTTAGAAAATTTTAATGTAAGCGACACTTCGCAGTCACAAAAAATGTAAACAAACTAAGAATGTTCACTTACCTTAAAATTGCTTTTGCTGTAAATTCGTAACGGAACTTTTAACAGTTATGAAATTTTTAGAGATGATGCAAATAATAGTAAGTAATCGATTTTTATCAAAAAACGAAAATCGATAAAAGTGTCGCTTACACTATTTCCGCCGTAAGGGCTCGATATATTTATTACGGTAAAATTTGTTCCAACTTAGCTTCATTCGGCCAGAAAAAATTTCATTTAATTTTGTAATATACGGTCCATAATTTACCTTATTTCCCAAAGTAAGCAACCTGCTGAAATTCACTGTAAACGCTTAAACTAATTACACCGCTTTATTAAATTTATTGAAATTTCTGTTTTTTCATTTCCAGTAATAACTCTTAAGAGTTTTGGGATGATTGATAACTTACAATGGGTCCAATATAAATTCCCCTCCTAAAAATCATTTAGGTTCGGCTAAAAAAATCATGATATGTATTTTACCCAAGCTAGTTCAAATTTCTAAAAAGAAAAGCATAAAACTTTCTTACTGTCGGTCAATAATTTAATATATCGAGCCTTTGGTGCAATACCGTAGTAATTCAAAAAATCGTGAACTGAGAAAAATGCATTTGAAGTTTTCAGCCATATTTTTGATAGTATTTTTGTTTACTAAAGTTATTTTTTTACAAGTTTTTAAAAAAAGAGGAATGTTTTGTAATTAAAAAAAGGTGAAAAATTATTAATAATATCAAATATTTTTTTTATATTAATATAAATATGGTTGAAAATAGCTAGAGGCAATAAAGACATTTTTAGCTGTAAAATCTGAACAGTTAGATATAGAACCATAATCTTTTTTTCTTTAGATAGACATTTCTCCAAAGATCATTTCTGCATACCCAGCTCAAAAAATTCAAATTTTGAGTTACTACGATATTGCACCAAAGGCTCGATATGTAGGTCTTAACCGCAACCAAATTTAATGCTGACGTCCGTCCTTATAAAGATTAATTACTTATATGTAGATAAATATCCTATAGTGCCCTCTTCTAAAATATTCGAACTGTCGGTGGAGGGTATCAAAGATTCGGCACAGCCGAATAAACCACACTAACTTGTTTTTAGTTATTTAGTTGGAATAAAAACTGTTGAACTGAATTTTTGAGAACAATACAAAATTTAATTTTTAAAGAAACAATTAAATTTGCCTCTTATTTGACGATTTTGACGAATTTTCTTAAAAGTTTTGCGTTTTTTTAAGAAAACAGCATAACAACTCTGACCCTATTTAAAATGTCTGTGCATGGAAAGTGCAACGCCTACTTTTCCAATTCCGCCCATTTTTAGGGAAGTTGTGTATGAATAACCAAGATGCCTGTATCTTTTTGAAAGCTTTGGCTCTTACCGTTCTCCAGATATACAAAAGAGGCAGTCGTGGTTTTTTTTCTCACATCTTAGTCATTTAGGAGCTGATAATTTCAACATACACACGGACAGACGGTCAACCGGATTTGATATTTTCCTATTATAAGGATTCAGAATATATATCTTTTATAGGGTCTAGGATCAATATTGTGGAAGTCACAAACGGAATGTCACAGTTATATATACCCTTTTACCTTTGGTGAAATGTATAAAAGAAAAAACCCAACAAAAAGAATTAAAACAACACAAGTTATGAAATCGTATAAGATTAACGTCATAGTTGTAGGTAGTGCACTAAATATCGATTTAAATCCGCAGTGCACTTTCTCTTAAAAAAACTGCAAAAAAATTAGTTTGCACTCTTTTTTACCAACTTTAGTGATGATTGTTATTTTTTTAACTTCCACTAAAAAAATTTTGTGATAGTGCAAATTTTTTCACTATCACTAAACGCAGATTGAATGCAAAAATCTGCACTCAATTTAAATTGTGCAAAATTTGGACATGCTATCAAAAAATCTGCATACAAATATTGTCTCACTTAAATTTAAAAAATGAAACTTTGTTTGTGCATGGTTTTTAATTTCTTTTGAGGATATGCATAAGTATAGAACATTAAATAAAATGAAATTTTGTCAATAACGGTATAATTATTGGCTTTAATTATGAAAAAACAAGTTTTTAATTTTAAAATTAGTGCAACAATTTTAGTTGCACTCAAATGAGTGAAGAAAAAAAAGTTGCAATAAGTTGATGATTGCTTTTTTTTAATCAAACTATTTTTTTTTTTTTGAGTGCAAAATTTTTAACATCACTATCACTCATGTCTAGTGAGGCTGCAAAATTTCTATTCATCACACAACATCAACAAAATGATTTCAATATTTTTGCACTATCACTAATGTAAATTGAAACTGAAAAATTAGTGCACTACCCCCTATGATCTATGATTAACATAAATACATGTTTCCCTTGTTTAAGATTAAGATAAACATGAAAGAGGTGTTCTCTAATTCTGCCGACGTTCTCTCAGATATTTTTTCAGTTGTAGACCCAGTGTTAAAGAAACAAAAAGTTAAAAAGCTAAAAGTAATATTTTCTTACGTTTTTTTCATTTTCGTTTAAGGTTCTGTGTAATACTGGTGGATTGAATCACATACCTTTGCGTCATCTACCAACGAATGTGGAACATTTATCTTTGACAAAAAATCATTTTCCTGTTATCAAACCGGATTCGTTTTCTGGCTTACGTGCTTTAAAGAAACTTTCACTAGATGGAAACAACATAACTAAAATTAAGCAATTTGCATTTCGCGGCCTTCCACGTCTCAAGGAGTTATCAATACAATACACACCACTTCAGGTAGTAACGAGTTTTGCCTTTGCTGGCCTCCAAAATCTATCCACCATACTGCTGAGCCACAATCAAATTGCCACCATCGAGGCGTATGCATTCGCTGGCACATCCAATGTTAAACTTATTCTCTTGTCAAGCAATCCTCTGTTACGCATTGAGAGTTTTGCATTTTCTAGCCTCACACAAGTGGGTCATCTATTGTTGCCAGCCGGCATAAGGATGTTAGAGTCGGATGCCTTTTCTGGCATGTATACAGTTGGTTTACTGAAAATGGCATATATGGATCTTGAGCATATACGGCCGTACACTTTTCGTGGCCTATCGAACGTATTATTGCTCACCATACAAGAGTCTGATTTAGGTGTAATAAGCAGCAAAGCTTTCTCTGGATTGACGCAGGTGGACACATTGCAACTGCTTAATAATAAGATAGATATAATTGAAGCATTGGATTTCAACGAGACATCGGCCATCACACATTTAAAATTGCACGGCAATCATTTTCTACAGACACCTGAAGCTGATGCCATCTGCCTGGATGGAGTGGAAAGTTTGGAATTGCACGACAATTACTTTCCATGTGGCTGCCATTTGCAAAATCTATTCGATGGTGCATTTGCCTTAAAGACACCAAACTCCACACTCATACTGCTAGAGCACAACTATTGTATTTCACCCATCGAACTAAATGGTCGACTAATAGCTGACATCAACATAGAAATTATGGCACCTTGTCAAGAGCATCTAATGCAAGGCAATTTTGGTTCAAAAGCAAATAACTTAAAATGCCACTATCTATATTTCAGCGGAATAGTCCTATGGGTGAAAAGCCTTGCAGCTAAAAAATCATAGCAGTAAAATGCAACGACTATCCTTATCTTCAAATACATATGTACATACACATAATGGTGTCGTTTTATACGATGGAAAATAAAGCTTTGTTATCCAGATTTGTGTGATTTGTTCGTCATAATAATGTTGGTCTACTGCATTTCTTTTGTTTCAATAATACACATTCTAATACTTAGTCCGTATTCCAAAGTTAAACATAAAACATTTATTTAATTTTTTTTTTTTGCTTTATAAATTATTTTGCTATTCTCCATTTGAAACTTTTTCTACATGTTACTAAAAAAAATAATAAAAACAATTAAACATATAGTGTCTATTAAACAATTAAATATTATTATTAAGCCAATTTTCAAACGAGTTTATTATACCCGCAAAAAAAAAAAAGTGTTGGAAGTAACCATATTCTAAGAGCAATATGGTAAAACAGTGCTAATATTCATTTTTAATCACATAATGATTAAATATGGAAATATTGTCCAAATAACCCGTAATTTGCTCAAAAGTAACCATAATTTGTTTAAAATTAAAAAAAATTTACCGTAACAATTTGAACCATTGAGAATTTGAAACTTTAAAGTTGGCTTTTAGAAATTTACTCCGAATTTAATATTATCATCAGTTCTCTGCGGCTATAGTTTTTTAAGTTCTTATTCCAAACACTCCTAATGTCACAGATCGGCAGTTTTTATTATTCCAAATGTTATTGCATGGTTTGTGATTTATTGTGATACAGACGTGTATTCTTAACCGCGCATACAATTTGAATTATTACATTTGAATTTTTTTTTTTTATAAACATTTAGCGATTTGACGCAAAATAAATGATTTTTTTTTTAAATAAATTATTTTACATAAAAGGGAACAATTATCAAAAACTTAAAATTAAATAAAGAAAAATAAAAAAATATATACATCTGAGCACAAACATTTTAGTTTAAAATTCTTATTATACAATAAATAATACAAGTATTAAAAGCACAGCAAAACGGTGAAAAACAAAAATAACTTTTTGCATGAGTTAAAACAAAGAAACAAAAATAAAACTAAATGAAAGAGATGTGTATGTAACAGTTCATGCAAACGAAAATAATGCTGAAATAAATAAAACAAAACAAAACAATATTAACTACCTAACGGAAAGGTCAAATTTTTGCACACGTTCCCTTTCACCCTCGGTGTTTACAAAAACAGTGGATAGTGATACATTAAAAAATATTACACTGTCTCTTGGGTCAAGTGTTGCCGAGCCCGCAAGTGTTGCTAAACCCGCAAGTACTGCCGCGACGGTAAAAACAATTTTAGTAAGAAATGATACCAGGAACTCAAACACAATAAAAAACCCTATAGTAAAAAATTGTCAAAAGCCTTAAATACAAATTGATATGGACAGGTATATAACAGTTCTTAAGCGGGGTCGCAGCCCTACCTATTCAGCTGTTGCTTCTGCCACAAAAGTACCATCTTTTGATAGAATACACTCACAAAATAGTTTTTCTATTCTGGAAAGTAATTCTCTGAAGCACCAAACGTGATTTAATCGTCCTAGCCTCCGCCGTTTTACCTTAGGGAGCAAAACTCAAATGAGCTAATAAAGAGTTTTATCTTGGTGATAGGTGAAAATTCGTTTTACGTAGCTGCAATCAAGCGTGGTAGTATAAACGAGACAAAAATTCAAGTTAATCATGAGAATGATTTTCGTAAAATTATTAACTAATTTGAAGAACTTAAAAAAAGCTTTTATACATACCAACTGAAAAGCAGTAAAGATCTTCAGGGGATTCGATTCTGGTTTTGTGAAACTGTAAAATGAAAAAAAATTTTAATTTTCGTCTTCATAAGCACTTTTCACATTATCACTTCACATTTACACAATTGCGATTCCCGTTCTTTTAATGCAAAAGTGTTTAACATATATTGATAAAATAACCACAATACTAATTGTTAAATTAATAAAATGTAAAAGTCAAATGCAGTTATCGAAGTTTAGGATTTTTGAAACGGCGCTAAGCCGCAAACGAGTTTTTTAACTGCTTGAGCCGCATGCATTTATTATTGCTAAAAGATTTTTAACTTTATATGTACATTAGGGGTGGAATAGTGCACGACTATTTGATTTCGATACTCTAGAACTCCCAATTTTGTGAAGTTTATAAAGATAAATGGCTCCTCATCGGGGTCAAAGCTAGGGGAAAACGACACAAAAGCCATAAAACGCTTCACAGCTGTCCCTGAGTCGCTCCTAGAGGGGTAAAATATAAGACTGACTCCCAATTATATTTCCCCCCCTACATTTTTATTAACATACTAACCCCCTGTCTGTGCTCCTTAAGGGGGCTCCCATACTAAATATTATTTCTTAGTAAATTACCCGCCACCGCCCTAAGTAGCCCTAGAGTACCCCTAGAGGGGTCATTTATATGACGGACCCCCAATATTTTTGCTACCCGAGCATTTTTTCAGAACATACCTAGTTTCCATCTTTAATCATTAGGGTCGTCCCCATACAAAAATTTCGAAAATGGAGGAGCTGCACAACATATGTTCGCATAACTCAAAAACGCTTTAGCTTATTGAAAAAACTAAAAAAACCGAAACTCCGCAATAAAATCCTTTAAGAAAAGTTTTTCAAATATGCACAGTCGTTTTAGAAACATATTTTTTTTTTTCTAAAAAAAAATTGTAATTTTAACAAGTAAGAGTGTTATATATGGCTATGCTGAATCAAAAAGTTATATACATAAATAACGTTCTTTAGATAGGTATAAATAAATATAAATTAAGCCACGCCAACTTTTCATTTCGTCATGCCGAAGAATATAAAAAAAAACAAAAAATTTATATATGTACCTAAGCCCGTTTCCTCTTTTGCCAGAGTTGATGTTTGAAATTCGTTTTATAATCTTAAAATCGTTTTTTAGAACATAAAAAAATTAATAAAAAAAATTATTTTTGGGATTCGAACTGGCAATATCATCAGTCTCAGGAGAGAACTTAACAACTCGGCTACGAATGCTTTTATTGAAGAAGCGTTAAGTTAAAATATATTGAGTCTATGAGTTTGTTTCTTGATTTGAGCGGCATATCATATACATGCATTAATGTGTATGTGGATGCTTAAAATTAAACACATTACAAATAAAATTCACCACTTGTAGTGAAGGGTATAAAAAAACAACAACAACAAAAAACACATTACCAACACTGTATTACCATAGCCACTGTATGACCGTAGAAACCAAAATTGAATTGGTTCGTTTGGTAATACAGTGTTCATATGGTAATGTCACGTCTAATTGGACCTTAAAAGGAAAAAATTTGAGGCAGTCGTAGTTTTTAACTCATATCTCAGCGATTTGTGGACCGATCTTGCTGAATTTCAAAAGCAAACAATTCCGGACCATATGTGACATAAATGTATAATAACCTGGCCCCCATCATATATGAGGTCTTCGGAAAATTCATTTCAACGGACAGACGGACATCGTTAAATCAACTTCGCTCCCCATAAGGACCCAGAATATATATAAGGTACGTTCGTAAATGCAGTTGTTGCGCATCCGTTGCGCATTAGTAAAGTTGAATGTTCATAAATGCATCACTTGTAAGAAACTTGGAAATATTGGCAATTATTGCATCAGTTAATTTTCTGATGCAATAACTTTTAACATTAAAGAACTCGTTTTATATTTCTTTTTGATGCTTTTTCTTGTAATTTATAAGAAAACTATTACTTTTTGTTAAATATTTTCCATAAAATTTGCCATCGCGATTGTTGATAACATATTTCTTTAAAATTTTATGTTCGCTCATTAAACTTTTAAAATTTAGCTTCTGTTCAAAAATCCAAACTTTGCACAGCTGTTGTGCAGTAAAAAAGCATCAGCATCACAAGTGCAACTGGTGATCACGCATCAGCAACAAAATTTTGCATCACTGCCGCAGTGATGCACAGTTTTGATGCATTTACGAACGTACCCATACTTTATAGGGTCTAACATCAATATTATAGAAATTACAAACGGAATGACAAACTTATATATACCCTATTTTACAAAATGTAAAATCGATCAATCAATGAGTTGACAAATGAGTTTTTTGGGCAAACATCTTTCTTGCCCGCGCGATTTCCCCAAAATATTTATTGGAGTAAACTTGAGTAACATAATAATTTTGGCATAAAAATGACATCTACGAAAATAATGTTGTTATTGACTTAAAGTAAAAGTTTTCTTTTAGGGTATTTATATAAAAGCTTGTTTTTTAAAAAGGTTTTTTACTTTTAATTTATTTTTCAGTAGTTAAAACCAATCACATCAAGTTATTTAATTTATTTGTTTTTCTACACAAATAAATTTTGCGACAAATTTTTACATCGTGTAAATTGTGTGATGACAATTGACAAGATTTTATATCATAGTTTCGGTCTAGATTGCAATTTTAGTTGCAGCAATTCTTGAGTTTATTGGTGAGAGGGGTGAGAAAATTTGGGAGGGGTACTCATCTCACCGATAAAATCAAGAATTTCTGCAAAAAAAATTGCAAATCTGGACAATGAACTATAAAATACGTAATGACGCTATTACTTGGTAGTAAAAGTACATTTCTTTCGTTTTAGCGCATTTAAATAAAAACTTGTTTTGTAAAAAGATTTTGTACTCTTTTTTAAATTTATTTTTCGAGTTATTCTTAGCAAGCCTTTTCTTTTGATACTAGGGTTTTTTCCCGGGATTTCCTGGGATTTTGTTTGCGGGATCCCGGGAAACAAAAAATTGCTCATAGTTTCAGAAAACAGCTATTTTTACTCCGAATTTTAGTTTTCTTTTCTCTAAAAATTAGCATTTGTGGATGGGTTTTCGATTAGATCAATTACAAGAAGTGAGTGCATACGTAAATCAATGTCTCTTGCTGCAATAAATCTATTTAAAGCAGAATGGGCGGTGCAACAGTTGATATTTAATAAATTTAGTGAAGGGAAGAGTTGATAAAGAACATAAATTCAAAATAAGATGCAGGCAGTAAATTTTCATTGTCCATGGACAAGTCTTAAAAATAGAAGATTCCTAAACATATCGCTCCTTTATTGCAACATAGTCATATCTACAAAAAAAAAATCAAGCTTGGCAATATACCCGGAAATGTGGGGAAACCGAAATAAAAACAATAAGGAAACTCGTGTAAGATACTTTAACATACAATTTGAAAGACACATTGTCCTAAAGATTACAGATGGGCGTAATAAAAAGATAAGGTTAGTAAGAAGTAATCCGGATGATGCTATTTTTGGCATCAACCTTGACATCAGAAGCATGCAACGGCGGTGCACTTTTAACTATTTGTTTGACTTCGGTAAAAAAAGTGAACGAAATTTTTCGGAAACATGGTAATCAGTAAATAAAATCAGAAATATAATCGTTAACGACTCACTAAACGCTTTGAGTTTTAAGCCGTAAAAAAATGTTAATATATTTATTAAAATATTTTATGAATTAACTTTTTGATCCCATATCTTGAGTTTCTCAATTTTTGTTTGTTTTTTTTGTTGTTTTATGAATTAAATTGTTATGTTTATGTTATCTTGTATCTAGAGCATAATCATTTGCATATAAAAGCGTAAGATAATAATAATTTAAGTTCCGCTTTCAATCTTCAATTAATTTTTGTAGTATTTAAGCATTTTTTTACTTACTTTGTAAACAAGTTCCCTTACGTTTGTTTATAAAAGTTTTTTTCATTAATTAAAAAGAAATTTACTTTGTATTATTTGTATGGAGCGGGATCCCGGGAATTTTAAACAAATTTCCCGCTTTCCCGGGAATCAAAAAACTCCGGGAAAAAAACTCTGGGCCTGTTCGGAAATGCATCACTGCGCTGCATCTGATGCGCATCTGTGATTAGTTTGCGATGCTGATGCAAATCAGCTGATGCGCAGACGAAAAATAAATAAATTGTTTACAATAACGACGCGGGAATATTAAAAATGGACAAATTAATAATTAATTTATTTATTGACTTGGATGAAACCAAAAATGTTTCAAAATTGTGGAAACAGCAATATAAAAGGCACTTGAGATATAAAAAAAGGCATGTATTGCTTAAAACTTTGTGTTCCAAAAACAGGCAAATCCCAAAAGTAATGAAATATGTTTATATTATAAAGCAATATCCGGATGATATATTTTTTGCCCACTTTCGAATGAACCGCTCAACATTTGAGGTATGTATGTCCATAAAAATACAATTATTAAAAATAGTTTCATAGTTTCAGAAAACAGCTATTTTTACTCCGAATTTTAGTTTTCTTTTCTCTAAAAATTAGCATTAGTGGATGGGTTTTCGATTAGATCAATTACAAGAAGTGAGTGCATACGTAAATCAATGTCTCTTGCTGCAATAAATCTATTTAAAGCAGAATGGGCGGTGCAACAGTTGATATTTAATAAATTTAGTGAAGGGAAGAGTTGATAAAGAACATAAATTCAAAATAAGATGCAGGCAGTAAATTTTCATTGTCCATGGACAAGTCTAAAAAATAGAAGATTCCTAAACATATCGCTCCTTTATTGCAACATAGTCATATCTACAAAAAAAAAAATCAAGCTTGGCAATATACCCGGAAATGTGGGGAAACCGAAATAAAAACAATAAGAAAACTCGTGTAAGATACTTTAACATACAATTTGAAAGACACATTGTCCTAAAGATTACAGATGGGCGTAATGAAAAGATAAGGTTAGTAAGAAGTAATCCGGATGATGCTATTTTTGGCATCAACCTTGACATCAGAAGCATGCAACGGCGGTGCACTTTTAACTATTTGTTTGACTTCGGTAAAAAAAGTGAACGAAATTTTTCGGAAACATGGTAATCAGTAAATAAAATCAGAAATATAATCGTTGACGACTCACTAAACGCTTTGAGTTTTAAGCCGTAAAAAAATGTTAATATATTTATTAAAATATTTTATAAATTAACTTTTTGATCCCATATCTTGAGTTTCTCAATTTTTGTTTGTTTTTTTTGTTGTTTTATGAATTAAATTGTTATGTTTATGTTATCTTGTATCTAGAGCATAATCATTTGCATATAAAAGCGTAAGATAATAATAATTTAAGTTCCGCTTTCAATCTTCAATTAATTTTTGTAGTATTTAAGCATTTTTTTACTTACTTTGTAAACAAGTTCCCTTACGTTTGTTTATAAAAGTTTTTTTCATTAATTAAAAAGAAATTTACTTTGTATTATTTGTATGGAGCGGGATCCCGGGAATTTTAAACAAATTTCCCGCTTTCCCGGGAATCAAAAAACTCCGGGAAAAAAACTCTGGGCCTGTTCGGAAATGCATCACTGCGCTGCATCTGATGCGCATCTGTGATTAGTTTGCGATGCTGATGCAAATCAGCTGATGCGCAGACGAAAAATAAATAAATTGTTTACAATAACGACGCGGGAATATTAAAAATGGACAAATTAATAATTAATTTATTTATTGACTTGGATGAAACCAAAAATGTTTCAAAATTGTGGAAACAGCAATATAAAAGGCACTTGAGATATAAAAAAAGGCATGTATTGCTTAAAACTTTGTGTTCCAAAAACAGGCAAATCCCAAAAGTAATGAAATATGTTTATATTATAAAGCAATATCCGGATGATATATTTTTTGCCCACTTTCGAATGAACCGCTCAACATTTGAGGTATGTATGTCCATTAGGGTGGCCGTTATTTTTTTTATTTTGATTTCTTATATTCTCCCCCCCTAAATCGGTTCAGTTTTATATAAAAAAAAATACAAAAAAATTTCGTAGCGATAAGTTGTGTTTTAGGGAGGGCGTCCGCCCCTCAAAGTTTGCCATCAAGCCATTTATTCAAATGTAATTTGTTTGCGTATGACTATCTTCTAAAAACAACATTTTACAAGCTCTTCTAGTCAACAACATAAGCCTCTAAGAAAGTTTTTTGCTAAAATCAATATTTTAGAAAATAATTAAGAAAATAAAAACAAAATACCAAACATTTTATATACGTTTTATATATATAAAAGGGGGATTTAATGTCAAGTGACCCAATTTTGAAATAGATGTCTTTCGATTTAAATGAAATTAACACCAATTTTAGTACTGTTAGATAGTAGCTTAGACACAAATTTTCAACAAGATCGGTCAAAAAGTTTCTGAGTTAGAGGGGGTCAAACTTTGACATTTTGGCCATACAGGTGTTCTTTCTCATCCATGTAACTTATTACCTATTGGTGTAAGCAAAATTTGTCCCAAGTAGCTAAGATAGCTTTTTGATCAAACTTTTTAAAAAAAAGTTTTTTTGTTTTTTTAAAAAATTTTTTAAATATTTTTTTTTTAAATTTAAAACTTTTTTTTAGCCAAGTGTTAAATTTAAAAAAAAAAATATTTAAAAAATTTTTTAAAAAAACAAAAAAAATTTTTTTAAAAAGTTTGATCAAAAAGCTATCTTAGCTACTTGGGACAAATTTTGTTTACACCAATAGGTAATAAGTTACATGGATGAGAAAGAACACCTGTATGGCCAAAATGTCAAACTTTGACCCCCTCTTACTCAGAAACTTTTTGACCGATCTTGTTGAAAATTTGTGTCTAAGCTACTATCTAACAGTACTAAAATTGGTGTTAATTTCATTTAAATCGAAAGACATCTATTTCAAAATTGGGTCACTTGACATTAAATCCCCCTTTTATATATATAAAACGTATATAATATGTTTGGTATTTTGTTTTTATTTTCTTAATTATTTTCTAAAATATTGATTTTAGCAAAAAACTTTCTTAGAGGGTTATGTTGTTGACTAGAAGAGCTAAAATATTGCCATATATCATATTCTTGTAAAATGTTGTTTTTAGAAGATAGTCATACGCAAACAAATTACATTTGAATAAATGGCTTGATGGCAAACTTTGAGGGGCGGACGCCCTCCCTAAAACACAACTTATCGCTACGAAATTTTTTTGTATTTTTTTTACATAAAACTGAACCGATTTGGAGGGGGAGAGTATAAGAAATCAAAAAAAAAAAGTTCTCCATACAACTAACGGCCACGCTAATGTCCATAGAAATACAATGATTAAAAATGTTCACAAATTTGGTTTTCAGGCTTTGACGATAGCTATAAAACCATTCTGGAATACTTTTCACAGAGGCCGATTAGCATATGATTTGGAGCTATGCTTGTACATAACGTTGTGGAAGCTAAGTAACAATGGAGTAACATTTCGACTTATAAGCGATCGTTTTAATGTGGGAAAGGGCACTGCACACACAATTTTATACAAAACTATCAAAACTATCTGCCGTTTAAAAAAAGAAATTTCATGGCCATCATTAGCGCAGCAACAAAATGTTATGGAGAGTTTCCAAAACGCAAGAGAGAACCCTTTCCCATATGTTATTGGATGTGTAGACGGAACACACATAAAATAAGATCCAATAAGTTATTATAACAGCAAAGGATTTTATTCCACAAATGTACAGGTAAGTAGTAGACGCAATAAATATTATATAGCAATTGTTGTAAAATGTAAACTGGTTCATTTTTAGGCAATATGCGACAGTAAATTTCGTTTCCTGGACGTTTTTATTGGCTACCCTGGTAGTTGCCACGATGCAAATGTGTGGAAAAATAGTCCAATATACAAGAAAATATTAGCACGAGAAGTGCAACTTGCTCCTGGTGCCCTAATTCTAGGCGATTCAGCATATCCTATATCAAAATTCTTACTAACTCCATATAGGGATAACGGCCATCTCACGCGCGAGCAAAAAAAATTCAATTATTGCCTGAGCTCTACAAGAGTGTTTATCGAACAAGCCTTTGGAATTTTAAAAAATAAATTCAGAATTTTGGATCGTCTAGATAGCTTAAACCTCAAAAATGTTTCTGAAATAATTTTAGGTTGTACAATTCTCCATAACTTCATTATAAATAAGGGAAGTGCTAACGAGTACATATTACCAGATATAAGTTTAATAGAGAATGAGAGTATACCAAACCAGATAACAAATGAAATAACAGCTGAAGATGAAGATGGAATTTCCTTACGAAATTATTTAACAACTTTGTTCTCATGTTAATTCATTTCCTTTTTCTGTTTATTTTATTTAATAAAAAATCTTATAACTATTTAAAAACAAAACATAAACTTTAATTTTAAACAAAAACATAACATAAAACATTTCATGTTTATCAGTCTTCTAAATAATTATAAATTTAGTTATAATTATTATTTATTGGCAATTGCCTTTTCTAACACATTTTTCAGTTCAATCATTGCAGTTATTCGCTTTTCTTCTAATTGTAACTTTTTTTCTTCTAATGCTAGGATTTCTTCGTGTCTTTTTTGTTCTTGCACGGATTCTTCTTCCAAATACATTAAAATATCCTTTTTAGTTTTTTTCTTTTTGGGTGGCGGTTCCGGAGAGGTTTCTATTTCTTCACACATTTCAATTAATTCTTCATTATCTTCCAGTGTGGAGATCAAATGTGTTGTTGGAGGATTTACAGAATGCCTGGTGCCGTAAATTTCATCAAAATCTTCAAAAAACAACCAAGTTGTTGCATTTCTTCCAGATTCTTTATTCCTGGATTTTATTCTTCTATACGTTGTAAGCAGGTTTAAAAACTTTCTGTTAATTTTATCTTTTGTAAAATTTACGTTAGGTACTTGCTCCTTCATTTTTTCCAACGCCTTTCCCCAGAGCACAGATTTTTTCTTCCTTCCTGAAGAAAATTCTTCCTCCATGTCCAAACGTACTCTCACCAACAATTTGGAGAATTTTGCATCACATTCTATTCTAAAGAAGATATAAAAAACTTAATTAACAAAATAAAAAATTTATAAAAAAATTTAATACTTACTCTTCCATTGCATCAGCCATTTTTGTGATGCTTGTTTAATGTTTTTTTGCGCATCATCTGTTTCACTGATGCATTTTAGAACTCAAGACATTTGCAGTGTTGCCAGCTTTTGTTTTTAGAACGTACTGCGCATCAGATGCAGCGCAGTGATGCATTTCCGAACAGGCCCTTTATTTGATATCCATATTATAGGAGTGCATTAAAAATAGCTAGACCGCCATCTTGGCTGGGCCGCAATGTTGGAATTAGAATGATGTCATATAGTTAACAATGCATTGCCATGTGAGGCTTGACTCAGTTTACAATTTATATGAAAATTAAAATATATAATTTAGTTAACCAGGAAATTTCTATACTCAAAATTTTTTTCTTTTTTTATTAATAAAATATTTCATTATTAAAATAAAATTTGAATACGTTCACACGTATTTCTGTGTAAGAAAAATAGAACTTTGAAGAAAAGGAGATCATAATTTTATAATTGCCATTTGGTATATAGTGCTTAAGGGATTTAACCCGAATATTTGGGAAAAGTTTTAGTATTTTAAAAGTATCAGAATAAGTGGAAAGGTAAGAGATTCTGTTATAGTTTATATACGTCATTTAATTATTATTCATCTTTGATAGGTATCAGAGGCATTGATAATATTTTTTTTTGTGGTGCTGTATCCCAACACTCCGGGGACCAGAATCAAAGAAAATATTTTTCGGAGAGATATGGTTTTAAGTTTGTGTTATCCTCCAGTTCACAATTTAGAGTTTGTTACGGATTTTTTTTTTTGATGTTTTTTTTCCCTATCTTTTGAATCGTGATTTTTACCCTCACCCAATGTGTTAGGTCATGCAACCATAACCCTTAATTGCGTCAATATATATATTTTTTCTGTAGTTCTTACTGACCACAAATTTGTGCCCTTACCTAATATTTCAAATCACGCAACTGTACCATTAAATTGCATCATTATGCGCCTAACATGGATTTTTTTCTATTCGCATTCTTTTACTTATTCGCATATTTACACTTACGGTACGGTAAATGTCTTTCAGTTGGTAACAACTCTCATCTTGATGTAAAAACAAAATATTTTTACATCATAACATACAACCAGTGGTCTGATACTACCGTTAACAGAAAACCTGTTTTGAGTAATGTAACCTTGGTTGTCATTGCGCATGATTTAATTTTTCTTGTTACTTCTTCCTCTGAAAAATACATACAGACGTTCTCGCAACCTGCACTGCGTATGAGACTTATACAGAGGGAAAAAATGACCGACACTACTGTAGAGCATTGATGCCCACGGTAGTAGTATTGGTGAGAGTGACGAAATAACACTGGAAGAAAACAATTTTATTTAGTCGTCAGCGAGATTGCGACGAAAGCACATGTGTGACGGGTGTTGTCATTTTTTTTTCTGTTTCTTTGTTTAACAAAAGGGAAATTTAAAATTAATGAATGTACATATTTAAGTAATATATACTCGTGGTGAATGTATTTATTTTAGTGAAAAATTGTATCCCACAAACTCGAAATTTTACAGGGGAAGGTTTTTTTTTAAATAAAATCAGTTTGAATAAATAATATTTACATTATAAATTTTAAAATAATGGCTTTTTTCAAACTGATTTTATTTAAAAAAAACCTTCCCTGTAAAATTTCGAGTTTGTGGCATAAAAAAGTAAGCAATAAAAATAGTGCGAAACCAACAAGTTTCATTAATACATCAATAAAACACATCTTCTTACCCAAAAATTTTACCTGCTGTCACATTTGCTTCTATGTGTATAGGTTTACACATAAATTGTAGGAAAACAAGACTTTTTTTAACTTGTTTTTTAAATATTTTTACTTACTTAAGAAAAGTGTTTTCAAAGAAAAAAAACCCACCGACGCGATTGGTACAGAAACAAAAATATTTTTACAAGCACAAAATACCAACAAATTATTGTGGCTATTTTTTCTTAATAATTTCTGCGTTTACGTACGTCTTTTTAACGAAAGTAAAAGTGACCCTTTACAGGTACAAAGAATTTTTTTCACAAACAAAACACATATTGTTAGCTTAAATGCAAAACAATGTAGATATTATTTGAAAATTACAAATTAATAGAATACAATATTTTTTTAAATTATATTTCTTAGTTTTTTTAAATGTCCTATGACAAATAAGACATTGCATGTCATCAAAAGCATTTTGTAACATAAAATACTTTTCGGCGGACATCATTAATATATCGCAATAATTTCAATTTATATGTTCACTGACAGCAGTCTCGATGAAGATTAAAATGTAAAATAAGACACAGAAGTTCTGCCAGTGTAGTTTGTCTCTCCCACTCAACATGCTGATTTCCTATTGGTTGATTGATGATCAAGCAAAAGAGCGTAAGTATACGTGTGAGTTTAATTTGCTGATATCAGCCACTACTGGGCATCTTTGCTGTAGAGTTTTTTTCCCATCACATTTGCAGTGTACACCTACATACATACACCTGTACGTGTGTATTAACTCTCCCGCGTCAACAATAATAAGGGCGAAGTAAGGAAAACATTTTTTTTTATGAATGAAATGCGTTCTAATAAGAATTATGATGCAATTTTAATCAGTTGGTTTTTGGCAATCGAGTGGATAAGTTAGTTTTGGACAAGTGCGCAAGTAAGCGATTTTGAGTAGTGATAAACGTTGGTTTTGAGAATTAATAGTGTACAGTTGAATTAGCAAACGGTTAAATATAAATTAAATGTCTTATGGTGTTTAAAATTAAAAAGGATGTGTTTTAAATGTAAAAAAATCAAAAGTGTTCAAATTTGCAAATAGAAAATACAAATGTTGCAAAGGAAAAGCAGGATTTTGTCGTATGCCTGCGGAAAACCCACACACAAAACAAAAGGTTTTTAAGTTTTTTTTGTAAAAATCGTGAAATTACGCAGATGTAAATGCATTAACTAAAGACTTTTCCTGAATCTTGTAAGCTATATTTAAAGTGAAAAAGAAACGCTACTATTTGTTCAAAAAGGAAATTGTTAATATATTTAACGTTAAGCAAAATAAACTTTTCAAAACCGAATTGTTAATATATTAAACGTAAAGCAAAATAAACTTTTCAAAACCGAATTGGTTATATATTTAACGTAAAATAAAATAAACTTTTCAAAACCGAATTGGAAATATATTTAACGTAAAATAAAATAAACTTTTCAAAACCGAATTGTAAATATATTTAACGTAAAACAAAATAAACTTTTCAAAACCGAATTGTAAATGTATTTAACGTAAAACAAATAAACTTTTCAAACCAAATTGTAACTATATTAATGAAAGATAATACGAACGTAATTCTCTGCTCGCGGTGCTTCTTGAGGATAGATCAGATCGACAAAACAATAATGGAAAACCCAAGTGCAACAAATGGGTTTTTTTTGCCTACCCGTGGTTTACTCACCTAAAATGAAAACAACAAAATTACCACAAGGTTTTCAACAACAACAGCAACTATAAAAATACTAGCACAAACAACTATAAAATCTTCAACGGATAATACAACAGCTATAACAACCACGGAAAGGACTACAATAAATGCATCAGCTATTGTCTACCGCCAACAAATTTCCCCCCCCCCCCCCATCGGCGCCACATCAGTAAGTTTAAGTCTTATCATATTTTTGTATATAGACCACAAGATAGAAGAAGGTTTTGAACATGTAAAATAGATTTTTTGTCGGATAAAGTAAAAAAAAATTTTATTATTAAAGAAGGGAAAAGTGAATTTATAAACTAAAATTTGAACCTAAGAAAAGAAAAGAAATATTGTACTTAGACTAGGAAAATATTTAAGAAATAGAATATTGGAATATATGGGAAAAAAACCCTACATAAATATAATAAATATTAATTTTTTTTAATAATTGAAATATAAAATGAATTTGTAATTTTTCTTAAAAATGGATGCTAGGAAGAGCCAAGCCGTGGTAAGTATCCCATAACGTGGCGAGTGTTTTGTAAACGGGACAGGATAAAATAAACTGTAGGGTACCAGCCTGTCATAGGGCGGTGTAGGGAATAGTGTACCCCTATATGGTGAACACCTAAGCCATATCATCACCTAGTGTGATCAAAACATAATCATTTCCCCTCTTCCTTTCTTTAGCCGTGGTAACTTTAAACTTATTTCTTTTTTTTAAAATTTCGTGATATTGTAAACATACTTCCATACCCTGATTGAGGTCAATTTTTCTTACTGAGCTACCGGGCCATCTTTTATACCCTCCACAGCTGGATCGTTATGTGAATTTTTTTTATTTAAAGTTTGTAACGGCGCGTAACAAGTTCCGTTCAATAACAGAAAGATCTGCGACAGAGGGAAAAAATAAAGCCATAGTTGGCTTTGAGCCTCAAATATATGTGCCTAATAGTATAATTCAAAAAGACAAGCTAAACACTAAATTACACTTATCGTCCTTTTTGATATCTTAATTTTTACCAATATTTAACGTAAAATTACATGCAATATTTAATCTTAATTAATAATTTATCAGATGTTTTCTAAGCTCTTTTAATTATTTTTAAATTTAATTTTTTAATTATTGGTAAACATTTTTTTTCATTTACACTAAAATATCACATACATATATTTTATTACACATCTTTAATTTGAGTGTGAATTTTTTAAAAAAAAAAAAAACAATATTAAAAAAAAAATATTTTTTACAAAACCATAAAACTTCTTCGAAGATCAGGCTTATCGACGTTGGAGTAATAAATTATGGTAAGTCATTTTTAATCTTAAAAAAAAACTAAATGAGATAGTAAAAATTCCCCCACTCAATTAAAAAAAAAACCCTTAAAAAAATATTAACATTTACTAAAAAAATCAGTTATTTTGTTATAGTTTGTCAAATATTATATTTCGTAATGTTTTTCTATTTTGTATAATTATGTTGAGTAAATGTTTTTAAGTATTAACATTATTTATGAAATTCCATCTAATACTTTTATTACGCTTTAATTTTAATAAGTTGATTATATTAATAAAATTTTGTTAAATTTAATTAAAATGTTTTATTGAACATTTTTTTATTCATGAAAGGTTAAGGGTGTAAACTATGGGGTAGATTTCGGGCTATTCATTAAAAAAAAGTATATCAGAATAGCATTGGTAGGGAGGGTGAATAGCAAGGGAGAGATGGCAACATCTAAATCTCTTCGCTTTGTTTCAATTCGGGTTTATTTGGTTGTTCGTGTTATTTAATTTATTTTGTTAATTTCGAAGCTACCTACACTTAAATTGTAATAGATCTTTATTGTTAGTGACAAGAACCTTTCCCAATATCCCTGAGCATGGCCGGAAAATCAGGTAGCAGTCTCTACAGTTCGAAACTTAAATGGTTGGTCTGGTACATAAATTTAATGGCGCCCAATGTGGGGCCCGAAGCAATAAGTAACCGATTATTTGTTTAGCCGTCGCTAACATTAAAATAAAATAAATTTTAATGCAAATAAGTTATATCATCATTATAATCAAACGAATTTAATTTATTATTATTATAATTTTTTTTTTGTCTAAGTAAATGGTATGGATTTACAGCATTCTGATAATTTGGAATTTTAAACCTGACATTTATTACAAAGATTATGAATTCAGAATTTGCTTTGCGAAATTCTTTCAATGATTTTTTGATTTGGATAAATTTTAAATCCTTACTTGAAAGGCTTTGCATAAATATTTACCTTGTTATGTAGAATATATCGTCAGCTGAAATTCAAAACCACGTAACTAACATTTCTACTATTTTACAGGAGAAACAAAAAATGTTATATATTGAAAAATAAATGCAATTATAATAATCCAATATCGCAGGTTTACTAAAAATATATCGACTTATTCATTTCTGGAATAAAAATATTAATTTATTCATCTTTCAAAGAGTTAGGTTAGTTATGTGCTTTTAAACCCGTTTTTTCTTCAGCAAAAACACGTAACTACAATGAAATTTTTTTAAGTTTCAAAGAAAATCTTGCTTGGCATTTGTAAAATGTAGAATGAAAGAAGTTGTTCTGTTGTTTTTTAATATATTAGTTTATATATTTATATATATACTAGCATTTAACCCGCTACTTCGTCAGCGTCTCCTTCTTCTTCGTGGACATATCTGTATGCCAAAAGTTATTTTTCTAGGTTTTAACTTGTTAAAATTCTAGCATTTAGCTCGCTGCTTTGTAATCGGTCCTTTTCCTTCTTGAACATATTTATATGCCAAAGTTTATGTTCCTAGGTCTTAATAAAAAAGTTCCAACATTTTTCATCCCATATGTTGATATTCACCTATAATTTTGTGTTTCTGAGTTCAATATTATAGAAAATTCAAAAAGTACCACTCGTAGAACTCAAAAGCAAATGAAAGAAAGCATTTAACCCGCTACTTCGTTAGCGTCTCCTTTTATTCTAGGCTTAAACTTGTTTAAATTCAAGCATTTAACCCGCTACTTTTTAATCGCCCTTTTTCTTTCATGAACATATTTATATGCCAAAGAATATGTATCTATGTTTTAGCAAAAAAGTTCCAAAATTTTTATCTCATAGGTTGATACTTACACAAGACTTTGCACCTATTATTTTGTGTTTCTAAGTTCAATATTATAGAAAATTCAAAAAGTACCACTCGTATAACACAACAGCAAATGAAAGTAAGTTAATTTCCCGTATTATCCGTTTTGATACTTGTTTCACCCCATTTATGTATGAAACATTTCAGTGTTGTGGTGGGAGCCCATAATTAAGTACGAATATGCCAATGAATGGAGACAAATATTTTGTAAAAAGGGACCACATGACCTTGCATGTTGAATTTTATGTTTCTAGGTCCAATACTAACGGAAATTCAAAAAGTACCGATTAATGAACAAAAAAGTACCTAAAAGCCCTCTTTCAGGTTCTTATCCACTCAGGACCTTGCATGTTTAATTTTATGTTTCTAGGTCCAATATTAACGGAAATTAAAAAAGTAACCAAAAAGTTCCCTCTTATAAATTCTTGTCCACTCAGGGTATTGCATGTTGAATCCTATGTTTTAAGGTCCAATATTAACGACAATAAAAAAATACCAGTTGCAGGAACAAAAAGCTAAAGAAAAATATAAATTTCCCGTATCTCCCCTTTTTGGTACTATTTTTTCCCCCCATTTAATAGTTATCAAAAATTTCAGTATTGTTGTGAGAGCTCATAATTAAGTATGAATATGTCAATGAATGGAGAAAAATGTTTTGTATAAAAAAGTACCAAAAATAGTTACGATTTTTACCCTTTAAATGTTCGAAATTCGAAAAAGTACCAAATTCATATTCGTATTTTGTTGATAAGTTTCGAATGTTTTATGAACTTTGTTCCTATGTTGATTGGTTCAAAAGAAAGATGGGGTGCCTAAAAAGTACCAAAATTAAGGTTTTACCAGTTTTCTTCCTAATAGGACCAAATTTTAAAAAAGTACCAGACACCTGTCCGCTTATTTTTCTAAAGAAAAACGATAAGTATTACGTTTTTACCCTTTTTACCCCTAAACATTCGAATTTCCAAAAATCCCGTCTTAGTGGATCGATTTGGGGAGTCACCTATCTCTGCTCCAAATGTCAAGTTTTTAGCAAGAGGAGTTTAGGCTGTGCGATAATGACTTAGTGAGTCAGTCATTCAGTAACGTTACAATTTTATATATATATAGATAGATAGATGAGGAAAAATTTTGTGAAAAAAGTAACAAAATTTGGAACGATTTTCACACCTTAAACATTTGAATTCAAAAAAAATCCAAATCTGTTTTGTATTTTTTAAGATAAAGTACGAATGTGATATAATTTGTATTTACCCTTTTACTCCACAAAAAGGCCATACTTCAAAAAAGTACCAAACACCAGTCTGTTAATTTTTTTAATTTTGAATCTCTTTAAGTTTAGGAGATATGATGTTAGCGAATTTTTCTAATGACCAACAATAAATGTTAATGTTTTCCTTTATCTTAGGAGGTATGAGGCTAGCAGGATCGATTTAGCGAGAGGACAGACCCCGGTCCTAATGTCAAACTTTTAGGATCTGCGATGAAAGATAAATATATGGAAAAAAATATTTTGAAAAAAGTAACAAACATATCTTAGGAGGTATGAGGTTCGCAGGATCAATTGGGCGAGAGGAGAGCCTCCGGTCCAAATGTCAACCTTTTAGCTTCAGACGTTTAGGCTCTGCGATGAAAGATAAATAGATGGAGAAAAAATCTTTTGTAAAAAGTAACAAACATATGTTGGTACAATTTTGACCCCTTAAACGTTCGAATTTCCATAAAGTACCAAATATGCATTTGTATTTTTTAGATAAGTTACAAATGTTATATAATTTTGATTTCTATGTGTATTGATTTAAAAGCTAGATGGTGGAAAAAATACCCAAAATACAGGTTTTACCCGTTTGCTACCTAAAAGGGCCGAATTTCGTTAAATTACCAGACAGCTATTAGCTTTTTTTATTTAATGCACAAAAATTAATATTAAATTAAAAAAAAGTACCAGTTCATTTAAAACAATTACCAGTTAGAGAACGAAAAAGAACCAAAATATCCTTTTTACAGATTTTTATTCACTCAGAAACTTGCATTTTTAATTTTATGTTTCTAGGTCCAACAAATACGGAAATTGAAAAGGTACCAGTTAAAGAACAAAATAGTTCCAAAAACCCTCTTGCAGATTCTCATTCGCTCAGAACCTTGCATGTTTAATTTTATCTTTCTAGGTCCAATACTAACGAAAATTCAAAAAGTACCAGTTAGTAAATAAAAAAGTACCAAAAATTTCCCTCCTATAGATTCTCAACCACTCAGGACATTGCATGTTGAATTTAATTATTCTAGGTTCAATATTAACGTAAATTCAATAAATTCCAGTTAATGAACAAAAAACAGTACCAAAAAGTCCTCTTACAGATTCTTATTCACTCAGGATCTTGCATGTTTAATTTTATGTTTCTAAGTCAAATAAAAACGGATATTCAAAAAGTACCAGTTAAAGAAAAACAAAGTACTAAAAAGCCTATCTTACAGATTCTCATTCACTCAGGACCTTGCATGTTTAATTTTATCTTTCTAAGTCCAATACTAACGGAAATTTAAAAAGTACCAGTAAATAAATAAAAAAAAGTACCAAAAAGTTCCCTCTTATAGATTCTTATCCACTCAGGACATTGCATGTTGAACTTTATGATTCTAGGTGCAATATTAACGGCAATTCAAAAATTACCGGTTAAAGAACAAAAAATGCCAAAAAGCGCTCTTACAGATTCAAATTCTCTCCGGACCTTTTATGTTTAATACTATGTTTCTAGGTCCAATACTAACGGAAATTCAAAAGCTACCAGTTAATGAACAAAAAAGTACCAAAAATCCCTCTTACTGATTCTCATTCACTCAGTACCTTGCATGTTTAATTGTATGTTTTTAGGGCCAATATTAACGGAAATTAAAAAAGTACCAGCCAAAGAACAAAAAAGTACCAAAAACTTCCCTCTTTTAGATACCTATCCACTCATTACACATATTGAAATTCAAAAAGTACCAGTTAATGAACAAAAAAGTACCAAAAACTTCCCTCTTATAGATTCTTATCCACTCAGGACATTGCATCTTGAATTTTATGTTTCTAGGTCCCAGTATTGGACAGAAATTATACCAAAAATACCAGTTGTAGAACCAAAAAACTAAAGAAAAATATAAAATTTCCCGTATTTCCCCTTTTTAGTACTATTTTTCCCCCATTAAAGTATAAAAAATTTCAGTATTGTAGTGGGAGTCAATAATTAAGTACGAATATGTAAATGAATGGAGAAAAATATTTTGTAAAAAAGGACCACATGACTTTGCATGTTGAATTTTATGTTTCTAGGTCCAATACTAACGGAAATTCAAAAAGTACCAACTAATGAACAAAAAAGTACCTTAAAGCCCTCTTACAGGTTCTTATCCACTCAGGACCTTGCATATTAAATTTTATGTTTCTAGTTCCAATAATAACGGAAATTCAAAAAGTACCAGTTAAAGAACAAAAAAGTACCAAAAAGCGATTTTACAGATTCTCATTCACTCAGGACCTTGCATGTTTAATTTTATCTTTCTAGGTCTAATAACAACGGAAATTTAGAAAGTACCAGTCAAAGAATAAAAAAGTAACAAAAAGTTCACTCTTATAGATTTTCATCCTAGGTGCAATACTAACGGAAATTCAAAAAGTACCAGTTGAAGAACAAAAAAGTACCAAAAAGTTCCATCATAGATTCTTATCCACTCAGCACATTACATGTTGAATTTAATGTTTCTAGGTCCAATAATGACGGAAATTCAAAAAGTACCAGTTAAAGAACAAAAAAGTACCACAAAGCCCTCTTACAGATTCTTATTCACTCAGGACCTTGCATGTTTACTTTTATCTCTCTGGGTCCAATACCAACTGAAATTCAAAAAGTACCAGTCAAAAAATAAAAAAGTACCAAAAAGATCCCTCTTACAGATTTTCGTTTACTCAGGACATTGCATTTTAAATTTTATGTTTCTAGGTCCAATATTAACGGAAATCCAGTTATAGAACAAAAAAGTACCAAAAAGTTCCGCAATAGATTCTTATCCCTCAGGACATTGCATGTTGAATCTTATGTTTTTGGGTCGAATATTAACGTTTACTAAAAAAATACCAGTTGTAGAACCAAAAAGCTAAAGAAAAATATCAAATTTCCCGTATTTCCTTTTTTGGTACTATTTGTTCCCCCATTAAAGTTTCAAAAATTTCAGTATTGTAGTGGGAGCCCATAATTTGGTACGAATATCTCAATGAATGTAGAAAAATGTTTTGTAAAAAAAAGTAACAAAAATAGTTACGATTTTCACCCCTTAAATGTTTGAATTTCGAAAAAGTACCAAATTCATATTCGTATTTTTTTGATAAGTTTCGAATGTGGTATAAACTTTGTTTCTATGTTTATTGGATCAAAAGATAGATGGGGTGTCAAAAAAGTACCAAAATTCAGCTTTTACCCGTTTACTCCCTAAAAGGGCCGAATTTCAAAAAAGTACCAGACACCTGTCCGCTTGTTTTTTTAAAGAACACCGATAAGTATTACATTTTTTTTGTATCTCTTTTAGTTTTGGATATATAAGATTACCGAATTTTCCCGTTTTTACCCCCTAAGCATTCGAATTTCCAAAAATCCCGTCTTAAGCTGTGTTCACATTATGTGTATTTGTCATGTGGAATGTCACTTTTTCACATGTTAAATTCGTACATATCGTCTGAACCCCTCCAAACAATATCATGTGTTATTTCTCTGTGTGCAGTACACATGACATTTTTTATTTAGAACGAGTTCTATTTTCAAGTGACAAACCATCTGACATCAGCTGTTTTTTATTAAGAAAATTTTGTGGCGGCAAAAATTAATTAACATTTTAATTAATATAAACTATAATCAATTCACAAGATTTTGTTTGTCGTGCTTAATTCTTAATAATTATAATAGTAAATAAAAAATAACCAATTTTATTATTGAAAATGGAGGAAAAAATTGAAAAGGAATTAACAAAAGTAAGTACATATGTATTTTTTTTATGACAATTTCCATATTTATTTTATGTTTTTCCAGTTGGACTGGTGTAAAGAATCGGTACTACAGTTAATAGATATGTGGCAAGAGAAGGAATGCTTGTATAACCCGCGGAATAAGTTCTACCACAATAAGGATGCCAGGTACGCAGCGCTCAATGATATGGCTGACAAGTTAAAAATTTTCAATTCATCTATTGGGCCTAATGAAGTTAAGGTAAGGCATTGGGCAATTGTTGTTTGTAATAAATGTAATGCAATATATTTCCAGAATAAAATAACATACTTTCGCGGTCAATATAGCTGAGAAATTGCAAAAGCAAAAGAAAAAAGAAGTGGAGCCGGAGCAGATGATGACTATTTGATCAACCTTTCGTTCCATATTAAAATAAAATTTTTTTAGCACAAATTAAATTTTTATACACTCAGCTGTTTAAGATTGTTTTTTTTTTTTGATAGGTTATGTCAAGTGTACTTTACATACCAACATGTGAACGTGTAAATTACAAACCATATGTAAAACATAAATTTTGACGTACACATGAAATTACATGTGTGTAGAAAAGTGACATTCCATATGACAAATACACACAATGTGAACACAGCTTTAGTGGATCGATTTGGGGTGTGACCAATCTCTGGGCCAAATTTCAAGTGTTTAGCTTCAGGCGTTTAGGCTGTGCGATGATGAATCAGTCAGTCAGTCAGTCAGTAACGTTACAATTTTATATATATAGATATATTTTTTATTTTGCAATCTATGAAAGTAAAAAATGGTTTGCAAAAACAAAAGATTATTCACAACTACAATGCAAATAAAAGAAAAAATAGAACTTAAACTACTTCTCAAATGGAATTTCATTGTAACAAGAATGGCAATCGGGTGGAATTTTTTGTTTGAAATTTTAATTCGTTGTTAATGTAATTTCTTTGCAGAAGTTCCTTATACTCATCTGTTGCTTTTATTTTAAATAAATTACTCCTGACGGATCATATGCTAATACTCGAATCATATTGAGTGTGGGATCTCCAACCTTTTTACATGTAGAAAAAAATGTTTTAATGAGTTTGGGAACTGATTCGTAATCTATTCCAATTAATTTCTTATTAAATCTACAAGTTTCGATGGTTAGTAAATTTGTTGGTTGCTAATTTTTGTTTCTATGTGCGAATGTGTTGAGTCACACTACATTTGTTGTGCCCTACATCTAGGTATTTGTGTTCAATAGTCGAATTTGTTTCCTTGCATATCGAAAAGCTATGTTAAACATATATGTGGTATGTATTTCTTCAGAGTTAAATCAATGAAAACATGATTAAAATTTATTATAATTAACAAAGTAAAAATTTAACAGAAAAAAATAGGACTACGAGGGGAGGGGAGCATAGTAGCACTATCCAATTAAAATTTCATAATTCAATTAAAAATTCAAACCCCACTATGAATTAATAAAATTAAATAGAAATGAATATGTGTAAGTTACTATTTTCAAGCAAAAAGAAAGTAGTTACGTGCTTTTGGTTTATGTAGAACTTACACTTGTAGTTACGTGCTTTCGATTTTTGCTAATAATATGTCCAATTTTTATTATATGACAGTAAAAGTTGGAGAGGACATGGAGCTCGTTCATATGCGTCATATTCAATCAAAAACTCGATTTTGCATTTTTTGTTAGTTCCGGGGTTTTGTATTTCAGCTAACGATATATATCTATATTTTCGCCTTTTGTTAATGCAAAAATTGTTCATTATGATGTCGTTTAATGGAGATTTTTATAAATGGTTGTTATCGTTTATATACTCTTAAGTGATCTAATGGGATGCTTATTTTTTTGGATATATATTAGATGTTATTTGTCACATTTGTATACCCTTCACCACAGGTGGAAAAGGGTATATATAAGTTTGTCATTCCGGGTGTAATTTCTATAATATTGATCTTAGACCCTATAAAGTATATATATTCTGGGTCCTTATGAGAAGAGATGTTGATTTAACGATGTTCGTCCGTCCGTCTGTCCGTCTTACGTTTGATATGTGTTTTCCGGATACTCCAGACATGATAGCGACTAGGTTGTTTTACATTTATGTCTTATTATTTATGTCTACCATTTCTTGCTATTGAAATTCAGCAAGATCGGTCCACTAATGGCTGAGATATGACCAAAAAACCACGACTGCCTCTGATTTTGCCCAAAAATCCCTTGTTGTTGTTGTATTTTTTTTATTTCTGTATATCTTGAGAGCGGCAAGAGCCAAAGTTTCCAAATTAGGTACACACATTAACGTTATCAATACACAGCATCCCACAAAATGTGGGCGGGATTGAACAAGAGGGCGTGGTACCTCCCTTACAAAAAATATCAATAATTGTATAAAAACCTGATTTTTTGGACTGTCATACGACCTATGGTTACGCCTTATATATCAAAAGATTTTAATAGAAAATATTTTCTGAAAAACTCAGGAAAATCGGTTCAGATACGAAAAAGTTATGACCAAAATATTAATTTTTTTTGAAAAATACCCATTTTCGGGAATTATAGATTTTCCCGAGTCCAAGTTTTATAACCAAAATAACTGGCCAAACCAAATAACCAAAATTTCTTCTTTAACACGTCGGTATATAAATCTGTCAAATCGGTTAAGAAATAGCAGAGTTATGACCAAAATACTGAAATCCCAAAAATTACACTTTTTTATAATTAAGTTTGTTTTTTATACCCTTCACCGAAGGTCCTATACCCTATAAAGTTCTGGGTATTCTGGGTCCTTATGAAAAGCGAAGTTCAAATCCAGTTGTCCGTTTCGCCTCCCCCCCCCCCCCCCCCCCCCCCCCCCCTTTCGCATTTGTTTATATATACTAGCATAATGCTCAGTATGATTTTCGTTATCAGCCTTCTTTACTATTTCATCTATGTATTTAACGAAATCATTTTAACAAATAGAAACTAGGAATTTTTGTTTCGTTTTTCTTCTTAAAAACTCGCCAAAAAAGATAAATCTACGGTATGACAACAGTGCCTATACAAAAAGAAACCAAGCAAACACACATACATGGTATAAACTATTTTGGTTATTATAGGCCACCTATTATGGTTCACAACTCAAATATGTAGTTGATTTATAATTTTAGTATTATAGTTTACAACTTTGCTTTATTGTGGTGAACTAAAATATCAAAAATAATTACTGTGTTGAGTTGTGAAATGTAAACTGATCATATTTACTTTTAATGATATTCATAAAGCGTTCCTTCATGGTCCAGTTGTCTAGGGGGTTTACTTAGGTTAGAAACTGTGACCCCCTGGTTCGAATCTTGTTTTTTCAAAAAGAAAATTTTTTTTTAATTTTTTTATGTTCTGAAACGATTTAAAAAAATATTTACCAGTTTTAACTTTTTAAATTTAATTTATAATGAAGTTTTATGTATTGTATATATGTATGTTTATGTAGAAATTATTTAGGTTTTGTCTAGTTGCTCTGTATTCTGCTCGCACAATGGTGAAGGGTATATAAGATTCGGCACAGCCGAATATAGCACTCTTACTTGTTTTCAATAAATTTGTTATTTATTGTATACTTATTAATAACAGCAAATATTCAATTGTTTTTTTTTTAATTTCGAATTGAAACATACATGTATGTGATAAAAATCGATTTCGATCCAAAAACGGTGTAAAATCAAAAATAGTTGTGATGGCATCACTTATTTCTGCTTTGTTTTGTTCTTCTTCTTGTTTGTTTGTCAAATCGAATTCGATTTCATTTCCATTTTGTTCTATGAAAATATAATATAAAAAAGAGTGTGATGAAAAACGAAAAATTTCTGTTTTAACCGTTTTAAAATCGAGCACTCTTCTGAACTCGATTTAGTAAAAGAATACACGAAATTGATATTGTTATAATAATTAAGCGAAAATGTAAGTATTTACATACATATATATTAAAAAAGCTTGTAGTTTAAAATTAATAAATATTAAAATGAAACTTTTAGGGGAAAACACACAAATAATGCCCAAGAAGAATACATAATGAGTTTTATGGAAAAACACCCACAACTGGCGAAGAACTTTTTTAAATGTGATAGAGTTGAAGCGGAGAAACTTTGGCAAACATTTGCGCAAGAGCTTAATAAGATTGGTCCACCACTAAAAGATTGTAACGGATGGAAAAAGGTACATACATACACATGTACAGATTCTATAAAATTTTTAATTAAATTTACGTTTCCTTGTCTAGATATGGAGTGATAAAAAGAAGAAAAAAGAAAATTTCACAAAATAAAAAAGAGGCTCGTGCTACCGGTGGTGGACCACATAACCAATTATATAGGGTGTTTTTTTAAGTCCGATAGAACTTGAAATTGTAAAAAATAACACAAAAAATTAAATTGTAATCAAAAATTTTTTTTTTATTCGAAAGATCGAAAGAAAATGATTTCGGGCATATGGGCACCGCGGCTGTTCTTAACGAAGCGCATTCTGGACGTCCAATTTTGGGCCACTTTTTCGAGCACTGCTGGCCGTATGTCACGAATAACACGAACAATGCTGGCCTCCAAGGCGTCAATTGTTGCTGGTTTATCAGCATAAACCAGTGACTTCACGTAGCCCCACAGGAAATAATCGAGAGGTGTCAAATCGCACGACCTTGAAGGCCAATTGACAGGTCCATTTCTCGAAATCAACTTATCGCCAAATTTTGATTTCAATAAGTCGATGGTTGCATTCGCCGTATGGCACGTAGCGCCATCCTGTTGAAACCACATCTCCTCCGGATCAATGTCATCAATATTTTCAAACAAAAAATCATTGATCATGGTGCGGTAACGATCTCCATTGACCGTAACGCGAGCTCCGGCCTCATTTTTGAAGAAATAAGGTCCGATGATGCCACCAGCGTGAAAACCGCACCAAACGGTGCATTTTTCTGGATGTAATGGAGTCTGTAGGGTCTCTTGTGGATTGGTCTCGCTCCATATGCGGCAATTTTGCTTATTAACAAACCCGTTAAGCCAAAAATGCGCCTCATCGCTGAACACAATTTTGCGATAAAACAACGGGTCAGTTGCCAACAATCGCCGAAAGAACGACGCATATAATGGTCTCGTGGCTTCAATTCCTGCACCAGCTGGATCTTATACGGGTGTAGGCCGAGATCTTTGCGCAAAATTTTCCACGTAGTGGACGGACAGAGCCCCAATTCCTGCGACCGACGACGAATCCATAAATTTGGATCTTCTTCCACACTTTCGTTTACAGCGGCGATATTCTCTTCAGTACGCACATTCCTTCGACGTGTTGGTGTTATTGCATCCTCTAGAGAGTATGTGGTACGAAATCTATCCACAGTTCGACGAATGGCTTGTTCAGATGGACGATTATGTACGCCATAAAAATGACGAAGTCGTCTATAAGTTGCGCGAATCGACGACTGATTTTCAAAGTAAATTTGGATAATTTCGTAGCGTTGTTCAAGCGTGAGTCTATTCATGATGATTTGTCAGAGTATACTGAAACGATAAAAAAAAATATTTCATCAAAATTTAATTTTTTGTGTTACTTTTTACAATTTAAAGTTCTATCTAGCTTAAAAAAACACCCTTTATATATCAAGTTTAGAAGAAGCTATAGGAAAAATATGTAGTCTTTATGATTGTGTCGATGGCATAGAAGGCAAAAAGAAAACAGCACGTTATCCGAAATTGCCATCGATATTAGTTCGGATTGTATTGGGGCAGAAAATTTAGAATCCGATCAGCCGAGCACTTCTAAAAAATCTTCTAAAAGAAAATGATCAGATACATCCTCCCTTAAAGAAAGTCTTAAATGTTTTATGCACAGCGAAAAAAATATAAATTCTGAACTAGAAAAAAGTTTAAAAGACATTACCAACAGTTTAAAAACAAGTTCAGAAATGTTGAAAAATAATGAATCCAACTTGAGACGTGTTTATAAAGCGCTGGATAAGGTGGTTGTTCGTTTAGATGCTCAAACTAAGGCTATGAATACCCAGACCGTTGAAATTTCCGAACAAACTACTGAAATCCAACGCCATAATAAAGAAGTAGAAACAATTTTATACAAAAAGCAATGCTTAGAGATAAAAATGCAACAGTTGGAAAAATATTAATAGATTATGCACAAAATATTTGCTATTAACAAACAAATACATACATACAATTCTACATATATGAATTCAGGGTTTAAAACCCAGCGGGAAAAAGAAGGAGTAGGAAGGCCTTCTAGAAGGCCTCTGTACCCCTTCTTTTGGATGTACAAGGCCTTCTTGCTCCATTCCATACTCATATCTTTTTTACACACGTTGTCATTGCGGAGAAGGCCTTCCGCTCTCGCTTCTTCAGCAGGTACATAAGAAGGGTAACGGGACCAAAAAAAATTGATTTTGCTTTTGCTTGTGCAAAAAAACAATACAAAAAATGTTACTCCTTTTCTACTCCCTTCTCATAGAAGCGAGTGTGGAAGGTGTATCTTATATTTTATACGAAAGAGCCGAGGCCTTCTATGAGGCCTTCTTTAGCAGTTAGATAAGAATAGTAATTGAATCAAAAAATCTTTTAACCAGGCCTTTAAAAAGGCCTGAAGTAAGAAGGTCTTCTGAGTTTTCCCGCTGGGAACAGTGATGTCAATTGTGGTTGTATTGCTTTATATTAGTATTAGTGAATAAAGAGACAAGTATTCTGAATAAAGATAAAAAATACGTAAGCATCCGCCGCATGTGCACCCGTCGCTTGGTAATCGACTACTAATTGTGTACTCTCGTGGACTAAATGAAAGAGGGTAAGAATGCGTGTGAAGAATGTGTGTGAATTAATTTACACAATTGTGTATGGCGCTGACATCCCTGGTTAAAAAGCACTCATCAGCTGGATGCTTTTTATTTTTGCTTTTGCCACTGCTATTGAAATTTTTAATTTTTTTTCCAATAGCCAATGTTTTTTTTTTCGTTTGTGCAAAAAAGCAAATCTCCTATTTTGTATATTTTTAGTTTTTGACAATTGCTTTTTAACCAGCCAGCGACAAAAATGGATAACCACCTAAAAAGCAAAAGCTAAAAAAAAAATATTTCGCCTTTTGCTTTTTTACTTTTTCCTAAAAGAAGAGCTAGCTAAAAAAGACAAACCAAAAAAAAAATCTAAAATTCAAAGAACAAAAATTCTTCACTGGCTGGAAATAACAAAAAGCCGATTCAATAAAATAAAAAGCAGCTGAAGTGTGTGCTAAAAGCAGTCTGAGCAGAGCTATTAGCTCTGCAAAAAGGTAGATTACAACGATAAAATACTGATCAGTGTACAAGCGACGTGGTTTTTTTCATTATGTTGAGGAAAAATAAATTTTTGCCTTTCATCAGTTATGTTGTTGTTGCTCGACAGTTTGCATGACTACAGCACGAAATGTGTGTGTGTATTTTGTTTTTCTAAAATATTTTTAGTAAAGACAACCAGCAAAGTGTCTGTTGGATTTTTTATTGTATAGAAAACAAAAACAAATTCTTGTTGTGTTTGTTTTGAATGAAAAATATCACTTGTCGTCGTCGAGTATTTTTTCGCAATCATGTGCCATTGCAGCATTTTTTGCTGCTTTTATCTCCTATTTAGCGGCTATTAGCATGCATTGGTTTTTGATTTGGCGGCTGTTTGACAAAAGCTGTTTGTTTCATTCTTTTTCCTACATATTTTTTCCTACAATATAAAAGTGATTGCCGTTGCTTTTTGAGTTCCATCAAATAAGAAATTTTTGCTATTGTTAAAAAAGCAATAGTTGCAAAAAGCCAGTGCCCATTAAAAGGTTACTTTTCAAAAACAGTGTGTTTATTTTGCTGCTGCTTTGAAAAGTGTGGGCTTTTTTAGCAATGGAACTTGTCGGCTTTTTATTTTTGGTTTTTTTTAATAGGAAAAAGGCAAAATTTGGCTGCTTTTGCTAATATGGCGATAGCATTTTAAACCCTGTATAAATTTAAATGAAAAATACAATTCTTTACTTCCTTTTTTTTTTAAATAAAATTTTTTTAAAAATAAAACTTAAATGCATTTGTTTTATTTACTATAAAAAAGAATTTAAAAACAAACTCTCCGCAATTGCATCCCGGTTTCTGCTTGCATTAATATTTTCTACGTTTCTGGAGTTTATTTCGGCATCTCCAGACTCAGATTCTTCAATAGGGGTCCTCGTGATATCAAAATGGTGCTGTGCTTTATTATATTTGTGTTGAGCTGATTCTGCGCTTGAAAGCCTATATGGAACTAATACAAAAGGCTCTAATGCATATCCAGAGTCGGATAAAAGCCATGACCCACGATCTCCATTTTCAAAATTACCAAGGTAAAAGTCTCGTGCCACACTTAAATTCCAGATGAAAGAATCGTGACTGGAACCGGGTGGAGTTGCGTCAATCGCCATAATATTCATTTTGTAATCACATATCTAAAAAAATTAAATTATAATAAATGCATTCTTCTATTTAAACTTTTTTACTTACTATCATGGCCTTAATACTATAATAACCTTTTCTATTATAGTATAAATAGTCCTGGTCCCCTGGTTTTATTACTCTAACGTAGGTTCCGTCAATACACCGAATTACGTCAGGAATTTTGTATTTTTCAAAAAATGTTGTTTAGACTTTTGAACATCATCTACATCAGCTAAAATTTTAATCCAATATTCGCATAACCTTCTTTCTAAAACAACTACCATCTTGGAAAAGGATTTAGAAAATGTAGTTGTGTGCATTGCTACAACAGAGTCGTTCCCAACCGACCTTTGAAAGCTACCTTCGGCTAGGAATCTTAATGTGGCTGCTAACTCGATTATCAGGGGTATTGATTTGGATTTAACATCTGATTCAATTTTTTTTAATATCCAAGATAACGCTTCCTTATTTAAATATTCTTTGAAACTAAAAATATTTTTAAAATAACAGGTCATGTTATTCAAGCTGTTTTGCTGTGCTCTTACCTATATTCCGGCATATTTATTGGATTTGATGCATCCCTCAGCCTTTTTCGTTGAATATTTTCAACTTTATTTGAATGATTAATAATTAAAATTGATGCCGATAAAATAAATGCTATTTTTAATGCTATTAAAATTCAAACGTATGCTTACTTTTTAAAGCGGAAAGTTATAGTTTGACATAACACGATTTAAAATGAAACAAAAAATGGAAAGTGAAACCGTTCGTTTTTCATCACATCTTAAAGCAAAGCGTTCGCTTTCAATATTCGATTTTACTTAAAATGAATCGATTTTCATCACATACCTGATAATTTGTTTTTGTACTTTAAACCATTTACACCTTACCTAAGTAGTGAATTTAACATTTACATTTCTTTTACAAACGCGAGTTTTTTTTTGAAAATGACGATAACAAGAAATAGGGAAAATTTAAACAATATTGAACAACCAGCAAATATAAGTTTTACGGTAGATATTGGTTCAAATAATTCACCTCAAAGAGTTCAAAACAATCCTTGTGGAAGCTCAAGTAATACTTTAAGAAATTCTTCAAGTTCAGTAGGGCCAAGTACTCGTTCAGGAGGTAGAAATGTAGTGACTAGCAATAAGTTACCAGATGATAATCGTAGGGATGCCACTCTTGTTAGACAAATGATTTCTGAGTCTTTAAATAGCTTTAGAAACGAAATTCAAGGTTATATTTCTACAAACTTTCTTTCACTGTTTCAAGGTATGACTATTTCAAATAATGTTAATTCCGGCAATAATACTTATCCTACTGTTTCATGTAGTGAACCTTCAAATTCTTCACCTCATTCATTTCTCGAAAATTCACATGACCCATTCTATGCTGAAAAGGTATTAAATATTATTAGAAATTGGCGATTGAAATTTGTGGGACATGATAGTCACATTGCAATAGATGAATTTATTTACCGAGTAAATATACAACTACAACTTTAGGCAATAATTTCAATGTATTAGGTGACCATGCACATTGTTTATTTGAAGGCAAGGCACTAATTTGATTTGGTGGTATTATCGTTCCCATGATAATATTGACTGGTTAACTTTGTCCAGCGAATTGCGTAAGGAATGTAGGAATGCGTAAGAAATGCAGGGGAATGAGGAGACTTTTGACGAATATTTTGAATCCATTTTGGAGTTGACTGATAGATTGAAACATCCTATTATATCAGACGTTGATTAATGTGAAACGTTGTTGAGAAATCTGAAACATGAAATACGCCACGAGTTACTACATCTTGAAAGCAGCTATGTAAATCAACTTCGTAAAGAAGTTCGGAAGCATGAAATTTTTGTTAAAAATTTAAAATCTTTTGAAAATAGGAAATTAAAAGGGCGCGCACAGCGGAAATAAATGAAGACTTAGAGAGTTCAAATTCAACGGAGGCCGATGTGACAAATTGGGTCACACCTATTTAGATTGCATGGAAATTAGGAGAATTTTCTGTTACGGCTGTGGTGTCGAGGACACTTACAAGCCAACTTGCCCAAATTGTAATCGGAAAAGTCAGGGAAACGGACAAAGGGATGTCCGGTTGAAATAACTCGGACATCCAAGGGAGTCGTATCGGATGCAAACGACATAACCTGTGACAACATAAACATTACTGACAATGACTTTTTGAAGGAAGAGAAAATTAAAACTGCACATCCCCTAAGAAGACCACATACGTTTATTAGAATACGAAAAGGCGCGTGCTAAAATTTTTGGTTAAGTAAACTCTATTAGTAGATCATCAAAACGTATTTGCAATTACTATCGTAAATTAAAATCTTTTCGTGCGTGTGTCATTTCATCTATGGTTAACATGGATAACGACAGTAGGCCATACCTTAATATAAAAATTGATGAATCAACTTATTTAACAGGCAGGACATATCAGTTACTGTAACGTTGGAAACTTCATTTAAAGGACAGTCTAAATTATTTGAGTTTTTGGTAGTACTATCAATTCAACATAATATTATTTGTGGTTTTGATTTTTGGAAGACTTTTGGACGCAGGATTGTTGTGAGTGACATATCGGAAATTGACTACACGGTGACAGAATCAGACCCAGATAAATTACAACTGACTAACGGCCAACAGGAACACTTAGACAAAATAATAGCTGCATTTCCGAATTCCGATGTAGAGGGACTACGATGTACTTTCTTTAATTGAACATTTTATAGACACCGGTAATGCCAAACCCATTAAACAAAGATACTATCCTATCTCACCAGCTGGTGAACGACAATTAACTGGTGAAATAGATAGAATGATTTCACTTGGCGTAATCGAAGAAGCACCTAGCTCCCCGTGGTCTTCACCGATAGTAACGGTATTTAAACCTGACAAAGTATGAATGTGTGTGGACAGTAGGAAGTTAAATTCTGTGACCATAAAAGACGCGCACCCGATTCCGAACATTGACGGACTTATTGCAAGACTACCTCCAGTTTATTGCATTTCAAAAATAGATTTGAAATACGCCTTTTGGCAAATTAAACTGAAGGAAAGTTCAAAACAAAATACAGCTTTCACGTTCCCTAATCGGCCATTATATCAATTTTCACGTATGCCGTTTGGATTGTGCAATGCATCGCAAACGGTGTACAGACTGATGGACATGGTAATTCCATTTCACTTAAAGACTCACGTATTTGTTTATTTGGACGATTTAATTATTGTTTCTCAAAGTTTTGAGGAACACATGACTCACTTATTAGAGGTGGCAAGCCAACTAAGAAAGGCAGGCTTAACTATTAACGTGTAGAAGAGCAAATTTGCATTGAACAAAGTTGAGTATCTGGGTTATATGGTAGGAAATGCCATACGCAGCTTCCCGGTACCGAAATCTATCAGACATTTAAGACTTTTTTTTTGGAATGACAGGATGGTATAGACCATTTATTCAAAATTACTCTAGTTTAACAAACTACGAAAGCCCATTTAATCTGCAGTGCGGTGCGAGTACATATGGGGTGGGCGCAGTGTTGGCGCAAGAAGACATCGACGGGACTGAAAGACCAATTGCTAACATTTCCCACAAACTGAATAAAGCACAAAGGAATTATACAATAACAGAGTTGGAATGCTTAGCCGTAGTTATCGCTATAAAGAAATTTCTATAATATATAGAGGGACAGGAATTTAAGGTAATCACCGACCATGCGAGCTTAAAATGGTTGATAGGACAAAGAGACCTGTCAGGTCGTCTTGCTAAATGGTCTTTAAATCTGCAAGGATTTAATTTCACAATTGAACATCGCAGCGTTAAGGAAAATGTTGTTCCTGATATGTTGTCGCGTGTGCATGAAGGTGAAGATTTTGTAAAGTCTCTTGATCTAGAGGTAATTCCGACAATTGACCTTAAATCTAAATATTTTGATTCCCAGGAGTATACTTACCTTCGGGAAGAGTTAAAAAACTCTAAGCTACCAGATTATAAGATAATTGATGAATATATTTACAAACGGACTGGAAATTATTCGTTCCTTACGATTTTAGATATAGTATAATATATTCAGCCCACTTTATACCAACATCTTCACACTGTGGTATAGCTAAAACGCTAGAGGGTATCAGACGTTATTTCTTTTCGCCTAGAATGGTGTTAGACGTAAGGGAATATATTAAAAATTGCGACTTTACATTGATTTGATTGGACCACTACCGAGAACGAAAAAAGGAAACATAGGAATTTTAATTTTACTGGATTATTTTTCAAAGTTTACATTTTAAAAAGCTATAAAAAAATTTGATTCGAAATTGATAGTGGAATATCTTTGAAACGAAATTTTTCATTGCTACGGAGTTCCTGAGATAATATTATCGGATAATGGGGCACAATTTAAAAGTAAGTTATTTGAACAGTTTTTACAGAAACATGGTATACAAAACATGCTGACAGCAGTTTATAGCCCACAAGCCAACGTGAGTGAACGCGTCAATAGATCTTTTAACGAAGCTCTTCGTTCGTTTGTTAGAAAAGATCTACGTGTCTGGGACATTTATTTAAGTAGTATAAATTGTGCACTACGAAATTCAATTCATCAAACTATAGGCAGAACATCGTATCAAATCATTTTTGGACAGACTAAAAAAACACATGGACAGGACGATGACCTTTTAAAGCGACTTTATATTTTAGCGGACCCGGATAATAACATGAGTTTACTATACTCAGAGATTCAATAAAAAAAGACATGGAGAAAGCTTACTCTAAGAACTTAAGAATTTATAATTTGCGGACTAAAATTAAAGACTTTTCCATTGGCCAGGAAGAAATACATCGCAACTTTGCTCAAAGTTCAAAAGTTAGTTATTTCAATGCAAAGCTAGCACCTGCGGGTGTAAAGGCGAAAGTCATTCGCAAATTAGGTCAGGTCAATTATAAACTTCAGGATATCGGAACAAATACCAAGGGTATTTGGAATTAGACTACTTCAACAAATTTGCAGCCTTTACAGATCCAGTTTCTTGAGATAAATACTTTTTTCACCGAAGTGAGGAACAACTAAAAAAAAAAAAAAACAGGGTTTTAAGGTTTAATCAATAATATTCAATATTCTTTATTTTCTACTTTCTTAAATACTATTATTTTGCTTTCTGTTACATTTTGGAAATATAAAATAAAAAATAAATGTTTGCATAAAAATTCTTAAGAAATTTGTCTGGTGCATTTTGCACTTGAACAATGTATAACAATTCTTTGGAAAAAATGTATAATTAATAAGTGTGTAATAATGTTGTTAATGTTGCATTTTCGTTAGCAGAAATGCACCTGAAAATACAATCAATAAATTTATTAAATTTCTTTGGAATTAATGTACTTGGATAATTTAATAAATACAAATAAAGTGGTTATTAAAATTATTTGGAATTAATAGTGCGTTTTGTTAACTGTTGCATTTTCGTTAGCGGAAATGCATTTGGGCAAACAATTCTTGGGAAAATATAATTAATAAATGTATTTTAAAATTCTTTGGAATATAGTTTAAAAAAAATAATTGGTAAAATTCTTAATAAGTTAGAACAGCCTGTGTATATGTATATAACGTTAATGGAGTAGTGGGAGACACTATAACACCCCCACCGTTAGTTTGAGGCACCGACGAAATTATATTATCTTTGCTGGGTTATTAATAGTAGTTTCGTTTTTTAATTGTACGTTTGGGATATATGTTTTTGTATTCTTAAAGAAGTATATAAAAATAATTAAGATACATATGGATATATGTCTATGCTAAAACTAAGTATTTTTGTGTTCTTATCTGTACAGTGAACTCGCGAAAACGTGAACTAATTTTTACCAAGGGTGTTCACGTTTTCAAATTTGTTCACGTTTTCGATTGTGAAAATTTTAGAAAAAGTTAAGCTCGAAATAATATCTCAATTATTAAGATTGGATAAAAAATTAAAATTTTTCATTTATTCACTATACAAAAATTAAATAAAACATTTATACTTTTTCACTTCCAAAAAACAAAAAACTCAAATACTATGTACTAATGCTAGAAACACAACTGGGACGAACGACGAATTATTCGCAACGAATATTCGTCGTCAAAAATAGAACACATTGGTATGTATGAAAATACACACAATCATTGCGTAGACCGAAATTCGTCCTGCGTAACGAAAACTGCGATAGGTTTATTTCTATTTCTTACGCAGACAAACGACGAATAAATTGGGACAGGGACTGCCAACCGCAGCTTAATCGTGAAAGCTGAAAAGAATCACAGGGAACAATAGCTTCTATTGCGAACTTGGCTAAAATTTGCAAAAATGGCGAAAATTCGCGAAAATTTTTAATATTTCAAACAAGTCATAAAATTGTTTAAAATTCTCTAAAACTATAAGGAATGGCAAAAATTCGGTAAAAATTGCTAAATTAGCGGAAATTCGCAAAAAATTTGCTAACAGCGGCATAATAGCAATGTCTTATATTGCTTTTAGGAATTACAACGCTTACAGATAAAATTCGCTTATATCGCGAACATGGCTAAAATCAGCAAAAATTGCGAAATTGAAAAAAACGCAAAATTTTTTTGGAAATCGCTAATTCAGTTAAAAAAAATTTAAATATCCGATAATAACAAAAAAAAGTAGCGAAAATTCGCGAACATTTTTCATATTTCAAAGAACCCATAAAATTGATTAAAAGTCCCTTAGACTATTAGGAATGGCAAAAATTCGTTAAAAATTGCCAAATTAGCGGCAATTCGCCAAAATTTGCTAACAGCAGCATGATAGCAAAGTCGACTATTTATTATAAATCGTTAAAGCTGTAAAGAATCATAAAACTTACAGGAACAAATCGCAAACATGGCTTAAATTCGCGAAAAATTGCAAAATTTGAAAAAAACCCAAAAACTAATTTAAGTTCACAGAAAAAAATTTTTGCGCCAGTAAAAGAATTAATCAACAATAAAATCAGTTTTAATTAAATATTTAATCAGGTGAATTAAACTTTTAATCAAGTGAATTAAACGTTTAATTGAAATATTCTCAATTAAACATTTAATAAGTTCGTCGTTCGTACCAGTTGTGTTTATACCATAAAAAATGAAATTATCCCAGCTAGCATTTGGCTGATTATTTTTAGTAAAAATCACCCAAATGATCCTTTTCAGATCAGTTTTGATAATTAAAAACTGATTTATCACTTCAGTGATTGAAAAAGGATTCATATATGATTAATTTATATGTTTAAATAATGATTTTAAAACATTTTTGTTTTTACCAAATGAAAAAAAATAATAGAAACTTTCATGTTAGCCAAATAAATAAGAAGCTTGGCTAAAAAAGAAGCCCAAAAATTATTGACAATTTATGAACATAAATGTTAGTGCAAATTGTTTCTTCTCTTCTTTGCGAAAATCCGATAACTTTTTTTGGTTTAAAATAATGCTGGTTCGAATAATCAAAAGCCATAACGGAGAAAAAATAAAAACATGACAGTTAAAAAATTATATGAAATATAATCGAAAACAATATAATTTACGATTGAAAAATGAGACGAAAATGACTCAATAATGATTATAAAAACTACCATTAAATTGATCAAAAAGGAATCAGAAAATTGTATCACAAATGATTCTTTCAGATGATTCATTGGTAGGGTACCATTTTTTCACAACGAGAGTATCATTCATGATTGAAAAATGAGCTCATACACGGGTATTTTGCCCTTGAAGCTGGTTCCTAAATGATTAGATTATAATTCAAAATGCCAGCTGGGATATTCTCTGTAATTTTTAGCAACTGAATAAAAATTGATTAAAGTAAATAAAAATAACCATTAATGTCCCTTTAAGGCTTTATTTAATGCTTCCACGGCTTCCTTGTGTTTTATTACGATTTCCGGCTGTTCTACAATAGAAACACTATCTTCGTCACCTTTAGATTCATTATCAATTTCAAAAATTCACATTTAAATTTTTAAAGAAAAATTACAAATTTTCTATAAAACAAACCTAAGGATTCATTTGCATGTATTTGTGAAAACAATCAACGTAAACAGTAAAATAAGTTTAGGGATTCCCGAAATTAAAAGTAAATTCAAAAAATAAAAAGAAAAAAAACTCAGAAAACTTTGTTCACGTTTTAGAGCTTTCAGACTTTGTTCACGTTTTAGAGTAGTCAATGTAAAAATAAAAGTGTTCACGTTTTCGAGTCGTTCATGTGTTCGAGTGCTCACGTTTTCGCGAGTTCACTGTGTATAGTACTTGTTTCAGTGTTTCTTCGTATTCTATTTGTTTTAGATTTAAAGATTCAATTTTTATGTCTGCAAGTGTTGAATTACTATTGTCTTTAATTTTTGTTATGAGATTAGGTAAAATAAACTTGTCTTGTATTTTTATTTTATCATTTGTAAAAGTTCTATTTAACGCGTTTATTTCACAATTTTCGAATTTGATTAAGTAATTTCCGGAAATTTTTAATTTAGCTTTATTGCAACTGTGCGATATGTTACTATTGAATCGTTTGAGAACTGATATGCCTGGAATTATTTCAACTATTTCCTGTTTATTAAATGTTTGCATTTTGCAGTTAGCTTCTTCAAAATTTAATATATTACTTAAGCAATTGATTTTTATTAGATTTCTTTTTAAATTTTCCTTAATGTAAGTACTATAAATATTGTTTTCTGAATCTATGAGAATATTGGAATGATTAGCCTGTATGGATTTATTATTCTTGTCAAGTATCGGTACGAATGTCACCATAGATAGTGGGTCTTGTGAAAATTGTGGTATAGAGATAATAATGATGATGTTACCGTCGTGAATTGCAATGGATACCTTGATGTTTGTATAACTGTCAAAGTCTGAGATTAGGTTAAAGCTGTGTTCACATTGTGTGTATTTGTCATATGGAATGTCACTTTTCTACACACATGTAATTTCATGTGTATGTCAAAATTTATGTTTTACATATGGTTTGTAATTTACACGTTCACATGTTGGTATGTAAAGTGCACTTGACATAACCTATCAAAAAAAAAACAAAAAACAATCTTAAAACAGCTGAGTGTATAAAAATTTAATTTGTGCTAAAAAAATTTTATTTTAATATGGAACGAAAGGTTGATCAAATAGTCATCATCTGCTCCGGCCCTACTTCTTTTTTCTTTTGCTTTTGCAATTTCTCGGCTATATTGACCGCGCAAGTATGTTATTTTATTCTGGAAATATATTGCATTACATTTATTACAAACAACAATTGCCCAATGCCTTACCTTAACTTCATTAGGCCCAATAGATGAATTGAAAATTTTTAACTTGTCAGCCATATCATTGAGCGCTGCGTACCTGGCATGCTTATTGTGGTAGAACTACAACTATACAAGAACTATACAAGCATTCCTTCTCTTGCCACATATCTATTAACTGTAGTACCGATTCTTTACACCAGTCCAACTGGAAAAACATAAAAATAAATATGTAAATTGTCATAAAAAAATATGTACTTACTTTTGTTAATTCCTTTTTATTTTTTCCCTCCATTTTCAATAATAAAATTGGTTATTTTTTATTTACTATTATAATTATTAAGAATTAAGCACGACAAACAAAATCTTGTAAAGTGATTATAATTTATATTTATTAAAATTTCAATTAATTTTTTCCGCCACAAAATTTTGTAAAAAACAGCTGATGTCAGATGGTTTGTCACTTGAAAATAGAACTCGTTCTAAATAAAAAATGTCATGTGTACTGCACACAGAGAAATAACACATGATATTGTTTGGAGTGGTTCAGACGATATGTACAAATTTAACATGTGAAAAAGTGACATTCCACATGACAAATACACATAATGTGAACACAGCTTAAGTTTGTATTCTGTTGTGTTTATTATGTGTAGTATTTTGATGTAGTGTCCAACGATTTTGATCTCTCCTGTTTTGATTGGTATATAGTAGGGAATGGTAAATGAATTCCAAAATCGATTTTCGATTTTTCGATCGACTTTTTTTATTTCGGTTTTTGAAATCGATTAATCGAAGCTCAAAATCGATTTTAAAATCGATTTCAAACTCATTTAAGATTAATTTGCAAACTTATTCTTTATACCACAAAGGGGGATCACCAGCATTTTTTTTGGCAAAATACTGGAGAAATTGAACTAAGTTTTTTACAGTGGGTAGACATGACTACTGTTTATAATTTTCCTGCAAAAAGTGAAAATGTGTAAGTTTTGAGATGGGCTTAAGCGGAACAAGTGCTATATATATGTACATTTTACATATTAAAATTTTGTTCTTGTGTAGTAAATCAGGACAGTCCCATAAATCAATTCCGATCGAAAGTGATTTCGTTTCTTGCATCACAAAAAACGAAATCACTTGATCTGAATTGATTTCTATGGCAAGTCAGAATATATGGATATTTTTTCAAAGCATTATGACAATAGTTCCTGATCAGTGGCGTCTGTTTCTTTGCTGAATTACTATTAAGTTAGTTTTAGAAAACAAACGTTTACATGTCATTGATGTCGGAAAGATGGAGAGATATTTTCTTGTAATTTTGATTTGTTTTTTCACTCTGCTTATTACAAGATTTAAATATCACACACTTTTCTGTTTGAATATTAGCGTATTTCCACAGGAATGCCATGGTTTAATTCACCTGTTGTGTTTCTATAATATGTTGATTTTTACGAATCGGATTTTCGGTGTTCAGTGACTTTAATTTCTGAAGAAGAAGAGCCCCTATGTTAAAGTTGGAAGTATACCAAGGGTACTAATAGGTAAATACGTAAAACAACAACTTACAACTTGAAAAGTTGTATAAACATACCCCCTACACACGTATGCATGCACAAAAAAATCTCCAGCTATATTGTACATGCCATGCCCATAATTTATGGATTTAATTAAGATTAAAATTAAAAGCTGCCAAAATTTTGATAACAATAAAAAAATCGATTTTAAAAGCCCAATAATCGATTTCAGTATAAAATCGCATACGCAAACTCGATTTCAAAAAATCGATTATTTTTACCAGAAAATCGATTTTCGATTGGAATCGAAATCGATTTACCATTCCCTAGTATATAGCCGTTATTGTATGATAGGTCTTGTACGTCGATGGTTTGGGCCCTGACGGTTAGGACAATTGTTATCATCGTTATGATCCATTTAATCATCTAAAAAAAAAATATTTATTTAATTGTTGCTCTGATTTTGGGGTTATTTTTGTCTTGGTATTTCTTAGTAGGTCTAACGTGAGTTTTGTAATATTTATGTCCAGTCCTTATCGTCCGTACGTGGTCATCGTCTATTTTTTCTGTACTAACTTTCCTATATTTTCTGTGGTTTTTCCCACCTCTTATCTCACTAATATAATTTAGTCCTCCTTCTTGTTCAAAATCTTTCCGGTTTTCGTTTAGTTTCCGGGTATATTTTTCTTTTTTTGCGCTCATAAGATTACGAATTTCTGTATATTTATCTTCATGTATTTTACCATTTACAAAATCGATCGGTTTGATGCCGGCCGTGCTGTGTATTGTATTATTATAAAAACCTATTATTCTTGTCATTTTATCTTCCATGCTTTCGTCTTTGTTTTCTGTATCGTGTCTTAAATCCTCGTTCATTGTCTACGATGATTTTATCCATTTTCCCGTAGGTATTGATTATCAGCAATAGTTTTGTTTTGAATTCCGTCCAGCTTCTACCGTTTATTTAAAACGCTAAGGCGAATTTTGAAAATTTATCGATTGTTGTCATAAAGAATTTCTTATGCAGGGTATAAAATACGTCTATGTGTAATATTTCAAGGGGTTTATGTGGAGTTTCTGTAATTTTATAAGTGATTTTTGGAGGTTTTCGGTCATACTTTTCTAGGTTGCAGATTTCACAATTATTTATGAACTGAGTTATCCTTTGTTTTTATTAATTTCTTATATACTGCTTAGATTCTTCTATGGTTTTTGTTAAGGTATTCATTTTTAATAATTTCGGTTAACCGGTTTTCATCTTCTATGTCTTCTGTCATGAGTGTAAATCTAAGTACCTTAAAATTTGCGTTATTTAAAAATAGTTCTTCATAAACATTTAGTTTCTTCATAAACAGTTAGTTTCAGATAGTAGGTTTATCTCTACTTCTCCATTTTCTACATTTAAAATTCCTTATCTTACAATATTTCCGTCGTTTTACTCCTTATAATATACTAGGTCAGAGTCATCAGGATAATAGCACCATCCTTTTTTTTATTTAAGTTTTCGAAGTGCATAGGGAGTGTCTTCTTTATATAATAGATACAGGCGCTTAGTGTTCTCAAGATATCGTTACCTATTCTTCTTCTTCTGTCATCCTTCTCTCCCGTTGGAAGAAATCTTATGAAATCTTATTATATAAAATTCTCTGTCTGGTTGCTTCGGTTTCTCCTAAATTAACTACTAATTTGTTATTTATTTGTGTAACCTGGTTTTCATGTCGTTGTAGAAATCTAAGGTGTTTGTTCTAAAGGTCACGCTTCGTAGTTCGTCAAAGAGTTCTTCGCAGGAACGTCTGACCCCAAAATTATTCTGTAATATGTTTTTAATCTCTGTCAGTGAAGTCGCGTTGCAGTTTATTTCTATTGCCTGTCTAGCCCTTCCTTTGAGATTTGATTTTATTACGTCCGAAAAAAGTAGTTGGGACAGTTCGTCGTATGTTTGTAGGTGAGTCGCCACAGAATTCAGGTAAGATGTTTAGGTATTTCAGAGGGTTTATAGTTAACCTGGTCGTTGGATTTTCGACCTGTACTGCCATTTTTAGTTTGAATGGATTTGGGAAAGGAAAAAGAAATTCTCTCTCATACACGAATGCGTTTTTCTCGTTTATTCGTATGTTTTAAATAATTTTTCTTTGCTTTGGTTTTTATCAAGGTTATTTTATATAGGAATTCTTGCAATTTTTTGGTTTCTAGTTCTCCGGACGTATACAGTTATTTTCTTTCGATTTCTGACTCTACGCTTATTTTTTCAGTTATATACATTTAATAATATTAATAAATAAATATAATATAGTTCATCTAATTCTTACTTTCGGATGCTGTTATATTGCAGTCTGCTTGGCTCTGTGTTTCTACCCTGCAGTTTTAAAAGTAGAAATTGACTCAAAATCGTTAGGTATTTCCCTAAGGAAAAATCGACTAGCTACTTCATTTGCCACAAGTAATGCAAGAGTTCGTCTTTTAAATCTCTCACTATATTTATTTTTTGTGTGTCGAAAAAAACTGTGCCGTTAGTTAATGGTAATTAATGGTAATGATTGGTAGTTAAGGAAATAGCTAGGCATTCGCTAGCTACGCCGACTGCAGGGTACTGTTGAGTTTAAAGTTGATTAGGATGTGTTTACAGGTGTATATATTTGCTTCTATCGGGTTAGGATTTGTTACTTTGGATATATCTTTATTTTTCGGCTTTTGTAGGAATATAGTTATTATTGATAAGGGTAAATCTTTTTATCCTTTTCTTCACTTTTTTTTGTGTTGTTTTCTTTTTTCAAAAAAAATTTGTGTGAAATTCGAATGTCACTTTCACTAAAATTTTTTTTCACAAATATTTTGTATGTCCTTTAATCTTTTAAAGGATTCGTTGTTCTTATATTTTTTCCACCCGTTACAGATATTTAAATATCTAATATCATTTCTTATGTAACTCGAATTAAAATGATTTACACATAAGGATACACGGGTATCCTACCGACTGCGCCACTTTTTTCACCGAAGTGTGGAACAACGAAAAAAAATAAAACAACCTAGTTTTAAGGTTTAATCAATAATATTCTTTATTTGCTACTTTCTTAAACACTATTATTTTGCTTTCTGTTACATTTTGGAAATATAAAATAAAAAATAAATGTTTGCATAAAAATTCTTAAGCAATTTGTGTGGTGCATTTTGCACTTGAACCAAATATAACAATTCTTTGGGGTTCCGAAAATGTGTATTTAAAAAAAAAATTTAATTTTGGTCATAACTTTTTCGTATCTGAACCGATTTTCCTGAGTTTTTCAGAAAATATTTTCTATTAAAAATTTCCGATCTTTTGATATATAAGGCGTAACCATAGGTCATACGACAGTCCAAAAAATCATGTTTTTATCCAATTTTTGATATTTTTGGTACGGGAGGTACCACGCCCACTTGTTAATGCCGCCCACATTTTGTGGGATGCTGTGTATTGATAACGATAATGGGTGTACCTAATTTGGAAACTTTGGCTCTTGCCGTTCTTAAGATATACAGAAATACAAAAATACAACAACAACAAGGGATTTTTGGGCAAAATCAGAGGCAGTCGTGGTTTTTTGCTCATATCTCCGTCCTTTTTGGACCGATCTAGTTGAATTTCAATAGCAAACTTAAACGGAGTATATGTGACATAAATATACATCAACCTAGTCCACATCATTTCTGGGGTTTTCGAAAAACCCATTTCAACATACACACGGACAGACCGACATCGTTAAATCAACTTCGCTTTTCATAAGGACCCAGAATATATATACTTTTTAGGGTGTAGGATCAATATTTTGGAACATACAAACGGAATGACAAAGTTATATATACACTCTTACCTTCGGTGAAGGGTATAAAAATTTTTTGGATTTCAGTACTTTGGACATAACTCAGCCATTTATTAACCGATTTGACAGATTTATATACCGATGTCTTAAGGAATAAATTTACCATTTACTTTGGTGATAAAACTTGGACTCAGAAAGACCTATGGGTTCCGAAAATGTATATTTAAAAAAAAATGAAATATTGGTCATAACTTTTTCGTATCTGAACCGATTTTCCCGAGTTTTTCAGAAAATATTTTCTATTAAAAATTTCCGATTTTTTGATATATAAGGCGTAACCATAGGTCATACGACAGTTCAAAAAATCCGATTTTTATACAATTTTTGATATTTTTTGTACGGGAGGTACCACGCCCACTTGTTCAATCCCGCCCACATTTTGTAGGATGCTGTGTATTGATAACGTTAATGTGTGTACCTAATTTGGAAACTTTGTCTCTTGCCGTTCTCAAGATAAATACAGAAATAAAAAACTACAACAACAACAAGGGATTTTTGGGCAAAATCAGAGGCAGTCGTGGTTTTTTGCTCATATCTCCGTCATTTTTGGACCGATCTGGCTGAATTTCAATAGCAAACTTAAACGGAGTATATGTGACATAAATATACATCAACCTAGTCCACATCATTTCTGTGGTTTTCGGAAAACCAATTTCAACATACACAAGGACAGACGGACATCGTTAAATCTACTTCGCTTTTCATAAGGACCCAGAATATATAAACTTTATAGGATGTAGGATCAATATTTTGGAACATACAAACGGAATGACAAAGTTATATATACCCTCTTACCTTCGGTGAAGGGTATAAAAAGACAAATTCCTTGGATTTCAGTACTTTGGACATAACTCAGCCATTTATTAACCGATTTGACAGATTTATATACCGATGTTTTAAGGAATAAATTTACCATTTACTTTGGTGATAAAACTTGAACTCAGAAAGACCTATGGGTTCCGAAAATGTGTATTAAAAAAAAAAAAATTTAATTTTGGTCATAACTTTTTCGTATCTGAACCGATTTTCCTGAGTTTTTCAGAAAATATTTTCTATTAAAAATTGATATATAAGGCGTAACCATAGGTCATACGACAGTCCAAAAAATCAGGTTTTTATAAAATTTTTGATATTTTTTGTACGGGAGGTACCACGCCCACTTGTTCAATCCCGCCCACATTTTGTGGGATGCTGTGTATTGATAACGTTAATGTGTGTACCTAATTTGGAAACTTTGGCTCTTGCCGTTCTCAAGATATACAGAAATAAAAAAATACAACAACAACAAGGGATTTTTGGGCAAAATCAGAGGCAGTCCTGGTTTTTTGCTCATATCTCCGTCCTTTTTGGACCGATCTGGCTGAATTTCAATAGCAAACTTAAACGGAGTATATGTGACATAAATATACATCAACCTAGTCCACATCATTTCTGGGGTTTTCGGAAAACCCATTTCAACATACACACGGACAGACGGACATCGTTAAATCAACTTCGCTTTTCATAAGGACCCAGAATATATATACTTTGTAGGGTGTAGGATCAATATGTTGGAACATACAAACGGAATGACAAAGTTATATATACCGTCTTACCTTCGGTGAAGGTTATAAAAATTATAGGATTATTGGTTTTAATGAATTATCGCAAGAAATTAGGAATGAGACAAGGTAAGAAAACTTTATTTACGTTTTTCGTCAGTAATGTTTTGTTTTTTATTTTTTTTTTATCAAAAATTGGCATTTTATATGAATGTATTAAGTTTAAAATCTGTAAATATGCATCTTTTTGGAAGATTATTATTTTTATTTCTTTAAATTATTATTAATCGTTGGCAATGTACACATTTTCCTCTAAATAATTTTTTTTTAATTATTTTTCAACGTTAAAATGAAAGTGAAAGTTTGTGACACTTCTTTGCACTTTACAGAGAACAAGAATCACATTACTGTGAAAATGTGAAAACAATTTGTTTTATTCAATTTCTTCTTCTCATATGAAAACATTCGAATTTATTTATCATTTTTTCACTAAACGAGAATCAGAAACTCTATGAAAATGTGAAAAAAGTTTTCATTTCACACTTTCTCGGAACCATAATCGACCACCTGGTAGTGATTAAGGGAATTGACCTATGTGTGGATCCTGTAGAAATAAAAGCATTTTTAGAAGAGAAAGGCTTCAAACTAAAACATGTAGTAAATATTAAAAATAGGGGAAAAAATCCCCAACCACTATTTCGAGTGGAGTTAGAACCCGGCGACGTTAAGCTTAAAAAAATTAAACGCATCCAATTTATAATTTAAAATATATTCTGTACTGAAGAATAACTATAGAGGAGCCGCACAAAAGAAATGGTTCCGCTCAATGTCTTAACTGCCAAGAATTTGGCCATACTAAGGTATACTGCTACTTACCCCCTGTTTGCGTAGTATGTGGTGAATTACATGGCACAGTTCTTTGCGATAAGTCTAAAACCGACCTTAACGTAACCAAAAATGTAGCAACTGTGGCGGTAACACTACGTGACAAAGTTTCAACAAAGTCGTGACCAAATGAATCTGTCAGCTAATCTTTATGTAAAATTTTCCGCTGAATCCAAATATGAAGTCAGAATTGTTAAAAGTAGACAGTTTTTGAGATATTCTAAAATAACCGTTATTTCTGTTTTTAAAATAGATGATGTGACTGAAATGCAAATATCCAAAAAATAAAATTTTACACAAAGATTAGGTATCAAATTCATTTGGTCAAAAAATTGTCACGTAGTGTAATCACACAGCCAATTAAAGAGGATGCCCTGTATATACTATCGTCAAGCAGTCTGTTGGACCGACAGCTAATCCCCCTCAAATGCAGGTAACAAATCGAGTTAGCTCTAATATCATTCAGGCTCGGCAGACTAGTAATAACAGAACCTCTTATGCTAACGTCCTAAAATCAAACCATGTGCCATTGCAAGGTGCTTCGCCAAGTAATGATGAAACTCCAGTTCCTAATTTAAGTTGTCAAGAAAAACCTTGGAAACATTAGTGCAACCAGTAAATAATTTTACAAACACAATGGGTAATATGCTGCAGGAAATTTTTAGAATGCAATCGATGCTATTACAAGCTATACTTAACAAGCAATGAACTGTTTAAAAATTTGCTTTTGGAACGCAAACGACATCCGCCAACATAAAAATGAATTAGAATATTTCCTTAAGACTAAACAAATTGATGTCATGATGGTTTCTGAAACTCATTTGGCCTCAAGAAATACGTTTAAAATCAATAGTTATATACTATATGATACCGAGGACCCTCGAGATAGAGTGGAGGTTCTGCCATTTTGACAAAAACCCGAGTCAAACACTACCTAATGTGTGATCATCGGGAAGATTATCTCCAAGCAACGAACATTTGCGTTGAAGAATTAAATAGGAACCTATTTATTTCATCATTATACTCCCCACCTAGATTTTCAATATCAGAAAGCTAATATTAAAAATATTTAAAATCATAAGGACCCTGTTTCCTGGCCGCTGGCGATTATAACGCTAAACATACCTTCTGGAGGTCACGACCAAAGTGTCGTGTTTTGTTTAAGACAATCTCTAAAATGGATTTGAATGTGGTAGCGAGCGGACAACTTACATATTGGCCTACTGATCAGCAAAATATTCCAGATGTCATCGATTTCGGCGTGGTTAAAAACATCCCAATTGTAGTGTATGATGGCAGGATCGCCATGTAGTGTAAGATGTTGACAGGATGTTTGCCCTATAGCCCAATATAATTTTATGCAGCTGTAGGGAACCAGCTCGATGGTCAGGCGTTCTTAGCGAACTGCCAAATTAGGAGACTAAAAATGATTCAACAAGGCAACAAGTGCCACTTTATGTTTTCAAATTTAAAGTCTGCTTTATTTGTGGGCTACTGCCCTTTTTATACCAATTTTACAATATTGCTTACTTATTCTAACTTTTAATATTAATTCTTACAATCTATACTTCTCTTTCAGTACCATGGAATTAATATGGTTTTTCCTTATGCATGAGTAAGGAATGTACTCATTTTCGTTAGACAATCCAAATTCATGTCACTCACATTCTGATTGATCTGCTTTACCATTATATTGACTCTTGTTCGAACACATTGAGTCATTTGGGTAAATGCCGTTATTTGATCTTTTATGTATGGCATTTACCCTACAGTAATTGGGGTGGCATGTATGCATTTTAGATTGGTTATTGGGTAAGCAGTGGACGCTTATAAGGTACACTACACCATATTAACGATTCATGTTGAAGCTTCCTAAGAATTATCTTCAGACTACACACCTACAATTGTTACTTTAATGAACCCCAATAGAATGGTATCTCCGACTGGTTACTTAGCGATGTAAGCTACACAAATTATTTGGTTTAAATATAAAAAATATATCAGTACCCATTGCACAGAAAATATTCCGCTTAGTACACCGGAGAATGTAGATCGCTCTATTGTTAATTTTGACAGTTTTCTGAAACTAGCTGTACAGTATTCCAGTACTGCCCCCAAACAGACAAAAAATACTAAAATATATTCCACAGAATGGGATAGTTCGATGAGATTGGCAACTGTACAGATCCCCGCAACTAAAGAATTTATTAACAGAGCGCACATAAAAGCTAAGATAGTTACTGCAGACTCAGAAAACTGCTTCTCTATAAAAATATCCAAAGGAACTTGATGCAATTCCACAATCAGACTTCGCATTATGGCGTGCAGCTAGAAATCTAAAAAGGCCAGTAATATGTAAGCCACCATTAAGAAACTTGAATGGTAGTTGGGCAAGAAACGATATTGAAAAAGAAAATCAGTTTTTAATCATTTAAAAAACGTATTTACACCAAATATATCTCACGATATTGCGGTCGAGTTACCACCTGTTGCTGCTAGAGTACCTATTCCCTAAGATATGAGAAAAGAGAAATCGAAAAGGCTATTTGTGACTTAAACACTAAGAAGGCACCTGGTATTGATAAGATCAGTAATAAAATGCTTTTAGAGCTACCCAGCATAGCAATGAAAATTATTCTTTTTATTTTTGATAATATTTTACGCCTTGAATACTATCCTCACAAATTGAAGGTTTCCTTAGTCGCCATGATTCCAAAGCCAGGTAAAGATCATACAAAAGTTGAGTCATAAAGGCCCATTAGCTTATTATCAAATATGTCAAAGCTGTTTGAGAAATTATAAGTTTTAAAACTAACACCGATTCTAAGTGAAAATAGATGTATCCCAAACCATCAATTCGGATTTAGAAGAGAACACAGCACAATTGAACAAACTCATCGAATAGTAAATGTCATAAGAAAAGCATATGAGGAAAAAAATATTGCTCAGCACTCTTCGATGTTTCGCAAGCTTTTGATAAAGTCTGGCATGAAGGCTTATTACGTAAATTGAAACAAAATTTACCAGCAAATACAAGCTGTAAGAATGCTAATTAGTCGGTCGTCAATTTATTATTAAAGAGGGAAATTTCTTAAGTTCATCTCAGCCTGGGCCCTATCTTATACTTAATTTATACTTCGGACATGCCAACAAGCAACTACACCCAAACTTCAACATTTGCAGACGATACAGCTTTTCTAAGCGTCCACGAAAACCGTTATGAAGCATCTCGTTACTTACAGCATCATATATTTCAACTAGAAATATGGTTAAGACAATGGAGGATAATGGTCAATGAGCAAAAATGCGTACATATTCACATTCACCTTGCGCCGGGAATCTTGCCTCCCTATTACAATCAAAAAGCAAATAATTCCTCAACATTCGCATGCAAAATATCTCGGTATACATCTGGATCGGCGATTAACGTGGAAATGTTATAAAGAGGCAAAATTAACTCAAATGAAACTAAAAGCCATTCAAATTCATTGGCTTATTGGTAGAAATTCTGTCCTTAGTCTCGATTGCAAGCTTCTACTTTACAACTCTATCTTAAATCCTATCTGGTGCTACGGTATTCAACTATGGGGCACTGCCTCGGCCTCCAATATCGCATAAATTCAAAGGCGCCAAAATAAACTTCTTCGAATAATCACAGCCGCTCCCTGGTATGTTAAAAACTCAAACATTCATAAGGATCTCAATGTGCCATTACTAAAAACTATGATTACAAAATATGCAGTAAAATATTTTAAAAGACTTGAACAACAACCAAATCCACTAGCTCAAAATATTTTAAATCATGGTGGCCACACTCGCTTAAGAAGAAGAGACAATGCAGCACTTACCCTATTAGATGAGCGATAAACACCAATATATGTGAACAGAACCCGTGATGAAGAAACATTTTGTCTGGCACTGACAGGACATAAATAAAGTATTAGGATAAGATTTAATTAATTATTGTTAGTTCATATTTAATATAGCAAGATTCGATAAATAAATAATGAGAAAAAAAATGTTATTGCACATTGAAAAAGGATAAACAAAAATAAATTTTGCTATAACTTCCTCGAAAATCTTACTTTTAAACATAAAGATCTTAAGGTGCCATTAAGCCCTTTTTCCTTTTTTCCACGGAAATAAAAAAGTTGAATGCATTTATAAGCTTATTTAATTGATAATCTTTCATTCTTGACCGTGGCCGGAATTCGAACCGCGGCCGGCAAGTTACCATGACATGTTTCGATCGCAACCACTCGATCTCCTCAGATGGATTTGCCGTTTGACACTCGCAGCCATCGACGACTGCTGACGTCAATAGTCAAACATCAATCCTTAAACCAAATTGTATTTTAACTTTTGGTAGATCGAATTTTGCTTTTTTGAATGATTATCCATTTTAATTGATTTTACATGTTTTTTCTTTACTTCTGTTTTTTCGTACTTTTGTCAAGAATTCTTCTTGAAGTCCAAAGTACATTTTTCGGCAAATCCATCTGAGGAGATCGAGTGGTTGCGATCGAAACATGTCGTGGTAACTTGCCGGCCGCGGTTCGAATCCCGGCCACGGTCAAGAATGAACGATTATCGATAAACAATTTTAATTAATTTTAATGTTCTAAAATTCCTTTCTTTTTTTTTTTCTCATTATTTATTTATTGAATCTTCATATATTAAATTGAACTAACAATAATTAATCAAATCTTAACCTAATACGTTATTTTCTGTCCTGCCAGTGCCAGACAAAAATTTTCTTCATCACGAGTTCTGTTCACTTATATAGGTGTTTATCGGTCATCTAATTGGATAAGTGCTGCAGTGTCTCTTCTTCTTAAGCGAGTGTGGCCGCTATCATTTAAAATATTTCGTGCTAGTGGGTTCGGATGCAATTCGAGGCTTTTTAAGTATTTTACTGCATATTTCGTAATCATAGTTTTGACTAATGGAACATTGAGATCCTTGTGAATATTTGAGTTTTTTACATACCGATTATTCGAAGAAGTTTATTTTGGCGCCTTTGAATTTTTTCTATATTAGAGGCCGAGGCAGTGCCCCATAACTGAATACCATAGCACCAGATTGGCTTTAAGATGGAGTTGTAAAGAAGAAGTTTGCAGTCGAGACTAAGGACAGAGTTTCTACCAATAAGCCAATGAATTTGAATGGCTTTTAGTTTAATTTGAGTTAATTTTGCCTCTATATGGCATTTCCACGTTAATCGCCGATCCAGATGTATACCGAGATATTTTACATGCGAATGTTGAGGAATTATTTGATTGTTGATTGTAATATGGGGGCAAGATTCCCGGCGCAAGGTGAATGTTATATACACACATTTTTGCTCATTGACCATTATTCTCCACTGTCTTAACCATATTTCTAGTTGAAATATATGATGCTGTTAGTAACGAGATGCTTCATAACGGTTTTCGTGGACGCTTAGAAAAGCTGTATCGTCTGCAAATGTTGAAGTTTGGGTGTAGTTGCTTGTTGGCATGTCCGAAGTATAAATTAAGTATAATAGAGGGCCCACGATGCTGCCTTGTGGGTCTCCAGCGCCAATGGGCTGAGGTGAACTTAAGAAATTTCCTTCTTTAATAATAAATTGACGACCGACTAAGTAGCTTTCTAGCAGCTTGTGTGTGTTTGCTGGTATATTTTGCTTCAATTTATGTAATAAGCCTTCATGCCAGACTTTATCAAAAGCTTGCGAAACATCGATGAAGAGTGCTGAGCAATATTTTTGTTCTTCAAATGCTTTTCTTATGACATTAACTATTCGATGAGTTTGTTCGATTGTGCTGTGTTTTCTTCTAAATCCGAACTGATGGTTTGGAATACATCTATTTTCACTTAAAATCGGTGTTAATTTTGAAACCAATAATTTCTCAAACAGCTTTGACATATTTGATAATAAGCTAATAGGCCTATATGACTCAACTTTTGTATGATCTTTACCTGGCTTTGGTATCATGGTAACTAAGGAAACCTTCCATTTTTGAGGATAGTATTCAAGGCGTAAAATAGCATTAAAAATAAAAAGAATAATTTTCTTTGCTGTGCGAGGTAGCTCTAAAAGCATTTTATTACTGATTTTATCAATACCAGGTGCCTTCTTAGTGTTTAAGTCACAAATCGCCTGTTCGATTTCTCTTATCTCAAATCTGAGGGGAATAGCTGCTCTAGCAGCAACAGGTGGTAACTCGACCGCAATATTGTGAGATATATTTGGTGTAAATACGTTTTTCAAGTGACTAACAAACAGATTTCCTTTTTCAAAATCGTTTCTTGCCCAACTACCATTCAAGTTTCTTAATGGTGGCTTAGATATAACTGGCCTTTTTAGATTTCTAGCTGCACGCCATAATGAGTAGTCAGATTGTGGAGTTGCATCAAGTTCCCTAAGATATTTTTCTAGAGAAGCCGTTTTCTGAGTCTGCAGTAACTTTCTTAGCCTTTTTGTGTACTCTTTTAGTAACTTCTAAAGTTCTATACAGTTGCCACTCTGTTCGAACTCTCCTTTTTTCAGTCAAGAGCCGCTCGACATCTGAAGAATATATTTTATTATTTTTAATTTTTTTGGGGGTAACGCTGGAATGTTGAACAGCTAGTTTAAGATAACTGTCAAAGTTAACAATAGAGAGATCCACATTCTCCGGTGTACTAAGCGGAATATTTTCTAGGCAATGGGCACTGAGAAATTTTTTATATTTTAACCAATTTATTTGTGTGGCTGACGTCGCTAAGTAACATGACGGAGATACAATTCTATTTGGGTTCGATATAATAACAATTGTAGGTGTGTGGTCGGATGATAATTCTAAGGAAGCTTCAACATGAATCGTTTTTGTGGGGATGTTTTTATCCACGCCAAAGTCGATAACATCTGGAATTTTTTGCTGATCAGTAGGCCAATATGTTGGTTGTCCGCTCGCGACCACGTTTAAACCCATTTTAGAGATTGTGTTAAACAAAACACGACCTTTTGGTGTTATAAGTCGTGACCCCCAGAAGGTATGTTTAGCGTTATAATCGCCAGCGGCGAGGAAACAGGGTCCTAGTGATTTATAATATTTATAATTTTGGCTTTCTGATATGGCAAATCTAGGTGGAGAGTATAAAGAAGAAATCACTAAGTTTCGATTTAGCTCTTCAACACAAATAGTCGTTGCTTGCAGATAATCTTCACAATGATCAAACATTAAGTAGTGTTTGATTCAAGCTTTTATCAAAATGGCAGAGCATCCACAAGCTCTATCTCGAGGGTCCTTAGTATCATATAGTATATAACCATTGATTTTAAACGTATTTCTTGAGGTCAAGTGAGTTTCAGAAACCAACATGACATCAATTTGTTTATTTTTTAGAAAGTATTCTAATTCATTTTTATGTTGGCGGATGCCGTTTGCGTTCCAAAAACAGATTTTTAAACAGTTCATGGCTTGTTAAGTACAGCTTGCAATAACATCGATTGCATTCTTAGAATTTCCTGCATCATATTACCCATTGTGTTCGTAAAATTATTAACTGTTTGCACTAATGTTTCCATGGTTTTTTCAAGACGACTTAAATTAGAAACTGGAGTTTCTTCATTAATTGGCGAAGCACCTTGCATGGTTTGATTTTAGAATGTTAGCGTAGGAGGTTCTGTTATTACTAGGCTGTGGAGCCTGAGTGTCATTAGTGTTTAGCTGATTTGTTACATGCATTTGAGGGGAATTAGTTTTCGGTCCAACCGACTGCTTGACGATAGTGTATACAGGGCATCCTCTATAATTGGCAGTGTGATTACCGCCACAATTGCTACATTTTTTAACGTTGGGGTCATTTTTAGATTTATCGCAAAGAACTGTACCATGTAATTCACCACATACTACGCAAACAGGGGGTAAGTAGCAGTATGCCTTAGTATGACCATATTCCTGGCAGTTCAAACACTGAACGGGTCCATTTCTTTTGTGCGGCTCCTCTATTGTGATTTTTCTGTACAGTATATATTTTAAGCTGTAAATAGGGTGCGTTTCGTTTTTTCTTAGCTTAACGTCGCCGGGCTCCAACTCCACTCGAAATAGTGGTTGGGGATTTTTTCCCTATTTTTAATATTTACCACATGTTTTATTTTGAAGCCTTTTTCTTCCAAGAAAGTTTTTATTTCTGCTGGGTCCACACATGAGTCAATTCCCTTAATCACTACCTGAAGGCCTTTGCTGCTCTTTAGTTGGTATGTATAACAACTTTTTTTAGTTCTTCAAATTTGTTTATTATTTTGCGAAAATCATTCTCATGATTGACTTGTATTTTTGTCTCGTTTATACTACCACGCTTGATAGCCGCTACGTAAAACGAATTTTCACCTATCACTGATATCAAACTCTTTATGAGCTCATTTGAATTTTGCTCCCTAAGATATATCGGGGGAGGCTTGGACGATTTTATGACGTTTGGTGCTTCAGAGGATTCATGCTCCAGAATTGCAAAACGATTTTGCGAATTTATTTTATCAAAAGATGGTACTTTTGAGGCCGAAGCAACTGCTGCAGAGTTAGGGCTGCGTCCCCGTTTAAGCACTGTTATGTACCTGTCCATACCAACTTGTACTGTAGGCTTTTGAGAAGTTTTTACTTGAGTTACTGAGTTGTCCATAGCGGCTGTTTTGGGGTTAACCGTATCATCACTTATTAAAGTTTTTTTTGGCACTGCGGCAGCGCTTGCAGTTAATAAACTTGTTATTGTATTGCGATCGACCGTATTTGTAAACAAAGAGGGTGAGAGGGAACGCGTTCAAGTAATAGGTTTAGCCGTTAAGTAATTGCTATCATCGATTCTTTTTTTGTTTCTACGTTTGTTTCGTCAACACTCACTGTAACATAAGCATTTCTTTCATTATGTTTTATTGTTTTTGCATTATACGCATTCATAAGAGTTTTTTTTATATATTACTGTTTGTTTAATTGTGCTCTTCTTTTTATTTGTTGTTTAAAAACCACGAGAATAAAAAAAAAGAATAAAGAAAAACAAGAAATGTTTTTGCTTTAAATGTATGTATGTATATGTATGTGTGTGCATACATACCCAGTTGGCCAAATGGTCTTAGATGCAAATTTCGTCAACGATGTCCTCAGGACATTCTTAAATTTGTCGCCCATATAAAATTGATGAAGACAACTTAAGTAATAAAACATGTATTTTGTCGTGTATAAATCGTATTTACGACTTTATATGAGACATTTTCTTAAATTTGTCTTCAACAAGGCTTTATTGAGGACAACGTAAGCGACCATTGCATGCAATATGTCGTGTTTCAAAACGCATTGGCGACAATATGCATGAAATTGTCGCTCATCTTGTCCTAAATAAGGTGATATTCAAAACAAATTTATGAAAATGTCTCATAAACATGGGACTAGTTGTCAATATTTTTTTTGTTTGTTTTTGTATTAAAAAACAATATACAAAATAATTTTAAAAGAAATTATTCAGTAGAGCTTTTCGTAAATAATACAAAATTTTAAAAACGTTAACAAAAATGTTTTTTGAATGAAAAATCGTATGAATAAAAAGAGTTCTTTCAACTTTTTAAATTTGTCTTGTTTTGTCAAAATGCAACAGATACATATGTATCTATCTATTTCTATACAAAACTCTACTGAAAAAGCGCATTGTCATTAACCTATCGGCGACTAAATTGTGGATAGTATCTACAATACTGTCATCAACGACAACGCTTATAGAACATCAACGACGATATGAGAAAAAAGTCGTTTATGTAGTCGCCAATGACAACTTTCACCACATTGTCACCCATATGGTCGTTAATGACAATGTGCATGATGGTGTCGTTCAAATTGTCGTGTACGATTTTGGTGCCCTTTGTTCGAAAAAGTCGTCGACGATTTGCTCTGGCTGTCGCCAACATGTCGTCAGCGATTTACTATGGGTCTTGTACGCGTCGTCGACGTTGTCTCGAACACATGGCCAACTGGGTATATTTTTGTTATTTGTAATTTTTAATATTTGTATTATAAATTTTATGTTCACTAATTTAAAAATTATTTTAAAGCGTCCATTCATTCGCTGATCTTATATTATTTTTTAAAAAAAATAATATGATATTACATATAAATATACAATTATTTATGTTAAAAAAAAAACCGTATGCCGAGTTAAAAGAAAAAAGCACGTCTGCATTCAACGAGAACGCAAGCGGAACTGAATTCCTTTCTTCATAAAAATAATTTAATGAAAATTAAATTCAATTGTAATGTCTTTTTAGAAGGTTGAACAATGACAACCGCAAAAAAGATAAAACTTTTTTGAGAACAGCTATTGATACAAAACTACAATTTAATTGAAAGCTTATGTTACTCTAAGCTTAAAAGAGATAGTGTTGCCATTAAGTAGCATAATTACTCAACATCCAACACGCTCTACCTTAAGATGTTATATATATATATATATATATATATATATATATATATATATATATATATATATATATATATATATATGCAAGAGACAAATTAAAACTAGTGTTTTATTTTGGAGTTGATATTAAACTGATTTTACTTTATTTCCAAGTTACTTATTCTACTTAATTCTATTACAAATATAATTTTATGAAATATGATTACAAATATAAATTTATGAAATATGAATTTTTAATTAAACAATATTATTTTATTTTATTTTATTTTAAAAAAAAGACAGAATATGAAACCTTTGTTGTATTTAATTTTATATTGTTAGTTTGTATTCTTTGTGCAGTCTTAAGGAATGTTAATGTAAGATTCATGAGATTCGTGTATGTCACTCCTCCCCTCTTTAGAAGGCACAATGTCCTTATTGTTTTTTTTTTCTTTATTTTTTACAAATCTCTTGCCTTTACAATTTTTAGCAACTAGAAAAATAATTAAGAATAATATTAGAAAAATTGAAATTAGAAGACCAATTAAATAGTTTACATTTTTTTTTATTTACATATTCAATGTGCTTTTTTAAGATTGGCAGAGATAAATTTAGCTTTACAATGTTTTCAATATTCTTAACACTAGGTAATATGATAGATTTTTCGTTAACTTGTAGCACTTTTACTTCAAAATCTCTTATTATACCCTCCACCACAATTAGTTGTGAAGAGGGTATATTAAGTTTGTCATTCCGTGTGAAACTTTTTTATTATTCATCTCAGACCCCATAAAGTATATATATTCTGGCTGCTTGAGTAATTCTAAGTCGATTTAGCAATGTCCGTCTGTCTGTCCGTCTGTCCGTCTGTTGAAAACACGCTCACTTTCGAAAAACTCAAAAGAAATAAACAAACTAGGTGTCAAATTGCTTGTAGTTATCCTAAGCAGTTTGGGATTGAATTTCAGCAAAATCGGTTCATTAGGACCAGAGCTATGAATCAAAATGTGGAACCACCACCTTCAAAAACTTGATAATTTTGTTACAAAAACTAACATAAATGATGCAAAAATGCACGGACTGACATAAGATTTTGCAGAAGTCCGTTTTATTCGACTAGAAATGACACTGTAAAATTTCGCGAAGGTCGGTCCATAATTTACCCTAAGCCCCATATAAACACTACTCCCGGAAAACAGTTTAGTACGCCTAAAACCGTAAAAAATAATGCAATCATAACAAATTTTGGCTCGTCACAATTTTATAGGACTATAAATGATACTGTGAAATTTCGTAAAGATCGGTACATAATTTACCCTAGGCCCCATATATGCCCTACTCCCGGAAAACAGTTTAGTCTCCTAAAACCATAATTAATAACAAATCGTCACAGTTTAAGATAATAATAATAAAAAGACATCATACAGATATTACTCCTTAAACATTCGAACTGTCGGTGGAGGGTATCAAAGATTCGGCACAGCCGAATATAGCACTCTAACTTGTTTTAATTTTACAATTATATAAATTTATTATATTATTGTTTTTAATTGTAACATTTAATTCGTTACAATCTTGTTGTATTTGTGTTAATTCTAAATTTTTTGTTACAATAATATTTGGTTCAACAAATCCTATAAAGGATTCAATGTTCTTTTTGAATTGACACCCGGTCTTATTATTATTTAAAAGGTTTCTTATGCAGTTATTTTTAGTAAATTCAATTTTATTATTTTTTAATTCAAATATCATATTATTTTTCCTAACATAATCACTATCATTTAACACTAATTCTTCCTTATTTTTATCTGGCATTGGTATAATTTTAATTTTTTTGACAGAATCGAATGCTGTAGGTATTAAGAGGACAAAGAAAATAATTTCTCTATCTAACCAAACCGTAGCTCTAATATTTTCGAACTCTAAGTCGGTGAGAGTAGTAATGGTGGGTAAGTCTATTAATTTTGGATTTATTATTCCCTTTCGTGCCAGTTGCATAGCTAATTGGATATCTTGAACATGTTCCAAATACAATTTTACCGTGTCAAGGAAAAGATCAGACAGCATTTTTTCTGTTAATTTATTTTGAAGGTTAAGGGTTTCGGTTTCAAATTTTGATATTAATTTTGTTTCGTTGTTGCGGATTTATTGTAAGCTTAATTTATTTTAACTAGTTGGTTACTTCTTCTTTCTTTTGAACTGATTTTTATATTTCCTAACATTTCTATTTCTTAACTTAACTATAAAGTGTTCACCGTCGCACAGTGCTTTGTCAGAAATTTTTGAAATTTGGTACACTAGCATAAAATAGCTTAGTTCAGAAAAATATGAATTTTTGGACAAATCGGTCCAAGGACACGCCTACCTCCCATGTGTCCTGAAATGGAAAAATGTAATTTTAGCTTCAATAATGCCCACAAAACTACAAAAAAAATGAGCATGCTAATACACACACAACTAGCAACGTGTGTGCAAATTTTCACTTAAATCTGAACAAGGACTCAAGGTCCTGCCATATATCCTTTTTCTTAAAAATGCTATAGTACCTACAAAAATTATCCAATCGTAATAAAATTTGGTATGGAAATTGATATTTGTTAGAGATATATGTGTGCCGAATTTTGGTAGAATCGGATTATTAATGTGAAAAATACAAAAACATCATTAAATGAAAAATGAGTTAAAAACGCTTCAAATGCTCTTGCAAAAATAACAAGTAAGAAAGTATAATCAGTCAAACCCGACCATGTGATACCCTATAGTATAGTATTTAAAAACAAATTTCCTAGAGTGTAATCTATTTGGGACCCATGGGCAATCATGGACCCGCCAGAACAAAATTATGTTATGAGGTATGGAACCTATAGTTTATTTTAGACCTATCTGTACAACATTTTGTCATGACTTAGTAGCTATCGTAAAAATCACTGTCGCCAATTTGTATGTAAATACTTATATTTTTAAGGAAGCTGGCATTAAAAGCTTTTTCGGGAGAATGATTTGTATGGGATTCCAATACAATTTGATGAGCTGATTTTGATCGCAATAAAATTAGTTTGGTTTGGACTAAATTTAATCTTGTCGATGTAATAAGAAAAAAAAAATTAAAATGAAAATAAAAATTGTATGCGTTTTCTCGTAAAGCACTAAATTGTAAAATATGAAAACATATATTAGTGCCATTATTTGGCTTTATTTATAAACCTTTTATCGTCAATAAGTGGTGGATTTTATGTAGGTTTTATGTGCTTATGTAGGTTAAATAAATGTGAAAAAATGCGATATTTTTATTTTTTTTTTCAATTTTAGTTACACAATAACAGATGTTGTTAAATTTAGTTTTTACACATTTTAATTATGTATCATCATAACTACTAGAGTCTTCCGAAGACCAAATTTCGCACAACGAGGAACTTAACTCGTCCTGCTCAACTACCCCATCTTCCAAATCAACATTTTCCTTCTGTATATAATATTTTCTGTATATAATATTTTCATATAATTTTTTTTTTTTGTACATGAAAAACAAATTTTAAACATAAATTGATATATAAATATTGTTGGTGAAATAGGCCCTAAGTTTAAAAAAAAAGAAATATTTGTAATTTTTTACAATTTTTGTTTGTTTATAAACTTAAACAATTATTGGGATTGATCTACCACAAAAATAGGTGTGCATATAACGTATTACTTTATCCTGCTGAAAATTACATAATTGTAGCGCACTCTGATTAAGGGGTATGGTGCACAATTTGACTTTAATATTTTCTCAGTATTTATTTTTTAAATGTTTTTTCATATAGCTTGTAACTTTACTTAAACATTTTAGCTCTATAATAAAAAAAACTTTAAAAAAATTTGTGAAATTAGACCTATTTAAAGTGCATTTTTTGTTAAGTTGCGGTCAAAAAACGGCACTAATCTTTTTATGGTCCTTTTAAGAACACTATTTGCTAAGAAAAAACGAAATAAAAAAATGTCTGATTTTATATGATTTTTTTTAAAGTTCAAAAAAAGTTTTGTAATTTTTGGATTTTTTTGAAAAAAATATATTTTTTTTTGAGCGATAAAAACTAACTTAAGTTAATATTTTTAATAAAAACTGTATTATTGCCAAATTTTGAAAATACCAAGGATCACAAAAAAAATAACATTAAACTCTTTTAAAAAAATGAATTTTTGAGTTATTTTCTTGAAGCAATTCAATTCATTTTTTTTTATTCATTAATTCTTTCTTAAATTTGACTGAATTTAGCGACCTCTGGCGGAGTCTAGGAGAGTCACACGAAATCAATTCCAAAAAATTTTTATGAGTTGTGTTGTTATCTATCGATCAATATATCTTTTATCACATTTTGAGACTAAAATTTTTTTTTTATTTTTGTCTATGGGACAAAGCACCGTGCGTCGTCTTCTGTTCTCAGCCGTTCTGCTTTTTTAAAAGGGTTATCAATTTTGTTTAATCTTTTCCTCTTAATTTCTGCACTAACAAAATTTGTATCTACGGGTTTTTCCGTTCTGAATCTATTTATTTTATTTATTATTTTCTCTTTTTCCATCTGTGGGTCGGTTTTAGGTTTTAGTTTGTTAAAGAAAATATTATAAGGTGTTTCTCCAGTGGTGGAATGAACTATATTATGATTATAAGTAAATAATGTTTGTTCTTTTTTCAAGTAATCTAATTCCTTATCGTTTGCCGTGTTTATAATTCTCAATTTCTCATTCAATGTTTTGTGTAATTTCTCTATATCTCCTATTACGGTTTTGCCTGTAGTGATTTCTAATTTAATTTTTAACTCCTCACACCATTTTTTTATATTTATGTTATTCATTCCCTGGTCTTGATCTATCTTTAAAACCTTTGGAGGGCCCATAGTGTTAAATACTTTCAAAAGAGCCTTTTTAGTTTCAATCCAATTCAATGATTTTACTGGTTCAATTGTCGCGAATTTTGAATACAAATCTATACAAGTTAAATAGTATTCTTTATCCCATTGCCAAAAGTCTGTTACATATTTTTCTCTTGTTTCGTATACAGGAGGTGTGATTTTAAATGGCAATTTAAAATCTATATGGTCTACTTTACAACGATTACAAAGTTCACACTCGTTTATTATACGGGATATTTCTTTTATATAGTTTGGGAAATAATATTTCATTTTAAATATTTTTACTATTTTCTCTATACCTTGATGCAATCCATTTAAATGGATTTCTAAAATTTTTGTTTTAAAATCCGGGTAGTTACATAAATTTTCTAAAAGTCTGGTCGATCTTAAGACTCTATTTCTTCTGTTTAAAATAATTTGGGCATAAATTCTTTGGAATTCGATAAAATCATTATCATTTGGCATATAAAGAGTTATATTTTTGTTTAGTAAATAAGTTTTAATTATTTCCTTCATTGATTCGGTATCTAGATCCTTGTATATAACTGAGGTAACATTATTGGAAAAAAATCTTTTTTGTAAAGATTTTGTTTTGATTTCGTCTGATTAGTTTGATTTGATTTTTAAATATATTTAAGGGCTTTTCAGTTATTGATATATATGCAGAATTATCTTCGTCAGCCGAGTGAGTTGTTGCGGCTACAGAAGAAATTTCCTCTGTTTCATCCAGAGTACGAAAAAAAACTGTAACGTACACAATTAAGAGTACCATACCGTATTTTACCATGAACAAAACACATACACATTCGTTACAAGAGTACAAAATAAAAAAAAAAAAAACATTTTTCTGTTTGTGAATGTGTGCAGAAACATATACGGTACACAGCGAGAGTGAGCTGACGCACACAAACACTACGATAACGTACATAACATCTTTTAACGTACATGTACGGTATTTTTAGCGTACTTATCTGTACTTTTTATTGAACACGTATGTGTATTTAACGTGCGTGTGTGTGTGTGGTATGTATGTATGTATGTATGTATGTATGTATGTATTTTATAAAATCAAAAAAGGCCAAAAATATGATTTGAAAGCGAGTTGTATAACAGGAGTGCAGAAATATAAGAAACATGCAAAAGTGTACTAATATTTTATGGAGCAGAGTATTGGTGCCTATTTCAGTAAACAATTGTTTTTGTTTTTTGCGCGAAGAATGTACATGTGCGCGGCTGTGTTTAACTTCCCTGAAGGAAACCTGGGGACAAGTGTCTCCAAGTCACCAGTTTTGTCGACTATTTTAGTGACTTCTTGGCGACATGTCAACAAAGTGTCTACAGTTTTTTTATTTGCTTTGATGAGAATGAAGTTCTTATTTGCCGCCAAAGCACTATTTTTCGTCAACGGCATAATTGTTTTTATTAATATAGCATTTTTTCATATGTGCTACAATAAATATGCAGTACATTAATCGTTATAAATTTAAATTTGTTATATTTTGTGTTTCATTAACGACGTCTTTTTTAAAAAAGTATCAAAATTGTAGACTAGAATTACTAGAATTAAATGCACTAGTGAGTCTCTGGTGACAATGTCTACATATGGTCCCAAAAGAACCACCTACTCAGTAGTGACAACGTCAGTAGTAGATTTCCAATGACACGCACATGGTAAATGTCTATAGTAAAAGAGCATTGTCGGAAGTATAATAAGTCACTAGTACTGGTGACAGTGTCAGTAGTGAATCAATACTGATTCACTAGTGACATTTTCTGCAGGGTTTGTTCAATTACAGTGTGTAAGATAAATGGTTATATAAGAAATTAAAAACATATTTTATGATAATGTCTTTGTTAATGTCCACAGTCTTTTATGTTATTAAACATTTGAATGGCATAGGGAAAATGTTATTAAGAGGCATTATGATTATTTTTATAGCTAAATTACTGAGTACACTGATAAGAAAAAAAAGCTTTTTATTAGAATTGAAAAGAATTTTTGGCATGGTTAACAGGCGAAGAAAATGATGAAAATAAATTAGATTTTATTTAAAAAAAAAACAAGTTTTACAACCAAAACAATTTCTTGTGATTAAATATTAATAAAAATTTTGGCCTGGGTTTTGCCTGTCACTGTACATTCTCTCGTAAAACATTTTTGTACATCAGAGAAAAGAATGTTGTAAGTAATGATCAGCGTTGTCAACTTGGTGCGTTTCGCACCATTTTGGGCGCTTTTTTTAAATTTTTGTTCGAAAAATACTTGGCAACAAAGCAAAGACAAAAATTTGTCGTTAAGCAGTCAAAATTTGTAAATCAACTATAATTGTCTTGAGGAGCTATTCTGTAATGCACCACAATATGTTTGTACCTTATAAAACCTAAATACCTAAAAACCAAGACAGTTTATGGGCACAAAAACTCTATTCCGGAAAGAAGTTTGTATGTAAGCTATGTTATATTATGAACCACTTCGCACCATTTTGAATAGGATTCGACCTTGTAACAATTAACACATATATCCCAAATTAGATTCAATTTTTTCCAAAATTGCGAAATCATAGACTTGCGCACAAGGTTAACTTTGAAAGACAACATACCTCGTTAGATCGACTCTAAAATTGATTATGAGTCAATCGGTATACTAAACTATTTAAATGTATTACACATACATAATAGTACAAACTCATAAAATCCTCTCCACATACAGTAGTGTGGGTATAGAAAGTAAGAGCAGAATGTTGTGCTCGGGTTTATGACAGTTGAATGTGATGTCATTTGGACTTTGCAATGCTCCAGCTACATTCGAGCGTTTAATGGAGCAGGTGCCAAAAGATCTTCACTAAAAGACATGCTTGGTGCACTTTGACGACATTATTGTCATGGGTAAAACACTTGACGAACACTTGAAAAATTTGGAAGAAATGTTGAAACGTATATCCACGGCATGACTTCCAAAAGGAAGTAAAGTACCTGGGACATCGCGTAACCTCCAAAGGCATTTAACAGATAAAGATAAAATAATACCTGTAATGGATTGGATAGGCTTAGTGCATACTAGTGATGTTACGAATATTTGTATTCGTTTTCGAAATGCCGAATATTCACCTGCTTTACGTTATTCGTACTCTCCAAATTCAAGGGAATATTTCGCGAATATTTTGTTAATGCATTCCAAGGAAGAAAAAATACAAAAGTGTAAAAAATACATAAAATTAAACAAAAAGTATTAATTTTTATTAGAAAAGACTTTTGGCATTTTAACACAAAAAAATCTTCTTTTAGAAAAGTGAAAAACAAACAAACATTAGAAGTTTGTGCCGGTACAAAACTATTTTATGAAAATTACTCAAGTTTTAACTTCAACTTTTCCAGATTTATTATCATTTTAAGCAATGTGCTAATTATCGTAAGAAAATTATCGACAACTGGATTTCAAATTTAGTCATCGGAGTGAGATAATAAATTTAAATACATTTGGTAGTGTGACAGTTTTTTTACAATTTATTTTTTAAACGAAAATAAAAGATTTATTATATCGAGTGGCGTTTTAGTTCAGATTGGATATTCGCTGAATATTGGCGCAGATATTCGTATTCGCGAATATTAAAAATTGATATTCGTGACTAGTACAAATCAATACAAATAAATTTGTTAGGTTTTTTTATTTTTGTTAAGTTCTATATGTTTTTCCTAAACCCCTGAACTGTAAAAGACTGCTTTATTATAATATTTTTAATACAAAAATATTTTACTTTTTATTTAAAATTACTCAAACAAACATTTTAAATTAAAAAGAAAGTCTAAACTTGGTGCGTTTCTAATTTCAAATGGCGCGTTTTCTTCACCTTTTTGGTGCTTTTTTTTCAAAGTTGACAACGCTGGTAATGATCAGTTGTAGAGAGTATGCGTATATTTAAATATGTATAATTGTTTGTGCACATTTTTAAGTGGTGAACAGGGTTGCCGAACTTGGTATTTTCGTTTGGTAGGATGGTAGGCTAATCCTTATTTTGGTCGGTTTGAGAAAATTTACTTTTTCATTTTATAAATTGACTTTTTAAATGTGGTAGGACATAGTCTGTTAAAGCAACTGACTATATCGCAAAGCAGGCAACAGAAAATAGAATATTTATTAAAAAAAAACAGAAGATCTTCTTGATTGTTGGTGAAACTTCGGATGTGACAATAAAGAAATGAAAATAAAAAATTTTTTACAACAAACAATATTTAAAAAATATTATTGAATTGGCAACAGACGGCGCTAACGCCATGGCGGGTAAAGTAACTGGAATAAAAAACTTACTTAGAAATGAATTTGTTTAATTTACATTAAGTGCGCTCTCTCCACCTGTGTTCAAGTTACGCATGTAAAAAGCTGAAGGAAAATATAGAGCTTCTTTGTTGTAATATTAACAGTTTTTTCCCATAGCCCTTAAAGAATTACTGAACTAAAAGAATTTCAGGAATAATGTTCGGTACCACCTCATAAGATATAAGCTGCTTCTTATACAAAACGTCTATTTTTGGAGGTTGTTATTGCAAGAATTTTTGAACAGTGGAATGCTTTAGTACTATATTTTGTATCCTGTTTTTACGAAGTCAATGGTTTAATATGTCTTATAAAGTCAAATGCCATTTTTTATTTGTGTCATATACAAGTATATTGCGATTCTGACTTGAAATCTAATTATAGGTGCTCTCTAAATCGCAATCGCAAGAAGTTAGCCATCTTCAAAAACCATTTAAGATCGGAAGCAAAACGCATGAGTTTTCGAACAACATGAAATAAATCTAGCGTCTTGCGACTTCAAATCGTGCGATTGTTAGAAAATGGCAGACATACTAGTCATAATTAATAATCTTAATAAAGAATATCAACCAGAAGTATATCGTTTGTCATATTATAATCATGTTTAAAGTCCAATATTTTTACACATTTTTATTAATTTTATAAAAAAGGCGACACTAACATAAGTCGATTTCGAAAAAAAAAAAAAAAAATAATCATGTTGATGTCTTAAATATTTTTATTGACACAGAAGCTAAAAAAGAAATATGTACTTAAATTTAAAATTGGGCTTTTATATAAAATAAAACCTACAGGGGTGTGCTCAAAATCGAAAACGTAAAACGTAAGAATTTTAACAGTCGTTTTTTACTTAGATTTCTGTAATAAAAGAATTGTATGAGAAACATTATACAAATATTTGTCTATTAAACAGAATTTAATAACAAACATTATAAAAATTGGATTTAAAGTGTATTAAAAAGAACTCCCAAATTCTTGCGTTTTAAGAAATTAAAATATTACAAATAAGTACTCCTTTTAAGTTATTGTCTAATCAAGATTTGCCTATTTATATAGTTAGCTTAATAGAAATTAGCCTTTCAGTAGACTTAGGCAATGATATATTTTCGAATTAAGTGAATTCCATTAAAAATGGATTCAAATAAAAATATTTTACGATCATGCCAACTTTGTCTCTAATTGCAATTGCAAAAAATTAATACCTTTATCCAATAAAAATTGTGCTTTACATCAAAAAAAAATACATTCACATACATATGTAAATTTTTAAAAATTTTAAAAAATTGGTCGGTTTCAAAGGATTTTGGTAGGTTTTATAAACAATTTTGGTTGGATAAAAACTCTTAAGCGGCAACCCTGGTGGAAAATTGAACGTCGAAAATTGTTGTTGTGCTATGCATTATTCGAGTTTATTTGAAGAAAAAAAAATATTTTAACACTCATAAAATTATTACAGTAATTGATTGTTGGTTATAAAATTCGTTTTTCGTACTATTAAAATTGAATATATATATACATAGTTAATTTTCAAATAACTTTGTTTTTAACATTTATGTTTGTTATTCAAAAAACAAATTAGCAAAAAAAAAAAAGTTTTTCTGTACTTATAATGTTATGTAGTTTGATTTTTTGTCGTTTAAAATGTATTTTTTAAAAGCAACAACTATTAAATTTTACGGAATATGCTGTTAAAAAAATAAAAATTTTAAAATTAATGTAAAATTCATTTATTTTAAAGTAAAAATTTATTTTAAATTAAATGTAAAAATTAATTTTAAATTAAATGTAAAAATTTATTTTAAATTAAATAAATTTTCAGTTCTTTAAAATGAACTTTCTTTTTGAATATAGCTACATAATTTTTTGATTGTATGAATATTATACTTTGGGATGAGTGCTCTTGTTTCTTTTTTATAATATTTTTTTTTTTTTGCAGTAAAAGAGTTTGTGTTTTTTTTATATATTTTAGGTAAATCCTTTTTTTTATTAAGCAATACTTATGGCGCCAACATTAACGCTGTAAAATATTTGTATACAACATTTGAGACAATTGATGTGCATATGTACGCCTACCTAAGTACATATGTACAAATGTGAAGATGCTTTTTATAGGAATTTTTTACTTGTGCCTTGTATATTTGAAGAAAGAAAAAAAAAATTTTTATGACTGATCTTGTTTTTTATAATAAACAATTTTTTTCAGTTAAAAAATTGTTCATACATTTAAGGTAATTTTTTTTTCTTGACTATTTTTATGAGCAATATTTATGGCACCAAACTCTTTCAGATGAAATATCATTCATAAAAAACGTAAAAGCAACAAATTCGCAGAAAATTAAGGAATTTTCGCACCCTCAAAACAATTGTTTGTGCACATTTGTAAGTGGTAAATCAAAAGTCGAAAATTGTTATTGTGCTTTGCGTTATTCGAGTTTATTTGAAAAAAAAAATTTTAAGAGTCCTCGTGTTCTTTATAATTTAAAATTTTTTTCAGTTATTTTTTATATTCATACATACCTTTTAGGTAAATGTTTTTTATTTAAATTTTTTGTATGCACTTGCGTGGACAATGGCATATTAAACAATAATTATGGCACCAACCTCTTTCGCGAAAAATTTAGGAATTTTCAGTTGACTTCAATCATTATGCATTTTAAGTAATGATTTAACATAATGGAAGTTGTGAAAAAAAAAATTAAATAATCATACCGGAAATCTAGAAAGACATTTAAAACGGTTCCACCCTACTTTATATTCAGATTATGTTGCAATAAAATGTGCAAATAAAAATAAAGTCAATGATTTCAAAACCAAAACAGTTCCAACCTACTTCAATCAAACTAACATTGAATTGGCGATTATAGAATTATTTACAAGGAATGGACGCCTACTCCGTATGGCGAAAGATAGTGCTTTCAAAATATGAGTTCAACCGGCTTTTGATTCTTTGGGAATAAATGTTAATGAGCATAACGTAGCTGAAAGAATACATTTTTATCATACTTACAAAACGTTAATATTGTTTTATTTTGGCTTGACATTTCTAAATTTTTAAGTTTAAAGATATTCGCAGAATAGTTATTCGTAAAATAACTATATTTTTATTAAATTAAAACGAACTAAATAATCCACAATCAATTATCGTAATAATTTTATGAGTGTAAAAATAATTTTTTTTTCTGCAAATAAACTCGAATAACGTATAGCACAACAACAATTTTCGACGATTCATTTACCGCTTACAAATGTGCACAAACAATTACCTAGCGGGAAAAGTCAGAACAGCTTCTTATTTAGGCCTTATTAAAGGCTTGATTTGATATTTTTTGATTCAATTACCATTCTGATCAAGGTGAATTGACTAGAAGGTGGGGTCAAGTCAACATAAGGTTATTTTTTCTGTGGTGTAGTTGTCAAATATTGTATACAAGCTACAGTTTTTTATGTAAACAAACCTTTTTTTACTAGCAATATTTTTGACAATCGGACAATCGGACCACAGAAGCAGTGTTGTTGTAGTGCTGACTTCACTTTCTAGTGAATTCGCCTTGATTCTGATTTAACTGCTAAATAAGTTCTCTTATAAGGCTTCTGATCTTCCGTAGGTATAAAAGATAAGATCAATATTCCACATTCCCTTCTATGAGAAGGGAGAAGAGAAGGACTAAGATATTTAGTTTTTTTGCGCGTTGTAAAATTAAAATTGCATAAAAAAAGACAAAAACAGAATACAGAACAGTTAAATGAAAAAGAATAAATCATTTGAGTTGAGTTTAATACGTTAAAAGGAAGAGTTGTTTTACCTAAAAAAGTATTAAAAAAAGTTTAAAAATTAAAAAATAAGTACACAATCAAAACTTAATTGTTTTCTGATTTTTAGTGTAAAAACCATTTTTACCTTAAAACTATCTATTAATTATGTATAAAATATAATATATATCCATTAAAAGGCACAATTACATTTCTATAACAAAAGGGTTTTGCCCATTTTCCGTAAATTTGGCTCGTTTTTTTTTTATTATTTTGGCACAAAGTGAAAATTTTCATATCCCATGAATGGTTTTTAGAGCCAATAACTTGAAGCCCTTTTTAAATACATCTCTAAAGGACTCTTTAAGATTGCCTTTATTAAAGGCCTTGGAAACCCATTCTCATCTCATGAAAGCCTTCTAAAAGCCATTAATTTAAATGAATTTCAGAATCTCTGGCGAATGAAGCCAGAGTGGAAGGCCTACCCCGCAATGACAACGTGTGTAAAATAGCTTTGAGTATGCAATGGAGCGAGCAGGCCTTGTACATCCAAAAGAAAGTAGTGAGGCCTTCTAGAAGGCATCTGTATGCCCTCTTTTTCCCGCTGGGTATACATACATATTTACATATACGCATACTCTTAACACTTTACAACTGATCATTACTTGCAATGTTCTTTTCTCTACTGCATAAAGAACTTTTGCATGTTTCTTATATTTCTGCACTCCTGTTATACAACTCGCTTTCAAATCATATTTTTGGCCTTTTTTTAATTTAAAATATTTTTTTTTCTTGCTTTAAAAAAATACATACACACACACGCACGTAAATTCTTCGCGTAAAAAACAAAAACAATTGTTTACTGAAATAGGCACCAATACTCTGCTCCATAAAATATTAGTACACTTTTGCATGTTTCTTATATTTCTGCACTCCTGTTATACAACTCGCTTTCAAATCATATTTTTGGCCTTTTTTGATTTTATAAAATACATACATACATACATACCACACACACACACGCACGTTAAATACACATACGTTCAATAAAAAGTACAGATAAGTACGCTAAAAATACTGTACATGTACGTTAAAAGATGTTATGTACGTTATCGTAGTGTTTGTGTGCGTCAGCTCACTCTCGCTATGTACCGTATATGTTTGTGTACACATACACAAAAAAAAAAATTTATAGTTTGTGTGTTAGAAAAATACGTTACGAAAACGTACAGTTTTTTTTCGTACCCTGGTTTCATCTACTTCATCAGTAACCTCGTTATTTTCTTCAATCTCTTCATTGAAATTACAGTTTTCTCTCCTTATACGAGAAAGTGCATCTGCAACATGATTTTCCCTTCCAGGAATATGTTTTATCTCAAAATCGAATTCATTTAGTTTTATTTTCCACCTTTGTTGTTTTTGATTTGGCTCTTTAAGATTTTGTAACCATTGTAATGGTTTGTGATCGCTATTGATCAAGAATCTTCTGCCATATATGTAAATAAGGGCGAAAATATTTAGTCGCCCACACAATGGCAAGCAACTCTTTGCATAATTTAATTCATTCTCATTAAGAGTTCGGCTCGCAAAACAGATTGGGTATCTGTTCTGACTCAGGACGGCGCCCAGGGCGATATTAGAAACGTCTGTTGTTAACTTAAATTGCTTCTCATAGTCTGGGAAAGCTAAGATTGGCTCATTAGTAATTAAAAGTTTAATTGTGTCTACTGCACTAATAAAGCTCTTGTCTGACGAATTTATTTTATTGCCCTTCTTAAGGCATTGAGTTAAGGGTTTTGTTATTTTGGAAAAATTTTGGATAAATTTTCGATAAAATCCAGCCAATCATAAGAATTGTTTAATTTCCCTTTCATTCTTAGGAATTGGATATTCGAGGATAGCTTTTACCTTATTGGGGTTTGGCTTTATACCATCAGGTGTGATAATATGTCCCAAAAGGGTTGTTTCCCTCTTTAAAAATTCGCTTTTGTCAAGCTGTATTTTCAAGTTGGCATCTGAGAGCCTTTCAAACACCTTTTCTATTGAGCTAATGTGTTCTTGCAGAGAAGTGCTGAAAATAATTATATCGTCCAAGTTAACTAAACTACAAGATCTCCCAAAATTGTATTCATCAATCGTTGGAAGGTTGAGGGGGCGTTTTTAAGGCCGAATGGCATTCTTAGAAATTCGTAATGCCCGTTTTGGGTGGAAAATGCTGTTTTTTTTCCATCAGAATGTTCCATTTCGATTTGATGGAACCCTTTAGTAAGATCTAGGGAAGTAAAATATAAGCATCTACCCAGTTTATTTAAAATATCGTCCATAATTGGTATCGGATATTTATCGTTAATGGTTACATCGTTTAACTTACGATAATCAATTACAACATGCCATTTTTGTCTATTAGAAGCATCTAGTTTTTTGGGTACAACCCAGATCGGTGCTGAATATGGCGATTGACTATGGCATATAATATTTTGGTCAAACATTTCCTGAATTTGTTTATTAACCTCTTCTCTGTGGACTTGAGGATAACGATAAGTTCTACAATATATATGGGATCTTCGTGGACAGTATTGATTTTATGCTTGACAACATTAGTGAAGGTTAACTTATCTCCTTCTCTATAAAAAATATTGTTGTACTTTTTTAATAATCTTTCTAAGTTTGTGAATTCCTCTCTACTGAGGTGTTCCAATTTAAATATTGATTCATTGTACTTGCTTTTAATGCAATTCACCAATTTATGATTATTAATTTGCGGAATATTAGTTCTTTCATTTTCAATTTGAGGTTTCTTTAATTGATCGAACCTTACATCAGAACTAACATTTTTATTAACCGAATAACTTTCAATATCTTCCTTTTCCTTTTGATTTTCATTCAAAAAGAAGTATTTAATATTATTTAATCTTACGAACCCCATGGGGATATTTATTAAAGCATTTAATTTTTTTAAACTGTCAAATCCGAAAAGGCCGTCATAATTATTGCCAAAATCGAAAATAAAAAATAATAGAGTAGCACTTTTTATAGGACTAAAAATTTCCTGTGTTTGATCAAGAATTATATTTTCGGTAGCAGCTTTAACGCAAATGGGATTTACTTTTATCAGGGGGTTTGGAAATCTTTTAGGTTTTATTAAGCTGATTGACGATCCCGTATCAATCAGAAATCTATAATTTTTGTTATTAATTCTTATTGCGATGGAGGGAAGTGATTGGAGGCAATGGAGTGAAAATGTTTTACTTCCATCGGAACTGGCACTCCGAATCTTCGCAACCTAGACTGGTTAGAATCTTGCTCCCTCATTCGTTTTGGATTTCGATAATTGCCATAAGGGTTCTGATAATTATTTTGATAATTACGACTTTGAAGGGGAAGGGGTTTGGAAATCGTTCCTGGGATGTGGTTGAAAATTATTTTGTGGATTTAGGAATCTATTTTGAAAATTTTAGGAAGGGTTTTGGAAATTGTTCCTGGGATGTGGTTGAAAATTAATTTGTGGATTTTGGAAAGATGGTTGAAAATTACGAAATTCATTTATCTGTGAGCGTACATTATTCCGTGACAGATTCCTTTGGTTATTGGGTTTAAAGTAATTGTGGGTGTTATTTTCAATTTCATTATTTTCCCTGAGGATCTTAATCCCTGATCTAAAATCGGTCGCTAAGTTGGCGTTAAGTAAAGTCACTAGATGAATGGGTAATTCTTTTTTTAAAACATTCAAAGCATTAAAGTTCACTTCATTTCTAAAAAATAATTTTCTTTCCTCCGTTTCACTACATAATTCGATTGTATCCTTTATTCTACAAACTAACTTATTGATTTCATCACAAAATATTTTACAATTACCTTTAAATTTAATGTTGTTAATACTTAGAATTAATTGCGGTATTGGTTGATGTTCTCCAAATTCGTCAATTAAAATTAACTTCAATGTTGCCCCATCCGTCGGCTGCTCTCTCCTTACTACGTCCAAAGCTCCGTCATTCAGAGTCCTCAAAATAGTGTTAAAGAAAAGAACACGATCATCCCGGGGCATTGCTGTGATATTAGGTATTATACTTTCGATACTTCTTATAAATACTCCCAGTTTATCTTTTTCCCCAGTAAAAGGATGCACCATTCTTAGGTTCTGCATGATAAAGTTCCTCTGTTGTTCTGCGTTGACGTTATTATTCATGTTGTTGTTGTTATTCATATTGTTTTCGTTATTTATGTTTAAATTCTCGAGATCGTTGATAATCTCATCCATTAACAAATTCGTAAAAATTTCAAATAAAAATTGTATCACTTAAGTAGGTTTTCTTTTAACACAACCAGTTTTTTTTTGTTTTTATTTAATACTGTTTTTCCTTTCTTTTAATATATTTTCATTTATTATTAATATAATTTTCTTTTAATTTCCACACGGACTTAACTTTTTATTAAGTATTTAAAACTATTATTTTTTTGTCCTTTAATTAATTAACTATTACACTATGTGATTTATTTTTATAATTTACTTTATTATTTTTTACTAGTAAACGACGGGTAAGTTCGTTCGAGGATCTTTTTCGCAGATCCTACCGACTGCGCCAGTGACAAATTAAAACAAGTGTTTTATTTTGGAGTTGATATTAAACTGATTTTACTTTATTTCCAAGTTACTTAAGCTACGGTCACACTTATTAAATATTTGATCAAATAAGCGTAACCCCTACTTTTGTTAATAGTTAGTGAGATTTAAAGATGTGGTATTTTAATCAAAATAAATATTGATATTAAGCGAAATGATTTTTTAGTTTGGTTGTTGGTCCCGTTTTTTTCGTCAAATATTTGATAAGCTACGGTCAGCTTTATTATACTTAATTCTATTACAAATATTATTTTATGAAATATGATTACAAACATAAATTTATGAAATATGAATTTTTAATTAAACAATATGATTTTAAATAAACTTTTATTAAACCAAAAAAAAAGACAGAATATGAAACCTTTGTTGTATTTAATTTTATATTGTTAGTTTGTATTCTTTGTCCAGTCTTAAGGAATGTTAATATGAGATTCATGAGATTCGTGTATGTCACTTGCCACGGTGGCCTTGAACCTAACTTAATTGGGGGGGGGGGGGGGTAAGGGCACATCGAATTTTTTTGCTGGGGATCACATATTTGTGCTTAAGAAGCAAAATCCCGCAAAAATTAAAAAAATGCGCTTAGCCGTTTTTGTAAAAAATTTATTTTTGTACTTATAAAATCTACGTGGCACTTAAAAAAATATATAATAATAATATTTATCAATAATAAGGCAGATAACTGTAAAATAAAGACATATTTTACGAGAAGACAACTGAAAAATGTAAATATACTTGTTTAAAAACGGAATAAATAATGTAATATGAGTGTAACAACAAAATAAAAGCCTTTATCGATTTTGACATCATTTAATTTATTAAATATTATGTAATTTATTCATTCATAAGTATATGGGCATTTCCTGGGGTCGCGAACGTACGTTCGTACGCTTTTGATGTACAAATAATATAGAAAACAAAACTTTTCCTAGCATTTTTTCTTGCGATTCGATAGCATTTGGGTAGATGTATGTTTAGTGCAAAGGATGGATTTCATCGAGTTTAAGTTTTCATAATAAGAGTTATAAACATGTGGTCGCGAACGTACGCAAAATAGAAGTCAACTTTGGCTGACAGCAGTTAAATGTAAAAATCTGCGTAATGGAACGGAATATTCAAAAGTGATAAATTTATTTTAAAAGTGTATTAATGTAGGTCTCCATGCAGTATTTACCAAAAAAAATATCTCTTTTGGTTTTTGTTTAATTGGCTTATGTACCGGTCGCGAACGTACGGGTCGCGAACGTACGATTTTTCCATATGTTTTTTTATTATTATCACCATGTAGTTTCCCATTAATGTCTTCAAATTTCCTTAACAAACAACTAAATACTCAATTTTCAATTGATTGTAATGAAAAGATTATGAAGAAAGAGTGTAAACATAACATATTTTTGCATGTAAAATAAGCATATAAAAATGTGTTTAGAAGTAGAAAATATAAGAAAATATAAAATTTTCCAGTTTCCAGTGCAATTTCTTCGAGTAAAACAGCTGAGACATGCTATGAAGCCATTCTTTTATAACAACATAGACTTTTTTTATAATAATAAACAATAAAAGACGATGATTTTCAACATTTTATTTTTTCATGCTGGTAGACCATTCTGGGGAAATGCCCATATATATATACATTAAATATGTTTTGTATACATACTTTTCAAAATATGATGATTTTTCTGTAAAAATATATCCATTTGCTTGTACTCGAGAAACATTGCACTGTGTGGCCCATTTTAAACTTTCTTCCTAAAATTCAACTAATATATGTTTATATATATGATTAACCGCGCCTAGTAACAAATGCAGCTCCGGACGTAAAATAATATCTATTATTTCTCTATCTTTGTCAACAGAATAGATTGGAGGGTTTATGCAATTCTTATAATTATGAGCATCTTTTTTACTTTGTTCTTAAAATTTTTCGATTTTAATTCAGATTTATTAGATGAGCTGAAATTAAATTGACTTCGAGATCTAGCGAGTTGACAGAGAGTGCAGGTGCATACAACGCCGTCATTTGATCGCGTTGACAATTGATTTGGATATGTCCAATTGGAATAATCAGGAAAGTTTAATGATCCCTTTGCACACTTTTTAATAATATCAGTTTGTCGATATACAATCATTCGGCATGAAGTGCAAATAGCACTTGGCAAACGTTCATCGTTGAAATCATAATTGACTAAAACAGTTATTCGTTTTTGCAATTTACCCTTTACTTTAAATAAATGACTATTATTTTTTTCAAACAAAATAAACACTCCTTCTGTTCTCTATATGAGTTAAAGCATGATCTTTAGACATCATGTTATTATATCGAACTAAATAGACACCTTTTATGTACGAAGTTAACGGAACAAAAGTTCGCGGTGAACTGATAAATATATGTAAAAATTCGTTTATTTACTTCTCTTCTATTCTCTAATATATATTGAAAAACTAATGCATCGTTGCAAAATATGTTTTTATTTTACAGTTATCTGCCTTATTATTGATAAATATTATTATTATATATTTTTTAAGTGCCACGCAGATTTTTTTTTTTAAATTAAGAATTTGTCAAAAACAGTTATATTATAAGTACAAAAATACATTTTTTACAAAAACGGCTTAGCGGATTTTTTTAAATTTTGCGGGATTTTGCTTCTTAAGCACAAATATGTGATCTCCAGCAAAAAAATTCGATGTGCCCTTACCCCCCCAATTAAGTTAGGTTCAAGGCCACCGTGTTGCACATATATAAATATATATATGACATTTTTTGTTGCCATGTTTCCACCAGCGTTGCCGTTTTGGTTACTTTTAACCAAAATTGGTTACTTTTTTTTCCAATGTGTACTTGTGTACTTTTTTTCCATTTTGGTTACTTTTTTTCAACACAAAAATAACCAATTTTTTGTTTTGGAACAAGAACTACCTGCTGCGCTTTGTTAACCCTTAAAATTGTGTGTGGTATTTGTGCATCTAAAACCAATTCTTTTTTAATCTACTTAAAAATTATTTTTTTGAGAAGCTTAAACTTTAACATTGATAGTCTGTTAACCATATAAGGTATATACTTTGAGATATATATGGCCATTATCTGCTATTCTTAATGCTTCAGAGGTCTTACTGAAACACTTTTCTAGATAAGCGATAAGGTCAAAGGCCCTTCCGATACAATCCCGTTTAAAATAATAATATTTCCACCGGGCAAAAGCATCTATATATAAAAGATCTACCGAATAATTTAGCTCAATTTTGCAAGACTTTAAAAGTTTTACTTTTAAGAGCTCTTTATAAAAAAGGTTGAAAGATCTAGCTCAAAAAGTTTTTGAAAATTAACAATAAGTGTTAACTTTATATAGAAGGTGCCACTTACACTTAAAAATTACGAAAAGTTATACAGCATATTGTTCTTTCCAGACCATCGGTAATATACTGTCAAAACTTTAAAAAAATCGGTCCAACGGTTTATGAGCCTACAATATACAAACAAACACTATTTCTTGTTTAGACACACAATTTTTTAAACTGAAGTGCGAATAAAATACATAGTACTTTTGATACAAATAATTTTGGTTACTTTTTTTCGCTTTTGGTTACTTTATTTTTGCATTTTGGTTACAAATTTTTTTTGGTCGTGGCAACGCTGGTTTCCACATTATTATGCCCAAATTCTTATAGGGGATTAATTTCAATTAGTGTTATCAAAACGTTTTTATTAATATTATAATATTTTTTTTTCAAAAAGTGTATTTTTTAGCGATTTATTACTTAATATTCTTATTATTTAAAAATTAAGCTATTTTCTTATAATATTTCCCTTCATTTCAAAAAGGGAGGTTTTTAGCGATTTATAACTTATTATACTTTCTATTTAATATATTAAGCTATTTTTTATTGTGTTTGTTTTATAATATTTTAATAATTTTAATTCAAGAAGGGTGGTTTTTAGCGATTTTTAACTAAATATACTTTCTATTGAAAATATTGAGCAATTTTTTATTGCGTTTGTAATACAATATTCTAATAATATTTTTCAAAAAGGGTGGTTTTAGCGGCTTATAACTAAATATACTTTCTATTTAAAATATTGAGCTATTATTTATTTAACTTAATATACTTTTTAATTAAAATATTGAGCAATTTTAATTGTGTTTGTTTTATAATATTTCAATAATTTGATTTAAAAAAGGGTGGTTTTGAGCGATTTATAACTTAATATACTTTCTATTTAAAATATTGAGCAATTTTTTATTGTGTTTGTGTTACAATATTCTAATAATATTTTTCAAAGAGGGTGGTTTTAGCGGTTTATAACTTAATAAACTTTCTATTTAAAATATTGAGCAATTTTTTTATTGTGTTTGTGTTACAATATTCTAATAATATTTTTCAAAATGGATGGTTTTAGCGGTTTAAAACTTAATATACTTTCTATTTAAAATATTTTAAATTGTGTTTGTTTTATAATATTTCAATAATTTTGTTTAAAAAAGGGTGGTTTCGAGCGATTTATAACTAATTGAAAATATTGAGCAATTTTTTTATTGTGTTTGTTTTGTAATATTTCAATAATTTTAATTCAAGAAGGGTGGTTTTCAGCGATTTATAACTAAATATACTTTCTATTTAAAATATTGAGCAATTTTTTATTGTGTTTGTTTTACAATATTTTTAAAAAGGGTGGTTTAAGCGGTTTATAACTTAATATACTTTCTATTTAAAATATTGAGCTATTTTTAATTGTGTTTGTTTTATAATATTTGAATAATGTTATTAAAAAAATGGTGGTTTTAGCGGTTTATAACTTAATATACTTTTGTATTTAAAATATTGAGCTATTTTTAATTGTGTTTGTTTTATAATATTTCAATAATGTTATTTAAAAAAGGGTGGTTTTGAGCGATTTATAACTAGATATACTTGCTATAGAAAATATTGAGCAATTTTTTTATTGTGTTTGTGTTACACTATTCTAATAATATTTTTCAAAATGGGTGGTTTTAGTGGTTTATAACTTAATATACTTTCTATTTAAAATATTTTAAATTGTGTTTGTTTAATAATATTTCAATAATTTTGTTTAAAAAAGGGTGGTTTCGAGCGATTTATAACTAAATATACTTCCTATTGAAAATATTGAGCAATTTTTTATTGTGTTTGTTTTATAATATTTCAATAATTTTAAATCAAGAAGGGTGGTTTTTAGCGATTTATAACCAGATATACTTTCTATTTAAAATATTGAGCAAATTTTTATTGTGTTTGTGTTACAATATTCTAATAATATTTTTCAAAAAGGGTGGTTTTAGCAGTTTATAACTTAATAATCTTATTGAGCAATTTTTTATTGTGTTTGTTTTACAATATTCTAATATTATTTTTCAAAAAGGGTTGTTTTGCGGTTTATAACTTAATATACTTTCTATTTAAAATATTGAGCTATTTTTAATTGTGTTTGTTTTATAATATTCCAATAATTATATTTAAAAAAGGGTGGTTTTGCGCGATTTATTAACAGATGTACGTTTTATTTAAAATATTGAGCCATTTTTTATTGTGTTTGTGTTACAATATTCTAATAATATTTTTCAAACAGGGTGGTTTTAGCGGTTTATAACTTAATATACTTTCTATTTAAAATATTGAGCTATTTTTAATTGTGTTTGTTTTATAATATTTTAATATTTTTATTTAAAAAATGGTGGTTTTAAGCGATTTATTACTAAATATATATTCTTTTTAAAATATTGAGAAATTTTTTATTGTGTTTTTGTTTTATAATATTTCAATAATTTTAAATCAAGAAGGGTGGTCTTTAGCGACTTATAACTAAATATACTTTCTATTTAAAATATTGAGCAAATTTTTATTGTGTTTGTGTTACAATATTCTAATAATATTTTTCAAAAAGGGTGGTTTTAGCGGTTTATAACTTAATAAACTTTCTATTTAAAATATTGAGCAATTTTTTATTGTGTTTGTTTTACAATATTCTAATATTATTTTTCAAAAAGGGTTGTTTTAGCGGTTTATAACCAGATATACTTTCTATTTAAAATATTGAGCAATTTTTTATTGTGTTTGTTTTATAATATTTCAATAATTTTAATTCAAGAAAGGTGGTTTTAAGCGATTTATAACTTCATATACTTTCTATTTAAAATATTGAGCAAATTTTTATTGCGTTTGTTTTATAATATTTCAATAATTTTAATTCAAGAAGGGTGGTCTTTAGCGACTTATAACTAAATATACTTTCTATTTAAAATATTGAGCAAATTTTTATTGTGTTTGTGTTACAATATTCTAATAATATTTTTCAAAAAGGGTGGTTTTAGCGGTTTATAACTTAATAAACTTTCTATTTAAAATATTGAGCAATTTTTTTTTGTGTTTGTTTTACAATATTCTTATATTATTTTTCAAAAAGGGTTGTTTTAGCGGTTTATAACTTAATATACTTTCTATTTAAAATATTGAGCTATTTTTAATTGTGTTTGTTTTATAATATTCCAATAATTATATTTAAAAAAGGGTGGTTTTGCGCGATTTATTAACAGATGTACTTTTTATTTAAAATATTGAGCCATTTTTTATTGTGTTTGTGTTACAATATTCTAATAATATTTTTCAAACAGGGTGGTTTTAGCGGTTTATAACTTAATATACTTTCTATTTAAAATATTGAGCTATTTTTAATTGTGTTTGTTTTATAATATTTTAATATTGTTATTTAAAAAATGGTGGTTTTAAGCGATTTATTACTAAATATATATTCTTTTTAAAATATTGAGAAATTTTTTATTGTGTTTTTGTTTTATAATATTTCAATAATTTTTATTCAAGAAGGGTGGTTTTAAGCGATTTATAACTAAATATACTTTCTATTCAAAATATTGAGCAATTTTTTATTGTGTTTGTTTTATAATAATTCAATAATTTTAATTCAAGAAGGGTGGTTTTTAGCGATTTATAACCAGATATACTTTCTATTTAAAATATTGAGCAATTTTTTATTGTGTTTGTGTTACAATATTCTAATAATATTTTTCAAACAGGGTGGTTTTATCGGTTTATAACTTAATATACTTTCCATTTAAAATATTGAGCTATTTTTAATTGTGTTTGTTTTATACTATTTTAATAATGTTATTTAAAAAAGGGTGGTTTTGAGCGATTTATTACTAAATATACTTTCTTTTTAAAATATTAAGCAATTTTTTTTGTGTTTGTTTTATAATATTTCAATAATTATAATACAAGAAGGGTGGTTTTAAGCGATTTTTAACTAAATATTCTTTCTATATAAAATATTGTTACGTTACTGCCTTTCAATAACGTTTTGGTTTATTTCCTTTATAATTAGGGTTTTTTCCCGTCCCGGGAATTCCCGGGAATTTCAATTATTTTATTTCCCGTTTTCCCGGGATTTTTCTTGCGGGATCCCGGGAAATAAAAAATTCCTCATAATTTCAGAAAATAGCTATTTAAACTTTGAAATTTAGTTTTCTATTCTCTAAAAATTAGCATCTGTGGATGGGTTGTGGATTAGATCAATTACAAGAAGTGAGTACATACGTAAATCAATGTCTCCTGATGCAATAAATCTACTAAAAGCAGAATGGGCAGTGCAACAGTTGAAAATTATTACATCTAGTGAAGTGAAGAGTTAATAAAGTACATTAATTCAAAATAAGATGCAGGCAGTAAAGTTTCATTGTCCATGAACAAGTCTTAAAAATAGGAGATACCTAAACATAACGCTCCTTTATTGCAACATAGTAATATCTACAAAAACAAACGATCTTGGCAAAATGCGATTAAAGTTTTCAAAATGTACCGACTTAAAGATATATTTTGCTATAACTTCGGTTTGAGATATGACTAGGATGAAATGAAGGAGCGATATGTTTATTAGGTGATAAACAAAAATTTTCAATTTCAATTTGTGTTGGTTTATATACCCGTGAAGTGCGGGGAAACCGAAATAAAATAACATTTTGGAAACTCGTGTTAAAGATACTACAACATACAACTTGAAAAACACATTGTCCTAAAGATTACAAATGGACCTATTGAAATGAAAAGGTTTGTAAGAAGCAGTCCGGTTGATGCTTTTTTTGCACAAACCTTGACATACATTTGACTGATAAAGACGTTGTTTATAAAAAAGAAAAAATTGCTTCTGATTGTGAATCCGAAGCTACAACGGTGCACTTTTAACTATTTGTCCAACCTCGGTAAAAAATGAACGACATTTTTCGGAAACATGATAATTAGTAAATAAAATCAGGAATATACTTTTTGAAGACTTACTAAGCGCTTTGAGTGTGTCAGTAAGTTATTTCCTAAGGCGTTAAAAATTTTTATATATTTCTTTAAAATATTTTATCTATTTTATGAATTAACTTTCTGATCTCATATCTTGAGTACCTAAATTTTTATTTTGTTTTTATTATTGTTTTATGAATTAAATTGTAATGTGTATGTTATCTTTTTATCTTGTATCCAGAGCATAATAATACTGAATAAAAGCATAATACTAGGGAATAAAGGCGTGAGGTGATAATAATTCAAGTTCCTATTTCAATCTTCAATTAATTTCCCAGTAAAAACTTCGCCTACAAAATAATGTGTTGAGTAATCAGAAAAACATAAGAGCACTACTTACAATTCTACTGAAAGAACTAATGAATTATACAAGGGATGTCCCAAAATGAACGCATTCAAAAGCAAGTCATTATTTTTTTACTTTAATACATTCAGAAAAAAGTAGTAATAGAAGCTGTTATAGATGTAGTTATAGAAGAAAGCTGCTAAATAATGAGTTAAAGAAGCTATTCATTTTGAAAAAGTAAGCGAATTTTTTTCTGGGTTTTTAGTATTGAACCATTTATTTTAGTTTCTATGTCAACAGGTTCCTTGCGTTTTTTTATAAAAGTTTTTTTCATTTATTAATAACAAAATTTACTTTGTATTATTTGTATGGAGCGGGATCCCGGGATCCCGGGAAATTTAAAAAATTTTCCCGCTTTCCCGGGAAACGAAAAAGTCCGGGAAAAAAAAACTCTATTTATAATAAACCGTTTCGAGTTCTTTATTGCAACTTTAATAATATAAATAAAACACAAACAATTTTATCACTGTTTACAATTAACACAACTTTATTTAGTACAAAGTCTTTTTAACAACCGTAATTTATAGCTTCTATTCACAACCAACTATAATTTTCTCAGCGTTATACGTTATTGACAAAGTCTGAACTAAGAATGATTTAATTACGCTAGTCGCCGCTAGTATTTATACAGCAATTTGGTTGTCTAGAACATTCGAAGGTTCGAGGCTTTACTTATTCACCACACTTTAATTTGATGTATGGCAGCGCTAATGTTTACATAAGTTTACCTCTTATACTGAAGCTTTTTTAACGGTCATTTCTAGGTCTTTCTGCACATTGGGATTGAAGTGTACTAAATTATAACAATTTTTAATAACAATGTAAACTAGTAAAATTACTAATAAATACAAGTTAACTAATAAATACAAGATAACTAATAAATTCAACTAATTCTTAACTAATAATTACAACTAATTCTTAACTAAAGTTACTTTCGCAACACTGCCCCCCACTTAAGCCTGTTCGTCCCGAATAGGCTCAGAATCACCTCTTCCATAAGGGGCTAATCGTTCCAAATAAAAAAACTTTCATTTTGGCCCTTGGCCTTTTATATTTCCGTATTTGGTTTACAACATCATTTAATTTCCTTATCACCTTATATGGCCCATTCCAATGTATTTGTGGCTTGGCAACTAATCCTTCCTTTGGTTGTTGATTCATTGGAAAAACTAACTGGCCCTCCTTATTTCCTTTGGAATTCACCGGCCGATCATATCTGCACAACTTACTACGGCTACGCACGGACTTTCTATAGTCGTAAGTATTTCTACACACAAGTGAAGATACCCGCTTATCTTCTGGTATAGGCAGCGCATTACAATTGCTCTGCGGAAGCGGCGCACAACCTCTGTTTATTGTGCCCAAGGCTGTCATACGCTTTGGCCAGTTTCTTTTAAAAACTTGACTTCCTCCTATACTCTTGGCCCTTATAACCTTGGCCGATACGGGCTCTCTTCTTTGCGCCGTTATCCAATCTTTACTGGGCGCTACCTTCAACGAGCGACCCTCACTGACGCATTCCCTCCTATCTGCCTCCGTACAGTGCCTGGCTTCCAATCTGCTAAGCTGTCTTACCTGAGCAACCACTTTTTCTCGCTTTTCAACTTTTCTGTGAACTGACGATTCCTGACGAGTACATTCGAGAGGCTGTCCCACACGAGCCTCACTTTCATACCCAACATCCAGGGGTATTTCATAATCACACAAATACATAATTTGCTTTCCCATATTCAGACTTCTATTATGACTTATCATAAAATCTGCGCCAATCAGTACTTCGTCTACAATGTCGGCCACAATAAACTCATGAAAAGCGACAATATCGGCAATTCTTAACACCACACGTGTTTTCCCATAGACAGTAGCAGGCTCACCTGTAGCTGTTCGCAAGCTCACTCCGCTTAGTGGTTCGACAGCTCCTTTAACCAAGTCAGGCCTTATTATCGAGAATCCTGCACCAGTGTCGATAGTCAAAATGCGCTTTTTACCATCGATGTAGCCAAATGTCGTAATACTTTTGTTACTCTTTGGCACTACTAAATTTATTATCGAGTCCTCAGATGCGAAAGGTAGCACTCCCTCCATACTTAACGGCGACTCCTGTGATAACTGATGACTAGCCCGTTGGTTGTTTCTCGGCGGCGAAGCAGATCTCGAACTTTTTCTTCGTGCTTTACAGTCACGCTGTATGTGCCCAACCTTTCCGCAGTTATAGCATTTTAGTTTGTTTCTGCCCAGCTTTCCATTTAATACCCACAAAACTTCTTCTGTAAGTCGCTTTAATTCATTCATGATGTCTCTATCATCATCTGCTATAACATCGAGCCTTTGCACCTTAAACGACTTCTGCTTTGCAACTATTCTTGCGGTTTCCTGAGCCATGGCAAATGAAACTGTTTCTGCAAACGTTGACTTCAATGATGCACACACCGCCTACTTGACATCAGCATCTCTTATACCGTTAATGAATGCTTCTGTTTTGAAGCTGTCCAACAATGGGTGATTCTCACCAGGGTAAGTAAACTGTACCCACCGCTCAATCTCCAGTGCGAAGTCCTGTAAGGTTTCGTTTGCCTTTTGCACTCTGCCACGCAACTCCATTTTGTAGATTTCCTTTTTGTGTTCACCACCATACTTGCGTTGCAGTGCTACCATAATTTCATCATAATTGTTTCTGCTACTTACTGGTACACTTTCAAGCACTTCAGCCGCAGTCCCCTTTAAAGCAAGAATTAGCTCGATTGCTTTTTCCTCACTGTTCCATGCATTTCTGTTAGCAACTGTATCGAACTGGAACTTAAAAACATTTAATGGCACACTACCGTCAAAGCAAGGGGCCTTTACTCTACTAGAAACTTCTGGAATAACACGCACTGGTCCCTCTTGGCATTGTAGACTATTTACTTTTGCTTCAAGATGATGAAACTTTTCATCCATATCTGTTACCTTTGTTGTTACTTCAGTCAGCTTCTGGTTAAATTCTATTTCCATTTCATTTACTCTTATTTATTTTACTTTTGCAATCCCACTTCTGACACCAATTGTTACGTTACTGCCTTTCAATAACGTTTTGGTTTATTTCCTTTATAATAAACCGTTTCGAGTTCTTTATTGCAACTTTAATAAAATAAATAAAACACAAACACTTTTATCACTGTTTACAATTAACACAACTTTATTTAGTACAAAGTCTTTTTAACAACCGTAATTTATAGCTTCTATTCACAACCAACTATAATTTTCTCAGCGTTATACGTTATTGACAAAGTCTGAACTAAGAATGATTTAATTACGCTAGTCGCCGCTAGTATTTATACAGCAATTTGGTTGTCTAGAACATTCGAAATGTTTTTCGAAGGTTCGAGGCTTTACTTATTCACCACACTTTAATTTGATGTATGGCAGCGCTAATGTTTACATAAGTTTACCTCTTATACTGAAGCTTTTTTAACGGTCATTTCTAGGTCTTTCTGCACATTGGGATTGAAGTGTACTAAATTAAAACAATTTTTAATAACAATGTAAACTAGTAAAATTACTAATAAATACAAGTTAACTAATAAATACAAGATAACTAATAAATTCAACTAATTCTTAACTAATAATTACAACTAATTCTTAACTAAAGTTACTTTCGTAACAATATTGAGCCATTTTTTATTGTGTTTGCTTTATAATAATTCAATAAATTTTATTCAAGAAGGGTGGTTTTTAGCGATTTATAACCAGATATACTTTCTATTTAAAATATTGAGCAATTTTTTATTGTGTTTGTGTTACAATATTCTAATAATATTTTTCAAACAGGGTGGTTTTAGCGGTTTATAACTTAATATACTTTCCATTTAAAATATTGAGCTATTTTTAATTGTGTTTGTTTTATAATATTTTAATAATGTTATTTAAAAAAGGGTGGTTTTGAGCGATTTATTACTAAATATACTTTCTTTTTAAAATATTAAGCAATTTTTTTTGTGTTTGTTTTATAATATTTCAATAATTTTAATACAAGAAGGGTGGTTTTAAGCGATTTATAACTAAATATACTATTTAAAATATTGAGCAATTTTTTATTGTGTTTGTTTTATAATATTTCAATAATTTTAAATCAAGAAGGGTGGTTTTTAGCGATTTATAACCAGATATACTTTCTATTTAAAATATTGAGCAAATTTTTATTGTGTTTGTGTTACAATATTCTAATAATATTTTTAAAAAATGGTGGTTTTAGCAGTTTATAACGATGTGTATACATACACAAAAAACAAAGAGCGTAAAACCAACAAAAGCAAACATAAACAAACCAATACAATGGCACACATGCAAAGCTTTCAATGTAGTGGTGCCCATACCTGTATATAATACATACAAATGGGTCTTACACTAATGGCATACATAAACCTTATAAAACTACTTAATTTACGAATTCATACAATAATAACAATACTCGTGGTCACTGTTGCCAATTTAGAGATTTTCCCGCTAAATCTAGAGTTTTTGAAATGCCAATCGCGGGAAAAAATACGTTTTAGCGGTAAGCGGGAAATCTAGCGACTTTTAAACAACTCTCAGCGTCACATTTTCGCAACAAAAACCTTTCTCAAATTTAAAATTTACAGATTTTTTACTTTTTCTTTTTGTTTTTCTAGCTAAAAACTACTTGCTTATGTTCACGGTTTTAATTACTTTGTAGTTTTAGTAAACTGAAGATTGTATATGAATTTTTTTTACTATTTTCAGTAAGTATTTTGTTAGGGCTGTATGTGACAATTCACAACTTTAAGCTTGCTTAAAATTTTGAAACAAAAGGTAAGGAAAGGTTAATTATCTCGATAGATCCCAAGCAATATAATTCACTAGCTTTCATGTTACTAATTGTATCTAATTGCTTTAAACAGCAAATAATTACCAATAATAGAGTAAATGTTATAAACTTTTTTGCGTTTACGTACTAAGTGTGTCATTCTGGGTGAAACGGTTTTAATATTCATCTTAATATTTAATATTTCACAACGTACGGGTAGCTAAAGGTAGGATTTTATGGGCCGTATAACAAGTGTTCCATTATTACAAATTTACTTTAACCTATCAGGTGGGATGACCTTTATTTACTTTATCGCTTACTTTAGGTCAAAGTAAAGTTTTAATAATGTAACACTTTTTATAAGGCCGGTTTAAGTCTACTTTTAGCTATCGGTAAGTTGTGAAAACTGACCTAAGTCGATTAAGCCATGTCCGTCTGTCTATCCGTCTGTTGAAATCTCACTCACGCTCACTTTCAAACGACTCAAAAGAAAAGATAAATATTGACATTTAATTGTTTAGAACTCATCTAAGAAAATTGGAATTGAAGTCCAGCACAATCGGTTCTATATGAAAAGAGTTATGAATTAAGATGTGGAACAACCACCCTATAAAAATTTAAAATATTGTTACAAAAACTAGTGGCGGAATTCACATATTGATATAAGATTTTGCGCAAATTCGTCCTATATCATTAGAAATTACACTGTCAACTATCGATCAGATCGGTCCATAACTTACCATTGGCCTCATATAAGCCCTATTATCGGAAAAAGCTTTAGTACGCGTAGAACCGTAAAGCTCTCAATCTGTTCTATTATAATAACATTTGGTCGGTCATAGTTTTACAAGACTATAAATTAATTACTTGTTCAATTTTCGTGAAGATCGGCCCATAATTTACCAAATGTCCCATATAATGACCACTCCGGAAATATTCTAACTGCAGGTGGAGGGTATCAAAGATTCGGCACAGCTGAATACATAACTCTAACTTATTTTATTTTTGGGAATAAAAAAACTAGGGAAGTTGAAAACCTTAGTATGTAACGTATTTCAGAGTGATATACCTTTGAAAAAGCAGCCTATATCTAGATTTATATAAAACTTTTAAAAATGTTTAGGTTTTAGCGGTATTTTTGAAAAAAATCCCGCTAAATTAAATATTTAGCGATTTCTAGCGGTTTTGAAGTCCGATTTGGCGGGAAATGTTCAAAAAAAGTTGGCAACAGTGCTCGTGGTACAGGCGACCGAAGCCACTTGTGAGAACAGGCGACCGAAGCCACTTGTGAGAACAGGCGACCGAAGCCACTTGTGAGAACAGGCGACCGAAGCCACTTGTGAGAACAGGCGACCGAAGCCACTTGTGAATATTTATTGGCAAAAAGGGTGACTAATTCTACGATAGTAGCCTTAGTCTGCTCGTTATTTATAATAAATATAACTTCCGAGCTTGGTTGGCAGATTTCTTGTCTTGTGAGAATCGCCCCGAATGTAACAAAACCTTTTCTACTTATTCCAGTTCATAATTGAACCAAATGAAAATTATCATGGTAACTTGTGTGGTGTTTGTTACAGGAGGGGTATTCAACAGTAGTAGGGGCATTCAATAAAAAATAATAATAGATGTTATCAATGTAATTAAATATAGAAATATAAAATATTGAATTTATGACAATAAAAATGTAATTAAATATAAAAAATATGAAATATTAAATTTATGCAAATTATATAAAAATATGAAATATTGAATTTAGGTATAAAATATGATTGAATATAAAAAATATGGAATATTGAATTTATGCTTATTATTATTATAATGTACGAGGAGATAGAAATACCTGGTTACTTCGTAATTTCTATTTCCACGTTCCAATACTTTCTATTTAAAATTTTGATCAATTTTTTATTGTGTTTGTGTTACAATATTCTAATAACATTTTTCAAAAAAGGAGGTTTTAGCAGTTTATAACTTAAGTAGCTTTCTATTTAAAATATTGAGCAATTTTTTATTGTGTTTGTTTTATAATATTTCAATAATTTTATTTAAAAAGGGGTGGTTTTGAGCGAATTATAACTAAATATACTTTCTATTTGAAATATTGATCTATTTTTAATTGTGTTTGTTTTATAATATTTCAATAATTTTATTTAAAAAAGGGTGGTTTTGAGCTATTTAGAACTAAATATACTTTATATTGAAAATATTGAGCAATTTTTTATTGTGTTTGTTTTTTAATATTTCAATAATTTTTATTCAAGATGGGTGGTTTTTAGCGATTTATAACCAGATATACATTCTACTTAAAATATTGAGCCATTTTTTACTGTGTTTGTGTTACAATATTCTAATAATATTTTTCAAACAGGGTGGTTTTAGCGGTTTATAACTTAATATACTTTCTATTTAATATATTGAGCTATTTTTAATTGTGTTTGTTTTATAATATTTAAATAATTTTATTTAAAAAATGGTGGTTTTAAGTGATTTATTACTAAATATACTTTCTTTTTAAAATATTGAGCAATTTTTTTTTGTGTTTGTTTTATAATATTTCAATAATTTGTGACGATCAACACGGTTGATTTTGCATTAAGCGTTTTTTTTTGTTCGTACCTAACGATTAAGATTTCCATCCCTGAATGCCATCACTATCAAAATGACAGAAAAATACAACCATACAGCATACTAAACAAATACCACTCTACCACGGCGAATTGACACTATTGAAGTTTTAGCAGATTCAGCGTGGGTATACAGACAACTTGAAAAAAAGTCTTTATAGCACCGGCTTCAACATTCAACAAGCGGCAGTGAAAGTGAAAAGGTGTTAAAACAATAAGTGTCTAAATCATTAATCCATGCGGTAGGTTATTAAATAGTTTATTATTTATCATACTGAATAAAGTTCCAACAAAAGAAAATAAGGAAAATTCCAATAGCTACTAATTAAATTTGTTATTTTTGAAGGTGTAGTGTCCCCATAAAAAAATAAACAATTTTGATGGTTATTTATGAGGAAAACGTTAAATTTGGTTAAAGGGTGCTCTGGAAGGAAATAGGATCGAAAAAGCACGTGTGGCGTGTCATGTCGGGAGGCAGGACAGTTTCAACCTTACCTTCAAGCCACTGCAGGGCACATGTTAACAGCCCCGACCAGAACAACTTTGGAACCGGTAAACGTTTTCCCACCACTTCGTGGTGCCCCGACAAACCAAAATCCATCTACCTCGTCGACACCAACAAACGTACCTCACTTCGAACAATCATCACCATCAAACAACAAAAAACCATATGAAACAACAACAAAAAACCCAAATATGTACATCAACTAAAATCCTACTTTACTCACCTGCAATTAAACAACATGGTTTTAACATAACCTAAAAATACTCATCTGTAACTATACCGCCAAAACCATACTGGAATTTCAACTTAACAATACTCATCTGTAACTATACCGCCAAAACCATACTGGAATTTCAACTTAACAATACTCATCTGTAACTATACCGCCAAAACCATACTGGAATTTCAACTTAACAATACTCATCTGTAACTATACCGCCAAAACCACACCCGAATTTCAACCTAACAATACTTACCTTGAGCTACACCATCTACACCACATTTCTGTGACTCAAAATATCAACGTACTTACCCGCAGCTAAACTACTAACATCAGACTCAATGATTATTTGGATCAAATTAAAGATAACAACCTTGCTGAGGAAAATACAACATCTAAAAATAACCAGGCAACAAGATGACCAAGTAAATGTACCACAGGAAAGGCACAGGTAAACTTGTAATTGAAATAGTTTGAAAATTGAGGATCCAGTCTTTTTACACCCTTGTCGTTTGATGAATCGTTTTTTTTCTTTTGTCTAAAACTACACTACGTTTTTTTAACATGTTTCAAGTTGATAGCCGATGCAAATCAATGCAAACCCAAACACTGAAACTAAATTAAAATTTCTTAAACGGTTTTATCGGATTTATAAACATCGAGATACCTGATTTTTTTTTCTTACGTAAAATTCATGTGTCTGTTTAATTGACCAAACAAAATTCAAAAAAATTTAAATAGCTAGTCTTAACTTAAGATTATTCGAATAAACTAAAAGTTGCATTTCACAATAGAACCTAATTTTCCATTAGAAAAGAAAATTTTAAAGGTAACTCTAAATTTGAATTTCATGTCTAGACCTCGAATTAGAATCAGAAGTTGAATGTAAATACTGGATCGAAATTTAAAAATTATACTCCGTGTACTAGCATTGATTTGAAAAGTTTAGACGAAGCCTTTATATTATCCATATTGTAAATGTATCTATATAAATTCAAATCAAAATACGAAACATAGCCATTGAGAATAAATTCCAAAATTTCAACACCTAGACTAAATTAAATAAAATAAAAAGAAGAAAAAAAAAAACAAAAAAAAAAAAAAAACAAAGAAAAGAAAATACTAAAATTCTTAAATAAATCAGGGATCCAACACTGCCGATATCTTAATTTAATAATAAAAACGTAAAAGATTTAATAAATAATTTTATAAATAATTGAATCAAACATTTTTATAAACAATTTAATAAATAATTTTTTTTGAATAATTTTATAAATAATTTATTAAAAAATTTTTTTTTGAGAAGTTGAAAATCATTTGACAAGTAGATTAGTAATTAGTTAGACAAGTAGACCATTAGATAATTTAGTAAATAGTTAACACTAACTAAGTATGTAAATAAAAACAGCTAATACTAACTAAGTATGTAAATAAAGCTAACACTAACTAAATTTGTGAATAAGACTAACCAAACCAACTAAGTAAATCACTAGAACTAACTAAATGAATATCTGAAAATAACTTAATGAATTATTATATATAACAAAATAACATAACTTATAAAATGATAAGGGAATAAGTAAACCTGATAATAACAAGAGGAGAAAGTTATTAAATGAATGAATGAATACATGAAATGAAAAAATCAATATACAATCAAAAATTCGAATAAGAATTTAAATATACCTTCACACAAATACTTAATATATAATCAAAGAAAAAAAAAAGTTAAATGTTAAATTAAAAATTCGAGTACATTTTAAAGCAAATATTTAATTAAGTATTCGAATAATAATTCAAATATATGTGCCCAAAGATATCTAATTAAACATTTGAATAAAAATTATTTAATTGGATATTCAAATAAAAATTCGAGTACATTTTAAACCAAATATTTAATCTATTTCCCAACCAAACATTCAATCGAATATTCGAAAAAAAAAACTATTTTTTTTTTTTAATTATACCAACTAATATTCGAATAAAGATTCGTACAAGAATTTAAATATATATCAACAAACATATGTTCGGAGGCATACTCGAATAAATAGTTTAACAGGTGTTCAAACAAATATTAAACTTATATCTACATATATATATATATACATACATACATGTATATATATGCACAGTGTATTATATGCGGTCGTAAAGTATAAACATCGAATAGTTCGCAGTCATTTTGATTGTTTGCAGTCTGACTGCTAACTATTATCATGTATTCAGTATAATTCGCGGTCGTATACTTCGCGGTCGTAATTAAATAAAAATTTTTTTTTTTTTTTTATTTAAATTTATTCTTTCTTTTGAATTTAATTATAAAAACCTAATATTTTATCTATATATGTGACCTTATCCGAGAAAAGGGACGTAGTGTGTGAAAATGATTTTTTTTTTTTTTTTTAGTTTTTATTTGCAATCCTTTTTTTAATAGTAAGCAAATTAATTATAAATAAATATTCACATGAGTTTTAATCTACATAAAGGTTAAAACATTTTTTCATTAGCGTGCTATACTCTGTGTACAAAAGTATATGTATGCAATTGTTTATATGTTTAAAATTTTGTTCTCTATATTTACATGCTTATTTTCTGAACAAAAGGTAAAGCAAATGAAGCCTTTTTAGCCTATGTACTTCCTCGTTATCATGTAGTAAACTAAAAGGGGGTTAGAATGGTTACTAAGCCTTTCAAAGTACCTCGAGCTGTACACGTTTATTTAATTTTTAATCTTTGATATAAATAAAAATCTGTGAATCGTTTCGTTAGTTACAAACCATGGAGCATCTACCATCATTCGAAGAGTTTTTGATTGATATCGCTGAAGTATTTCAATTTTCGAATTGCAAGCGGTGCCCCACAATTGGATTCCGTATGCCATATGGGTTAAAAAAAAAAATGAATTTAAAACCAAAAAATCAAAAAAAGTAAAATTTTAATGTTTTTCTCATTTTTATCGATTTTCCCAAGTTCGTTTTGTACGTTTTAATGGGGTAAAAATGTTTTATCAGAAATCTAACTCATTTCATCTAATTCTCCACCCTTTTAGGTACCAGAATCGACTCTTAAGTCCAAACCCATTTTTTGACACACTAGGTCCCTTTTCTCGGAGAAAGTCACAAATGTTTGTTAATTCTTATAATTGACTTTTCAAAAGTTTAAACGTATGGAATGGCAGGCTATGTAGTGAAGTTACAAACGCCGCAAAATTTTACTTTAAATACCCAGACTGTGAAATATAACAAAAAGCCATTAAATGAGAGCATTGAAATCAGTTTCAACCTGCCTCTCAACCCATAACCATGTTACCTGGGAAACTAAAATATTCTGTGGATAAAATTTTATTAAATAACTTAAAGGAGCATAATATTCATGAATCAGATTTATTAACGCACGATGAATGTTTGCATCTATTAACACTATATCAAAATAATCAACGAAACGCATCATCATCGTCCTCGTCGTCAGCGTCATCATTGACAGCTAATGGTGGCGTTGAATCGGTAAAAGCAAATATTTCCACATTTGATCCGAAAACTTTGAATCTAGGCGACAATGTAATATGTGTGAAGACGAATTATGCATGGGTCTTTAAAAATGTAAACGAATTAAATTATAATGAACGCTGCCCGTATATGGAGAAAGGCAATAAAATGTCACTAGTACCTGGGTCAACGGCCGCTGACTATATTTCCAATATTGTCGAGAATCACAAAATACTAATAATACCTCCACTTCGACTATTGGGACAACGAAGCTTTTTGGGAAACAGACAAATGTTTAGTCCCGATATTTTTGGCAGATCATTAAATCAAACGATTTTATTGGACAAATTTGCACATTACATTGAACTAATCTTGTATTTGGTGGAATGTGGCGAGATGACGGAAAAAGAAAAAAGTTTTAAAGTGTCAACGTTGATAATTCGAAATAAAAGCGCAGAAATTGAGATTGAAATGAAGGATTTGTGTATGAAGTACAACGTATCATTTGATTATTTGCAAGCTCGTGTAAATCGCAATATCAAATACATTCGTACAATGTGTTCAATACCGTTATTAAATGACAAGCCTTGCATTTTTTTCCTGCAAGGTCGAGAATCTGAAATTCGTAATGCCATTGCAAAGAAAGTACATGCATTTCGCGCCCAAGTTGTTGGACAACCACCATTAAAAGCCCATCAGGTTATGGTACCAGCGAAATGGACAGCTTCATTCCCACATCTTGTCTACGACCATTATGGCCAATGCAATTTAACATTATGTAATTTTTGTCGTCAATCGCTACTCACTCGGCAAACAGTGACAGAAGTGGTAGCGGCACAGAGTTTACATAAAATACGAGTCTATGATCCATCTCTGCTTAATGATGAAGTTCCACCCGAATACCATTATCGCTTGCACGGAGCTCTTTTAATTATGAAACGAGACCCGGTAATAAACTTAGCTTCATTTTCCGCACACAACGTGATCATTTTTACCGATGGCAATTTGTTTCGCGTGTGCCTCGAATTGATGGAAAGAAAGGCGGAAGACATTGATGGCGACAGTGAGATTGCGAAATACATTGAGATGAATGTATCGATAGTAGAGATGAAATTGAATGTTTTGCCTGAATACAATATACTAATTTACAATCAGCCACGTATCACCTTCACCGAGGCTATTGTATTGTATATGCATAGACGTGATTTTGATAACAGCGCATTCGAATATGCACGCCTATACAAATGGATACGTCGGCGCGAAGTTTACAATTGGCTGAGAAATGTGCATAATCGTAATGCCATAGAAAGAATTGCTAGTAAAGGTAGCGACGTCAGTTGGAATGTGTACGAGTATGCAGAGCCAACACGAGTGATTCTTACGAAAACTCTAATTGCAATTGCCCTCATCAATGGATCACGAAAAGCCTTTGAATTTTATAATTTTATAAAAAAAAATATTATGCGTTTAGCTAATGGATTGGATAGTCCAGCTAATAAAAATCCACTATACGATGCTAAACTTCCATGTGACTACACAATGACCAATAATCTGTTAAACCCAACCCTACTGGCTATTTGTGCAAGTGAATCACGAGGGTGTGTTGAGTCGTTCGATTTATTTTTAAATCAGTTACATGATTTAGATAAAACGACTCAATTAACTTCGAGCATTAGTCAACTGAAAAATGAGTCTGTATTTTTTTCTAACATCACAGCTATAACACAGACAATGGCTAAAAAATCACGACTAGTGCGTGTTAATGGACACAATTTTTTTAAAGCTACCATCGGTCTCGAAACTATAAATTTCAACAACAATACACAAAATATAACCTACAACGGAAACTGTATTTTGCACAGTTTTGAAATGATCGATTCTATAATTTTGCCTCCGTTCGTAGCTGCCTTGCTTACTTTTTCTCCCGGATACGTAATGCAATAAGAAAATGTCAATGTTTTTATTAATCACCATACTTTTCATATTTTTGATATTAAAACTAATTATTTTATTTACATTGTATAAAATTAATAAAGAATTCATTAATCGTGTAATTATATAACTACACATACATAAAGGGTGTTTTTGTAAGCCCGAAAGAACTTGAAATTGTAAAAAATAACACAAAAAATTAAATTGTAATCAAAATTTTTTTTTTATTCGAAAGATCAATACGTGACATTAACATTTGAAAATGATTTCGGGCATATGGGCACCGCGGCTGTTCTTGACGAAGCGCATTCTGAACGTTCAATTTTGGGCCACTTTTTCGAGCACTGCTGGCCGTATGTCACGAATAACACGAACAATGCTGGCCTCCAAGGCGTCAATTGTTGCTGGTTTATCAGCATAAACCAGTGACTTCACGTAGCCCCACAGGAAATAATCGAGAGGTGTCAAATCGCACGACCTTGGAGGCCAATTGACAGGTCCATTTCTCGAAATCAACTTATCGCCAAATTTTGATTTCAATAAGTCGATGGTTGCGTTCGCCGTATGGCACGTAGCGCCATCCTGTTGAAACCACATCTCCTCCGGATCAATGTCATCCATATTTTTAAACTCATTGATCATGGTGCGGTAACGATCTCCATTGACCGTAACGCGAGCTCCGGCCTCATTTTTGAAGAAATAAGGTCCGATGATGCCACCAGCGTGAAAACCGCACCAAACGGTGCATTTTTCTGGATGTAATGGAGTCTGTAGGGTCTCTTGTGCATTGGTCTCGCTCCATATGCGGCAATTTTGCTTATTAACAAACCCGTTAAGCCAAAAATGCGCCTCATCGCTGAACACAATTTTGCGATTTAAATTTGGATTAAATTTTTAAATTTTTCAAAGTAAATTTGGATAATTTCGTAGCGTTGTTCAAGCGTGAGTCTATTCATGATGATTTGTCAGAGTATACTGAAACGATAAAAAAAAATATTTCATCAAAATTTAATTTTTTTGTGTTACTTTTTACAATTTAAAGTTCTTTCTAGCTTAAAAAAACACCCTTTACAAACGAAAAAAACGCACGTATTTGTTATATATGTGTATAAAGTGTATAAGGGTTTGAGAAAAACGCATTTAAAGTTTAATAACGCAGTCCAAATCTGTTTTTTTTTTTGACACACTTGGTCCTTTTTCTCGGAGAATGTCGCATTTATGTATGTAAGTCATAGTTTAATCTTTTGTAATATTAAATTTGTTAATTTCCTACTGTTCATTAAAAGAGCATGTGTTGCTAAAGTTTGATCAAAAAATGTTGTTGCATTGTTAGGCAGTTTTCTACAGGATAAAACCAATCCATCACTTTTAAATGATCGAACCACCTCCCACTGATCTTTTGTCAATTTTTTCATACTTTTAATGTGTGTTTCACCATCTACCCTGGATATGTGTTTGATTAAATTTGTATCCATTATATGCACAACATCTATTTTTCTACTGACATTAAAAAATATGTGATAATTTATTCCTTGGAAGTTGTACGCAGAAAGTGCCTTATGAATATATTTAATTAGTTCCAATTCTTCAAAATTTTCTTTACTGTACAAGTAACTATTATTATTTGAATAACTGAATATTTTCAATTCCAAGTCTCTTATAATGAAAGAAGGAGCTAAATATAATAATGTTATCCCAAAATGTTTGAAAATATTTTTAATGTCATTGGATGTTAGTATCATTGGTTTGTGTTGCAACTTAATTTGTTTCTTATTTTTTGTCAGCACCGAAACAATTTGTAATTCACAATTATAATCATTTGTATCGAAACTACCATAAAAGGGAGTTCCACATATATAGATATCTGCTAAATTCTTAAGTAACTCGAAAGGTTTTAAATATTCAATGAGAATTCGTATTATTAATCCACCTAACGAATGGCCGACTAAGGTTATTTGGTAGCTTGGATAAAATTTAAGTATATAATCAAGCAATGCTCTCGCGTGTATTATGGGAGATTTTCGCCAATCGTAAGGAAATGCAATGGCTTTTGTACGAAATAAAAAATTTTTATATACGGAAATTCCATAAACAGTCTTTAAAATGTTCGTTGTTGTATTTCTGCAGGAGAAAAAATGCCCTTTCAGATTAATCACACCAGGCAATTTAGAGGGATACAATTTTCGTTTTTTCTTTACATTACCACAATTACAATAAATACTAGAACCTCCGATACCAGGAACTAAGATTACAATTTTATTCATAGCAATATCAATGTCACTTGATTCAATTTCAATTAAATTTGGATACAACAATTCGATAGATGCATATGGTGGAGGCGATGATGATAATGATGGATAAGAAGAAAGAAAGGGAGCACTTGGGTTTTCATACAAAGTAAATTCATTTCTAGGATTCATATTAAGCTAATTTTGCTTATAAGTTATTTATCCTTTTCGGATAATTTAGTATAGGCCTAAAACCGAAGCATCGACACAGCCGAATATAGCACTCTAACTTGTTATACAAGTTAAGGCGACAGCATTCTTTTAATGTTCTGTTTGTTTTTTTATTATCAATACAATGTATTTTATTTAAAGTTCTTTTCGTTTCTTTCAAATATCGATACAATTCAAAATTTATCTTGACGCTTGCCGCAGAAATAAAATGTTTTCAATATTAATATCAAATTACTTATCACGCGCAATGAAGAATTGCTGAATTGCAATTCAACAAAATAATTGATTATTATTGCGTAAACAAAAATCATGTTTGCTACGGGTATTAATAATTAAGTATAGAATAAAATTAACCCTTTCAGAACCAAATAAAAATATGAATAAAGGTAGTTAGTACACTTTTACAACTATTTTTATTTGACTTTTGTAGTACAATAATTGTAGTAGTGCCGTGTGCACTCTGCATAACTTTCGATATATAATATATGTTTTATGTGGTTCCGTGTGAATGCAAAGGTTTAAAAGAAAAGAAGGGTGCTGTGTCTTGTGCTGCAGTAGTGCTTCAGATGTCGAAGAGAAAGGCTGCGTCTTCACCTGCTGCAGAGGAAACTGAAACCGTTGTTGTAAAAAGAGCGCTCCGAAGTACTTGTAAAAATGAGGCAGTATATGAGAAAATTCAACTCGATGTCAGAGAAATGTCCTCTCTGTTTGTGGATGTCTCACGATACCTTCATTTCTCTCTGATGAAGCAGTGGAGTATTGGAAATTTTGAACCTATTAAATTTCAATCATACTACTACCCACTAATGAAGAAGAAAAAATCTATATATGTTCTTGATGCAGAATACGAAGAATTGCACAAGAAGCTACCCTTGTACGACAGTTCTTTTCGCTCCAACCTGTTTACTGCAGCTGCTAACCAGTACGAGGTAATATTTCACAACAATATATGGGTGCACGCGTATAATAGATTGAGGCGATTTTTTAAAGACGAAAAAGATCGGAAAAAAGTGTACAGAACTTTGTCTTTTTTATTTCAATCGACAAGTACAGAGGTTCCCGACGAAGAGTTGCTGCAACAAATGCGGGACAAACTGCTGTGGAATGGCGAAAAACTCCATAAAATACAGAACCGTAAACTATTTTGGAGCTGCATACCATTATTTTACAATCTCCAGCGCTACAACGAAAAAATGAATATAAAGAATTTTGCGCTTGTACCGATTCTCAAGCACGGGTTGCATCACATACAGTACGATTCCTTTGCTTTCTACCAACTACTAAGCGGGATAAAATTATACAAAGGTTCATGGCTTAATTTCAACCGCGAATCTGAGTGGCGCAAATACTTTAAATTTCGCGATACTTGCAGTAAAAAATTCAACTTTTCTATACAAACGGACGGCGTCGCTGTATCATTTTCGATGAAGAAACCGAAGCGTGTGGAAAGTACGCCGAAGAAAAAGAAAAAGATTCAGAAATACGAAGCTGATTGCAGTGGAAATTTACTAAAAATTAGGAGTACCACATACCACAACAAACTAGGACTTGACCCCGGACTAAGGTTAATATACGGCGGAGTTAGAAATGGCAAGCCAATTAAACTAAGCAGTGCATCCTATCATCACATGTCAGGTTTTCATGCTAGAAATGTAAAGTCAAAAAGTTTCACAAAACATTTCAAAGAAGATTCACAACTTTCTCCTTACTCTGAAAACTATATAGAGTACACCAGATACCAGATTAAGATATTGCAGAGAAAACAACGCCTATATTCGCAGAGGAAGGTAGCAAAGTTGAAACTACAGAAATTTATTTGCGTTGAAAAAACTGTAAATACCGTTGCTGCAACACTAGTTCCCAACACGAAGCAAAATACATTGATCTGTATTGGTTCAACAGAAATTGCAGCAAATTCGCCAATGAGGGGATACGTGAGAACTCCCAACAGAAAGTTGATTGAAGCCTTGCGAAGGAGGAGGGCTGACATTTTGTTGGTGAACGAGTTTCGAACAACGAAGCTGTGCGCCAACTGCTTCAGTGAAAATATAACGTCAAAATCGCCACACAGGTACCAGTATTGCCCAAACTGCCGTACTTGCTGGAATCGCGACGTTAACGCTGGAGTCAACATACTTTACCTCGGAGAATGTATCATTAATCAAATTGAAAAAAATTTAAACTTTGTTAGAAATCCAAGTTTAATTTAAGTATCATTATTTCTGTTATAACGAAAAATATGTATACTTGTCTGTTTATAAATAAAACGGATTAACTCCAACAGGGACAGCTAACACAATTGTGCTAGTTGGGTCTGAAAGGGTTAAGGCAGTTTTAAGTTGGTGTTGAAAAATAAAATAAATCTTTTTAAAAACTAAAAAACTAAATGTTTTAATTTACATATATATATTATATAATTTACTACAGACATATTTCAAACGTATAAACGCTGCAACAGCTGACTTTTTTTTGATTTGGTATCTTGTTTTTGTTGTGGGGTACTGCGGGGAACTACTGACATTTACTTCGTGTACATTACTTAAGTCGGGAAAAGGGTTGATTACGCAAGAATCCCCATGGGCGTATATTGTTACCAGCTATTCGCAGACAATTCTACCATGTATTTTGGGATATTTTGCGTAATCGACACTTTTCCCGTTTGCATACTACACATTATATTGTATACATAACTATTTCAGTCCAGTTTCTGCTAATCATGCATCTAATAGTAGCATGTGTAACTTTGATTTTATTAATTTTTTGTTAGATTTTGTCATTATTGTGCCGATTGGAGTCTAAGTAAGATCATGATGACTTCTGATAATTTGTATACGGAGCAAGATGCTTTGTCATTTGAGTTAGAAGAAAGCCTTCACTTAGATACAAATAATACTAAATACAGTTTGTTTTATACGAATTATGGATATAATGTCGAATCTTTACAGGCTCTTATTGAATTAATGAAAGTGCGATTTAATGACAATGGAATTATTCTAGCTATTCCTGACACTGAACCTATAAACGAGGGTATAGTTGCTTTGCCTAATTGTGTGATTGTGAAAGATTTTATGAAGGATCTTCCTCGTGCCTGGAATAAAGTTGTATTTTTCAATTTTACTCTTTTCACCTTGCGACCTCGTTTATTTAAAATACGTCGATGTGTTATTAATTATATAGATGAGGGCAACCTAAACTTGGTACGCTTTGCTTGGATTCGTGACCGAGAAACTTTGATTAATACGGCTTTTTTGCGGCCAACTTCGACCCCTAATTTAAATATAAATCAGTTTATTTTTCCATATCGCCTCGTTCTTGACTATTATCGAGCAGATTATACTTCATATAAAAACATAAAATTAAAATTAATTACTGATGCACATTCAAACATACGTTCTCAACAAATCGATTTCATGTCACCTCTTTCGGGATTCTCTGGTATCGTTCGTTATACCTCTAGTGTCTATAAACTTGCAATTCAACAATGTTTTCGTCATCCCAGTGTTATAGTTTATTTGTATTCTGACGACAGTTTCAATCATTTTCTATCTCAATTGTACCGTGAAGAGTTGTGGGTAGATTTGTTATTCGATAGTTGTTCGTCTGAAATTTCATCAAATAAAATCTGCAATTTTACCATTTCGAACAAACGCAAGTTTTTTCTTCGTCTAAATAATTTACCGATTTACATTAACATGTCATTGGACGAGTATGTGAAATGGCAATTATGGACTTTGTTTTTGTATCGTAACGTGAAAAACATAATTACGTGTTTACCTACGGAAGTTGGAGTAATGTCAAGACCATTCGTTGATATTAATTTTTTGTGTATTACAATGAATAACGTCGATGGTCTGATTGTAAATTCACTGTGTACCAAGTCTGACATTGGAGTTATATTGTAGGCCTTTTGAAATTCCGTTTTAACCCTTTCAGAACCAAATAAAAATATGAATAAAGGTAGTTAGTACACTTTTACAACTATTTTTTTATTTGACTTTTGTAGTACAATAATTGTAGTAGTGCCGTGTGCACTCTGCATAACTTTCGATATATATATGTTTTATGTGGTTCCGTGTGAATGCAAAGGTATACAAGAAGGGTGCTGTGTCTTGTGCTGCAGTAGTGCTTCAGATGTCGAAGAGAAAGCCTGCGTCTTCACCTGCTGCAGAGGAAACTGAAACCGTTGTTGTAAAAAGAGCGCTCCGAAGTACTTGTAAAAATGAGGCAGTATATGAGAAAATTCAACTCGATGTCAGAGAAATGTCCTCTCTGTTTGTGGATGTCTCACGATACCTTCATTTCTCTCTGATGAAGCAGTGGAGTATTGGAAATTTTGAACCTATTAAATTTCAATCATACTACTACCCACTAATGAAGAAGAAAAAATCTATATATGTTCTTGATGCAGAATACGAAGAATTGCACGAGAAGCTACCCTTGTACGACAGTTCTTTTCGCTCCAACCTGTTTACTGCAGCTGCTAACCAGTACGAGGTAATATTTCACAACAATATATGGGTGCACGCGTATAATAGATTGAGGCGATTTTTTAAAGACGAAAAAGATCGGAAAAAAGTGTACAGAACTTTGTCTTTTTTATTTCAATCGACAAGTACAGAGGTTCCCGACGAAGAGTTGCTGCAACAAATGCGGGACAAACTGCTGTGGAATGGCGAAAAACTCGATAAAATACAGAACCGTAAACTATTTTGGAGCTGCATACCATTATTTTACAATCTCCAGCGCTACAACGAAAAAATGAATATAAAGAATTTTGCGCTTGTACCGATTCTCAAGCACGGGTTGCATCACATACAGTACGATTCCTTTGCTTTTTACCAACTACTAAGCGGGATAAAATTATACAAAGGTTCATGGCTTAATTTCAACCGCGAATCTGAGTGGCGCAAGTACTTAAAATTTCCCGATACTTGCAGTAAAAAATTCAACTTTTCTATACAAACGGACGGCGTCGCTGTATCATTTTCGATGAAGAAACCGAAGCGTGTGGAAAGTACGCCGAAGAAAAAGAAAAAGATTCAGAAATACGAAGCTGATTGCAGTGGAAATTTACTAAAAATTAGGAGTACCACCACATACCACAACAAACTAGGACTTGATCCCGGACTAAGGTTAATATACGGCGGAGTTAGAAATGGCAAGCCAATTAAACTAAGCAGTGCATCCTATCATCACATGTCAGGTTTTCATGCTAGAAATGTAAAGTCAAAGAGTTTCACCAAACATTTCAAAGAAGATTCACAACTTTCTCCTTACTCTGAAAACTATATAGAGTACACCAGATACCAGATTAAGATATTGCAGACAAAACAACGCCTATATTCGCAGAGGAAGGTAGCAAAGTTGAAACTACAGAAATTTATTTGCGTTGAAAAAACTGTAAATACCGTTGCTGCAACACTAGTTCCCAACACGAAGCAAAATACATTGATCTGTATTGGTTCAACAGAAATTGCAGCAAATTCGCCAATGAGGGGATACGTCAGAACTCCCAACAGAAAGTTGATTGAAGCCTTGCGAAGGAGGAGGGCTGACATTTTGTTGGTGAACGAGTTTCGAACAACGAAGCTGTGCGCCAACTGCTTCAGTGAAAATATAACGTCAAAATCGCCACACAGGTACCAGTATTGCCCAAACTGCCGTACTTGCTGGAATCGCGACGTTAACGCTGGAGTCAACATACTTTACCTCGGAGAATGTATCATTAATCAAATTGAAAAAAATTTTAACTTTGTTAGAAATCCAAGTTTAATTTAAGTATCATTATTTCTGTTATAACGAAAAATATGTATACTTGTCTGTTTATAAATAAAACGGATTAACTCCAACAGGGACAGCTAACACAATTGTGCTAGTTGGGTCTGAAAGGGTTAAATGACGGGAAATAATGGTGAGACTGTGTTTAAATTTAAATTTCTCAAATACACCGATTTATTTGTATAAAATAATTCTGGTTTGTTAAATTTGAAAATTTTATATATGTTTTGAATTGAATTAGCTATCTTAGTTTGCCAATCTGTAGCACTCAGTAAATTTTTTCTTCTGTTTTTTAGAATTTTTCCTATACTTTTTTTCAACTTTATTTCGTTGCGTGCTATTATAGCTTTGGAAAATTTAATTTGTTCAATCTTTTTAATATCTTTTAATATTCGTACCACCGGACTGTTTATTATACCACTTAAGACTGCAAATGGTTAATTTATAATTCCGTCTTGGTTAGAATTAACATTGCCATTCGACATAAAAGGAACGCGATCGATGTAATTGTATTGACTGTAAACAAACGATGATTTTTGTTGGTTTATTAGTTCGTTTAACGCACGAATATGAGGGTGCATGTTATGTTTTTTTATTGTATATGGCATATTTAACAATGCAGATGTACAAAATTTCATAATGCCAATGTCATTTTGTAAATTGTAAAAGTTTTGCATAGGGATAGATTTAAATTTAGAGTTTAATTCAATATTGCCATCATTTGTATTACAATCTGTAACTATTCTCATCTCGATGTCATCATTGTAACTTACATTATCATTCTCTTCACTCTCATTTATTTTATTTACGGCAGTATTATTATCTTTCTTAATATCACTAGAGTTGGAATTACTAATATCTTGAATGATCATTTCATTGGTTATGTAATTATAAACATTTCGTTGCCGTTGTTCTTGTTCCATGGCTACGTTTATTTATTAAAATACAGTGTTTTTCTATGTATGTGAATTGTCTTTTTAGACTTACTTGAACAATGTTATCCTGATGATTCCGCTTTTCACGATGTATTGGCTGCTTTATCTAACGAATGTCGTCGATATGATTCGGAAATTGATTCTATGTTGTCTTCTGTGTGAGTATCTTATCTTGTTCCCTGACAAGAACTTTTTTTGTATCGTTAGCTACCGACATTGTTTGCCGATAAAAATAGTTAAAATTTCATTACAGAATAGTTCTTAACGACAATTATCGTTAGCTAACGAATTTTGACTATTTAACGACAATTTTTTGTCGTTAAAAAGTTACAGAATTTCAGTACAAACCGTATGTGTATGTGCATTCATATAAACATATTAAAAATTAATGTTTTCGGCTTGTGGTGTGCGTTTTATTTATTGTTATTTAGTACGGTTGCAGAAACCCACGAAACTATGTGGTTAACAGAATTTCTAAATGAGATAACAACCGAGCACTCTCACCTGTTTAGAGAAAATACGAACGTTGGTGCTCTTGGTTTCTCAGAGCAAAACATATTAAATGTGGATTCATCAGTTAGCCATCGAATGTTGGTACATTACGCAGCCGGAAAAAACTTGACTCCGTGCAACGAAGAGAATTTCGATAACAGTTCAATTATAGACAATATGACGTCAGCAACCGAAAAAGCTAATTACAACGAAAGGTCTGTAAATGCTACTAATGTATTAAATCCAGCTGCTGACAAAATACCAAATACTGTAATTGAACTGGATTTACCAACTGTTTCGTTGTTGAATAATTTAAAGCCAAATTCAAGCAATAGAATTCGTATAAGTCTAAATACGACAAATAATGCAAATTTTCAACCAACATTAGAAATAAATAACACAAATATTTCTACGCAATATATTCGTCAGCAACAACAGCAACAGGAACAGCAAGAGTTACGAATGCAACAACAAAAACAACAACAACAAAAACAGCAAGAGTTACTGCGGCAACAACAAAAACAACAACAACAAAAACAGCAAGAGTTACTGCGGCAACAACAGCTGTACCATCAACAGCAAGAGTTACTACAACAACCGAAACGACAAGAACAACGTCATCAACAATATTTACAACAGCAAGAACAACCCCAACAACAACTCTTAGGCCACGTAAATCAACTACAAAATACACAAATGTATGTAACACAGACTCATTTGCAACATCAAGAACAATATGAAATGCAGAACAATCAATTTGTACAGCAACAACAGGTTTCAAATCTAATTTCGCATCAACCATGGAGCCAAGTTTTACACCAGAAGGCTCAAAATACACAACAAGATAACACAAAAAATTATGATCAAACACAATTACTTTTAACTAAAGATATTTTACAATGCTTGCGTGAAATTAATAATAAACTTCAATCACACGAACTTGAAATTCAAGAACTTAAGCGTACCAAGATGCAACATACATTAAATCAGCAGATTGCGACAACAGATTTCACATCACATATTGAATTTGGACGTGAACAATTGCCGTTAGTAGCTCATTCATCTACATCAGATTTACAAAATGGTAATCTTTAAATAATATATGTACTATGATGTAGTTTGTCTTTACAAATGACCAATAATTGATCTACTATTATTACTAATATATCATTTGCAGTTGAAGCAAATTCGAAAAATGTTTCATTATCTCCCGTGTCACAAACTTACTCAACGATATCTGAAGTTATTGTTGAAGCAAATTCGAAAAATGTTTCATTATCTCCCGTGTCACCAGCTTACTCAATGATATCTGAAGTTATTGCATGTAAGTGGAATATTTTGCTATTTTTACACAAAATTTATTTTTTCTCTTTTTTCTAAGTCAATTCACCCAACGAAATAGAAAATAATGACTAAATCGAAGCAGCTGATACTATTTTTAACGGCAATTATAGTGATGATGACAACGTACAAAATAATGATGATGAAAATGATAAACTTGTACTTGATAATGATGATTACGTAAAAAACAATGATGATGACAACGTACAAAATAATGATGATGAAAATGATAAACTTGTACTTGATAATGATGATTACGTAAAAAACAATGATGATGACAACGTACAAAATAATGATGATGAAAATGATAAACTTGTACTTGATAATGATGATTACGTAAACAACAATGATGATGACAACGTACAAAATAATGATGATGAAAATGATAAACTTGTACTTGATAATGATGATTACGTAAACAACAATGATGATGACAACGTACAAAATAATGATGATGAAAATGATAAACTTGTACTTGATAATGATGATTACGTAAAAAACAATGATGATGACAACGTACAAAATAATGATGATGAAAATGATAAACTTGTACTTGATAATGATGATTACGTAAAAAACAATGATGATGACAACGTACAAAATAATGATGATGAAAATGATAAACTTGTACCTGATAATGATGATAACGTAAAAACCAATGATGATGACAACGTACAAAATAATGATGATGAAAATGATAAACTTGTACTTGATAATGATGATTACGTAAAAAACAATGATGATGACAACGTACAAAATAATGATGATGAAAATGATAAACTTGTACCTGATAATGATGATTACGTAAAAAACAATGATGATGACAACGTACAAAATAATGATGATGAAAATGATAAACTTGTACCTGATAATGATGATTACGTAAAAAACAATGATGATGACAACGTACAAAATAATGATGATGAAAATGATAAACTTGTACTTGATAATAATGATGATTACGTAAAAAACAATGATGATGACAACGTACAAAATAATGATGATGAAAATGATAAACTTGTACTAGATAATAATGATGATTACGTAAAAAACAATGATGATGACAACGTACAAAATAATGATGATGAAAATGATAAACTTGTACTTGATAATGATGATTACGTAAAAAACAATGATGATGACAACGTACAAAATAATGATGATGAAAATGATAAACTTGTACTTGATAATAATGATGATTACGTAAAAAACAATGATGATGATCAAGTTGAAATTGGTAATGATAATAACACATTAAAGGATACAAATTTGCCACAGACTCTTAAACGAACTTTAAATTTTAAAAAGAGTTCTGAATGTGTTGCACTAAAGAAAAAAAAAACAGGCAATAAAGATAAAAAATTCGTCGGAAGTGACCTAAATCAGAAATACCAAAAAAATTACATGTGCGAAAAAGAAGAAGAATATGAAATATCATTACTAATGCCTGTATTCCATGCAGTTATAAAAAAATGTAAACTTTGTCGTAAACGTTATTTGAATTTACTTCAATTTAGTGATCATACGATATTTGAAAATTTCAACACATGCATATATTCAATAACATCGTTTTCACGTCCTTCGTATAGTTTTGGACCATATCCTTTTCTAAATAATGAAGTGTGTCAGCTATATTCTGACTTAACGTTGGAGAAATTGAAATACGATGAAATATTTAAAACGCATAACGGTAAAGCTGCGAATTGTCTATTTTTGGCTGTAACTGTCCTATTGGGCAACACATCTTCAACACCGTCATCAAGAAACTCTGATGTATGCAGTAATGTATGCCTTTCAAATTACCAAATTAATTTTCCCAGTAAACGAAATTTACGTTCGACTCTTAACAACAAAAGTGCTGGTGATATGTACTTTGCATTTTTTTCGCTTGACGACGATTTTTTCATTCAAGTTGATTTAGGCTGTATTGAAAAAATTTTCAACAATTACAAAAATTTCAAGCGTATTTTAAAATTTATTCCTTTGCCAGAAGTCGTAAAACATGGTACAATTTCTATAAGAGTTCGAAAAAGTACAGACAATAATGTGTCATTTTTCGTTTTTCCTCGGGACTATATATCATGTATGCAACCAAAATCGCCATGCCTGTATATACCAATGAAGTTGGAATTACGACCCAATAAAAACCCATGCAATGTAATATCTTCTACATTGCTCATTAAAGAAGATAATTGTTTAATGAACAAATGTCATCAAATAAAAAATTGTACGCTTTTAGAGCATGAAACAAAGAAAACAAGATAATGCATTGCGCAGGTCCCCTAACTTTTTATAAAAATCAGCTGATTCTGCGTGACGTCATCATAGTTGTTTGAGAAAATATATCGTGGCTTGTTGTCTGTAAATTTAAAACATTTAAAGGTAGAAAAAGTTTAAATATTAAAAAAAATTAAAAATTTATTAAAAATGAAGTGCGCTGTAGTAAATTGTAATAACAGTAACAAAGGAAAAGCTTCTATATGCAGTTTTTTTACATTTCCGGCAGATGGTACACTTCGAAAGAAATGGATTAGTTTCTGTGGTCGGAAGAAATTTAATCCAAATACTTCTTTTGTGTGCATGCATCATTTTAAAGCAGAAGATTTCGAGAATAACCTGCAGTATGAAATGGGTAAATATGTTATTTAGCACGTACATATATTTAATATTTTATAATTGCAATATACAAATGCAGGTTTCGCCAAAAGAAGGTTACTTAAGGACGGCGTAGTTCCAGCTATTAAAATTACCTGCATCAAAAACCATGAGTTACATGAACAGCGTGCACGAAGAGTCAAACGCCGGGAAAATAAAAAAATTGTTAATTTGCTTATAAAAAATCTAAATTCTGGTTTAATAAGTTCTCAAGAAAACGATGTTTTGCAGTCAATTGAAAATATTAATACTGCATCTGAAAATTTTGATACTGCAAAAGAAACTATTGATGAAATTGAAATGCACCAGCCAGAAAAGCAAAGCGAGAAAATTCTTAATCTAAAAGTGTAAGTGTTATTTGCTATAGTCCACAAATAATTAATAAAAACGTTTTTAATTCGCAGGGAAACCTTAGAAAAGGAAATTCTCGTTCTGAGGAAAGAAAATGAAAAAAAAGACGGAGTATTAAAAATGATGAAACATGAAATGGAAAAGATTGATCAAATTCACAAATATGAAAAGAAACAAATGGAAAAGTGTTTAACTGAAGCAAAGTTCGAACTTGAATGTGTTGAAGAAAAGCTTCAAGTTATTTTTACAAAAGGCCAAATACGAAAACTTAAAAATGGTATCAAACGTCAAACCTGGTCAGAAAATGATATAGCTCACTCCATTACATTATACGCTGTATGCCTTAAGATGTAAAGACTTTTATACAGAAACCAATTTCCGCTTCCAGCTGTTCGTACACTTCAAAGCTGGGCCCAAAAGTTGCAGCTTAATAGAGGGCTTATACAACCAGTGTTTAAAATTTTGCAAGCATCCCACCATACAACCGAAATTGAAAAGCTTTGTGTGCTTAGCTTTGATGAAATGAAAATTAAGGCTTCGTACTGCTATGATAGAGAGACAGACACAACATTAGCACCTGTAAGCTACGTTCAAGTTTGCATGTTAAGGGGTATGATTTGTATGTTTGCTGAGTGTGGTACTTTTATTAATTATTTAAAATTTACTTTCAGGACTTATTAGTAAATGGAAGCAGCCAATATACTACGATTTTGATTGTCCGATGACAAACGAAATTATAAACAGTATACTACACAAGGTGAAGAATTGTGGCTACACCGTTGTCGCAATGGTTTCCGACTTAGGAGGCGCAAATAGATCTCTGATAAAAGAATTAAATATAACGGAAGAAAAGCCATGGTATAATAGAAAATATCATGGAGAAGAAATATATTTACATATATTTATATTTTTGTTTAGGTTTTTATTCAACAACGAAAAAATTTTTTCTTTTGCGGACGTTCCGAACTTAATAAAGCTTTTGAGAAACCATTTCATCGATGAAGGCTTCACTATTGATGGAAAGAATGTGCAAAAGGATATTATTTTAAAATTGTTGGAAGAAACATCAGGGCCCAAATCGTCGCACACGTATCAAAAACGGGATTGCGGCAATTAGGGGAAATTCGCAAAAAATTGCTAACAGCGGCACAATAGCAAAATATACTATTTATTAAAAATCGTTAAAGCTGTAAAGAATCAAAAAACTTTCAATACAAAAATCGCTTCTATCTATGACTATAATTTGCGAAAAATTGCACAACTGAATGTTATTATTTTATTACTTATTGCTGAAAAAAGTTTAAAATTAAAATTTTTAATGAATGAAAGATTATCAATAACAATTTTAATTAATTTTCATTCTTCATGGAAATAATTTAATGAAAAATTAAATTTAATGAACTTAAGCCTAATTAAAAATATTAAAAATTTCACCTATTGTATACATTTTATCCCTTTACAATAAACAAAAAACAATATCAAATTATAAAATAAAATAAACCAATTTTTACACTGAAATTTATATGTAAAATAAAAACCCATGCAATGTAACATCTTCTACATTTTGCTTGGATCCGAAAGGAATAAATTATCTATAGCGTCAGACAAATCATTAAATAATAATTCTGCGGAGCTGTCTGTCGCTAAGTTAACTAGATAATCATAATCATATTGAACTTTGATGGCACTTAAAATATTGGCTATGTCAACACGAAAGCGTATTTCTTCTTGCATGTATTCAGTTGCTGCTTTTTCCACAGTAACCGTTCCATTTTTTGAATTTGTTGCTACATATTGTTGAATAAAACGTAAATTGTTATTTATCAAATGTTTATGTGTTTGTTTTGATTGTTTTAAAAATTCTAGTTTTCTAGTTTTTTGAGCAATTTCCGTCACCAAATTGTCGTTATTATTCATAGACCGAAATCCCTCAAATATTAGTTGTTCTGAGTGCGTAAGTTCAAAATTACTATCGAAACTTGGACAATTTGAATCTATACTGTCATTGCATGTAGTTATACTAAAACCTCCGTGTTCCAGTTTATAATTAATATCACTTAACATTTTGGTCAATTGGGTATCACCTTGAGTTAATTGACGTTCAAATATTGCCGTCTTAACTCGACTACCGATGGGATAAAGTTCAAACATTAATGGTAAAATTGTTTCACTAAATTTTGATATTTCATAAGTATTAAAATCTAATTGCAATGGCGCGGCATCTGGCCAAATGTCACAGACCATGGTTTCTTGCGAGAATTTAGAACTGTTGCTTTTTTTTAATTTTGCACTACTACTCGGTCCACTAATATAATCACTGTCCTTCTCATCAATAACTGGGAAGTTTCGTCCATCACATCGTCGTTTAAGAGATTTTTTTTCATTAAGACGACTATAATTTTTCATTTCGAACGAATCTCTGGCATTTTCGTCCACAAATGTATGTGTTTCAATGATATTCGTAATTGTTGGACTCGAAATATCTAAACTAGTATTTTCAGACCGCTCTAAAGAGTATATTTCCTTGTCAGTGGAAGGCGATTGTGGTGCATTGTAAATTCTTAACTGAAAGTTTTGATCGGCACGTTCTTCAGGTGCTAATTTGTTTTCACTTTCATCGGACTTGTCATCAACATCATTAACATTATCGCTATCATTCGTGCTAGTTGAATCTCCAGAATCCATCTCTATCATTTTTTGTACCTGTTTTTGGTAGACACCATCAGTTATTTTGTAAATCTGACTGCGGTAGTTGGATAAAATTTCAAATCTACGTTTTTCATCAGACACACTTTCGATATTTAATGTATATTTTTTTTCTATTTCCGAAAGTTGCTGCATTATTTTAGCAGGATATGGCGATTTATAATTTCTTTCAACCTCTCTCAAAATGGAGTCAATTGAATCTGTATTAGGTATTGAATTATTATCGTTTGATGACTCTATAATTACTGATCTATCACTGGCTTCAGTCACAACATTATGGAGGGATACAAGTGACGACTGTGAACTGTTCGACGTTGTTATAGGCACCAAATCATTGCTCACATTAGGTCTATTATATAATATGTCAGTTTGATCGTCATCTGGTGTAATAGAAGTTGAAACACTCGCACTACTGTATGGTACTAATTGACGGTCTGAAATATTGGTATCTTGATATGCAGTTGACTGATCTATAATACCAGTGATTACCGAAAACGAAGGACTAGTAATTGAATTATCTACGTCCATAATTTCTTCTGGCACATTTGCTAGTGAACTAATCGATGTAGCTGCTTCAGATTCAGAACTAAGTATAATGTTAGTTTTGGCCTTCTCTGATACAGACCCAGTGTCTAGGGTAGTCTTTTTTGTAGCCTCTTCAGAGTCAGACGAAAATCCTTCAAAGTCTGTCTGATCAGAAATATCTAATTCTTGTCTCTTACGATGAATAACTACCTTTTCCGGTTGACTATTTTCATCTTCTACGATTATCACTTTTTCGACATCGTTGCGCGACATAATAAATTTGCGTTTGCTTTTATCAATCATTATTAACTGACTAAAAAATTACATTCCTTACAGTTTTATTCATTTGAAAACTGTGAAGTAAACAGTTGTTGTTAACAGCAGTAAAAGAAGCGTTGCTAACCACGAAATCCCCACAAGACAAAAGATAAAAACAAAAATACAGCATGGAAGAACGAGTCTAAGGTATTTGTATTTCCATAGAATTTCTTTACTGAAATTCTGATATTGTACAAATGTTTCAATGTCAGCTGAATATTTAACTTGATATAACGATTCGTCGTTAGATTTTATTAGGCTAGTATCGTTTGCCCAATCGATTTTAAGACCATTGCTATTATATTGAAGGGCATATATATATTCTGCAGTCCATAACATGTTCGAATTAAAATCATTTCGGTCCACTACGTCTGTAATGTTAATTTCATAAGAATAACGAATACAATTATCTTTCTGAACACACTTTAGTTTAGCCCACTGAGCGTTGTACATACTATTGTTGAAGTTTCTAGTATCGAGTTCAAATAGATTTGGCATATTTAGGTTCTCCATCATCGCAATTACATGCACTGGCGACATTTCTACTGTCCTATAGCCAAAACATCTGAAATTGGTTTCCAAGTCAAGAATTGAATATGAATCAACGTAACCTTGGTCGTTAACTCGCTGTTGATGGAAGAAATCTGCAAATTGTAGAAACAGATCTAGAAATCCAATCACATTTAGAACTATTGAGCCAACCTTCAAAGTCGACGACATACATTTTAATGTCAAAGACAGAATGCGAAGTGATCCCATCATAACAACTGGTGCCAACTCGTGAACTACAACCCGTCGGGCTATTCTTAGCATGGTGCTAGTAACAAATTCACTTTCCATAACAGCCGCTAACGTTTTCATACCTACCATAGCTTTTTCAATATGTGCGACGATTACCGTAGCACTAATGGAACTCAAAATATCAATACCTTTTGTGTTCACTAAGAATTCGCTAATACTTTCGAATACGTCTGTGTGAATGCTGTCACTATTCGTTGCGTCGCCTTTATCAGAAGACAAATCTGGATTCACTGTTGCACCATCATTTATATATTTATATATTTCTAATAGATCGAACGAATCATTGTATCGTTTTCCCGTCACAGGATTAATTTGCAAATGATCAGGCCTGTACTGGTTTATTAAATTAAAGTCTCGCTGCTCTACATAATTTTTATCTCGTGAATTATCCTTTGCCTGATTCGTATCGAACTTTACATTTTTCGTTAATATAAGTGGTTCGACTAATCTGCCCGGCCAACCAAATTCTGTAGTAAATATCAAATGTAATTTTTCTTTCGTAATACCTAAATCTAATAGTGAGAGATCTGGATTGAAAAATATTGCGTTGGGATTTATGTTAACCATCCATTCGGAATATTCGAGTGACGGTAGTGTTTTTAATTCAGGCAATTTAGGTTTATTTACAGCAGATGCCGTTATTCCTCTCTCAAAATATCTTACACCATATTGAACAGCTTTATAGAGGGTTTGAGAGACAAATATGCCAAATAAATATTCTCCAATTGACTCTTCGCACTTTTTTCCGTCGAACTTTAACTGAAAATCTTCGCAATAATATTTGTTTATTTTAAATTGAAAGGTTTCATTATTGTCTTGGTCAAGATGCAGCTCTTCGTCTAGATCAAATCCGGTGCCTATAGTATCAATACGAGGAGTAGGATGAACATCAGTGCGCAAATAATCGTCAGTACCGAGTGAAAATGCACTATTTGTATGTAGCTGACAGCAATTCATTTTATCACTCCAGATGGTAAATGGCCCGCGAAAATCGTCACCAGCGAATTCTTTATTTTTAGCAAATTTTCCATTGTACAGGTTATGACAAGCTGCTTGACAGGCACGTATGTCGCTATTACCAGACTTAAAAACCATGGGCGGTGATTCGGGAGTACAAGTTTGTCCTCGTGGATATTTATTTTGACAGGTAATCTGCGAACAAAATTCTTTGGTAGATAGAAAATTTACATAAATATATCGCATCGGGTCTATTTTGTTATTGACGGCGCCGTCTCGGTTATGCATTATTTCAATTGCCATGTGCGAAAAAATGTGAGGCATATATTTTAAATAATAATTAAATATGAGCAATTTCTGCCGCTCAAAAGAATATCTGTCGCTGTTACTATTATCAACAGTAGTTGGTGGATTGAATAACATCTTGCACTTTTCTTATCCAAGCAAAAATTTTAAATAAAGCAATTAGTTCCGCTTTTTCTGAAATTAAACAAATTGTGTGCATTTTATTCTACAGGGTAATAAATTTTTTTTTCTGCGTAACTAACCTGTTCCATTTTTATTTTATTTTATCAAGCAAACTGAACACAACAGACTTCCCGATTTGCGAGTTTTGCGCCTGTTATGACAGAATTTCGGCGAAAATTTTCCAATAAGCTGATTTCAAGAAACTCCACATTTCGTTGGCCTCCCAGGTCTCCTGACTTTGCTGCAACTGATTTTTTTTTTGTAGGGTTATTGCAAAAGGAAAGTTTAGAAAAGAAACCTAACAAGTTTGGATGATTTAAAGCATTTCATTCCGACGATAATTAAGGCAATTCCCGCTGCAACCCTCCAAGCATTAAGAAATAACTTGTGAATTAATAAAAAATAAATTCCATAAACTTTACAAAAAGTTATTTGAGTTTCTATTTTATTTTTATTTGTATTTTTATTTTCGTAATTGGAGCCATTGTACAAGATCAAAAAATCACGACATCTTTCCGAATTTTGCGCACGAATTTGAATTGTGTTTCGAAATTTTGTGTAGGATTTTGTTTTTTTTAGAATTTTGTGCACTACCTCTACACATACAACTACAATCGGGAGTTTTAATTTAAACTACTGTTGTATTCGAGTATATACTTTAAACTCAAACTTTATTTTATTTTTCATTACATGCATAACCCTTTCAGACCCAACTAGCACAATTGTGTTAGCTGTCCCTGTTGGAGTTAATCCGTTTTATTTATAAACAGACAAGTATACATATTTTTCGTTATAACAGAAATAATGATACTTAAATTAAACTTGGATTTCTAACAAAGTTAAAATTTTTTTCAATTTGATTAATGATACATTCTCCGAGGTAAAGTATGTTGACACCAGCGTTAACGTCGCGATTCCAGCAAGTACGGCAGTTTGGGCAATACTGGTACCTGTGTGGCGATTTTGACGTTATATTTTCACTGAAGCAGTTGGCGCACAGCTTCGTTGTTCGAAACTCGTTCACCAACAAAATGTCAGCCCTCCTCCTTCGCAAGGCTTCAATCAACTTTCTGTTGGGAGTTCTCACGTATCCCCTCATTGGCGAATTTGCTGCAATTTCTGTTGAACCAATACAGATCAATGTATTTTGCTTCGTGTTGGGAACTAGTGTTGCAGCAACGGTATTTACAGTTTTTTCAACGCAAATAAATTTCTGTAGTTTCAACTTTGCTACCTTCCTCTGCGAATATAGGCGTTGTTTTGTCTGCAATATCTTAATCTGGTATCTGGTGTACTGTAGTGTACCTGCTAAGCGTCCACTGCTTACCCAATATCCAACTTGAAATATATACATACCACCCGAATAACTGTAGGGTAAATGCCATAAACAAAAGATCAAATAGCGGCATTTACCCAATGACTCAATGTGTTCGAACACATGAGTCAATACAATGGTAAAGCAGATCAATCAGAATGTGAGTGACATAATTTTGATTGTCTTATATAAATGAGTACATTCCTCAGTCATGCATTCTGATTGGTCACAACACAATACAAAGGGTAAAGTAATGATAATTCCATAGTACTAAGAGAGAGGCATAGATTTTAAGAATTAATACTATAAGTTAGAATAAGTAGGAAATAGAATTAAATTAGTATAAAAAGGGCAGTAGCCCACAAATAAATCAGATTTGAATTTACTAAACTAAACCGGCAATAACTTGCCTAAGTTTTTTTATTGTCCAGATCTCAAATAATTCGGCAGTTCTTTTGAACGCCTTAATTACCAGCTGAAACCCTGACAGCTATTTAAACTAACCAAGGGCTATAGGGACTAAAATATAATACACTAAATCTTTACATGGCGATCCTGCCATCATACACTACATACATGCATACATTACTTTACATGGCGATCCTTACATGCTGATACTTTACATGGCGATCCTGCGGACTACGAACTGAGCCTGCAAAATTGGGAAAAATTAAACTAGGACCTATAATAACAAATGCCCACTCGAACCAGCGAAATTTTTACAACCCTACAATAGATGTCCTTGGAAGTGGACGAAATTTTTGCGCGCTGGGCGCTTTATTTAGATACTTTAGATACCAAAAAGGAAGAAAAGTACGAGCCAGAGCCGGCGAATCCAGATGCACCTCCGTATGAACCACTCCCAGTCAATGCGGGACCAAGGCCAATAACGATAGATGAGTATAAAAAACGGCAACAAAATAAACCGGCAGTACAGACAACAGTGATTAAGAAGAAAAAGAAACGAGCTGGGAAGCAGTACCAGAGAAGGAAGGAACTGGCGATACTGTACAGGGACCTTAATTTAGCAACATAAAAGGCATTTCAAAGAAGTATAAGATCAGAGATAAGGAGTTTCAAGGCTAAACATTTTTAACAAATTAAATTTTAATAAAAAAAAAAATATATATATAAAATAGAATTGTAATGTTTAGTATTAAAATGGTTAAGCCAAAAATCCCATAGTTTTTAAATTAAAAAAAAAAAGAAAAATATATATATACATTTATTTACTTCATAATTAAATAAATATAATCGTTAAGAGAATATTATCAAAATGGCATGGTGGAAAAACATTCTAAAAGCAATTCCACTAGTTTTTGCAGGATATGAGGTAGGGAAGAATGAGAATCATGAAAGCGAACAGAACAATCAGCAGATTATAGAATATATGAATGCTATAAGAATACAAAATGAACATAAAGAAGAGAATGTGAACATTTTTGAAATAATAATGATAATCACATTAGCTTTATTAGTAATTGCCTACATCATAAGATTAATGTATGCAATACTTAGTAGCAGACGGTGAAAAATAATAAATTTAATACAAATTTAAAAAAAAAAAAAAAAAAAAAAAATAATTGTACCCAATACTATTAATAATTTAAATATACATAAAAATAAAACAAAGTAAAGAAAAACAAATATTTTCGCTGTACAATTAGTAATATTATTAATGTTGTCCAAAATAACAAAAGTCTTAGTAATTACTACTTTAATCCTATTTATATTACATATTATTTATAAATTCATCAATAATTGTAAAAACAAAAACAAAGGTATAAATAAAATAACGGAAGCATAGAAATTGAAGTTAGATGGAAGGTAGTTTGATAAAACTTAAAGAAATATTAAAAAATTTAAAGAAAAGTCCAAGAAGGGCATATACTGAAAAGACAATTAACCTTAAGTTAGAAGAAATAAAAACCATAACAAGAGAGTTTGAGATAGCACAAGTTGAAGAGAAGGATGAGGAAAAAGTATCAGCAATTAAATTAGAATTTAGCAACATCATAGGAAAAATTAAAGATTATTTAGTTCAGAATATTACTGAGGAAGAAAACAAAGACATAAAAATGGCAGCTTTCAATTTAGAAACAGTTTCTAAAGCACTCCCACTCTTTGCTGGAAACCATGAAGAATTAGAAAGTTTCTTAATAACAGCAGAACTCATCGAGAAAACTCTTGCTGAAACTGCAAAACAAGATTTCTTACAATATGTATACCACGCCAAATTGACTTCAGGGGTGAGAACTGCAATAGGTAATTACGCAAAACCTGACAATTTCATTACATTAAAGACATTATTAAAACAAAGGTACAAGAGTACAAAAACAATTCCGGAACTACAGGCAAAGTTAGGCAATATTTACCAAGGGAAAATGTTGGTTAATGCATTTAAGGAAAGAATCATGACTACAATAGACAATCTGAACAAGTTAGGTATAGAAGAACTAGGTAATGACGCTACAGAGGCAGAAAAAAATGTTATAATAAAATTAAATTCAAAACTTGCTCTAGATTCATTTAAACGAGGAATTAACGACAATTTAAAGACGGCAATTTTTGCAGCTCGTCCAAAGACATTACAAGACGCAGTAGAACTTGCACTAGAGTTAGAAAATGAGAACAAATTAAACAATAATTCTGTAATGCACATTCAAAGGCAACAGCATAGTAACAATAATACCAGGCACTACAATGGCAACTTCCGCGAAAATAACAATTTTATCAATAACAGAAACAATAATTTTCCTAATAGAAATAATAACAACAACAATTTTAGCAATAACAGAAATAATAATTTTCCTAACAGAAATAATAGTTATAACAACAATGCAAATTTCAACCGAAGCAATAGCTACAACAGAAATGACAGCTTCAACAACGATAATTCAGCTAGAAACAACAATTATAATAATAATACATATAGAAGCAACAACGGAAACTACAGAAATAACAACAATTTACAAAGAAGTAACAACAATAACATTAGAAGCAATAATTTCAGAAACGGTAATAACAATGATAACAACAACAATACCAATAGAAGGTATATACGTATGGTACAAGACGAGGGAAACGAGGAAGGCTCGGAATACAGGGATATTCCGGACAGCCAAAATTAAGAGTATTTAAAGTTTCTAATAACAACACAAATTTCATAATCGCTAAATACAAAAATAAACAATTAACATTTCTTGTCGACACAGGAGCCGACATATCGCTATGTCACACTAGAACAAATTTTGATGATGAACCATTAAATGTAGAGAACAGATGTAAATTAACAGGCATCACTAAAGAAGAAATATATTCATTAGGGACAAGTGAACTTGAACTATCACTAGCAGACCAAACATGCAGATTCAAATTTCATCTAGTAGATGACAACTTTCCAATAGAAACAGACGGAATAATAGGAAGAGACTTCTTAAGGGAATACTTATGCAAAATAGACTACGAGACATTCACAATTTCTTTGTTTATAAACAATGAAACAATAATTCTGCCAATGCAAACAAAAGCATTTGACACATTAAAAATTACGATACCACCTCGGACAGAAATTATACAACCATTAAAATTAAACCTCACTGAAGATTGCGTAATACTTAATAATGAGTTAAAAAGCGGTATTTTTTTAAGTAATTCAATAGCACCAAAAAACGGAATGACACATATTAAAATTTTAAACACAACAAATGAGACACAAATTTTACAGGGCATTAAACTGCACACTGACCCACTTAAAAATTATGACATATTAAGTTACACAAATATAAACAATGACGAACGTTTTCAACAAATTCTAAATGACTTGCAATTGAATAAAACTGATGAATATGCAAAATCAGAATTAATAAACATTTTTAAAAAGTATCAAAATGTATTTCATTTAGAGAATGAAAAATTGACTGTAAACAATTTTTATAAACAAAACATTAGAACTTCAGATAATACTCCGGTGTATATAAAAAACTACAGATTACCCCACACACACACGGACATAATAAATGAACAAGTACAAAGTATGTTGAATGACGATATAATAGAACCATCAGTTAGCCCCTACAATGCTCCACTTCTTTTAGTACCCAAAAAGAATACGGAAGACAAACGAAAATGGAGACTTGTAGTAGACTTTAGAAAGTTAAATGACAAAATAGTTAATGACAAATTTCCACTAACTAGGTTAGAGGATATTTTGGACAAACTAGGAAGAGCAAAATGGTTTTCGACTCTTGATATGACTAGTTCATTTCACCAAATTCAATTAGACAAAGACTCAAGACCACTTACAGCTTTTTCTACACAACAGGGACATTACCAATTTAAAAGACTACCATTTGGACTAAAAATTTCATCAAACAGTTTTCAGAGAATGCTTACAATAGCACTTTCAGGACTTGATTCAGAAGCTTTTCTCTATGTTGATGACATAATTGTATACGGATGTAGTTTAAACCATCACAATCAAAATCTTGTCAAAGTTTTAGACAGACTTCAACGATACAATTTAAAACTGAATCCAAAGAAATGTTGTTTTTTAAGACCAGAAGTAGTATACTTAGGACATTTAATAACAAAGGACGGTGTAAAAACAGATCCAGCTAAATATGAAGTTATAAAGAATTACCCAATACCTAAAAACGCAGATGAAGTTAGACGTTTCGTTGCATTCTGCAATTATTATAGGAAATTCATACCGAATTTTGCGGACATTGCGAAACACTTAAATATGCTATTGAGAAAATCAGTAAAATTCTTATGGACAAGTGAATGCCAAACTGCTTTTGATACCTTAAAAGAAAAATTAATGAACCCACCAATTTTACAGTACCCAAATTTTGACAAACCATTTATTTTGACGACTGACGCCTCAAACTACGCACTAGGAGCAGTCCTATCACAAGGTGAAATTGGCAAAGACTTACCAATTTCCTACGCAAGTAAATCTCTTCAAAAGCATGATATGAATAAACCCATCATCGAAAAAGAATTGCTCGCAATTCATTGGGGAATAAATTTCTTCAAACCATATTTATACGGTCGAAAGTTTATAGTAGTAACAGACCATAGACCATTGATATCACTATTTTCACATAAAAACCCATCATCAAAAATGACAAGAATTAGACTAGATTTAAGCGATTATGACTTCACAATAATTTATAAGAAAGGGAAAATTAACACTAATGCGGATGCATTATCAAGAATAGAAATAAACTCAGACGTACTAAAACAAATGATACCGTTGGAAAATGATGAAAATGAAAAGAAAATACTGATAACTACAAGGGCGATGACAAAGAGAAATGAAAATACAAATAAAGAGGCAAATAAGATTAATGAAGATAAAGAAATAAATATGAATACAGAGCGCGCGAATGGAAGTAATATGGAAAGACGCATCTCTCAGGAGTCTGATCAACTTCTAATATGGGAATGCACATCCGTAAATGATATTAAGAATATGAAGAAATTGCAATTTAATAAACTTGAAAATATAAAAGAAGTCGACATAAAAATTGAAGATAATATTGTGCACATAGGACGTGATGATTCATCGAAACAAGATTCGATTATGAAGAAATCACGTACCAAAAATGATAATTATATGAATAAAGGATGTAACGATAATTCATCGAAACAAGATTCGATTATGAAGAAGTTACATGCCAAAAACGTACAAAATGAAGGTAATATGCATGCAAGATTCAGCGATAACTCACCGAAACTAGATTCGATTCTGAGGAAACTGATATCTAAGATGAGAAAAGAAAATATAAAGGAATTAGCGCTAGAAAAGAATGATAAAATATTTAAAATGTATACAATGAAAGATTTAAAAGAAGCATATGCAAAGATAAAAATAAACAACAAAAGTCCTCAATTAAAAATATTAATTTACAAAGCCCCAATAAGAATAAAAGATGACATATTAAAGTATAAACTCATCGATGAATTCCACAATGCCACACACGCAGGCCACTTAGGAATTAGAAAAACGGTAATTAAATTGAAACAGCGGTACATTTGGAAAAACATGAATAAGATGGTAAAGCAATTCGTGAAATACTGTGACAAGTGTAACATAAACAAACAAACCAAACACATTAAAGAACCACTTACAGTAACAGACACTCCAAGCAACAGTTTTGAAACAATATCAATTGACACCGTAGGACCTCTACGTATTTCAAACGGATACCGATACATATTGACAATGCAATGCGAGCTAACAAAATTCGTTATTGCGCACCCAATGTCAACAAAAGATGCACTTACAACTGCCAAAACATTAGTAGAACAATTAGTTTTAAAATACGGAAAATTTAAAGTGCTTAAATCGGATAACGGGACTGAATTTAAAAACGAACTGATGCGTAACATATGCTCGTTACTTGAAATCAAGCAGACATTTTCAACCCCTTACCATCATGAAACAATAGGTTCGGTAGAAAGAAATCATAGGGTTCTCAATGAATTCTTGCTGACAACAGCAAATGATTATGAATGGGACAAGTGGATAAATTACTTTACTTTTGCCTACAACACGGCACCACACATAGACACTGGTTACACACCATTTGAACTGGTATATGGTAAATTACCATGCTTACCATCAGAATTTCATAATAATGAAGTAGATAAAATATATAACTATGAAGATTATGCAAAAGAACTTAAGCAAAAGTTACAATATTCTTTAAACAGAGCTAAGGAGCTTACAACTAAAATAAAAGAAAAAAGAAATTTGGAAGATAGATATAGTAATAGGTTAAATCTAAATATAGGAGATTTAGTTTTAATAAAAGTAGAAAATAGGAAAAAGAATCAAAGCCCATACAAAGGCCCATATAGGATAATTAGGAGAAATGATGTAAATACTATTATAGATTATAACGGAGTAGAAAAAGAAATGCACAATAACCAATTAAAACCATACCTAGGATTAAGAATTAATGAATAAAGTAAACTATGTAAAAGAAAAATATAAAACCACACCTATGATTAAGAACTTATGAATAGAAAAACTATGTAAAAACAAAAGTATAAAGATATAAAAATTAATTATGTAAATAGATTTTAAGAATCATTAATTAAAACAACACATTATATTTATAAGAAAAATTTTAACAGTACTATGAAAATATCAAGAAAAATTACTCCCCTAATTTTTCTCTTAACGGTGAGGGTGTAGTGTACCTGCTAAGCGTCCACTGCTTACCCAATATCCAACTTGAAATATATACATACCACCCGAATAACTGTAGGGTAAATGCCATAAACAAAAGATCAAATAGCGGCATTTACCCAATGACTCAATGTGTTCGAACACATGAGTCAATACAATGGTAAAGCAGATCAATCAGAATGTGAGTGACATAATTTTGATTGTCTTATATAAATGAGTACATTCCTCAGTCATGCATTCTGATTGGTCACAACACAATACAAAGGGTAAAGTAATGATAATTCCATAGTACTAAGAGAGAGGCATAGATTTTAAGAATTAATACTATAAGTTAGAATAAGTAGGAAATAGAATTAAATTAGTATAAAAAGGGCAGTAGCCCACAAATAAATCAGATTTGAATTTACTAAACTAAACCGGCAATAACTTGCCTAAGTTTTTTTATTGTCCAGATCTCAAATAATTCGGCAGTTCTTTTGAACGCCTTAATTACCAGCTGAAACCCTGACAGCTATTTAAACTAACCAAGGGCTATAGGGACTAAAATATAATACACTAAATCTTTACAGTACTCTATATAGTTTTCAGAGTAAGGAGAAAGTTGTGAATCTTCTTTGAAATGTTTTGTGAAACTTTTTGACTTTACATTTCTAGCATGAAAACCTGACATGTGATGATAGGATGCACTGCTTAGTTTAATTGGCTTGCCATTTCTAACTCCGCCGTATATTAACCTTAGTCCGGGGTCAAGTCCTAGTTTGTTGTGGTATGTGGTACTCCTAATTTTTAGTAAATTTCCACTGCAATCAGCTTCGTATTTCTGAATCTTTTTCTTTTTCTTCGGCGTACTTTCCACACGCTTCGGTTTCTTCATCGAAAATGATACAGCGACGCCGTCCGTTTGTATAGAAAAGTTGAATTTTTTACTGCAAGTATCGGGAAATTTAAAGTATTTGCGCCACTCAGATTCGCGGTTGAAATTAAGCCATGAACCTTTGTATAATTTTATCCCGCTTAGTAGTTGGTAGAAAGCAAAGGAATCGTACTGTATGTGATGCAACCCGTGCTTGAGAATCGGTACAAGCGCAAAATTCTTTATATTCATTTTTTCGTTGTAGCGCTGGAGATTGTAAAATAATGGTATGCAGCTCCAAAATAGTTTACGGTTCTGTATTTTATCGAGTTTTTCGCCATTCCACAGCAGTTTGTCCCGCATTTGTTGCAGCAACTCTTCGTCGGGAACCTCTGTACTTGTCGATTGAAATAAAAAAGACAAAGTTCTGTACACTTTTTTCCGATCTTTTTCGTCTTTAAAAAATCGCCTCAATCTATTATACGCGTGCACCCATATATTGTTGTGAAATATTACCTCGTACTGGTTAGCAGCTGCAGTAAACAGGTTGGAGCGAAAAGAACTGTCGTACAAGGGTAGCTTCTTGTGCAATTCTTCGCATTCTGCATCAAGAACATATATAGATTTTTTCTTCTTCATTAGTGGGTAGTAGTATGATTGAAATTTAATAGGTTCAAAATTTCCAATACTCCACTGCTTCATCAGAGAGAAATGAAGGTATCGTGAGACATCCACAAACAGAGAGGACATTTCTCTGACATCGAGTTGAATTTTCTCATATACTGCCTCATTTTTACAAGTACTTCGGAGCGCTCTTTTACAACAACGGTTTCAGTTTCCTCTGCAGCAGGTGAAGACGCAGCCTTCCTCTTCGACATCTGAAGCACTACTGCAGCACAAGACACAGCACCCTTCTTTTCTTTTAAACCTTTGCATTCACACGGAACCACATAAAACATATATATATATATCGAAAGTTATGCAGAGTGCACACGGCACTAATACAATTATTGTACTACAAAAGTCAAATAAAAATAGTTGTAAAAGTGTACTAACTACCTTTATTCATATTTTTATTTGGTTCTGAAAGGGTTATGCCTATTTTCGGCCTTCATAGATGTTATGAACACGAAGCAATAACCTTCGACTTTTATGTAAAGAAATTTTCCCTTACTACAATAAATTGCCAAGAGTAGGACTGCGGGAGCCATTGATAGCTAGCTAGCAGTCGGGCGGGAAGGTTCGGTCCTCTCTTGAAACAAAAGGCGGTTTACCTACAGAAGTATTTTTTTGTAGACTCCCTATTTTTTTTACTGGATAACATTATTGCGTATTATATGGACCGGAGTGACTATAAGTATCAAAAGCCCGTTTATAGCCATAAAGATATGCCTTTAAATAAAAGTACTAAACAAAACATATTCCATTCATTATACCCTGGAGCAGCTCTCTTTTGGTGAAGTTTAAGAGCTTTTCTGATACCCTCCCAATACCTATGTCCTAATGCTAACGTTTTCATTTAGGACCCCATCATAAATAAATACACCTAATTAATTATCCACCCTCGAAAACACTGAAAAACAAATTTAGCTATTCATTTTGTTAACATAAGAATTTATTAAAAGTATAAAGTATTTAAATTCATGAACCATTTCAGAGCAAAGTTGATTATTTTGAAGTGATTAAGTTTCAAATAAAGTTTCATTATTATTATTAACAAAAAAAAACAATAATATGAGCATTAAAACAACCGTATTCTAACCTGAGTAAGTAAGTTTCATCACTGAGAATCACTAAAACTTTGATATGATTCGGTAATATTTGCGTACAGATTGTATAAGATGTATTTCTATCAACATGTATCGGTACAAAGGTACATATGACTAGATACACTGACTACGTGTGATGCACCTATCTTTTAAATGTGTTTCATTTATTCAGAAAGATTCTATAAACATTTTGTTTTACGGTCTGTACCATTTCAAGTCTGACTTCACTTTAATAAGCTTTAAGCATCACTTATGCACTCACTAAATATGTCTATATGTATCTATATACATACAAATATGTTTATATACGTTTATACTAATCTTTACTTTAAAAGCTTTAAGCATCACTTACGTATTCATTAAATGTGTATATATATATATATATATATATATATGTATATATATATATATACATGTATGTTTATATACATTTATATTAATCTTCATAGAAATGTATACCCATTCATGTACCTACATTTAAGTATCACTAATATTGGTTATAAAAAAACAAGTTGACTCACCAAACATATGTATTGTCGACGATCTGGAAGGCCTTCTAGAGCTCGATGCACATGTTGTGAATTAAGTTGATATGTTGATTTCACTTATGTTGTACGGTATGATGATAATTCTGTAAACTTTTAGAACTTGTTAATAGAAATACAGCAAATTTAAAGATTGTACTTATTTATTTCACGTAACTTACGTTGGTTTGAATGCTCACATTTAACAATATTTGGGGTATTTAATATTTATAAGATGTATTAAACAGAAAATTACTAAACGTATGCATTTTAATATAGAAAATTAAAACAAAAGCTTAAGTTTAACCTATGGGATTTCTACGAGGATTATTGCAAGAGATATTGAACTTATATCATTTTACGCAATAAAACAAATATTTTAAATTTAAAAAAAAATATGAAAATAAAATAGGAATAATAATTAAAAAAAAACTAATTCAAATGGGAAATCTCAACCGGAACAAATATATCTATATATAAAATTCATGGAATTATTAACAGAAAAATAAAAAAAATAAACTAGGTAATGTGATCCCTTACATTACCTAGAATATGGATTTAGGTTGGAAGTTACGGGATCTAGTTCCGTCCATGTTTAATGGGGTTTGTTCAAATGTTTAATTTGATTCAAATAAATGTGGAACTTAAAAATTTACTATAGACTTTGAATTTAATAAAATTTTCGGAGAACAATGACGTTTGTTATATACGAGGTTTCAAACCCTTGAAAATACACCTTGATATGTGAACTGTCACCAGTTAGCATGTGAGTTTTGGAAGTGTTCCAAGCGTGTGGCCCTTCTCCCCTGGGCAGCTGACAAATTTTATTTGGTTAGATGCCCTTGGATGTACTTCCACATGGACTTTACTGCCACAGAATCTGTTTCGAACAAAGAAGTCTCAGTAGGACCCTTGACCTTTAATTATTGTAATACGTTTTTACATACCTTCAAGTTTTAGGAGTAATTATTCACCCTGGCTTAATGTAATATATGCAAAAGTGGTACGGAATACCAATTAGCCGTATGAACGATCACTTAAGTTTTCTTTTATATATAGATTTTTGTTTCACTTGGATTTTAAATGCAAATACTTGGCTTACTTCTCCGTTCTGATATCTGCAGTAAAAGATGGTTGCAATCAAAATGGCAGAGTCTAGGGAATTTAGATTTTATAAAACGTCGGAGAAAATTAATGTAGTGCAAAATGTGTATACTATCAACTTTAAGCTTGTTAAGATGGTGCCTAGTAAAAAAAAATATATATAAAGATGTTCAAAGAAGGTGGTGAAAATATCGAAAGATCGATATTAGATTTGGCAATGATCTGATTTTGTATAGCTTAGCTTTCATTGAATTTACATGTCAAGTTATAAAAGAGCTTTTCAATAATCTGCGTGTTTTTTTCCAGTACTTCTGACGGTATAATGATCATCAAGTATCCCCAGAAAAGTTAGGTTGTTAAGAAACATAAAGCTTAGCGTTATAAATGTTGCGAGAGAAAAGTTGCGTTTAACATGTTGACAATGTATCAAGGAAAAATATATAGCCCACCGAACATGTTTACAATGAGGTTTACAATGTTTGTGTAATGATGATAAATGTTCAGGAAACGTAAAAGATAAAACATTTAGATTTTTTTCTTTTTTTTTTCCTATTGAACATTGTGAACCGCAAAAATTTATTTGTCGCGTTTACCTTAGGTTATTTTAGAAAATACTTTAAGGTAACAAAATGTGTATCAAACCGTTCATTACAAAACAATATAATAATTATGATTTTGCATAATTATTAGATTGACCAAGAGCGGTTTATGGGCGTAGATCTTTTGCATGATAGGTCCCTACTACTTTGCCCTGCGAATCCTCTATAAGGTAATAATGTTTCCCTAATTTTTCCTTTATTCTACTTTTTATAAAAAGAGGTGATAATTTTGCATTAAAACCCTGTTCACGGTTGCTTTGAGCGAAACTACGACGATATACTTCCTGATCTTTATAAAAGAGTTGTGGTCTAGTACGAAGGTTATACTGTTTTCGACTTATGTCATAAGCGGTTTTAATGTGTTTTCGTAAATTCACGCGAATTAAGCTAAGACTATCGTCTCGGGAAAGGTGATAAGAAGATTCATCAAGTATCTGCAGGTTTTTTAATAACGCATACGAACTACCATGAGTGACCATATCAATGCCAAACAAGGCATGGTATGGAGTACACTGAATTGCCTGGTGATACGAATTTCGTAAGGCACAACTAATTTTAGTTAAATTTTCATCCCATAATCTATGGTCGTGTTTTAGATAAGCTCGAATACCTGCTATAACCGATCTGTTGACGCGTTCTGATGCATTACTTTGAGGGGAGTATATCGCAGTGTAGATGTGATTAATTCCATAACTAGTAAGAAACGCATTAAAATCGTTTGCTCGGAACTGCGAGCCATTATCGCTAACAATAGTCTCTGGTACGCCAAAAATATGAAAAAGTTGTTTCTCTAAGTATTCCATAATAATATGGGACGTAAACTTTTTCATGGGGAACAACCAATGAAATTTGGTTAAATGGTCTAAGACAATCAACAACCCAATATAACCGGACTTGCTCCTGGGATAGGGACCTAACAAATCAATATATAACCTTTGGAAGGGACGCGCAGATACGGCCTGTTTTCCCATTTCCGGTTTTAATATCTGGTTTGGGGCTTTTGTGCATTTACACACATCACAGTTTCTAATATATTCCCTCACATCTTTTACCAATCCAGGCCAATAAAAATATCTTCTGATTAATTCAATTGTCTTAACCATTCCCCCGTGTGATGCAATAGGGTCATCATGCGCTCTTGTTATCACGTCGTTCCTTAAGTTACATGGAATCCACAACTTCCAGCATTTTTCCTCTTGGTTTTCTTCCCCACTGTAGTGATCAGTTCGGATATATATATAATTTTCTACAACCTTAATGTCAGGATATTTGAACGATTCATTTATTATTTTTTCCTTTAAATTTACGTATTCAGGGTCCAGAAAATGAGGAGAATTTAAATCCAGTTCTGGAAGTGTAGCACACAACGACGATATCTCTTCGCACCCGATACGCGACAGGGCGTCAGGGACGATATTGTCTTTACCTTTCCGATGGCTAACGTGAAATTTGAACGATTGTAATTTAAAAACCCACCGCGCAAGTCTTCCTGTAAGGTCAGGTTGTTTCATGAGCCATACGAGACTAGAATGGTCAGTGATAATTTCAAATTCATGTAATTCAAGGTAGCATCGAAAACGTTTAATAGCTTCTACCGCAGCTAAACACTCGCGCTCAGTTACACTATAATTTCTTTGAGAAGTGTTCAATTTTCTGCTCATATAGGCCACTGGTCTCTCATTACCTTCTTCATCGAGTTGTACCAGGACTGCGCCAATACCACAGTCACTAGCATCACAATGAACATAGAACTTTTTCGAGAAGTCGGGGTTTATGAGGACTGGAGCAGTTGTTAATAATTTCTTTACGTTTTCAAACGCTTCTTGAGCCTCAGAGGTCCAGCAAAATTTCCTTTTGGTAGATAGTATCTCGGTAATTGGAAAAACCACACTAGAAAAGTTATCAATAAATCTCCTGTACCATCCTGTTAGTCCTAAGAAACCCCTTACTTGTTTAATTGATTTGGGAACTGGCCAATTAATTATGGCACTTATTTTCTGCGGATCAGTTGTAATGCCTCCGTTGCCTATTACATAACCAAGGTACTGCACCTGCGTCACGCAAAACTTGCTTTTAGCAATATTCAACGTCAAGTTTGCCCTTCTGAATTGTTCGGATATACGCACCAATAACGACAAGTGGTTTTCGAAATCCTCTGAAACGATTATAAGGTCATCCAAATAACCAAAGACTGAATTACGGAGTTCGGGGGGAATTATTTCATCGATTAGGCGGCACATAGTTTGTGGAGCGTTACAAAGCCCGAAGGGCATAACGACGAACTGATAAAGGGGCCTACCTGGTACAGTGAACGCAGTCAAAGGCTTGGAATTGTCAGACAATCCAATTTGCCAGTAGGCATCCTTTAAATCCAGTTTGGATATTATATTGGCCTTTGGCAGCCTAGCAAAAATTCCCTCAATGGATGGGAGTGGGTACGCATCCTTTTTGGTTACAGAGTTTAACTTTCTGGCATCGAGGCAAAGGCGAACTTTTTGTGGCTTAATTACCAGCCTCATAGGAGAGCTCCAAGCCGATTGTGAGGGCTCAATTACACCTAGCGTCAACATCCTATCTATTTCTGCAAACATAAGTTTCTCCACTGCTGGAGAAACAGGATAGAAACGCTGTTTAATTGGTTTGGAATCTCCAATATCAATATCATGCCTTATTAAACCTGTCCTTCCTAATCCTTGCTTTTCAAAATTTGGGAATAATGCGATGATTGCATCCAGTTGTTGGCGCTGGCTAGGCGTTAAACGGTAATCATTTTCTGTTGACTTCGAATTTATATCTTCTAATGATTTAACTTCAGACATTTTCCCTTCAGCAAAAAGAGGCTTACAGTCCAGCAAGGACTTATCAATAATATCCCTAGATCCCACTATATTAGGAAGCAAGTTAAACGCATTCCAAAAATCAATGCCAAGAATTAGTTTTTGAGTAATAGAAGGGATAATAAAAAGATTTAACAAACGTTTTATACCGGTAAACTCCATTTCGACAGATAACCAGCCAGTTACCTGCTGGGACTGACCATCGGCCGTTTTTACTTCAGAACGGCACTTAGTATAATTGGTTAGACTAGAAAAATTTTGTTTTGCTAATTCCCCCCCAATGCACGAAATATTTGCACCTGTATCAAGGAGTCCGTATTCATTAAAGTTTAAAAATGAAACTTTCGCGTAAAACCGTTGGTCTGAGGAATTGCTTATGACTGCAGATATTAAGAACTTTTTGCATAACCTTCGTGTCTTGAAGTATAAGCGCATTCTTATTGTAGATCTTTTTTTCTTCCGTTGAGAAATCATAGAAACGAACGAGGTGTTAAAAATCTGTTCACGTTTTGACATATAGTTTTGCCATTTTAAATGGTAGGGTAAAATTGGATGTATTAACTGTTCGCAACTTAGCCGTGTATCCTTAATATCATCATCATTACGTTTTAAAATTTTTAAATTCTTAAGAGGTTTTGTATTTTGTTCACAATAAGGTGTTTCATAATCCTTGCCGTAGCCTACAGTTGATTGTTCATCTATTGCTGGTTTGTTTTCATTGTTTCCGATGTTTTTAAGTTTTTTGACAAATTAAGTTTTCTTGTAGAACATTTAATGCACTGTGGTTTATATATATTCTTGAACCCACAGCCATAACAAAAAATATTACGTTGTTTGAGACAATCGTCCCAATAGTGACCAGTCTCGTCACAATTCCAGCAACGTACATTTTTTTCCTGTAATTGTATTGAATTAACTTCACCTTCAAAGGCCATTGGGGGATTCAACCCGTCAGCGTCCTCTACTGAATTTACCTCAGAAATCTGTCTTCTGGGAAGAAACTGATTTTGAGAACGATAAGTTAAATTTTTGCGAACATGATCATCGTTTAAAAACGATTCTCTCATTTGCACTAATTTTCTCAAATGAGGAATTGAGTGCACCGGTACATAAAGTAAATCTTGTCGGATATCCGGCCTTAGATTTCTGGTCAAAATTTCAATCAATTCCATCTCCGACATGGGAGAAGGCAAGCGATCCATAATGGATGAAATAGAATCGTAGAAAACATCAAAGGTTTCTCCAACCTTTTGCTTTCTATTTCTGATCTCTTCTTTGATATCAAAAGACGATTTAAAGTCACGATATTGACATTTAATAGCCTCACAAAATTCCTCCCAATTAAACGAATCAACTGACTTTCTGTACCTCCAGTACCAATCCTTGGCTTTGCCATTTAAAAGAATATTTAAATTTTTAACTATGGGAGTAAAATCGCCGTTAAAATTATCATAAGTTAGCGAACGAATTCGATAAAGAAATTCCCCTATACTCAAACCTGATGCCGAGCCATCAAATTTGATATTCCAGCTAGAGATTATAGAGGTTACTTTATCCATGTTGTAGCCAGGACTATTTGAATTAGACACCGAGGATGCACTGAATCGGTTTGCAGTATTATAAACAAAATTGTTGGAATTAACATGACCGCGTTCAAGGTTATTATTTTCATTGTGAGTTGGCAGAGTCTGGGTATTTGAATTAGGAGCGATGTGCAAATTACTTAGTATACGAGTAATATTATTTTCGATCATTCTATTTATCTGGTCGTAATCAACAGAAACTCTGGAATTTCTATTCCCTCTTGACATATGAACATTGTTCTGATTGGGTGAATTAGCTGGGCTTTGACGAGTTAAACATCCTGAAGGGGAAATATTTTCGCCATCCTTTACAGGAATCGATTCATGCATTTGACGTTGGCTGTCCTGGAAAAGATTCCTTGCCTGACTGCGGGTGTTATATTGTTTTGCCATCGCACCACGGCCTCGATTTCTTGTGATAGGTTTTACTAAAAGATTTTGGTTTTGTAAAAAATTAATTTTTTTGAGATCCACAAGCTCGCATGGACGTTTACAATTAGGACACTCTGCAGTAGTCGATAAAAAATTTTCTATACAAAATCTATGGAACGAATGACTGCAATTCGTAAGAATTAAACAGTCATCGGATTCTGACATAACATTATCACAAACTTGACACACGGATTCAGTAGATAAAATAGGGCCAGAAGCAGTATCTGTTGCAGAAGGTAATATTGACGCAGTTGCTAAAGGCAGCAATGACCCAGAAGCTGAAGCTTCGTTGGGAGGCGTTCGAGGAAGTGACATGCTATACTATAATTATCAACGAATGATAACTTATAATTAAAGGGTTCAGAATTTCAAAAATAAATAGCTACTTTGCCGTCTATAGCGCAGAAACTAAGGAACTGTTTGAAAAATATATTATTTCCGATAAAATTTATACCCTTAAGGTTTTCCAGCTATTGGACAACAACTTTAGTGGGCGAGAAAAAAACTAATAATCCACCATCCACTAATAGTTAAATCTGAAAAATATTCTAAAAGTGCAATAATAGGTATGTTTTGTATTGAATTACTGAAATTTATTTTTGGTCTAACACTGCTTAACTAAATTTTAAAGATTGAGATATCCGTTATAAACCGATTTGTATATTATAACATAGACAAAAATTATGAGAATATGAGAATATAAGAATATAAGAACACAACCAAATATAAGGAATTAATATCGTGTTTTCGTTTAGGGTGATAAATTTTAAATTAGGTGCGAATATTGGGTATAGTTTCTGAACAAAATATGGAGGTTGCAAAACCAGTCTATAAAGATTTTGTACAAAAATGATTGAAACTTCTAAATGACAAACCAGACAAATTTTAAACCTCTCGTTGGCTTAGAAACAAATGGACCGAAATTCGCTGAAGCAAACTTTAGGTTATCCTAAAGTTGTATCTAAGGGCTGATAACTAAGCATGAAGAAGTTAAAAGCATATTCCTACAAATATCTATCATCTCTAGAAACTGTATATGCCAAACGAGACAACTATGCTAAAAGGACAAACAATTTACTTATCGGTCATTTAACTCGCTTCTATTGCAAGTTAATGAAATCCAAGAAAAGTGTTGTATGTTATTCAGACAGAAGTGGCAATTGCCGTATATACTTTCTAGAAACAGTTTTAAAATGAACTTTACTAAACTAAAAATAAACCGGAAAATTGGAACCGAAAGAAAAACTTTGGTGGTATTTTCTTTCGTGCCCCACGTTGGGCGCCATTATTATTATCTGTTATGAACACGAAGCAATAACCTTCGACTTTTATGTAAAGAAATTTTCCCTTACTACAATAAATTGCCAAGAGTAGGACTGCGGGAGCCATTGATAGCTAGCTAGCAGTCGGGCGGGAAGGTTCGGTCCTCTCTTGAAACAAAAGGCGGTTTACCTACAGAAGTATTTTTTTGTAGACTCCCTATTTTTTTTACTGGATAACATTATTGCGTATTATATGGACCGGAGTGACTATAAGTATCAAAAGCCCGTTTATAGCCATAAAGATATGCCTTTAAATAAAAGTACTAAACAAAACATATTCCATTCATTATACCCTGGAGCAGCTCTCTTTTGGTGAAGTTTAAGAGCTTTTCTGATACCCTCCCAATACCTATGTCCTAATGCTAACGTTTTCATTTAGGACCCCATCATAAATAAATACACCTAATTAATTATCCACCCTCGAAAACACTGAAAAACAAATTTAGCTATTCATTTTGTTAACATAAGAATTTATTAAAAGTATAAAGTATTTAAATTCATGAACCATTTCAGAGCAAAGTTGATTATTTTGAAGTGATTAAGTTTCAAATAAAGTTTCATTATTATTATTAACAAAAAAAAACAATAATATGAGCATTAAAACAACCGTATTCTAACCTGAGTAAGTAAGTTTCATCACTGAGAATCACTAAAACTTTGATATGATTCGGTAATATTTGCGTACAGATTGTATAAGATGTATTTCTATCAACATGTATCGGTACAAAGGTACATATGACTAGATACACTGACTACGTGTGATGCACCTATCATTTAAATGTGTTTCATTTATTCAGAAAGATTCTATAAACATTTTGTTTTACGGTCTGTACCATTTCAAGTCTGACTTCACTTTAATAAGCTTTAAGCATCACTTATGCACTCACTAAATATGTCTATATGTATCTATATACATACAAATATGTTTATATACGTTTATACTAATCTTTACTTTAAAAGCTTTAAGCATCACTTACGTATTCATTAAATGTGTATATATATATATACATATATATATATATATGTATATATATATATATACATGTATGTTTATATACATTTATATTAATCTTCATAGAAATGTATACCCATTCATGTACCTACATTTAAGTATCACTAATATTGGTTATAAAAAAACAAGTTGACTCACCAAACATATGTATTGTCGACGATCTGGAAGGCCTTCTAGAGCTCGATGCACATGTTGTGAATTAAGTTGATATGTTGATTTCACTTATGTTGTACGGTATGATGATAATTCTGTAAACTTTTAGAACTTGTTAATAGAAATACAGCAAATTTAAAGATTGTACTTATTTATTTCACGTAACTTACGTTGGTTTGAATGCTCACATTTAACAATATTTGGGGTATTTAATATTTATAAGATGTATTAAACAGAAAATTACTAAACGTATGCATTTTAATATAGAAAATTAAAACAAAAGCTTAAGTTTAACCTATGGGATTTCTACGAGGATTATTGCAAGAGATATTGAACTTATATCATTTTACGCAATAAAACAAATATTTTAAATTTAAAAAAAAATATGAAAATAAAATAGGAATAATAATTAAAAAAAAACTAATTCAAATGGGAAATCTCAACCGGAACAAATATATCTATATATAAAATTCATGGAATTATTAACAGAAAAATAAAAAAAATAAACTAGGTAATGTGATCCCTTACATTACCTAGAATATGGATTTAGGTTGGAAGTTACGGGATCTAGTTCCGTCCATGTTTAATGGGGTTTGTTCAAATGTTTAATTTGATTCAAATAAATGTGGAACTTAAAAATTTACTATAGACTTTGAATTTAATAAAATTTTCGGAGAACAATGACGTTTGTTATATACGAGGTTTCAAACCCTTGAAAATACACCTTGATATGTGAACTGTCACCAGTTAGCATGTGAGTTTTGGAAGTGTTCCAAGCGTGTGGCCCTTCTCCCCTGGGCAGCTGACAAATTTTATTTGGTTAGATGCCCTTGGATGTACTTCCACATGGACTTTACTGCCACAGAATCTGTTTCGAACAAAGAAGTCTCAGTAGGACCCTTGACCTTTAATTATTGTAATACGTTTTTACATACCTTCAAGTTTTAGGAGTAATTATTCACCCTGGCTTAATGTAATATATGCAAAAGTGGTACGGAATACCAATTAGCCGTATGAACGATCACTTAAGTTTTCTTTTATATATAGATTTTTGTTTCACTTGGATTTTAAATGCAAATACTTGGCTTACTTCTCCGTTCTGATATCTGCAGTAAAAGATGGTTGCAATCAAAATGGCAGAGTCTAGGGAATTTAGATTTTATAAAACGTCGGAGAAAATTAATGTAGTGCAAAATGTGTATACTATCAACTTTAAGCTTGTTAAGATGGTGCCTAGTAAAAAAAATATATATAAAGATGTTCAAAGAAGGTGGTGAAAATATCGAAAGATCGATATTAGATTTGGCAATGATCTGATTTTGTATAGCTTAGCTTTCATTGAATTTACATGTCAAGTTATAAAAGAGCTTTTCAATAATCTGCGTGTTTTTTTTCCAGTACTTCTGACGGTATAATGATCATCAAGTATCCCCAGAAAAGTTAGGTTGTTAAGAAACATAAAGCTTAGCGTTATAAATGTTGCGAGAGAAAAGTTGCGTTTAACATGTTGACAATGTATCAAGGAAAAATATATAGCCCACCGAACATGTTTACAATGAGGTTTACAATGTTTGTGTAATGATGATAAATGTTCAGGAAACGTAAAAGATAAAACATTTAGATTTTTTTCTTTTTTTTTCCTATTGAACATTGTGAACCGCAAAAATTTATTTGTCGCGTTTACCTTAGGTTATTTTAGAAAATACTTTAAGGTAACAAAATGTGTATCAAACCGTTCATTACATAGATTGCAGTTACTAATTTATGTTTATAAAGTATTGCATAACATAGGATATCACAGTATCCGATTGGAAACCGGTCATCATAATTTCAATACAAGACACCGTACTGATCTCAGTGTAGTAAGATGTCGCTTAGAAACTACAAAACAGCGAATTCAATACTTGGGTAGTGTGGAATATAACAAATTACCACAATTTGTTAAAGAGGCTGAAACAATCTCAATTTATAAAAAATTTATAAAAAGAGATTAAAAGAATATTTATATGAAAATTTGGAAATGCTTCTGCTATAACTGCTATAGAATAATCTCAGTTTTATATAATTTAATTTAAAATCAATGAATATGTTAACAATATTGTAAATAGTTGCTAGCTTGCCTCTATAATGTCCTAGTGGCGCTGAGGCACCTACTTCCAGTATAAAATAAATATTTTGAATAAAAAAAAAAAAAAAAAAAAATTACCATGGACAGTATGTTACTTTCCGGGAAAAGGAAAAAATGAGCAGCTAGTTGGGAACATTGAGCATTCTCTATTCGGTGTATTGGATTCTGAATACACAAAAGACATGGTACAAACAATCGCACAAGTAAAGAAAAACGAAGCACATCTACTGAATCTTCTAAAGAATCAGACGTCAATTATTATTCTACAATAAACATCATGAGGTCAGACCGAGTTGCAGCAAAACAAAAATTTGATCAAATTGACTTTCAGATTTCAGAAATACATAACATGATACTCGCTGGTAAAGAAGATCGGTTAAAACCATTACTAAATGAAATATACACACAGGAGTATATTGCACAAGTAAAAAACCTAACAAGCCTATAAACCTCTTTGAACGCACAAAAAATACTCCAGCTTCCAAACAAAATTGACACCCACAACTATCATCATCAGTGTTGCCACTTTGTGGGTAATTACCCGAATTTGGTATAATTTTTACTGTCGTGGGTAATTGCTTTTAGGTGTAATTAAGGTGTAATTTGATATTCTTACTTCAGATACTCAAATAAAATCAAGATTCGATATCAGTGATAATTATTTCTTTTTTAATATTGTAGATAAAAAATGCACAGTCTTCTGAACCAAACTCTCGTTTTTTTTTTAAAGAAAAGTCTTCTATCATTAAATATATATTTTCAAAAGTTCGATAATGAATGTCGCAAGATAGACTCACAGTGTTTAAACTTTGCTTAAACATGAATTTACCTTTAATGATAAGAAAGACAAGGCAGTTAATATTTTTAAGATTAAGAAATATGCATGTGTTTTCCACTTATTTAGAATAAGCAAATAAACAAACAGAAATACCAACATCTGCAGTAATGATGTTGGTTTTCCCAATTTTGTAATAGTAACAATATTAATAAACAAACAAACAGAATTACCAACATCTAAAGTAATGATGTTGGTTTTTCCAATAGATAATTAGGGTTTCAGTTTTAAATGTGTGATAAAACTTACGCATGTGCGTTGATACATTCAGGTAAACAACCCTTCTACATTAGTTTAAGATTTGTTAAGTTAGCACTTAAGGTTTTAATTTGTAAATAAATTTTTAGTGTCTTACAAACATTCAAGTTGAATCTTTGTCTGTGAAGTCTTAGGCTTAACATTTGGTCCTTCGAAATTAAAAGTGAACTAGTAAATACTAAAAATACTTGAAAGCGTAAGTCGTGGCTAAAACAGCGAATAAATATATAAAAATAAAGTGTAAGTCGTAGCTAAATAGCGACTACTTTAATACAAATCAGTCTTAAAATGACAAATTTGAGATAAATTATCTCAAAAAACAATTCGAACTTCGAGACTTTCAGAAAAAGCAAAAAGATTGGATAAAATTATTGCCGAATTGACGGCAAATAATTTCAAATTATTAGCATCTGGCATAACATCAGAGATTATTTTAAAAATAATTATTATGAAGCCTTATTAAAAGTGCAGGAAGAAACTCGACTTTTAATTAAAGATACCATACTTAAGGAAGAACAACTAAACGTTGCGGAAACGTCTCAAGCATCAAAAGCAAGTAGTAAATTTGAAAAAATAATAGCTACTGAATCAAATGATGAATTATGGGAACAATTTGTTGAAATGGCGGATTGGTTAAACGACTGGTATGAAGAACTTTCAACTAACGTTGCCGGCATGCCCAACAAAATTATTCACGACATGTTTCACTTTGAAGCCTTTTTCTTCCTAGAACGTTTTAATTTCTTCTGGGTCCACACATGAGTCAATTCCCTTAATCACTACCTAAAGACCTTTACTGCTCTTCAGTTGGTATGTATAAAAACTTTTTTTAGCAGCTTCAAATTGGTTTATTATTTTGCGAAAATCATTCTCATGATTTACTTGTATTTTAGGCTCATTTATACTACCACGCTTGATTGCAGCTACGTAAAACGAATTTTCACCTATCACCGAGATTAAACTCTTTATTAGCTCGATCGGGGGAGGCTTGGACGATTTTATCACGTTTGGTGCTTTGAGGATTCATCCTCCAGAATTGCAAAACGATTTTGAGAGTTTATTTTATCAAAAGATGGTACTTTTGAGGCCGAAGCAACTGCTGCAGAGGTAGGGCTACGACCCCGTTTAAGCACTGTTATATATCTATCAATGCCAACTTGTACTGGAGGCTTTTGAGAAATATTTACTTGAGTTACTGAGTTTTCCATAGCGGCTGTTTTGGAGTAAACCGTATCATCACTTATTAAAGTAGTTTTTGGCACTGCGGTAACACTTGCAGTTAATAGATTTGTTATTGTTTATGATCGACCGTATTTGTAAACAAAGAGGTTGAGAGGGAGCGCGCTCGAGTAATAGGTTTAGCCGTTAAGTAATTGCTATCATCGATTCTTTCTTTTGTTTCGCCAACACTCACTGTAACAGAAGCATTTCTTTCATTCTGTTTTATTGTTTTTGCATTATACGCATTCATAAGAGTTTTTTTTTTATTTTACAGTTAGTTTAATTGTGCTCTTCTTTTATTTGTTGTTTAAAAACCCCGAGAATAAATAAAAGCAATAAATGTGTTTGCTTAAAATGTATGTATGTATGCATGGTGGAATAAACAGGTGGCAGCACTACGCCAGATGACGATTTTTTGCTCTTGCATTGTTTGTCTAGGTTTATGTCAAAGTTTTGTTTATGTTTACAAAAAGTACACGTTTTGTGCTGTGATTATTGTATTTTATTAAAGTTTTTTATAATTTAAAATTAAAATAAATAAGATATTGATCATAATTAAATAAAAATTGGCTAAACATTTTTTTATTTCATCACGTTCAGCGGCACGCTTTGATTTTTGTTTAATGTATTTTTTGACGTAAACGGTGATGTTATTTCCATTTTTGTTGTAATGTTGTATTTGTTGCCGTAACGATGCCACCTGCTTATTCCACCATGTATGTATGTATATATTATATTTTTTATTTAATTTTCTAAGCTAGTCCCGCGAAGCTCTTTGCTTGTCTGTAGGAAAGAAACCAGTGTCTCTGCGGGAATCGAACCCGCAACCCCGGCGCTGATAGACTAGCTCACTACCAGCTAGCCTACCGGGGCTGCATATATACATACATATATTTTTTTTATATTCAACATTTTTGATTTTTCGAATTTATTCTATGCGTTACATTTCAGTTATGTATTTTACAAAGCTTTTTTGTTATAGTTCTATTCCTTAAATTTTTAGGAATGACTTTTATACACTACCAGACTATTATATTGTATTTCCTTGTTACATTTTACCTTAGCTATCCTTTGGATAGCAATGAAGGAGATAATTCCCAGTTTTTATTTGTTAAAAATAGTTGAGTTAAATACATTCAATTTATAAAGTATCACTATCCAGTGTGACACAAAGAATGCTGACGAAGGCCGTAGCGGGCCAGAAAATGCATTACATTCTGCTGGTGTCTAATAATTGCAAATTTTTCTGTACATACTATATACTTCATTGCTATCCAAAGGATAGCTAAGGTAAAATGTAACAAGAAAATACAATATAATAGTCTGGTAGTGTATAAAAGTCATTCCTAAAAATTTAAGGAATAGAACTATTACAAAAAAGCTTTATAAAATACATAACTGAAATGTAACTCATAGAATAAATTCGAAAAATCAAAAATGTTGAATATAATATAAAGTAACCTACAAAAGGAGATAATTCCCAGTTTTTATATTTTTTTTAATTGTAATTTTTAATATTTTTATTATTGACGTTTATGTTCACTAATAAAAAATTATTCTAAAGCGTCCATTCGCTGATATTATATTATTTTTTTAGAAAATAATATTATAATATAACCAGCATTTAACCCGCTACTTCGTTAGCGTCTCCTTTTAGTCGTGGACATATTTTTATGCCAAAATTTACTTTTCTAGGCTTTAACTTGTTTAAATTCAAGCATTTAACCCGCTACTTTTTAATCGGGCTTTTTCTTTCATGAAAATATTTATATGCCAAAAAAGTTCCAAAATTTTTATCTCATAGGTTGATATTTACACAGGACTTTGCACCTATTATTTTGTGTTTCTAAGTTCAATATTATAGAAAATTCAAAAAGTACCACTCGTATAACACAAAAGCAAATGAAAGTAAGTTAATTTCCCGTATTATCCGTTTTGATACTTGTTTCACCCCATTTATGTATGAAACATTTCAGTGTTGTGGTGGGAGCCCATAATTAAGAACGAATATGCCAATGAATGGAGACAAATATTTTGTAAAAAACGACCACATGACCTTGCATGTTGAATTTTATGTTTCTAGGTCCAATACTAACGGAAATTCAAAAAGTACCGATTAATGAACAAAAAAGTACCTTAAAGTCCTCTTTCAGGTTCTTATCCACTCAGGAGCTTGCATGTTTAATTTTATGTTTCTGGGTCCAATATTAACGGAAATTAAAAAAGTACCAATCAAAGAATAAAAAAGTACCAAAAAGTTCCCTCTTATAAATTCTTATCCACTCAGAGCATTGCATGTTGGATCTTATGTTTTAAGGGCAATATTAACTACAATAAAAAAATATCAGTTGCAGAAACAAAAAGCTAAAGAAAAACATAAATTTCCCGTATCTTCCCTTTTTGGTACTATTTTTTCCCCCCATTTAGTTATCAAACATTTCAGTATTGTAGTGAGAGCTCATAATTAAGTACGAATATGTCAATGAATGGAGAAAAATGTTTTGTATAAAAAAAGTACAAAAAATAGTTACGATTTTGACCCTTTAAATGTTCGAAATTCGAAAAAGTACCAAATTCATATTCGTATTTTTTTGATAAGTTTCGAATGTTGTATAAACTTTGTTCCTATGTTGATTGGTTCAAAAGAAAGATGGGGTGCCAAAAAAGTACCAAAATTAAGGTTTTACCCGTTTGCTTCCTAATAGGACCAAATTTTAAAAAAGTACCAAACACCTGTCCGCTTATTTTTCTAAAGAACAACGATAGGTATAACGTTTTTACCCTTTTTTACCCCTAAACGTTCGAATTTCCAAAAATCCCGTCTTTGTGAAGAAATGAAGAAAAATTTTGAGAAAAAATAACAAAATTTGGAACGATTTTCACACCTTAAACATTTGAATTAAAAAAAAATCCAAATCTGTTTTGTATTTTTTAAGATAAATTACGAATGTGATATAATTTGTATTTACCCTTTTACTCCACAAAAAGACCATAGTTCAAAAAAGTACCAAACACCAGTCTGTTAATTTTTTTAATTTTGAATCTCTTTTAGTTTAGAAGATATGAGGTTAGCGAATTTTTCTAATGAACAACAATAAATGTTAATGTTTTCCTTTAGCTGAGGAGGTATGAGGCTAGCAGGATCGATTTAGCGAGAGGACAGACCCCAGTCCTAATGTCAAACTTTTAGCTTTAGACGTTTAGGATCTGCGATGAAAGATAAATATATGGAAAAAAATATTTTGAAAAAAGTAACAAACATATCTTAGGAGGTATGAGGTTAGCAGGATCAATTGGGCGAGAGGAGAGCCTCCGGTCCAAATGTCAACCTTTTAGCTTCAGACGTTTAGGTTCTGCGATGAAAGATAAATAGATGGAGAAAAAATCTTTTGTTAAAAGTAACAAACATATGTTGGTACAATTTTGACCCCTTAAAAGTTCGAATTTCCATAAAGTACCAAATATACATTTGTATTGTTAAGATAAGTTACAAATGTTATATAATTTTTATTTCTATGTGTATTGATTTAAAAGCTAGATGGTGGAAAAAAGACCCAAAATACAGGTTTTACACGTTTGTTACCTAAAAGGGCAGAATTTCGTAAAAGTACCAGACAGCTATTAGCTTTTTTTTATTTAATGCACAAAAATTAATATTAAATTAAATAAAAGTTCCAGTTTATTTAAAACAATTTCCAGTTAGAGAACGAAAAAGAACCAAAATATATTTTAAACAGATTTTCATTCACTCAGGAACTTGCATGTTTAATTTTATGTTTCTAGGTCCAACAAATACGGAAATTGAAAAGGTGCCAGTTAAAGAACAAAATAGTTCCAAAAACCCTCTTGCAGATTCTCATTCACTCAGAACCTTGCATGTTTAATTTTTTCTTTCTAGGTCCAATACTAACGAAAATTCAAAAAGTACCAGTTAGTAAATAAAAAAGTACCAAAAATTTCCCTCCTATAGATTCTCAACCACTCAGGACATTGCATGTTGAATTTAATTATTCTAGGTTCAATATTAACGTAAATTCCAAAAATTCCAGTTAATGAACAAAAAACAGTACCACAAAGCCCTCTTACAGATTCTTATTCACTCAGGATCTTGCATGTTTAATTTTATGTTTCTAAGTCCAATAAAAACGGATATTCAAAAAGTACCAGTTAAAGAACAACAAAGTACTAAAAAGCCTATCTTACAGATTCTCATTCACTCAGGACCTTGCATGTTTAATTTTATTTTTCTAAGTCCAATACTAACGGAAATTTAAAAAGTACCAGTAATAAATAAAAAAAAGTACCAAAAAGTTCCGCAATAGATTCTTATCCCCTCAGGACATTGCATGTTGAATCTTATGTTTTTGGGTCCAATATTAACGATAATTAAAAAAATACCAGTTGTAGAACCAAAAAGCTAAAGAAAAATATCAAATTTCCCGTATTTCCTTTTTTTGGTACTATTTGTTCCCCCCATTAAAGTTTCAAAAATTTCAGTATTGTAGTGTGAGCCCATAATTTGGTACGAATATCTCAATGAATGTAGAAAAATGTTTTGTAAAAAAAAGTACCAAAAATAGTTACGATTTTTACCCCTTAAATATTCGAATTTCGAAAAAGTACCAAATTCATATTCGTATTTTTTTGATAAGTTTCGAATGTGGTATAAACTTTGTTTCTATGTTTATTGGATCAAAAGATAGAAGGGGTGTCAAAAAAGTACCAAAATTCAGGTTTTACCCGTTTATTCCCTAAAAGGGCCGAATTTCAAAAAAGTACCAGACACCTGTCCGCTAATTTTTTTAAAGAACACCGATAAGTATTACATTTTTTTTGTATCTCTTTTAGTTTTGGAGATATAAGATTACCGAATTTTCCCGTTTTTACCCTTTTTTACCCCCTTAGCATTCGAATTTCCAAAAATCCCGTCTTAGTGGATCGATTTGGGGTGTGACTAATCTCTGGTCCAAATTTCAAGTGTTTAGCTTCAGGCGTTTAGGCTGTGCGATGATGAATCAGTCAGTCAGTCAGTAACGTTACAATTTTATATATATAGATTATAGAGCAATTCCATATGAAAACGATCAAAATTGGCAAATTTTTGGACGACCCCTCTCCGATTTTAAAATAAATAGTCTCAATCGATTGCCCAGCAAAAAATAATGTACCTACATATTTTTTTTTTTATAGTGACAGGTTTAGTGGTGGTGTACACCACTGTCATGTGACAAAATTGAAGAATTCTTCATAAGGGACCTCATTTAATTATTTTAAAAAAAACTACTAAAGCGATCGCAACGAGTGATAGCTCGTTGGAAAGGTATTGAATCAGGCTTTAATTGAAAAATAAAATTTTTCTAATTTTTCTTAGCAATTTACCTTTAAATTTTCCCATGAATATTAAATTTTCCGATTTTCCACAGAAGCTCCTAAATTTTCCGGCTAATTTTTTTTTTTTGATTCCTCATAATTTTTGCTTTAAGAATCAGCAATAAAAAAATGTTTAAAGTTATTTAAAAAAAAACTACTAAAGCGATCGCAACGAGTGATAGCTCGTTGGAAAGGTATTGAATCAGGCTTTAATTGAAAAATAAAATTTTCCTAATTTTTCTTAGAAATTTACCTTTAAATTTTCCCATGAAAATTAAATTTTCCGATTTTCCACAGAAGCTCCTAAATTTTCCGGCAAATTTTTTTTTTTTGATTCCTCATAATTTTTGCTTTAAGAATCAGCAATAAAAAAATGGGCCCCGACTCCTTGTTTGGACAGGAGAAGAGCATTTAAGAGACCACCTTGTTAAAAATACATTTTAAAAATTATTTTACAGTTAAAAATACATTTATGAAGAAAAAATCAATTTTTTTTAAGAGCCCCAAGTTGAGTGTGTAGTGAATATGGTCTGCCTGCCTTCACAAGATCGGCCATAAATCCATGGATAATAGCAGCAGTGGCATGTAATGGCACACCAAACCCGACTGAGGCTACAGGTCATAAAATGTTTTGTAAATTTTTTAAATTACCAGGTAATAAATATTTCGCCTAAAATGACACGTGCAGAAACAAGTCATAAAACACGGATTTTCCATAAATATGGCGAAATATTTATTACCTGGTAATTTAAAAAATTTGCAAAACATTTTATGACCTGTGGTCGGCTTATTGGCAGTAACCAATTAAGTCCCTCTTTAAAAAACATTTTATGACCAGTAGTTCACGCAAATTTTCCTATTAAAGAAAAGCAAATATCGCTTATTTTTTTACCTATTTTTTACCAAAAAATAAATATAAATACTTCACACACTCTGAGTCAAATTTCAGTTGAATACTAAACGTGAAAGTGTTAAAGTGTTTTTTTTTTGTAAAGTAAAGAGTGAAGCTGTAAAGACAATTTAAAGTAAAATGAATAAATTTTTCTGCAATCTGTTTAACAAGAGTGGACATCGTTCGAAAAAGATAAAAGTATTAAAATTAACTGGTGTTTCGAAGCGATACATGAATGAATTAAATATACAATACGGTGAAGAAGCAGAATTCATTTGCCCCAAGTGTAAAATCGATTTGTCTCAACAAGCAAATGCAGCCACAATCCGAGAGTGAAATGACAAGTGAACAAAATGTTTCATCTGATAGTGAGGCAGACATTCCGATGGTCAATATGTCTTTGAGTCCTTTGAATGAGGCTATTACCACTTTAGGTGAAACGCCTATTAGAAAAAGAAAGTTGCGAAGTGAAACATACAGGAAAGAGAAAAAAGGCAAGGTTATGAGTGCAATCGCGACAATATTTGATGAAGGCTCTGATAACGAATGCAGTCAAGCAGATGACGTTGATGACGGCAAACAAATGATTGAGCAGTTGAAAAGAAAATTCAATTTAGCGACCACTTTTCCGGAGAAATATCTCATTTTATATGTGCTGCCTCAATCATGGTCTATACGCAAGATTTCTGAACAGTTTCAAACATCTTTTTACATCGCGAGAAGAAGCAAAGAATTAGTTCGACAGAAGGGCATATTGGCGACTCCCACCAAGAAATTTGGCTCAAGGACCCTCAGCGAAGCAACGGTGAAATTGATTCAAGATTTTTACTGCAATGATGACAACAGCCGCGCCTGCCCAGGTACACGTGACTATGTTATCACACGTGAAGATGGAGAAAAAGTACACAAGCAGCGTAGATTATTATTATGGAATCTATCCGAAGCATACCATCAGTTCAATGAGAAATACCCAGCAGAAAAAGTGGGATTTTCTAAGTTTGCCATCCTACGACCAAAAGAATGCGTGCTGGCATTAGACAGGCACGGAACGCATTCAGTCTGCGTTTGCATGTTTCATCAAAACATCAAATTAATTTTCTTTCCATGCAAGAAATTGAAAGTATTTCACGGTGGAATTGAAACATATAGGGACCTCCTGTCGAAGTCGTTGTGCGCATACCCCACGGAAAATTGTCATCTGTCCAAATGCGACAATTGTCCGAAGATTGACGAGCTAGAGAAATATTTGGCGGAAAAGTTTGAACAGCTGTTAATTCAGGAATTCTTAAGATCAAAATTCGATGCAATCGACAAAGTAACGTTTTTCTCAGACGGCGCTGCTTCTCAGTACAAAAATAAAAAAAATTTTTACAATCTTTGCATAATTGAAGAAGAACAAAACTGCAAGGTCGAGTGGCACTTTTTCGCGACGTCCCACGGTAAGGGCCCATGCGATGCGTTAGGGGGAACCCTAAAACGCATGGCGACTAAGGCAAGTTTGCAAAGGCCATATACTGACCAGATCTTAAATGTACAACATTTGTTTTCGTGGATTCAAAGCAAGGAAATTGCCATCAACACAGTTTAATGCACTCAAAAAGAGCACGATGCCATGGAGCGACGAATTCAAAACAGATATAATAATGTCAAAACTATAACTGGAACGCAAAAGTTTCATTGCTTCATACCAAATATTTCTGATATGTCAATTAATGTAAAGCGGTACTCTTCGTCTGCCGACGTGCTAAATTTAAAGTTACTTTAATTTTATAATGATGCCAAGACAATTGAAATTTTTAATAAATATTGTAATTAAGTATAAGCAGCAAAATAAGAAAGATTTTTTCTTCATAAATGTATTTTTAACTGTAAAATAATTTTTAAAATGTATTTTTAACAAGGTGGTCTCTTAAATGCTCTTCTCCTGTCCAAACAAGGAGTCGGGGCCCATTTTTTTATTGCTGATTCTTAAAGCAAAAATTATGAGGAATCAAAAAAAAAAAAAAATTAGCCGGAAAAATTAGGAGCTTCTGTGGAAAATCGGAAAATTTAATTTTCATGGGAAAATTTAAAGGTAAATTTCTAAGAAAAATTAGGAAAATTTTATTCGCTTTAGTAGTTTTTTTTTTAAACAACTTTCAATGAGTTCCCTTATGAAGAATTCTTCAATTTTGTCACATGACAGTGGTGTACACCACCACTAAACCAGTCACTATAAAAAAAAAAAATGTAGGTACTTTTTTTTTTGCTGGGCAATCGATTGAGACTATTTATTTTAAAATCGGAGAGGGGTCGTCCAAAAGGTGATCGCTTTCATATGGAATTGCTCTATAATTATTTATTTATAATAATTAGTATTGTGGTTATTTTGTTGAACTATTTATGGTTTTTAATCCAAATTTTTAATAATTTTTAATTAGGCTTAAGTTCATTAAATTTAATTTTCATTCAATTATTTGTATGAAGAAAGGAATTTTTACAACATGAAAATTAATCAAAATTGTTATTGATAATCTTTCATTATTGACCGTGGCCGGGGCTCGAACCCAGGCCGGCAGGTTACCATGACATGTTTCGATCGCAACCACTCGATCTCCTCAGATGGATTTGCCGTTTTACACTCGCAGCCATCGACGACTGCTGACGTCAATAGTCAAACATCAATCCTTAAACCAAAATTGTATTTTAACCTTTGGTAGATCGAAGTTTGCTTTTTTTTTGAATGATTATCCATTTTAATTGATTTTACATGTTCTTCCTTACTTCTGTTTTTTCGTACTTTTGTCAAGAATTTTTCTTGAAGTCCAAAGTACATTTTTCTGTTTTTTTATTTTTGTCTTTCTTTTTTCCTCTTGACCTTTTTCAGTACAACTTGAAGGACAAATGAATACATAGAGCTCGTGCCTTAGCTTTAACAATAATTAGTATTGTGGTTATTTTGTTGAACTATTTATGGTTTTTAATCCAAATTTTTAATAATTTTTAATTAGGCTTAAGTTCATTAAATTTAATTTTCATTAAATTATTTTTATGAAGAAAGGAATTTTTACAACATGAAAATTAATCAAAATTGTTATTGATAATCTTTCATTATTGACCGTGGCGGGGGCTCGAACCCAGGCCGGCAGGTTACCATGACATGTTTCGATCGCAACCACTCGATCTCCTCAGATGGATTTGCCGTTTTACACTCGCAGCCATCGACGACTGCTGACGTCAATAGTCAAACATCAATCCTTAAACCAAAATTGTATTTTAACCTTTGGTAGATCGAAGTTTGCTTTTTTTTTTTGAATGATTATCCATTTTAATTGATTTTACATGTTCTTCCTTACTTCTGTTTTTTCGTACTTTTGTCAAGAATTTTTCTTGAAGTCCAAAGTACATTTTTCTGTTTTTTTATTTTTGTCTTTCTTTTTTCCTCTTGACCTTTTTCAGTACAACTTGAAGGACAAATGAATACATAGAGCTCGTGCCTTAGCTTTAACAATAATTAGTATTGTGGTTATTTTGTTGAACTATTTATGGTTTTTAATCCAAATTTTTAATAATTTTTAATTAGGCTTAAGTTCATTAAATTTAATTTTCATTAAATTATTTTTATGAAGAAAGGAATTTTTACAACATGAAAATTAATCAAAATTGTTATTGATAATCTTTCATTATTGACCGTGGCCGGGGCTCGAACCCAGGCCGGCAGGTTACCATGACATGTTTCGATCGCAACCACTCGATCTCCTCAGATGGATTTGCCGTTTTACACTCGCAGCCATCGACGACTGCTGACGTCAATAGTCAAACATCAATCCTTAAACCAAAATTGTATTTTAACCTTTGGTAGATCGAAGTTTGCTTTTTTTTTTTGAATGATTATCCATTTTAATTGATTTTACATGTTCTTTCTTACTTCTGTTTTTTCGTACTTTTGTCAAGAATTTTTCTTGAAGTCCAAAGTACATTTTTCTGTTTTTTTATTTTTTTCTTTCTTTTTTCCTCTTGACCTTTTTCAGTACAACTTAAAGGACAAATGAATACATAGAGCTCGTGCCTTAGCTTTAACAATAATTAGTATTGTGGTTATTTTGTTGAACTATTTATGGTTTTTAATCCAAATTTTTAATTAGGCTTAAGTTCATTAAATTTAATTTTCATTAAATTATTTTTATGAAGAAAGGAATTTTTACAACATGAAAATTAATCAAAATTGTTATTGATAATCTTTCATTATTGACCGTGGCCGGGGCTCGAACCCAGGCCGGCAGGTTACCATGACATGTTTCGATCGCAACCACTCGATCTCCTCAGATGGATTTGCCGTTTTACACTCGCAGCCATCGACGACTGCTGACGTCAATAGTCAAACATCAATCCTTAAACCAAAATTGTATTTTAACCTTTGGTAGATCGAAGTTTGCTTTTTTTTTGAATGATTATCCATTTTAATTGATTTTACATGTTCTTCCTTACTTCTGTTTTTTCGTACTTTTGTCAAGAATTTTTCTTGAAGTCCAAAGTACATTTTTCTGTTTTTTTATTTTTGTCTTTCTTTTTTCCTCTTGACCTTTTTCAGTACAACTTGAAGGACAAATGAATACATAGAGCTCGTGCCTTAGCTTTAACAATAATTAGTATTGTGGTTATTTTGTTGAACTATTTATGGTTTTTAATCCAAATTTTTAATAATTTTTAATTAGGCTTAAGTTCATTAAATTTAATTTTCATTAAATTATTTTTATGAAGAAAGGAATTTTTACAACATGAAAATTAATCAAAATTGTTATTGATAATCTTTCATTATTGACCGTGGCGGGGGCTCGAACCCAGGCCGGCAGGTTACCATGACATGTTTCGATCGCAACCACTCGATCTCCTCAGATGGATTTGCCGTTTTACACTCGCAGCCATCGACGACTGCTGACGTCAATAGTCAAACATCAATCCTTAAACCAAAATTGTATTTTAACCTTTGGTAGATCGAAGTTTGCTTTTTTTTTTTGAATGATTATCCATTTTAATTGATTTTACATGTTCTTCCTTACTTCTGTTTTTTCGTACTTTTGTCAAGAATTTTTCTTGAAGTCCAAAGTACATTTTTCTGTTTTTTTATTTTTGTCTTTCTTTTTTCCTCTTGACCTTTTTCAGTACAACTTGAAGGACAAATGAATACATAGAGCTCGTGCCTTAGCTTTAACAATAATTAGTATTGTGGTTATTTTGTTGAACTATTTATGGTTTTTAATCCAAATTTTTAATAATTTTTAATTAGGCTTAAGTTCATTAAATTTAATTTTCATTAAATTATTTTTATGAAGAAAGGAATTTTTACAACATGAAAATTAATCAAAATTGTTATTGATAATCTTTCATTATTGACCGTGGCCGGGGCTCGAACCCAGGCCGGCAGGTTACCATGACATGTTTCGATCGCAACCACTCGATCTCCTCAGATGGATTTGCCGTTTTACACTCGCAGCCATCGACGACTGCTGACGTCAATAGTCAAACATCAATCCTTAAACCAAAATTGTATTTTAACCTTTGGTAGATCGAAGTTTGCTTTTTTTTTTGAATGATTATCTATTTTAATTGATTTTACATGTTCTTCCTTACTTCTGTTTTTTCGTACTTTTGTCAAGAATTTTTCTTGAAGTCCAAAGTACATTTTTCTGTTTTTTTATTTTTGTCTTTCTTTTTTCCTCTTGACCTTTTTCAGTACAACTTAAAGGACAAATGAATACATAGAGCTCGTGCCTTAGCTTTAACAATAATTAGTATTGTGGTTATTTTGTTGAACTATTTATGGTTTTTAATCCAAATTTTTAATAATTTTTAATTAGGCTTAAGTTCATTAAATTTAATTTTCATTAAATTATTTTTATGAAGAAAGGAATTTTTACAACATGAAAATTAATCAAAATTGTTATTGATAATCTTTCATTATTGACAGTGGCCGGGGCTCAAACCCAGGCCGGCAGGTTACCATGACATGTTTCGATCGCAACCACTCGATCTCCTCAGATGGATTTGCCGTTTTACACTCGCAGCCATCGACGACTGCTGACGTCAATAGTCAAACATCAATCCTTAAACCAAAATTGTATTTTAACCTTTGGTAGATCGAAGTTTGCTTTTTTTTGAATGATTATCCATTTTAATTGATTTTACATGTTCTTCCTTACTTCGATCTACCAAAGGTTAAAATACAATTTTGGTTTAAGGATTGATGTTTGACTATTGACGTCAGCAGTCGTCGATGGCTGCGAGTGTAAAACGGCAAATCCATCTGAGGAGATCGAGTGGTTGCGATCGAAACATGTCATGGTAACCTGCCGGCCTGGGTTCGAGCCCCGGCCACGGTCAATAATGAAAGATTATCAATAACAATTTTGATTAATTTTCATGTTGTAAAAATTCCTTTCTTCATAAAAATAATTTAATGAAAATTAAATTTAATGAACTTAAGCCTAATTAAAAATTATTAAAAATTTGGATTAAAAACCATAAATAGTTCAACAAAATAACCACAATACTAATTATTGTTAAAGCTAAGGCACGAGCTCTATGTATTCATTTGTCCTTCAAGTTGTACTGAAAAAGGTCAAGAGGAAAAAAGAAAGACAAAAATAAAAAAACAGAAAAATGTACTTTGGACTTCAAGAAAAATTCTTGACAAAAGTACGAAAAAACAGAAGTAAGGAAGAACATGTAAAATCAATTAAAATGGATAATCATTCAAAAAAAAAGCAAACTTCGATCTACCAAAGGTTAAAATACAATTTTGGTTTAAGGATTGATGTTTGACTATTGACGTCAGCAGTCGTCGATGGCTGCGAGTGTAAAACGGCAAATCCATCTGAGGAGATCGAGTGGTTGCGATCGAAACATGTCATGGTAACCTGCCGGCCTGGGTTCGAGCCCCGGCCACGGTCAATAATGAAAGATTATCAATAACAATTTTGATTAATTTTCATGTTGTAAAAATTCCTTTCTTCATAAAAATAATTTATTGAAAATTAAATTTAATGAACTTAAGCCTAATAAAAAATTATTAAAAATTTAGATTAAAAACCATAAATAGTTCAACAAAATAACCACAATACTAATTATTGTTAAAGCTAAGGCACGAGCTCTATGTATTCATTTGTCCTTCAAGTTGTACTGAAAAAGGTCAAGAGGAAAAAAGAAAGACAAAAATAAAAAAACAGAAAAATGTACTTTGGACTTCAAGAAAAATTCTTGACAAAAGTACGAAAAAACAGAAGTAAGGAAGAACATGTAAAATCAATTAAAATGGATAATCATTCAAAAAAAAAAGCAAACTTCGATCTACCAAAGGGGAATATACAATTTTGGTTTAAGGATTGATGTTTGACTATTGACGTCAGCAGTCGTCGATGGCTGCGAGTGTAAAACGGCAAATCCATCTGAGGAGATCGAGTGGTTGCGATCGAAACATGTCATGGTAACCTGCCGGCCTGGGTTCGAGCCCCGGCCACGGTCAATAATGAAAGATTATCAATAACAATTTTGATTAATTTTCATGTTGTAAAAATTCCTTTCTTCATAAAAATAATTTATTGAAAATTAAATTTAATGAACTTAAGCCTAATAAAAAATTATTAAAAATTTAGATTAAAAACCATAAATAGTTCAACAAAATAACCACAATACTAATTATTGTTAAAGCTAAGGCACGAGCTCTATGTATTCATTTGTCCTTCAAGTTGTACTGAAAAAGGTCAAGAGGAAAAAAGAAAGACAAAAATAAAAAAACAGAAAAATGTACTTTGGACTTCAAGAAAAATTCTTGACAAAAGTACGAAAAAACAGAAGTAAGAAAGAACATGTAAAATCAATTAAAATGGATAATCATTAAAAAAAAAACAAACTTCGATCTACCAAAGGTTAAAATACAATTTTGGTTTAAGGATTGATGTTTGACTATTGACGTCAGCAGTCGTCGATGGCTGCGAGTGTAAAACGGCAAATCCATCTGAGGAGATCGAGTGGTTGCGATCGAAACATGTCATGGTAACCTGCCGGCCTGGGTTCGAGCCCCGGCCACGGTCAATAATGAAAGATTATCAATAACAATTTTGATTAATTTTCATGTTGTAAAAATTCCTTTCTTCATAAAAATAATTTATTGAAAATTAAATTTAATGAACTTAAGCCTAATAAAAAATTATTAAAAATTTAGATTAAAAACCATAAATAGTTCAACAAAATAACCACAATACTAATTATTGTTAAAGCTAAGGCACGAGCTCTATGTATTCATTTGTCCTTCAAGTTGTACTGAAAAAGGTCAAGAGGAAAAAAGAAAGACAAAAATAAAAAAACAGAAAAATGTACTTTGGACTTCAAGAAAAATTCTTGACAAAATTACGAAAAAACAGAAGTAAGGAAGAACATGTAAAATCAATTAAAATGGATAATCATTCAAAAAAAAAAAGCAAACTTCGATCTACCAAAGGTTAAAATACAATTTTGGTTTAAGGATTGATGTTTGACTATTGACGTCAGCAGTCGTCGATGGCTGCGAGTGTAAAACGGCAAATCCATCTGAGGAGATCGAGTGGTTGCGATCGAAACATGTCATGGTAACCTGCCGGCCTGGGTTCGAGCCCCGGCCACGGTCAATAATGAAAGATTATCAATAACAATTTTGATTAATTTTCATGTTGTAAAAATTCCTTTCTTCATAAAAATAATTTAATGAAAATTAAATTTAATGAACTTAAGCCTAATTAAAAATTATTAAAAATTTGGATTAAAAACCATAAATAGTTCAACAAAATAACCACAATACTAATTATTGTTAAAGCTAAGGCACGAGCTCTATGTATTCATTTGTCCTTCAAGTTGTACTGAAAAAGGTCAAGAGGAAAAAAGAAAGACAAAAATAAAAAAACAGAAAAATGTACTTTGGACTTCAAGAAAAATTCTTGACAAAAGTACGAAAAAACAGAAGTAAGAAAGAACAAGAAAATCAATTAAAATGGATAATCATTAAAAAAAAAGCAAACTTCGATCTACCAAAGGTTAAAATACAATTTTGGTTTAAGGATTGATGTTTGACTATTGACGTCAGCAGTCGTCGATGGCTGCGAGTGTAAAACGGCAAATCCATCTGAGGAGATCGAGTGGTTGCGATCGAAACATGTCATGGTAACCTGCCGGCCTGGGTTCGAGCCCCGGCCACGGTCAATAATGAAAGATTATCAATAACAATTTTGATTAATTTTCATGTTGAAAAAATTCCTTTCTTCATAAAAATAATTTAATGAAAATTAAATTTAATGAACTTAAGCCTAATTAAAAATTATTAAAAATTTGGATTAAAAACCATAAATAGTTCAACAAAATAACCACAATACTAATTATTGTTAAAGCTAAGGCACGAGCTCTATGTATTCATTTGTCCTTCAAGTTGTACTGAAAAAGGTCAAGAGGAAAAAAGAAAGACAAAAATAAAAAAACAGAAAAATGTACTTTGGACTTCAAGAAAAATTCTTGACAAAAGTACGAAAAAACAGAAGTAAGGAAGAACATGTAAAATCAATTAAAATGGATAATCATTCAAAAAAAAAGCAAACTTCGATCTACCAAAGGTTAAAATACAATTTTGGTTTAAGGATTGATGTTTGACTATTGACGTCAGCAGTCGTCGATGGCTGCGAGTGTAAAACGGCAAATCCATCTGAGGAGATCGAGTGGTTGCGATCGAAACATGTCATGGTAACCTGCCGGCCTGGGTTCGAGCCCCGGCCACGGTCAATAATGAAAGATTATCAATAACAATTTTGATTAATTTTCATGTTGTAAAAATTCCTTTCTTCATACAAATAATTGAATGAAAATTAAATTTAATGAACTTAAGCCTAATTAAAAATTATTAAAAATTTGGATTAAAAACCATAAATAGTTCAACAAAATAACCACAATACTAATTATTGTTAAAGCTAAGGCACGAGCTCTATGTATTCATTTGTCCTTCAAGTTGTACTGAAAAAGGTCAAGAGGAAAAAAGAAAGACAAAAATAAAAAAACAGAAAAATGTACTTTGGACTTCAAGAAAAATTCTTGACAAAAGTACGAAAAAACAGAAGTAAGGAAGAACATGTAAAATCAATTAAAATGGATAATCATTCAAAAAAAAAGCAAACTTCGATCTACCAAAGGTTAAAATACAATTTTGGTTTAAGGATTGATGTTTGACTATTGACGTCAGCAGTCGTCGATGGCTGCGAGTGTAAAACGGCAAATCCATCTGAGGAGATCGAGTGGTTGCGATCGAAACATGTCATGGTAACCTGCCGGCCTAGGTTCGAGCCCCGGCCACGGTCAATAATGAAAGATTATCAATAACAATTTTGATTAATATTCATGTTGTAAAAATTCCTTTCTTCATAAAAATTATTTATTTATTGTAAAAGTAAAAAAAACTGTATGCCAAGTTAAAAAAACACGTCTGTATTCAACGAGCACGATGAAGAAACTGCAAAAAAAAATAAGACATGTCGTGCATAAATCGTTGACGAAAGTGTCGTCGACGGCAGTTTTGCCAACAGGGAAGCTACATGCAAAATATTTTGACGCGTTTGCATTTCAAATATCTTATCAAACAATTTATAAAAAAAATAAGATTTTTGAGTTTTAAAAATTCATAAAAAATAAATATTGCACGCAAGGCATTACATGTTACCAAAAGCATTTTTGACCGCACAATATTTTTTAAGTGTCAACAGAAGTCACATCGACGACTGAATTGAAGAGCATAGAAATATGTGTTGGTATTGGTGTGCACAATTGTGCAATGAAATGGAAATCCCTGGTCTAAATGTAAGGTGCTTAAAACAAAAATTAAAAATCTATTTGAAAACTAAATTTTTCATTAAAAGAGGTGACCAAATTACAAAACGTGCAAAGAAATAAAATTAAAACTTAATTAACACACGATAAAAAAAAATAATTTAGGGTTATGTTACGTTACGTTAAAACATAAAGTTTAGAAATGTAACTATTGTAGTAATTTTGTCATTTGTTTTAATAATTTTAGTGTAGTATCGTTTCTGTTAGCTTTCTGAAGTTGTAGATACTAAATACTGTTAGTCCCTGAATATTTGAGTATTTCTCTAAGCACTCCTGCCGTTTCTATCGAGCATCAAAATGTCCCATTTAGAGAATTAAAATGAAAACAATAACTATTGTCTTTTGAGTTCTTATATTAATACTGTTTTTATTCAAAAATTATGCTAGCTGATATACTAAAATTTAGATCATTGATCAGCATAATTGAATTGATTATTTTTCTGCATTTATCAAGGTTCAAAAGGCGTTGGTTGTGCTGACGCTTGCATATACTTGTGATCATAAAACAAAATTCAATTGTGCTGACGTTTTACCTTAAAAATAAATTAATTTTAACATATAAAAGATCTAAAATTACATACAGTGTAGTACGTAAGTATACATACACTACACCCTCACCCTTCAGAAAAATTTTACAATTTTTGAAATTGGATAATTTTTTAGTATAGTTTGCTTTTCTTACTACTACCATTTATAGTGTGTACTTAATGAATGTTTTTTTTTTTTTTGAAATAGGATATTCTTGATAATCTTTTAATTTACAGCAGTCATCAGCGTTGCCAGAATGAAGATTTTACCTTATTTTTGAAGATTTTTTGACTAAAATAAGATTTGAAGATCTTTTTTCTCAAATTAAGATTTTTTATTTTTAGAAATAAAAATTCTTAACTTTAAGTTTGTACAACTTACATAATTTTTTGCAGTTTTTTAAACAGTCAGTTTTTAAAACAATGAGGTTTTGTATCAGCTTGTTGTCTATTGGATATGCATACTTTTGTACCCATTGTCTAGCATACACAATAATTAGCGGTTGTTCATTTTGGAAATATTGATGGAAAAAAAGTAATTTGAAAAAAGAAAACTCGTATTTTTATAAAGTCTGAGTTCATACGGCTCTTTCTTTATTGAAAAGATTCTTCCTTTTTCTTCTTTGAACATGAATTGGTGTTCAAATGATTCATGTCATGTCGACGCCATGTTTTTTATTTTGTATAGTCGTGCGTATGAAAACAAAAACAAAATTAAACAACGAATAAGAAAGCAAAACGTTAAGACAGTACAGGCATGTGTGTACTCGTTTCTTTTCCCCTCGCCCCTCTCGCCTATAAAGTAGCAATCTTTTCAATAAAGATAGAGCCATATGAACTCAGACAAAGTTTAAAATATTAAAGAACAAAAAAGTTCATGTATTTAGTACCAAAAGGTAAAACTAATGGAACTTAACCCTAGGATTACCGTCTTGGTCTGGCCAGACTAAATTTATGTTTTGCAATTATTGCAATTTTTCGAATATAACAAAAAAAAAAAAACAGGGGCGTCTATAAATGATGTGTGCTGAATCGAATGAAACTAATTTGGATTTGATTGGAGCAAGATTAGTGGGGTGAAATTCTATTTTTATGTAAAAGTCTATTAAATTACCCTCTGGGACGGACCAAATTTTGTTTTTGCAATATTTTTCATATAGAATAATATATCAAAAAAACAGAAAGGTAAATTCTATAAATGTTATGTTGTGAATTGAATGAATCAAGTTCGAATTAAATCAGAAAACTACGACCAAGCGGAAAACACGTTTCACTCAGTTCGATGACTTGCATGTAAAATAAAATAATAAAATTATATAATAAATTCGTATACAGGGGTGTCCTTTAAATCGAAAAGGCAAACATTATAAACGTCGTTTTTTAATAAGATTTCTGTGATAAATGAATTTTATGACAAATATTTTTCAAATATTTCTCTATTAAACAGAATTTAAAAGCAAACATTATAAAAATTTGATTAAAAGTGTATTAAAAACAACTTCCAAATTCTTGTGTTTTCGATTTTCAGAAGATCCCTGCTTATCTAAAATAATAATTTAATAAAAAATATATTTATTTACTTTTTATTTAATTGGGGTTTTTTTTAGCTGTTCTAATTGGGGTCAGGCCTGACCAAGAGGAGACCTAAGTGGTAAAAAGTTACCTAGGGTTAAGAAGCTTTTGGTGTGAAAATTCCACATTCCATGTTTTTGATAATTATTAAAGAAAGTGTATATATTTACATTAGTGCTTTACAATGTCTTTTCAAAGGTGTACATTATTTTAATAACAATTCCACCAGGAATATATTTAGGGAAATCCATATAATCCATATATTTTCAAATACCTTCGATACAACAACGGTATTAAATATAATACTAAATTGAGAACCCTTTAAACTTTATATGATGTATGATCTTCTTGCCTAAAATTTATATATCTCTAACTTTGGAATTAAATTACTTCAAAAGAAACTTCTTTATTTATATGAACTTTTTTACGTTCTTATTTATTAGAAAACAAATGGATTTAAAGTATATTTTTAGAAAGAATTTTATGGAAAATATAACTAAAAACACAATTTAAGCCTACAATCTAATTTTGTAGAAATATCGCAATTATGTATTTCAATTTAAATAGTTTCCATAATAAGAAGTATTTCCTTTTAAAAAATTAATAATTTTTACTTCTTTGCCCTTGTTATTAAAAATTTTAAGATTTTCCTCTTCGAAATAAGATTTTTTTTTTGCCATATGAAGATTTTCCTTCCAAATCTTCTGGCAACGCTTGCAGTCATAACCACTCCATAGACTCGCGAGCCAGTCTATAATCGTATTTTTCACACAGAAATGGTCGGCAATTCACATGTATACAACAACTTTGTTCGTTTCAAAACATCAGTCTATCATCAGTCTCTGCTCAAGCTTTGTGAAAGCAACACCACGCACGCTTGTTTGGTATTGTTTTGTTTTTTTTTCTTTATTAACACAAAAGCACACAGAACAGCAATGTTCAATAATTCTTGGGAACTGATGTTTTTTTTTTAATAAATATTTTATACTAGCTGGCCCGGGTACCCGGCGTTGCACGGGATCCAATAATTTCATTAAAAAAAAAAAATATTGAAATAAAAATAAAAAAAATTGATAAAAAAATTATATAAAAAAATTGTATGGGAGGTACCACGCCTCTTTGTCCAATCACGACCTAGTATAGCCTACTTGTCCTTCTTGGTCGACAGTAATATACTGTGAAAATTTTATGAAGATCGGGTCAGTAGTTTAGACGCCTATACGGAACAAAGATATATAAATTCAATTTCATATATATAGATTGCTACACAGTGTACAATGCGGCAGCGACCGCAGCTTCTGTTTGCAACCGCATACAAGCACAAAAAATCTTTGAGTACGTGCGTTCGGGGCTTGGTTAACACTGATTTACAGCAGTGATGTCAGCGTCATACACAATTGTGTAAATTAATTCACACACATTCTTCACACGCATTCTTACGCTCTTTCATTTAGTCCACGAGAGTACACAATTAGTCGTCGATTACCAAGCGACGGGTGCACATGCGGCGGATGCTTACGTATTTTTTAAGAATACTGGTCTCTTTATTCACTAATACTTTTATAAAGTAATACAACCACAATTGACATCACTGATTTACAGAGTTTTTACTTATTATACAATTTGCTTATACAAACCAAGGTATATTTATAGCAGGTAGCCGCGAGATTACAACAATTGTACAATAAAACAAACAACAGGGCTTTTTATTGTTGTTATGTGGTACGAACTGTCAAAAGGCAAAGGGGTTGATAAGAGACAAAAAAGACAAAAGATAGAGACAAAAAACTTGTTTACATGTTTACTATACAACATTTGACAGTTCGTACCACAAAAAAAGCAAATAAAAAATAAACAGCTGGCTTTCCGAGACTACCTGCTATAAATATACCTTGATACAAACTTGCAAGTTATATTGTTTACTTGTTGTTTTGAAATTTGAGAGATACTTATAGGTAGCTTAATAATTTGGTCGTTATTTTGTTTTTCTTTTAATACATTTCATATGTGTATTTGGTGTAGGTCAATTAATTTTGTGTTATTTATTCTATGTTATATTTCTTTAATAAATTCGTATGATAAGTTTTAGTATTGTTTTTTACTTTTACAGTTATATTTAAATCATCTATATTAATTATTTTATATAGACCTTTCATTTAATAAGTTTTAGTATTGTTTTTTACTTTTAACAGTTACATTTAAATCATCTATATTAATTATTTCATATGGACCTTTGGTTCACTTTTCTTTCTACTTTCTTCTTTGACTAATAATAAGTCTCCTATATTCAATTTAATTCTATTTATTTGCTTATACTTATCTAGATGTCTTTTCTTTTTTACCTTTCCTTTTATATTCTTTGCATTTTCTAGTGAATGTTTTAGTCTTGTCTTGAGTTCATTGGCATAATTTTCGAAATTGTAAACTTTTGGATGATTCATGACTTCATCCCCTGGTAAACTTGGCACTTTTCGAAAATTAGCTCAATGGTTAGTCTGGTTTGTTTATTTTTCTGCCATAACTAACATCTTGATACATAATTTGTTTACGGTTTTGTTCATTCCTTTCCACATGTACTTTTGTTTTAATTTTAATACGGTCTTTCTAACTCCGAAATGTCCTCACTGGGGTTGTTTTCCTTGAAATATTTCCCCGAAAATAATAAAAAGAAAAACAAATCGAGGTTAATTTTTGGGTTTTAAAAATTAAAGGGTTGTATTTATTGTATTTTGTTTGGGTTTTTTCTTCAGTACGAACTGTACGCTTTGGGTTTTACAGAGTAAGTAACGAGTATACATAAAAATAATAATAACGTTGGCACAAATAACAACACCTTTAACTTAACAAAAACCAGTGAACAATAATTAGGCAACGTTTACACTATGCGCGTAAACATCCCGCCCCCTTGCTATACTGCAACAACGTGGGCTAAGGATCACGCGGGTCGACCTGAAAACAAACTCTTTTTTTTAATTAATAGAAAAAGGGTAATTTTTACAATTAAATTGGATTTTTACAATTAAAAAAAAATCATAACGTAATAGAAATTAAAAAGTCGTTTCGTGAACGTTGTCTGCCGGGGTTGGACGGCATGCCGTGGTTTTTGTTTTGGGGGCTACTGTGGTCGTGAGGGTTGCGGTTGTTGTAAGTGTTGGCAGCAATGTTATCATGTGTTAAGCTGTGATTCCTCTTTTTCTTTCTCGGGTTTCGGAGTAGCCTTAGTGTTGGAGGGAACTTCAATATGCGACGTAATGTACTCGATGGCGTAAAAACAGAATAAAAAGAGAAAAAACAATAATTAGTGAGTTTCAGAACTGGGTAAGAGAACAAGCTTCACTATAAGCCGGGTGAAAACGCCCGAAGCAGTTCTCACGTCCGCTGTGCGGACCTAAGAATCACGTCCTACGTAAGTCTTCTCGATTCGTCCGAGCCGCCACTCATTTTGGGTAAATTAAATCACCTACTTCAAAGCCTTTCTGGGGGTATTTCCATTTTACACGACGATGAAGCTCTTTGAGGTACTCTTCCTTCCACCGCTGAGCAAAGTGGTGGTGGAGTATCTTCAGTTTTTGCCACCTATTGGCAATACTCAAAGAAAGATCAGAATGATCGGGTTCGGGGGGTGACATAAGAGGCGCACCAATCAGAAAATGCCCTGGGGTTAAAGGGACTAAGTCCGAGGGATTATCGGTCATAGCAGTAAGCGGTCTTGAATTTATGCAAGCTTCTATACGGGTTAGCATAGTAGTTAACTCCTCAAAAGTAAATCTCTGCACTCCAGAGATTTTCTGTAAATGAGTTTTCACCCTCTTTACGCCGGCTTCCCATAAGCCACTCATATGAGGAGCACCGGGAGGAATAAAATGCCATTCAACAGGCTGAAAACTGTTCCGTACAAGTACTATCTTCTTTTTTATCTCAAATAAAAACTGCTTTCGGTCAACTTTGAGTAAATTAGTGGCAAAGACAAATGCAGTTCCGTTATCGGAATACAGGTGAAAAGGACAACCACGTCGGGAAAAGAAACGGGTAAAAGCTGCAAGAAATGTTTCCGTCGACATATCACCAGTTGCCTCCAAATGAATTACCCTTGTTGCGAAACAGACAAAAACTAAAACATAGCCCTTTGTAATTCGACAAGCTCTACCAATGTAGGACTTAAGCTGTGTTCACATTATGTGTATTTGTCATGTGGAATGTCACTTTTTCACATGTTAAATGTATACATATCGTCTGAACCCCTCCAAACTATATCATGTGTTATTTCTCTGTGTGCAGTACACATGACATTTTTTATTTAGAACGAGTTGTATTTTCAAGTGACAAACCATCTGACATCAGCTGTTTTTTATTGACAAAATTTTGTGGCGGCAAAAATTAATTGAAATTTTAATAAATATAAATTATAATCAATTTATAAGATTTTGTTTGTCGTGCTTTATTCTTAATAATTATAATAGTAAATAAAAAATAACCAATTTTATTATTGAAAATGGAGGGAAAAATTGAAAAGGAATTAACAAAAGTAAGTACATATGTATTTTTTTTATGACTATTTCCATATTTATTTTTATGAAAGGGAAATGGATTAATAGTTTTATGAAACAGGTATTGTTAGCAAAATTTTTATTAACCTTGCAGTAGCAGAAATAGCTACCCGCATCTGAGTGTTCTGTCTCGAGATCAGAGGTGATACCTTCTCAAGCAATTCTTCAAAGGACGAGTACGACATTCTGCAGAAACTTCTAAACGCCTTGGGATCTTCCAAACGCAGTTCAGCCATCACCATTGATGTAATTCCTAGTCCTTTGTCCCTTCGCAGCAACCAGTTATGGCTCCACAACATTATATTTCTTTTGGGTCTCCCTTCTTTTTCTTCTTCATTTCTTTTTTTTATTTACATATAAGCTGCAATTACAATACTGCTGCACGCAACTATTTGATCAACCTTTCGTTCCATATTAAAATAAAATTTTTTTAGCACAAATTAAATTTTTATACACTCAGCTGTTTAAAGATTGTTTTTTTTTTGATAGGTTATGTCAAGTGTACTTTACATACCAACATGTGAACGTGTAAATTACAAACCATATGTAAAACATAAATTTTGACATACACATGAAATTACATGTGTGTAGAAAAGTGACATTCCATATGACAAATACACACAATGTGAACACAGCTTTAATGTCGAATGGACCTGCGAAATCTAAACCGGTATGAGTAAACGGTCTCGACATAGAGCATCGCTCGGGGGGTAATGCAGCCATAATCTGCTGACCGGACCTTTTGCTATAAATAGTACATTCCTTACAATTATAAATTACTGTACGGATCATATTTTTTAGCTTGTGGATCCAAAATTCAAATCTAATTAAAGGAAGCATTAACGAATGACCGTCGTGCGCCGAGCACATGTGCACATGCTTAACAAACAAGTAAATCGTGCGGAATAGGGTAACATTTTAGGAAATCGTTCGTCATACGTCAAACCTTGCGGTCTAGCCAGTCGATCATTTATTCCGACAAAGCCATTTGAGTTGAAAGTGAGCGGGCTGCTCTTTGAAGATAAGGGTATACCTTTAGAAATCTGACTAAACTCTGGTATAAAATTCCGCTGATATATAAGAATCAAGCGATTTCGAGTGAAATTCACTACTGATTGGGTTTAATTCCAGGTATCGTACGAGCATTAACGAGTTCTCAAATACTGTAAACATTGCACGGGGTAAGTCAGAAAATCGTTCTAATATGTCATATGGGCGTTCGAGCTGAACAGAAAATGCTTGAACTTCAAGGTGTTGGTGGTCGATAGGAGGGTGACGCGGCCAGCATTCACGAGGTTGCCTCAACCACGCAGGGCCATGCCACCAAAAAGAATTATCAATTAAATCCCTTGCTAGCATTCCACGGTTTGTTAAATCGGCGGGGTTGTCCTTGGAATCAACAAGTGACCAATTTTCATTACCAACTAGGGTGGTCATTTAATCGGGCTTTTGCTTTAATCGGTTAATCGCTCGATTAATTAACCGAGGTTTTTGTTTAATCGGTCAATAGTCGGTTAATTTTGTTATTGATCGGTTAACCGATTAACAAAGTTTTGTTATAAATTAAGTAATTTCAAAAAATAAAAATGCAAAAATTATTTATTATTGAAGTCTTTTAGTAAAAAAAAAACAATAACATAACGAACAAAACAATTCTTGAACTAAAACGAGCAAACAAAAAATTAATTCATAAATATGAAAAACCCATTTTATGATTTATACATAATATTTGTATGTATTTATAAAAAAAAAACTGTGAGATTTTTTTTATTAATTATTTCAATAGTTTAAGATTTTATAAAATAATCTTTTGGAAAAATATTTTGGTTTAAATGTTTAGAATTTAAGCGATTCTTTTCTTTAGTTTTGATAAAACTTGATCTGGAAACAATTCTTTCACTTACCGAAGATGTAAGTTTACAAAATTCAACTGTTTAATATGACGTCACTTTAGCATTTTATACACATGTATGTTTGCTTGTGTTTCTATATTTTAGCTGTACTTATACGCTGATGTGACGTAGATGCGCAGAACCATTTCATTCTTAAAATCTGAATGCGATATCTTAGTTTCTTTGTCCTTTTCCAGGATTTCTCTCAACATATAAAATCTTCCATTATGCCATTATTTCGGCTAATTTTGTTTAAGATTGTTTGTGTTACAATCGAGAGCTTCTTCTATTGTCAGGTCATCATTAACAGTTAACCGATTAACGGTTAACCGAATGAATACCCTATCACCAACTTTATTCACTATCAACGCTATCCTGTTTTTAACAAAGGTCGGTCAATGCCACAGGGGTTTTTTAAGCCAGGATAAACTGATTGATAAACTTTCCTCCTGTCCAGACTTAGTTGGGAGCACAATGATTCTACCATTTTTGCCATCAAAGCCGCTCAGCAAAGCTCTAATCGGGGCAAAGTTTTAGTTTTAACGGGAGCTACCTTTGTTTTTGACGCCAGTGAGTGCTTCGTGATCGCTATCGTTGACTTATTTCAAATGTACAGAGCAGCGCCGTACGCCTTCTCAGAGGCATTGCAAAGCGCATGAAGTTCAATTTCATTTTCGGGGAGAAAATCCACCCATGTTGGAATATTGATTTTCTCAACATGTGGGTAGTCGTTTAAAAATGCGCGCCATTGAGATAGGGTTAGGGGGTGCAAAACTTTATCCCAGTCTGTCTTGTCCTTCCAAATTGGTTGTATTATAATTTTAGGCACAATAAATTTTCGGCGAAAACCATCCGGCTGGGTCAAACAACTTCGCAATTTCGGACAAGACAGCACGTTTCGTGACAATATCCTGGCGTGGCTGCGATGCAATTTTGTAAAAGAAACTATCTTTAGTCGCATCCCATCGCAAGCCTAGGGTTTTGGTAGTAATAGCATTCGAAAATTTTAAGAACTTTGCATTAAGCAAATTCTCACGGGGTAAATCTTCCAAAAGTCGTAAATGATTGGCTGTCCCCTTTCGCAAAACGAAACCAGCAGAGCCAAGAACATGGGTTAGTTCATTAAGTCTCTTGAAAGCGTCTTCTTGCTCATAAGACCCAGCCAGCACGTCGTCGACGTACATTTTGGTTTTCAAAATTTCAGATGCCGCAGGACTCAGGGGTGTACAATCGTCAGCCAATTGCAACAGAGTACGTTACGCTAAGTACGGCGCACAGTTCACTCCAAACGTGACCGTACTAAGCTCATAGTTCTTTACTTCAGCTACAGGATGAACAAATATCTGTCGATACATTTTCTCAATGTCTGCATAAAAAACGTAACGAAAGAACCGCCAACGCAGCAATAAAATAGTAAGATCTGTCTGTAAGACAGGACCGGGGTATAGGGCATTATTCTGTGGTTTTCACGAATAATCGCGTAAGTTATAAAACCAAACTTTTCAGGAGAGCAAAACAATTATTTTTTTCAATTGCGGCTTCTGTAGATGCTTTTTTTAACTTTTTTCTTTACTATCCTCTTAACAGTGACTTTCTACGTATTATACATAATTTTCATGAAAAAATCCTCACAGGATCACAATCTGTAAAAGGATTAAAAATGCATATGTTTGATTGACTCATTAAGTGTGTGCAATATAACATCATATCTCCACATAAGTTCTTTTTTGTGAAAATAAATGTTATCATTTTAATCACACATGACGTTGTTATTTTTAGCACACAAGTTGGCGACATATTCAGAGTTTTTGATACTTATAGCACAACGTATGGACTTAAAATTACAAACAACCGCTCATCTGCTGTTGTTCCAACTAAAGAAGTCAACAATAAACGCACATGTACATATAAGTTGTTATTAATAGAAAAATTTTCAAAAAATACTTTCATATTTTTTGCACGAATAACAACATAACACTACATATGCTTTTTATTTGGAAACATATTCAGCAATTTTACAATTTTTGGCGATGTATTTCGACATAAATCGTTATAATAGCAAAATATTTTATTAAACAGTTAACTTAAGTTGTTTTTAGCAGAAAAAAATTAATAATACTACATTATATTCTAAAAAGCTTAATACTTATAAAAACCTAATGCAAAATGTAGCACTTAGACATCATTATCTCAATTTCGGTAAAAACCGACTTACGCGATTATTCGTGAAAACCACAGTATTAAGGCTCACGCCATTGGAGGAGGGGTTTGAAGCATTAAATACCACTTTCAGTCTAGTGGTAACGCTATCCGCTTTAAACACTGCATGATGCGGTTAATAATAATCATTTGACAGCCTTTACATGTCCCATTTCAAAATAGTCACGAACTACATTGTCGTTTTGTAATTTTAATTCGGGGTTTTTTAACAAACGAGTCTCATTTCGCACAAACTGGGAAACGGCGCTTTTACGAGAATCTCCTAATACCAATTTATTAGAAAATTCTCGGCGAAATGGGAGAGAGACCACTTAACGGCCATCGGGGTTTCTATAAGTGGTGGTCCGGTAAAGTACCTAACAGTATTCATCGTCTTCAGACAACTGTGTCGCTTGTGGAACTTCTTCAAGTTCCAAAAACGTGATAGTTGAGTCCTTAACTCGAGATGGGTGCAAAACGATGCCATAGAGTGCAAGGGTTGGGGCTGAAAAACTTCACCTGTGACTATCCACCCGAACACGGTTCACTGGGCGATCAGGTTGCCATTTGGATGTATTCTAACATCCGTGGTTAAAATTTTAGGATACACATTTCCTCCAAAAAGTCCATACGGGTACACATGACGTCGGTTAGTGTAATGTCGGGGAAAGTTGAGGTTACAATATCAGAGATTATATACAAGGGCAACCGACCGGTAATTTTATCAACAACGTACGCATTAGTTTCAAGTTTAAAGCCGGGGTCGATCGGCGAACCGACCGTTAGAGCGCACATTGTAGGGGTTTTCCAGCTAAGCAGTGACTTTACATCTCGATGAAGCAGGGAGTGGTTCTTCTGTTTACAAAGCGAACACACATGAATACTTTTACAATTTCTGTACTCGTGGGAGGTTGCCAAACAGTTCGAACAACACTTTAGTCGCTTTACTGTTGACATTCTGTCATCAACATTCTGACTTAAGAAACTGGGACAAAGTCTAGTGAGGTGAGAACCTTGACAAAGCAAACAGCGACAAACTGTTGGGGTGGGTGGGAGCAGTTTTGATCGCAAAACTTTGACAGAGTCTTACAAAAAATGGGTATCTTTGGTAAAAATATTTATTAAATAAATTTATTGAATAAAAATTATAAAATAATGGGTAAAAATAAAAAAAAATAATTAGTATTGTGGTTATTTTGTTGAACTATTTATGGTTTTTAATCCAAATTTTTTAATATTTTCAATTAGGCTTAAGTTCATTAAATTTAATTTTCATTAAATTATTTTTATGAAGAAAGGAATTTTACAACATGAAAATTAATTAAAATTGTTATTGATAATCTTTCATTCTTGACCGTGGCCGGGATTCGAACCGCGGCCGGCAGGTTACCATGACATGTTTCGATCGCAACCACTCGATCTTCTCAAATGGATTTGCCGTTTTACACTCGCAGCCATCGACGGCTGCTGACGTCAATAGTCAAACATCAATCCTTAAACCAAATTGTATTTTAACCTTTGGTAGATCGAAGTTTGCTTTTTTGAATGATTATCCATTTTAATTGATTTTACATGTTCTTCCTTACTTCTGCTTATAATAAAAAAAATATTTATAAAAACAAAGTCAAATTTTCAACTTGGATTCCTTGATTCAACAAAATAGGAAAATATCGCGAATAAAAAATAAAAAACCGGGTTAAATTCGCGATATTAAGAAAAAAATCGGGTTGAACTTTATTATAAAAGAAAGTCTACAAGTGTTAAAACTCTCTGTTCAATTAAAAAAGGTAAAAAATTCGTTAAAAAACACTTGTGCCGCTGCGAAATGTTAACGGGTACCCACCATGGGTTAATCGAATATTCTAAATTTACTAAAAATTTGCTGTTTATAGCGATTATTATTTAATTTAATTTATAAATTATATTTTGAGGGTAAAAAATCAATGAAAAGAGTCAAAAATAATCACTTTACATAAGGCGACCAGATTTTGCAAATAAAAATAGAGGACATAAAGAAAAAAAGTTAAAAATTTAAGATTTTTTACATATTTTACAGTCAAATTTACATTCCCATATTTATATATGTTAAGAAAATTAAAAAAATAACATATCGCTTAAAATGCAAACCTGCTAAATCCACTTTTAGTAAATTAAAGTGGGAGATTTTGATGCCGTGTGGTAAACAAAGATTTTTGGGTTTCCTTTCAAGCAGCAAATAGGAAAAATAAAAAGTTTTTCCTGTAAAATTTGTTAAAAGGGAGTTAGCAGGTTTGCATATTAAGCCGACGGTATATAAAAATTTACATTTACTTAAGTAAAATTAGTTTAAAAAATAACGAAACTTTAAATTTCATTGCACCAACTTATTCACAGTTGTATACTGCAAGTGTATGAGAGTTCAGTAGGAGTATGAATAGAACAAGCATGGCAGAAAATACCGGTGATCGCCGTGAAATAAAATTTAAAAATGCTCTTAAAAATAAAAAAATAAAAAAAAAAAAAAATTTTAAGAAACGCTTTTCTTTACCTTAATATATTGATCAGTTGTGAACACAGAATAAATATGAATACCAAAAAATCGACTTAAAGTCAAAAAATAACAACATTTCAAACAACATAAACTTTTAAATCAAAATGGAAAACAACTCACACATCCCTTAAAGAAAAGCGTGGGGCGCCCATACCAACCTAAACTTAAAAAAAACATGACTGCCGTGAGTACATTTTAATATTTCAAACCGAAAGAAATACAACCCATCACCATAACAACGCGCCCCACGCTTTTCTTTAAGGGATGTGTGAGTTGTTTTCCATTTTGATTTAAAAGTTTATGTTGTTTGAAATGTTGTTATTTTTTGACTTTAAGTCGATTTTTTGGTATTCATATTTATTCTGTGTTCACAACTGATCAATATATTAAGGTAAAGAAAAGCGTTTCTTAAAATTTTTTTTTTTTTTTATTTTTTACTTTTTAGTAATGAATAGCTTTAATTAATACATTACAATTTACATTTATATTTACGAAAATAGTTTTAAATTTAAATGAAAATATTTTTAATATTTAGGGGTAAAAACTGCAGTAAGTAAGAAATTCATTAGAAAAATTTTTTTTTAGCCAGGATGAAATCTACGAGGGGCAGAATTTTTTTTGTAAAATGCTTTTTTTAACCGCCTTTTACTTAACGCAAATGGATGCAAGATTTGATGCTGCGAAGTGAATGTAAAGAAAAGCATTTTACAAAAAAAAAAAATTCCTGGCTACGCCCATGTATTCGTGTATTGTCATCGGGAATATGTATGCCTGCAAAGTTTCATCCATTTGCATTGAGTATAAGCCGGTTAAATTGACGTTACAAGATTTGATTTTCAGAAGTGAAGCTAAAGAAAAGGTTTTAACCCCCCACCCCTAGATTTTATCCTGGCTACGCCCATGGATTCATGTATTGTCATCGGGAATATGTATGCCTGCAAAGTTTCATCCATCTGCATTGAGTAAAAGGCAGTTAAATTAACGTTACAAGATTTGATTTTCCAAAGTGAAGCTAATAAAAATCATTTAAAAAAATTGTGGCCCCCCTTGATTTTATCCTGGCTACGTCCATGAATTCGTGTATTGTTATCGGGAATATGTATGCCTGCAAAGTTTCATCCATTTGCTTTGAGTAAAAGGCTGTCAAAAATGATTTTACCAAAAAAAAAAATTTTGCCCCCCCTAGATTTTATCCTGGCTACGCCCATGTATTCGTGTATTGTCATCGGGAATATGTATGCCTGCAAAGTTTCATCCATTTGCATTGAGTATAAGGCGGTTAAATTAACGTTACAAGATTTGATTTTCCGAAGTGAAGCTAAAGAAAAGGTTTTAAAAAGAGGACAAAGAGGACAGAATATGAAAAAAGATGATAAAAGAGGACACAAATTTTATAGAGGACAGCCAGTTAAAATAGATGATTGTCCTCTAAAAAAGAGTACGTATGGTCACCTTACTATACACAATTGATTTATTAGTAACCGGTTTTTCGCACGAATAAAAAGTTGCAGCACTAGTGTACGTTATGTGTGGCAATCAGTGCTGCCACAACGAATACAATTTTTACAACCAAAATTTTTGAAAAAGTTACCAAATATAAAAAATATAACCAAATTTAAAATGCTTTTTATTAATTGGGAAAATCATTAAAATCATTTTAATACATTGTAACACAAAGGTTATTTCCACTTTATAGTAAAACAATAATTATATATCAAGAAAACAAAATAAGAAATGTAATTCTTTTACATATTAAAAAAATTACGTTAAACTTAATTAAAAGTTTTTATTTATTTGAGACTTTTTTCGTAAAAAAAATTTTTTTTTTTTGGCGCCCTACGCTCCGGGGGGCAGTTAGAGGAATATATAAAAAAAATATATTGAATAATTTTTAATATGCCAGTTGTAAATAACAAAAATGGATAATAGTTTTCCGCTTTTAAGCTGTTATTGGCAGGACTGTCAAATGTGGCGATTTCTTAATCCTTTTGTCGATGGAAATTTACGTTTGGTGATATGGCGATTATTTCGGCGAAATTTAAAACGATTGGCGATATGCGAAATGAATTTTATGTAAATATTTTCTAATTTACATGTATCTAAAATATTATTAAAATTTGTTTCTCTTTTGTGTAAATTTTATTTCAAATATATAATTCTTATTATAAAAATGTTTCAAAATTGTTCTAATATATCAAATATTTTGTAAATCATTGTAAAATATTGCTGCCTTTCGCCTTTTGTAACGTTCATTCAATGGGGAAAAAGTATATGACTGACAGGCAAAAGTTTTTTTTTTTACCAAATAATTATCTTAAAAAACATTTAATAAATATACATACCGACAAGTTATAAACAGTAAAATTTCAAATTTCTTTAAACTTACAGCCATTTCTTAACCCTTCTGCACTCCTTGGGTCAATTTGACCCAATTTTGGTTTTCAAACGCAAAATTTGTCTCTTTAAATATAAGATATGGACGTGAAACTTTAATTTATCCATTACAGGGACGAAAATTATAAATTTAAATGAAAATGAGAATAATAAAATTTAAATTTTTCCTCCCCCCTCCACATTTAAAAACACGATTTACACACATTTAATATCCTTTGGGTCAATATGACCCAACAGCGATATTGCAAGTTTAATTCCACCTTAAAATTTTTTTCCTATTGAATATAATTGAATTGAGTTCATCTTCATTCAGAATCATCGATCAATAATTTTTTTCAGTCAAATAGTCAATAGAATCGCTTTTATTTTTTATTATACTTAAATATGAAATGTTGTTTACATATTATTGTTGGGTCATATTGACCCAAAGGATCATAGGAAGGGCACATATCCAAGGGATGCAGAAGGGTTAAAGAAAATACCATAAATTTTAAAACTATATTGATAAATTAATGTAATTTTAAAAAATCTTTAAAATTCTTACGTGTATTTTCAAATATGTATATAAATATACTTCTGGAAATAACCTAAATTAAAAACCTTAAACTTATTTTCAAGTTTTTAAAAACACTGAAACGACTTTTGTGTAATTTTTCAATAATTTTCTAAAATCGATTCCGGATGATTTTTGATCTTTACTTCTCTTAAAATCAAGAAAAACTACGCTCATTTAAAAAAAAATAATTGAAAATCTCCATTGATTAAAACTTCATTTGTTTACGATTTCAGATCATGGCGTTTTTAATATAAAAATCACAAATGGCAATATTTTCTTAGCAAAAATCTTAAAAAAATTATTTGGTTGCTGTTTTGAAAGGGATTATAAAAAACCTCCGTTTATTGGTAACAAATAATGAAAAAATCGTAGTACACAGTACAAATAATTCGAGCTCGTAAATAATTGTACCAAGAAAAACATGTTCGCTTGTAAATATTATTGTTTTATAAAAAAGGAACCAAAATGAAAAAAATATTCACATCTCCACATTGAAAAAAAATATAACCAATTTTGGTTAGAAATAACCAAAAACGGCAGCTCTGGTGGCAATATAACAGCCGTACCTAAACAAGAGCAGAAAGCGTTTTCTAGCTGTCAAAAATTCTCATGTCCATACAATTTGTATGAAGCATCCCTAAATAGCGCGGCGTCAACGCTTTGCAATTGGAAAATCCGATTTTGACAGCGCGTCTTAAAGTGAAGCTTTTTTTTTTTATCAATATAGCGGCTTTTTCTCTTCTTTTTATTTCTATTATGTGGGTTTTATTAAACAAGAAAGTTAACACTACTGTTTGTAACACAACGTTCCGCCTCCGCTCTTGTTTAGGTACGGCTGTTAAAAAGAGAAAACAAAACAAACCAACAAACACACAGTAAATATGCAATGTTGTGCTTTTAATAAAAATATTGTACTCACTTATTATTATTATAAACACAGGGTTATTTTATTTTTAATTTTTTAATAATTAAAGGGGGTCAATTTGAAATAATCACTAAATTATTTAAAATTAATTATTTTTCAAAATTCACGTATGCCCGTCCTTTCTTGTTGACAAAATTAACGAGTAAAAAGTACCGAGTATTATTCTCTCTAGAGCACGATCGGGGGGGGGGGGGGAAATAAAAAGCTTTTGTCAACAGAGTAGTTAAAATAGAATAAAACCGCGGGTTAAAAATAGCAAAAACAATTTCAATGATAATAAATATCACTTTCAAAAGATTTTGTTATTCGTGCTTAATTCCCAGTTTTTATTATTGATAAAAACACTTGAAATTTATTGTTGATGGGAAAAGCTATTCCTATGCGCATTTCACTGGTTGCTTAGGCCAGATCATCAGGAAACTTCATCCATAAAGATTTTAGAAAAACTAAAGATATTAAACCAAATAAAACTGTTAAGCGTATAAGACTTATAGCAACAGTTCTACTTGTAATAATATCAAAGTTTAAACAAAACACATCAACAATAAACAGTGGGTTTATCTCATCTTACATTCCCCACTACAATTAGTTGAAATTCTCTCAACATTAATTGTAGTTGTAAGTAGGTTAAGAAAAACAAAATAAAAACAACAACAACTTTACAAAAGATGTTGTCAATTAAGTGTTTTTTTTTAGGCCGTGCACTTGCCTGTTTATTATCAAAAAGTAATTTCAATTTTTGGGAATACAAAATTTTAATTTCAAAAGATTTTGTTATTCGTGCTTAATTCCCAGTTTTTATTATTGATAAAAACACTTGAAATTTATTGTTGATGGGAAAAGCTATTCCTATGCGCATTTCACTGGTTGCTTAGGCCAGATCATCAGGAAACTTCATCCATAAAGATTTTAGAAAAACTAAAGATATTAAACCAAATAAAACTGTTAAGCGTATAAGACTTATAGCAACAGTTCTACTTGTAATAATATCAAAGTTTAAACAAAACACATCAACAATAAACAGTATGTTTATCTCATCTTACATTCCCCACTACAATTAGTTGAAATTCTCTCAACATTAATTGTAGTTGTAAGTAGGTTAAGAAAAACAAAAAAGATGTTGTCAATTAAGTGTTTTTTTTAGGCCGTGCACTTGCCTGTTTATTATCAAAAAGTAATTTCAATCACTTTAAATAAATGAAATTAATTTAGAAATTCTTTTAAAGAAATTAATTATTTCACTTATTAAGAAAACGCGAATTAAGGGATAAAAACTGGGGTTGGAATGAAAGCACAAACACAAATTCCACTGTGGTGTATTGCCGACGCACAGTGGCGCCATTTGAGTTTTTTCGTTGCAAAAATCATATCTTTTGAACCGAATAAGATAATTGAACAGTTTAAACAGCATATGATAGATAACTGTTCAGCCTATGAAATGGAAAAGGTGCTACGCTCTGTAGGGGCCTAATTATGGGTTATCAAAGTTAAAATTAGTAGAAAAATCAATTTTGTGGTAACTAAAAATAATTATTTTTACATTTTTAGATTGTTTTTATTTTTTTTTCTTTAGGGTTTTATGTTTTAAATTATTACCCAACAAATTAAAAAAAAAAAATATTTTTTTTTTTTTAAATTTATTTTTTTAATTTTCTGTAAAATATTCATCACAGTTCGTAAGAGAAGGTATATCTAAAAGACTAACCATTTCTAAACTATAATTATTTTCTTACTCTATTCTTGACTTCACATGCCGCAGGGAAGAAATAAGTGGATCGGAAGATGCTGCCAACATGTTGAAGAGGTCCTCATTTTGCCTTACCCTTGATGCTTTGAATGTGTTCTGCAGTCTATATTTTTTATAAAATTTGTTAAGAGACTCCTGTGCTTCTTCAGAAAGCTCTCCAATTGGCAAAGACTGGTACTCAATTATATCTTTGCCATGCGCCAATATTTTATGGACGGTCGGGGTCAACTTCTTCTGTGGATACATTTCTGCTAAAAGAGATGCAGTTTTCGACGCATATTGATGTGGTGGGTTTATCTACTGCCAATATATCCAGGATGGTGTCTTCATTAAGCCAGTCCTCGTATTTGGAGTTGAAGTTCTGAATGGTTCGATTAGATTTCACCCATTTTGCCTTAATATTTGCATATATCAGATAAAAATTATTTTTTATAATTTCGCTTCTCTCAATATTTCCGTATAAGCTATCAAGTTCTTCCAAAGCAGCTTTCGTGAAAAAATTTGGTGTGGTTGACTTTCTAAACAGTTCAAATAATTTAAAATTGTTCAACGCCATGTTTTCAGTACTTAAATTGTTTAATGGTTTCAGTAATTGTTGCGCCAACTTTCAGTCGTAGACTAATCCAGGCATTATGCTTATTTTGCAATATATAGGCTTATGCTACCATGCCTAAAAACTTACCTGTTCCCTGCATACATATGGATTTAGGCTGAATAATGCATTTTGATATTATGCACGTGTCCAAATAAGATTTGTGCCTACCCGTAGGGACCATAAGCCAATATTGTTCTTGACCATTTGCAATATATAGGCTTATGCTACCATGCCTAAAAACTTACCTGTTCCCTGCATACATATGGATTTAGGCTGAATAATGCAATTTTGATATTATGCACGTGTCCAAATAAGATTTGTGCCTACCTGTAGGGACCATAAGTCAAAGTATTGTTTAAGTGAGGTACGTACCTGCTAATTTCAATGAGTAGTTTTTTTCAAACTATTAGATCAAACTACTGTCAGTCAAAACATATAAGGGATGGACGCCATACAATTTCTGCAACCATGTCTTTTTAACCTTTTTTACCTCTAGAAGCCAAACGTGCACGTACGGGCAGATAAAATTTTTGAATTATGTAAAGAAATAATCAATGAACAGGTTTTGCAAATATAGAAAAATATAGATTTTTTTATATTTTCCGTCAAAGTTGAAAAATAGTGAAAAAACGGATAGTTTTTAAATAGTGATTTACCAGGAGAAACACAAAGCAAACAGTTAATTTTTTTTATCATTATACATTTAATAAATACATCAATCAATACAAACAAAAAATAAGGCGATTCGTTACCTATTTTTCGTGATATTACACCTGAAATCGCAACAAATTTACTAAAAATTGTGTGTTTTTTTGAAAACCGAAAGTCGGTCAACTTTGAACGGCTATATCTTCTAAACTAAAAATGTGATATTATTAAGAGTGGCCGATTTGAAATCGTTGAAAAGTTTCCTATAACATGGGTTTATTCAAAACTTCGTCGGCGCTCATGAAAATTTTGATTTTTGCAACCTCGTTTGCTCTACGGGCGCTACTGTGCGACGGCAAATCGAATCGCACACTGGTTGGTTTTGTTTATTCTTTTATATATGATCACTTTTTATTTTACACTTATAAACTTACCTTTTATTTAAATTATGAAATGGAGGTTGAAAAAATGAAAAATGAATTGGATGAGGATCGCAAAGGATTGAAAAATAAGCACTGGGGATTCTGAAAAGAAATATTTTTATAAAAATACTTCAAGGACTCGGGGGGTTTAAATCCGATTTGAAGGACCAAAATGTTTTTCTTGAAATATTTCCTCGAAAATAATAAAACGAAAAACAAAACGGGGTTAATTTTTGGGGTTTTAAAAATTAAAGGGTTTTATTTATTGTATTTTGTTTGGGTTTTTTCTTCAGTACGTACCGTACGCTTTGGGTTTTACAGAGTAAGTAACGAGTATACATAAAAATAATAATAACATTGACACAAATAACAACAACTTTAACTTAGCAGAAACCAGTGAACAATAATTAGGCAACACTGTGCACGTAGACAGGGTTAGATTAATCAATTACAATTATATTTTGAGGTTTATATTAATATCAATACGTCATCTTTAGTTATTGTACACATTTTTATTGGCCTTAAATTCATCTGCATGAATTATATTAAATATTGCATTATTACTATCGATTGCAAATATCTTATTATTCATATTCTTCAATTGCTTCAAATAAAATGATAACTTCTCCATAAGAGTACCTAAGTGCCCTGGATTATCGCTACATCTAACATGTTTTTCATTTTTATTTATATCTTTTTCTATCATATATTTATACATCCTTTCAGTAGTTTCTATATTACTATTACTGGAACGAGATTTCTTCAAATACGAAACTGATTTCCATGAATTATCATCACGTCCAATGTGCACATAACTTTTTTATCATATTACTCTTATCTTTTTCTTTAGGCCTTTTTATATATATAAATTTTAAATTTGTTGCGCTCTTTATAACATTGATCGAAGTGCAGTCCCATATGTGGAGTTGATCCGACTCTTTATGCGATCCGCCTATAATATTATGTTGTGATGAATTTTTACTCCATACCTCTTGTTATTACCAGTGTTTTCTTCAGTTTTTATCATTTTGTGATGGTATCATATTTCTTAACATCTCAGAATCAATTTGTATTCTGGATAATACATCTGCATTCGTGTTATTTACCCTTGTTTTTTGTATATTATTTCAAATTATATTCAGATAGTTCCAGTCTTATTCTTGTTAGTTTTTATTTTAATGTTATAAATCCGATTGAAGATGTGTGGATGCTTTGCTTTTATTTAGTCAGTTGTTGATGATTATTAAATGTGGACGGCAGGCTCTGAGGTTGACTGTTGTTTGCGAGGTAAATTAGGATGCCAAGCGTATTTAGTAATGATGTATAACAAATTGTTGTATGATGATAGTTGTGGGTGTCAATTTTGTTTCGATGCTGGAGTATTTTTTGTGCGTTCAAAGAGGTTTGTAGGCTTGTTAGGTTTTTTACTTGTGCAATATACTTCTGTGTGTGTATTTAATTTAGTAATGGTTTTAACCGTTCTTCTTTACCAGCGGGTATCATGTTATGTACTTCTGAAATCTGAAAGTCAATTTGATCAAATTTGTTGTTTTACTGCTCCTTGGGTGACTTCATGATGTTTATTGTAGAATAATAATTGACGTCTGATTCTTTAGAAGCTTCAGAAGATGTGCTTCGTTTTCCTTAAGTTGTGCGATTGTTTGTGCCATGTCTTTTGCGTATTCAGAATCCAGTACACTGAATAGAGAATGCGCAATGTTCCCAACTAGATCTATAGCTGCTCATTTTTTCCTTTTCCCGGAAAGTAACATACTGTCCATGGTAATTTCAGCTTCAGTATATTCAAAATATTTTACCAGTTTAGTACATGTCGCTTTTTCTTGCATTTCCTTACATTAATGGTTAAGTGTCTTTGTTTCTTCCGAGAATATTGTTAACTCAGACTAAAATTCTTTTAAGTCATAGTATACCAATAGTTGCCATTCTGTAGGTGATATTACTGCTGATCCGATTTCTTCAAATTGTATGCCTAATTGCCTCCCGAATTTCTTGTTGTGCACTTGTGCGCCTTATATCAACGGAAATAGCATTATTGCTATCATGACGGTAAATATGTTGTGATTTATGGAGAGCCGCATTTTCCTTTTCTGAATATCGTTGTCATTGTTTGGAGCCGTCGTAAGTTCTTCTAATTCCAGTCTTTTTAACTGTATGGTTATTGTCGTGTGACCCTTGCTTAACGATTTTTTTTTACATCTGATACTAAAATAGATATCCTCTCATATATCTTGTTCATTAAAAAAAATTCATTCAAATTATGGTTTTTATTATTTTTGAAAGGTAAAAAAAAATATTTTTCTAAATATAATATAGTTATATACATGCTAAAATGCAAAAATTTAGATAATTATAATAAAATAATTCTTTAAAATTAATTTTTCTATACATATGTATTAAACTTTTTCAAGAATACTAAGTACGATCTTTTTATTTATTTATTTAAAGCCTTATACCTCCTACTTTACAATATCTCATCATCTTCATCGTCTCTTCTGCCATACATCTTTTTGTTAAAAAGTCTTCCATTGTTGGTTTTCGGTTCATACCTATGGTTTCTGTGTACGACGCTAAGTTTTTAAGCCTATATATGTTTTTTATTTTTTATTTATTTATTTATTGAATTGCTCCATACACAAGACTAAGAGTCTTATTTTGCAGTATGGAACTGAGAATATGTTAAACTTTAAATCATTAATTAATTAATAACTTATAACTAACTACAATTTTTATATAAGTAATCAAAAAACAATTTAATTTAAACAATAAAGAAAAAAATTAAGATAATTTAATTTAAATACTTAAAAAAGCATAAAACAATATATTTTAATAATCAAAAATTTAGATAATTTTAGATATTTTAATCTCAAGTAATTATGTTTCAAAGTGCTATGCTGAAAACAGTTTAAAAATATTTTCCCTGAATTTTCGTGCGTTACTTAAAAGTTTAATGCTATATGGTATAGAATTCCAGAGAGATACTGCGAATATGTAGAAATGCCACTCAGAAATTAAACTTTAATACCCGAACGATCTAATTCTTTTCCCTCTGCTTATGTCAGAAATACAAAGTTTACCTTACAAGTGCTCAGGTTTGTGGGTATATATTATATTATGTAAAAAAACTAAAACCGAGATGAAAACAAAGAAACACTAGAACGCCTTTTAAGTCCATACACGTACCGTACAATATTGTTAAGCGCAACGTTCAATTTCGCCTTACTAATCGTATCAGATTTAGCAAATAGCTTACAGCCATACAGTAACACTGGCATCAGATAAGTTTTAGCAAGAAGCATTCTTATTCTTAAAGGTGTCCAATGCTGGGCCCGCCAAAGAGTTCTAATCATTGAAAAGGTGCGACAACAAGAATAGATAATGTGGTGCGACCACGTAAGAGTGTCATTGAAAAATATTCCTAGATTCTTAGCAGATTTTACTATTTCAATCTGCTGATTATTTATAAATATATTAGGTATAATATTAAGTTTATTTAGTCGCCTTTGAATAACTATGCATTTAGATTTGTTTGGATTTATTTCCAAGCCATTTGTCGTTGCCCACGTCAAAATACGATGAAGTTGTTGATTAAGAGATAAAATACACTGGTCGATTAAGGCATTATTACAACTGGTATAAAGTTGAACGTCATACAGTGAGAATAATAGTGGTCCAACAATGGACCCCTGAGGTACCCCTCTTGTTACAGGCAGTGCCCTGGATTTCCGTATTCCAGTTTCAACATACTGATACCTGTTACCCAAGTATGTGGACAATAACTGAGTAGCAGTCGAAGAGAAATGTTTAAGTTTGTAACAGAGAATGTTATGATCCACAGTATCAAACGCTTTTGAATGATCCAAAAGTATTAAAAATGTAGTCTTGCCATCATCAAGTTTCGCCCTAATCTCCTCCGTAACATCAACTAACGCTCTTATGCAGCTGTTTTTCTTTCTGAACCCAGATTGACGATCTGTTAGTAAGTTATTGTTATCCAAAAAACAAGTCATTTGGTTATGCATAATACGTTCAAATACTTTGGAGAAAAATGGAAGAACGGCTATTGGTCTAAAATCGGAACCAGTTTTGGGTATTGGAACTATTTTAGCTATTTTCCAGTTCGAGGGAAAGTAACTTGTGGTTAATATTTTGTTAAAGAAAAATTTAATAATAGGAAAAATTTGAGGTAAAATAATCTTTAGAAACTTTGCATTAATCGCGTTCACTCCTATAGAGTTGGATTTTATAGACAATAGGCTAGATAAACCGTCACATTGGTCTACTGCAGCAAAAGAAAAAAAAGAGCTAGAATTGTTATTCGAATGGTTATTGGTAAAGGGTGGTTAAATTGTAAGGGCCGATGTTGAATGTGAACCACACCTAAACGCCAAGTTTTTTTCCGAATTTTATTTGACATATCTCTATTTCAGACTTACTCAATTTGAACCATGGAGAGATACACAATCCAACAACGTGTTAAAGTTATCCAGACTTATTATGAAAATGGATGATAAATTTCGAAGAAAATCATCTTCAGTGATGAGGCACATTTTCACCTCAGTGGATTTGTCGATAAGCAGAATTTCCGCATTTGGGTGAATAATAATCCAAGAGTGATTGTCGAAAAACCAATGCACCCACAAAGAGTGACTGTTTGGTGCGGTTTATGGGCTGGCGGCATCATCGGGCCGTATTTTTTCCAAAATGAGGCCGGTCAGGCAGTTACCGTGAATGGTGTTCGCTATCGTGAGATGATAACGAACTTTTTATGGCCCGAATTGGAAGATATGGATGTGGACGATATGTGGTTTCAGCAGGACGGTGCCACTTGCCACACAGCTAACGAAACAATGGCTCTTTTGCGCAACAAATTCAATGGCCGTGTTATCTCACGTAATGGCCATGTCAATTGGCCGCCAAGATCATGTGATTTGACACCGTTGGACTTTTTTCTTTGGGGTTATTTGAAAGAAAAGGTGTACGTCGATAAGCCAGCAACAATTCAAGAGCTAAAGGATGAGATAATTCGGCACATTAACGGCATAGAACCTCCATTATGTCTCAGGGTCATCGAAAATTTGGGCCATCGTATGGAGGTGTGCCGCCGTGGTCGCGGCGCCCATTTGGCCGATACTTTGTTCCACACCTAATTGAGTAATACCAATATATCATAATAAAATAAAATAACCATAATTTCCTAAATACATAGTTTGTGTTTTATTCAAAATCAACATCCTTGAAATTTAACCACCCTTTATAATAATTTTGATCTGCTTGCACAATAGGGATATTTAAAAACTTCTTATTGATTGCATCGGCATCAATTAGACATGGTTCTGGGTTCGTAGATTTACCGATACCAACTTCGCGTATCGTTTGCCATGTTCTTTTGGAGCCAATGGCCGAAGAAAATTTTTCAGCATAAAAAACAGATTTGGCCCTTTTAATCATTTTATTTGTTTTTCTTTTAGCAGTCAGATAATCCTCATGTAATGTTGTAGTTTTAAATCTTTTCCAACGTGCATACGCAAAATCTCTTTGATTCATATAATCTTTAATTTCATAAGAAATCCAGGGTTTTTGTTTATTACCAATGATTTTTGTCCTTATTGGTACAGTTAGATCAAACAGATAATTTAGGTTTTGTTCTAGAAAAAGGAGTTGGTCATCTACCGAATATAAAGAATAAAAAATATTCCAATTGATTTTAAGAAATTCATCCCCGAGTAATCTGAAATTAATATTCTTGAAATCTCGAAAAGTAGTTCTCTCAGCTGGTATTACAAGTTGGAAATTATAAATCATAGAAATTAGGTCATGTTTAGAGAAACATGACGCAGATAATTGATCATAGAGCAGTATATTAGTTTCATTACTCACGAGAAAAAAAATCCAAAAGTGTATTAGTAGTCGCAGTGAAGTGTGTAGGATTCAAAGTATTAGGTGATGTTAAACCAAGCGAGGCAAAGTCATCAGAAAAACTACTATCCACAAGAAGGTTTGAATTAAAATATCCTGCTATAATAACATCATCATACAAAGCCGTTTGCATTTCCAAGTTCCGAACAAACCGCCTGGTACAAAGATTCTTATTGGGTCTATAAATACTTCCTATAAGCACCTTCCTACCTTCATTGTTTACCTCGACAAATATATACTCAGTTAAATCTAAAGGTTCAGTATTATTGATGTCCTCAAAATCACAGTTTTCCCTAGATGTACACTTGACACTAAAAGATATACCCTTTTTTATGTAAATAGCAACACCGCCATATCCATCTTCTCTATCGACTCTGCGTAAATTATATCCATCCAATGAAACATAAGAGTCCGTAATTTCGGAATTAAACCATGTTTCTGATACACATTTAAAATCGATACCTGAGTTTTCGAAGATCAATCTAAATTCATCAATCTTTTTCCTTAAGCTTTGAGCATTAATATGACATATTTTAACACCTGTCTTTTGATTCGCAAGGACTCTTACCATATTCGCAACATTATCTCTGGATATAATTCTATGTGTATTGTTCATTGATTAATTTTAAAATTGGTGAAACAGTAACGCACGAAAAAAATATTTTGATAAGATAAAAGTAACTATTAATAAATACATTTTTAGTCAAATTATTAATTTGAAAAGAGATATTAAATTTGTATATACGAAAATATGAATGTTTAGGAATTGTAAATAAAATTTTAATAAGAAGTTTGATCAAACCTCTATGCGGGTTCTGGTTCTCGAAAAAAAACCTCCAGATATTCTATATCATCAACTCTTATTAGGTTGCTATCAGCAGTCTTTTTAACATATATGTACTTAAGAGATGCACAAGCACAAGAAATATTGCTTACAAGCAATTGCAATCAATTTAGAAAGTGTGTGTATATTACTCTCTCATTACAAAACACATACTTCCAAAAACAATTGTTTTGCTTTACAATCAAAATATAAAAGAATAGAACAAAACTGCACTAGAACAATGCTGAACTAGAATAAAGCTGAATTAGAACAAAGATGAAGTAGAACATTAAAACAGAAATAGAACATTCCAAGCATGTTTGAATGTTTTGAAAAAGCTTAAAAAAGTTTATAGTTAATATTAATTTTTATTTGCAAAAATTTATTGTTTATTATTTACATACATACATATATATGAAGGTACTTAGGTCTAATATTTAAATAAAATTAAGAAGAATTCATTCTTTTTATAGAAATAAAAAATAAAAACATATGTAATTCATATAATGGTGTGTTTTGCTGCACTCGATGCTTTTACTATAATTTACCGTTTCTTTATTTCATTGTCTGTTTTTGTGTTGATATTCTGTTTGTTTTGATAATACAAGCACTAACAAAGCAGAAGAGAAAAACTTTTCAAGTTATGCTTGTTTTGTTTTGGTGGGAGTAATGTGTTTTTTATGTTTGTTTTGCTATGTATGTCTACAATGAAATAATATGATTGATAGTTGTGTGAAGTACAACACAGAACATTAAGAATATTTTGCGCAGCCCTTTAACATATACCAAACCACGCATACTAAAGGCACTGTGAAGGCGATTTTCCTTTTTTAGTTTAGTTGCTGCACGTAGAATAGTAAAATTGTACTGCGTCAGATTTTCATTAACAAAAAATCTATTATTTGAAGATTCTCCGAGGTGTTTTAAGCAAAAATTAAAGCCTTTATTTAGTTTACGGTAGTAAGCAAATGATTTTAGGAAGTAGTTTTTATCATATGGGGACCACATCTTAACAATTATTACCGCATCTTTGGAGTTATTTTTCTTTTTATTATTTGCGTTTTGCAGTCGATACATAGTTTTTACAGCAGGGACAGATATATTTATTGTATTGCAATTTTTTTCAAATATTAAAAATAGATTCCTTATAAGGAAAATGATTCCTTATAAGGAATTTCATTTAAACGTAATTCGCAGGCAACATTTTTATTTTCCTGCAGCTTTAGTTTTGTTGTTAAGCTGTTTATTTCAATTTGCATACTTTTAACTTTATCCGCGACTGTTTCTAATTGCTGAACTCTTTCGGTAACATTTTTTAGTTCAGTTTTTATAATATTAAAACTCTTATCAAACATATTAAAGAGCTCTGTTTTGCACTCAGTTAATTTTTTGTTGATCATTGTCTCTATCTCTGTATCAATAATCAATCAATAATATTTAAAGATTTAAAAGGGGAATCTACGTTTGACAACCGCGGACTCTTACGTACACTGCCGATTGAAGAGTTTAGAGGTTGCGGGTTCGATTCCCGCCAGAGACTCTGGTTTCTTTCCTGCAGACAAGCATAAAGCTTCGCGGGATTAGCTTAGGAAATTAAAAAAAAAAAAAATAATCATCTCTTAAACGTTTTTGCGCGGGATTATTTAAAATAGTTGTTATTGTTGTAGGGTTAAATTCAAGAGCATTAAACTCTTCATTATTGAAAATTTCTTCTTGTGTTATATTTATTTCTTCTGCTGAGCTCATTTCTTGTGTGCTGTTAAGTTTGTTTGTATTTAATTTTTTGTTATTGTTGTTTGTATTTTTTCGTTTGCTTCGTCTTTTTTTTTTAAATTTTAATATTTGGCTTTTTAAAATGTTATACAAGATAACAATTATTGGCAGGATCTAAATTGGGCAGGATCAAAACTTGGAAGGATCGAAAAAAAAAAATAAATTAATTTTAACAAATAAAAGACCTTAAATTACATACAGTGTAGTACGTAAGTATACGTACATTACACTATACTATTTAGTGATTTTCAAACTAGGAACGTATTTTTGTTATCTTTTATCACAAAAGGACTTAAAAACGGTTTTTACGACTGCTATTTAATTACGATATTTTATTATTTGGTCCAACAAATTAATGAATATAGACTGTTTACTCACTCTTATTACAAGGGTGACTTTACATTATTTTAATGTTATTTTAATGTTTTACATTGTATGAGTCGAAAGTATAATGATTGAGGTGTAATTCCACACCAGAAATAAAGTTTAAATAGATTGATCCGATTAATGGATTCTAATATTAACTTCCGGTAAATTAATTTGACACGTTTAACTCCGGTAAATCTTATTTTGATGTCCAGATCCTTAATTATGATCCGAAGTCCTTCCAATTATAATGATGCTAGTAATCTTTCTTTAGAGACCAACAAAATTTCGTTTCCTATTCGGTACCAACACGAAACCACAAATAAAACAATACTCATAATCAGGACAAGTTTAGAATGTCTGGCAAAATAGCACGAAAAAGTATAAAAAAAAGGCACGAAAAATGGCAATACTGGCAAAAATAAACACGTTGTTTTTTCAGAAACATATATTTTATTAAGCTTTGATTGTATAGTACAATAGCATGTTTCTTAAAATTATTAAAAATTAATAGTCTCCTGTTATCGCATAAATCAGTTCTTGTAAAGTGTGTAATATCAACACCTATACACGACAATATGAGCGAAGTTGTCTTGTATGCTGTCCTTTGTCAAAGTGTATCCACGACAACATGACCGACATTTTGTTGTACAGTGTCCTTTATCAACTTCTAAACACGAAAATATAAGCGACATTATCTTGTTAGCTGTCTTCTAAACAAACAAAAATAATTTGTTCCCAACTAAAAACAAAATTAACTGTAAATTAATGATTATCTTAAAAAACAACTAAAGCAAATTGAAGAAAATCAGTCAGTCAAGTCTGAGAACTCAAAGACTAAAGTATGATTTTAAAAATATCGTTGTGCTATTGTATATTTTTATTTATTCGTTTAGGTTTACAGGCGACATTGTCGTGTAAGCTGTAACTCCTGTAGCTTCATCGACATTGTCTTATACGCATTCGTTGACAAAAATATGAACGACAATATCGTTCATGTGGTCATCAATGACTATATGGGTGACAATGTGGTCATCAATGTCATCGACGATTTGCACTAGTTGTCCCTTACGTGTCGTGCAGGAATTAACATTGTCGTGTACCAATCATTGATGATTTGTGCACGACATAGCCAACTGGGCAGTTGGCCACGTTTTAAGACGTCCTCGAAGACGGATGCACGACAATGTTAATTCCTGCACGGCATGTGAGGGACAGCGATAACAAATCGTCAACGACATTTTCGAACAAGTTTCGCGTAAATCGTGCACGGCACAAAAAAAGACAATGTCGCTGTTCTTGTCGTTCATTCGATCGAAAGATTACGTAGACGACAATGCCTCCTACTTTGTCGTCAACGACTACATGGATGACAATGTCGTCTATTTTGACGTCCATTACAAAAATTATTAGATGGTTATCTATTTCAGACAGTTTTTTTAGTATTGTTGAAATTTTAATTTCTGTTACATGTTTTATATTCGACTCTTATAAGCAATCCTAAAGTTGACAGTGAAGTATTAAACTGTATGTAATCCATTTTCCAGCCCTTAAATAACTTCATCAGCATTTTTCGGTGCTACTGGTTAGAGGTAGTTGGTTAATTTTATGTAAGTATTTAAATCAACAATTAAAAAAAAAAATGTCAGAATTTTAAGAAAACCAAGCAAGTGATTGAATTCAAGAAAACTTTGTCGTTAAAAGCTTTTATAGCATTGATGACGAAAACTTAAGTAACAAAAAGTGTATTTTGTCGTGCTTAAAATCATATTTACGACTATTTTGGAGACATTTTTTTAAATTTGTTTTGAATAATACTTTATTAAGGACAACGAAAGTGACAATTGCATGCATTTTGTCTTGTTTTAAACCACTTTGTCGACAAAATGCATTCAATTGTCCATTACGTTGTCCTCCACTAAAAAAGAAAAATTAAAAACTGTAAATTTGTACGTAATTTAAAATAAACATTTCTTGATATTTTGCTTTTATTATAATTATTTTTTTTTTTGATATTGAAATAAAAAAAAAAAAAAATTTTAAGAAACGCTTTTCTTTACCTTAATATATTGATCAGTTGTGAACACAGAATAAATATGAATACCAAAAAAATCGACTAAAAGTCAAAAAATAACAACATTTCAAACAACATAAACTTTTAAATCAAAATGGAAAACAACTCACACATCCCTTAAAGAAAAGCGTGGGGCGCCCATACCAACCTTAACTTAAAAAAAAACATGACTGCCGTGAGTACATTTTAATATTTCAGACCGAAAGAAATACAACCCATCATGTTTAAAGCTACCAATTTTCAATAATTGAGCATTTTGTTTCATAACAACGCGCCCCACGCTTTTCTTTAAGGGATGTGTGAGTTGTTTTCCATTTTGATTTAAAAGTTTATGTTGTTTGAAATGTTGTTATTTTTTGACTTTTAGTCGATTTTTTTGGTATTCATATTTATTCTGTGTTCACAACTGATCAATATATTAAGGTAAAGAAAAGCGTTTCTTAAAATTTTTTTATTTTTTTATTTTTTACTTTTTAGTAACGAATAGCTTTAATTAATACATTACAATTTACATTTACATTTACGAAAATAGTTTAAAATTTAAATGAAAATATTTTTAATATTTAGGGGTAAAAACTGCAGTAAGTAAGGAATTCATTAGAAAATTTTTTTTTAGCCAGGATGAAATCTACGGGGGGCAGAATTTTTTTTGTAAAATGCTTTTTTTAGCCGCCTTTTACTTAACGCAAATGGATGCAAGATTTGATGCTGCGAAGTGAATGTAAAGAAAAGCATTTCACAAAAAAAAATGCTGCCCCCCTAGATTTAATCCTAGCTACGCTCATGTATTCGTGTATTGTCATCGGAAATATGTATGCCTGCAAAGTTTCATCCATTTGCATTGAGTAGAAGGCAGTCAAAAAAGCATTTTGTCAAAACAAATTTGTTGCCACCCCTAGATTTTTTCCTGGCTACGCCCATGTATTCGTGTATTACCATCGGGAGTATGAATGCCTGCAAAGTTTTATGCATTTGCATTGAGTAGAAGGCAGTCAAAAAAGCATTTTATCAAAAAAAAAAATTTGCTTCCCCCCCTAGACTTTATCCTGGTGAATGCCTGCAAAGTTTTATCCATTTGCATTGAGTAGAAGGCAGTCAAAAAAGCATTTTACCAAAAAAAATTTTGCCCCCCCCCTAAATTTTATCCTGGCTACGCCCATGTATTCATGTATTGTCATCGGGAATATGTATGTCTGGAAAGTTTCATCCATCTGCATTGAGTAAAAGGCGGTTAAATTAACGTTACAAGATTTGATTTTCCGAAGTGAAGCTAAAGAAAAGGTTTTAACCCCCCTCCCCTAAATTTTATCCTGGCTACGCCCATGGATTCATGTATTGTCATCGGGAATATGTATGCGTGCAAAGTTTCATCCATCTGCATTAAGTAAAAGGCAGTTAAATTAACGTATCAAGATTGATTTTCCAAAGTGAAGCTAACAAAAAGCATTTAAAAAAATTGTGGCCCCCCCTTGATTTTATCCTGGCTACGCCCATGAATTCGTGTATTGTTATCGGGAATATGTATGCCTGCAAAGTTTCATCCATTTGCTTTGAGTAAAAGGCTGTCAAAAAAGGATTTTACAAAAAAAAAAAATTTTGCCTCCCTAGATTTTATCCTGGCTACGCCCATGTATTCGTGTATTGCATCGGGAATATGTATGCCTGCAAAGTTTCATCCATTTGCATTGAGTATAAGGCGGTTAAATTAACGTTACAAGATTTGATTTTCCGAAGTGAAGCTAAAGAAAAGGTTTTAAAAATTGTGGCCCCCCCTTGATTTTATCCTGGCTACGCCCATGAATTCGTGTATTGTTATCGGGAATATGTATGCCTGCAAAGTTTCATCCATTTGCTTTGAGTAAAAGGCTGTCAAAAAAGCATTTTACTAAAAAAAAATTTTGCCCCCCCTAGATTTTATCCTGGCTACGCCCATGTATTCGTGTATTGTCATCGGGAATATGTATGCCTGCAAAGTTTCATCCATTTGCATTGAGTATAAGGCGGTTAAATTAACGTTACAAGATTTGATTTTCCGAAGTGAAGCTAAAGAAAAGGTTTTAAAAAAAAAATAATTAAAAAAGTAAATAATCCTGCCTGTTAAAAACGTTTTTTTGCTCACCTGTAGCACAAAGTATACAGAGATGTCACGAGACGGAAGATTTTGCGTTTTTTTTTTGTCTCTTTTTAAGAAAGCTGCCCTGTTTCATTTCTCTTTGCATCATCTTTTATGCCGCAATACAATGAACACAAATTTATTTAGTTGATATTTATTTGCAAAGCTTTTGTAAAAATTAACTTTTTAGTTCACCACAACACGAGTAAATAATATTTAAGTAAGTAAATAACATTATAAAACAAGAAAATATTAATAAATACATTTTTTTTGCACAAAACACAACGTTTGTTGAACTAATGCATTTTTTTTTTAACGTGGTCTGTGTTTTCTTGTTTTTGTTTTGATCATGCCATTTGTGTTGAACGTTGCGGCCTGTTTTTACACCTTGCCACTTCACTACCAAAAAAGCTTTCTGTCTCGTTCTTCGAAAGCTGCCCTCGCAACTGACTTGGGCCTTTTTCACACGTCACTTTTTTCATCTCTGTATACTTTGTGCCTGTAGTGCGATTCCCTAACTTTTAATACTTTAAAAAGTGTTAACTTAAACCACACATTTTGATGTTTGCACTAGTTACTATGTGATTCACTTACTTTTTTCTAACCATGTTTTATATTTTCTCTATTCAAATTGATATACTGTGGCAACTCTGCCAAGAGAAACATCAAAATAGGAGAAAATAACAAAAACGAATAAAAAAAAAACAAAACAAAAACCTCTTTATTTATAGATTTTAAATGATATTGTGCAAACTGCGTAAAACATTACTAATTTTTATTATTTTATTAATTTTTTTATTTTATTAATTTAATTTGATTTAAATAAAATTTTTAATTTTATTTGAGTCAACTGGGTGGTCTTATGATAAATAAATAAGAAGCTCCATGGAAAATTGGTGTGTGACAAGAAGTGTATAAATTGTAGGCTAAATACTTCCAAGCAATACTATTCATCGACTTTAAAGGTGGATTTAACCACACCAAAAATGTTGGTGTTAATAAACCACAATTTGTTTTGTTAAAAATAACAACTGACTGAAACACCTGGCTTTAAACAAGAGCAAATGTCGTTAAAAGTGTTAGTGAATAGCAAAATGGATAATTTTGTAGTTAACATTTTAAAACGAAACAATTGTGGTTTAAAAAGCATAGTGAATCGCACTACTGAAAAATAATTACAGTATTCCACGGATAATTACCTCGCCAATATTTTTGGGTAATTATGCGGGGAATGCATTTAAACGAATACACTTAACTACCTCGTTGAAGTAATTATAAGAATACGTTTAACTACCTCCTTGAGGTATTTAAGCGAATACGTTTAAAAATCATTACAGATAAAAATTAAGACAGAAAATCCCATTGCTTTTTATTGCTATCTCTTTAGATTTAGCTGGTACATTTAAAAATTAATGTACCAGCTTAATTTTTATCTGTAATGATTTTTGAGATGCCCTGTCATATCCCACTAACAAAAGCGTACTCAAACACACAAACTTATGATCAGGGAAACCGTAAAAATGCAATTGCATGGTTTTTCTTGTGCGACCAATTAAGGCAGAAACAATAAATTTGTCCTAAATAGTTTATAATTATATAGTTTCCTATATGCAGGCTTTCAAGGTCATTTATCCGTTTTAGAGCTTTTTATGAATTTTGGTTTCACTGCATTTGTAAATAATTTTCATATTATAGCTATTGCTGCATTATTATTGCACACATATTTCACGTTTTTGAAGCATATTTTAATACATTTTCCGCAAATAAAAAAAAAATTGCTTAAAATTCTGGTTAAAAGATGAATATTATGTTATTTAATTTCGTCATCTACATTTAATTTTCACTCTACAATTGTAAGCCAAAGCAAGTTTTCGTTGATGATAAATGTTATTCCAAACTGTTAAGTCAAGAAAAAAGCCATTATATAAACTTATGCGGATATCTAAACGCCTCGTTTAGTAAACCCATCGAATCAGAAACACTTTTTAAAGTGATCTTTTCGTGACCGTCCGTCCATCTGGCTGGTTGTCTGTCCATGTAAACCTTGTGCGGAAAGTAAATATAGCAGTTTTTAGATAATTTGATAAAATTTGGTAAATACGTTTTAACTGGCATAAGAACGAAACCTATGTTAATTGTGAGAATCGGTCTTTAGTATCACATAGTCCCCATGCAAACTTCTTTTTGTATGTCCATAAACCATTTAATCACGTTCGTATAAAGGTTAAATTTGGCTCAGATTTAAACATACAGCTTCCATGGATAGTGATACTTTATAAATTGAATGTATTTAACTCAACAATTTATAAAGTATTACTATCCAGTATGACACAAAGAATGCTGACGAAGGCCGTAGCGGGCCAGAAAATGCATTACATTCTGCTGGTGTCTAATAATTGTAAATTTTTCTGTACATACAATATACTTCATTGCTATCCTAAAGGCTAAGGTAAAATGTACCAAGAAAATACAATATAATAGTCTGGTAGTGTATAAAAAGCCATTCCTAAATATTTAAGGAATAGAACTATTACAAAAAGCTTTATAAAATACATAACTGAAATTTAGCTCATAGAATAAATTCGAAAAATAAAAAATGTTGAATATCATATTTTTTTAATTTTTAGTGCATTGTGGATTTTTGTTTTTGTTTTTTTTTTATTTTTGTTTGAACAATTAAAGAAAATAACGGGGATTTAAAACTTAAGGTAAATAAGCGTAAACGGCATTTAAGCGTGGGATAATTAACCGGGTTATACTGTATAACGTTATTTATGGCTGTGCTCCAATTGTGAAATTGGACATACGTGAATTAATGGGCCAAGAAGCACAAACAAATTAATGTTCCTGCTGACTACATTGCCATATGTTAAGTTCAGAACCCATTTCCTAATTGATCAAAAGCCTAATGGAGGTCTGACTGTCTCTACACAGCCAAAACCTCCTATTTTCGAGACCAGTCTCCCAAACTCATCCGCCATTTTATTAGCGGTGAAGTTGCAGTGACCAGGTACCTAGCATACACTCACTACATACTCATGTAGTATTTCCCTTAGAGCTCTTCTACAATCATTTACTAGCTTGAAATTCACTAGTTGGAATTCACAGCCCATCAAAGCCCTTAAAGCTGACCACATATATGGTGACCGTCCAGCCCCAGCAATGTTACCTTTTAACAGTTCTACGGCCTTCAACATCCCTAGAACCTCCGCCAAAAATATACTGCAGTCGTCAGGAAGCCTAATTGACCTTTTAGTATATATTTCCTCTTAAGACTCATTTTTATTTTTAATGTACTTAATACGAAACTTTTTATTAAAACTGTTCTTATCATATATGCAACGTATTGTTGCCATTTTCAATTTCTAATGTTAATTTTGTTTATTTCCATTGTGAAAATTTTTATATTACATATTAATTGACACTCTTTACCCCTTCACATTAAACGTTACTAATGATTTAGGATATCAACCAATTATTTTTTATATATATTTATTTATTTTTTTTCTATGGATTAATCCTTACAGACATTTAAAATTACACTTAAATAAAATAGACTATATCTAACATTTGATTACATTACATAAATTTTATCATCAATTAAGAAAAGCAATTATTAATCTACTTATTGACTTTGGATCCAATGAATAATCAATAAATCTATATAATTGATTGAAAGTGTTACTCATTCTTCTAAGAGGGTCAGCATCACCACCATCAGCTCTAAAGAATTTAATGGATAATGGTATGAAATTTCGAGGGTCGTTGAGGAATATTATATGAAATCTCATTAATTTAAAATCCAGCGCAGATATCACCATTAATAATGTTCAGAATAAACGATGCATTCAGCATTGTTCTACGACTTTTTAAAGTAGGGAGCTTTATCAGAGCCAGTCGAGATGTGTATGAGGGCAAGGTAAGTGGGTTAAAGTGTAATCCGCGAAGACAGAAGAGCAGAAATTGTTTCTGTACAGATTCAATTAAATTTTAATAAGTTTAGTAAAGCCCTTATGACACTACATTTTTAATGCATTGTTCAAGTTTTGGTGAACTATTTTACGTGCGAATGTTGAGGAATTATTTGTTTATTGATTGTAATAGGGGGGCAAGTTTCCCGGCGCAATGTAAATGTTATATGTAAGCATTTTTGCTCATTGACCATTATCCTCCATTGTCTTAACCATATTTCTAGTTGAAATATGTGATCCTGTAAGTAACGAGATGCTTCATAACGGTTTTCGTGGACGCTTAGAAAAGCTGTATCATCTGCAAATGTTGAAGTTTGTGTATAGTTGCTTGTTGGCATGTCCGAAGTATAAATTAAGTATAATAGGGGGCCCAGGATGCTGCCTTGTGGGACTCCAGCGTCAATGGGCTGAGGTGAACTTAAGAAAATTCCTTCTTTAATAATAAATTGACGACCGACTAAGTAGCTTTCTAGCAGCTTGTGTGTGTTTGCTGGTAAATTTTGCTTCAATTTATGTAATAAGCCTTCATGCCAGACTTTATCAAAAGCTTGCGAAACATCGATAAAGAGTGCTGAGCAATATTTCTTTTCTTTAAATGCTTTTCTTATGACATTTACTATTCGATGAGTCTGTTCGATTGTGCTGTGTTTTCTTCGAAATCCGAACTGATGGTTTGGAATACATCTATTTTCACTTAAAATCGGTTTTAATTTTGAAACTAATAATTTCTCAAACAGCTTTGACATATTTGATAATAAGCTAATAGGCCTATAAGACTCAACTTTTGTATGGTCTTTACCTGGCTTTGGTATCATGGTAACTAAGGAAACCTTCCATTTTTGAGGATAGTATTCAAGGCGTAAAATAGCATTAAAAATAAAAAGAATAATTTTCTTTGCTATGCGAGGTAGCTCTAAAAGCATTTTATTACTGATCTTATCAATACCAGGTGCCTTCTTAGTGTTTAAGTCACAAATAGCCTTTTCGATTTCTCTTATCTCAAATCTGAAGGGTATAGCTGCTCTAGCGGCAACAGGTGGTAACTCGACCGCAATATTGTGAGATATATTTGGTGTAAATACGTTTTTTAAATGATCGACAAACAGGTTTCCTTTTTCAACATCATTTCTTGCCCAACTTCCATTTAAGTTTCTTAATGGTGGCTTAGAGACAACTGGCCTTTTGAGATTTCTAGCTGCACGCCACAATGAGTAGTCTGATTGTGGAGTTGCATCAAGTTCCTGGAGATATTTTTCCAGTGAAGCCGTTTTCTGAGTCTGCAGTAACATTCTCAGCCTTTTTGTACAGTCTTTTAGTAATTACTAAAAGACTGTAAAAGACTGTTCTTAAGTTGAGGGGATCTGTGCAATTGCCACTCTCTACGAGCTCTCCTTTTTTCAGACAAAAGACGCTCGACATCTGAGGAATATATATTATTATTTTTGGTTTTTTTGGGGGCAATACTGGAATGTTGAACAGCTAGTTTTAGAAAACTGTCAAAATTGACAATAGAGCGATCTATATACTCCGGTGTGCTAAGCGGAATATTTTCTGTGCAATGGGTACTGAGATATTTTTTATATTTTAACCAATTTATATGTGTAGCTGTCGTCGCTATGTATCCAGAGGGAGATTCAATTCTATTGGTGTTTATTATAGTAACTATTGTAGGTGTGTGATCAGAGGATAATTCTAAGGAAGCTTCAACGTGAATCTGGACTTTTTGCGCATCAGCAGGCCAATATGTTGGTTGGCCACTCGCGCCAACATTTAAATTCATTTTAGAGATTGTATTAAACAAAACACGACCCTTTGGTGTTATTAGTCGTGACCCCAGAAGGTATGTTTAGCGTTATAATCGCCAGCAGCCAGGAAACAGGGCCCCAATGACTTATAATATTTATAATATTGGCTTTCTGATATTGAAAATCTAGGTGGTGAATATTAAGATGAAATTACTATGTTTCGATTTATCTCTTCAAATATAATGTAATACAAAAATTTACCAAGTGCAAAGAGTTAAGCTGTATTAAGATAAATGGCAAACTGTCAAAATTTTACCAAAGTTATCGATAAAAAATGAATTTATGTCAAAAAAAATGTAAAATTGTTTAACTTAAATTTGACATTTCAAGCTTGAAATATGAAAAGTGTTGCTGAATCAGCGGTTTATGGGCAAATTCAGCGATTTACCGCTTTTTGTTTTTAGGTTTCTCATAAACAAAAAGTTGGCATCATTTAATAAAATAAACAAAACAGGGATGGCTAAGTTGTTTCACTTGTACTTTTTTGTTGATACTTTTTAAACAAAGATTTATAATACCCTTTTGTGGTGTTTTTTATGAACATAAATAAAATTAATTTCAACTAAAAAAATCTTTTAGTACAATTAGGGTAAAAAAGTACAATTTTTAAAGGTTGTTGGTACAATTTTAAAAATTCCCAACGCCATCCCTGAAACAAAACCATAACAAGAGAAAAAAAAAACTAAAAAACTTTGTTTACATTTTTTATAGTTTGCTCTTTCTAACATTTACTGTTTCTTTCTATCAATTCTATATCAATTAATGAATAAAAAATGTAGTGTCATAAGGGCTTAAATGGGGTCCCATATAATCGATCCATATTCAATAATCGGCCTTACAAGTGCTTTATTTATCATAAACGTAATATGCGAATTAAAGCTAAGTATAGGGTCAAGTAGTATTCCAAGGTCAAGGAAGTTTTCAACTGTATCAACTTGAATACTACCTAGGACGTTATATACTTAAGCTAGATTATTTCTTCAAAAACGCATTAGTTTACACTTCTTTAAATTAAGCTCCATTAAGTTTGCTTTACACCATTCATCTTGTAGACGTTGGTGATCTAACACATGGTTGTAAGTTAAAAATATCTTAACATCGTCAGCATACAGCAGAACATTTGAAAACTTTATAACTAAATAAATCGTAAATCGTTTATAAAAAGCAAGAATAATATAGGTCCAAGGCACATTTATTTTTTTAGAATAATATAGGTCCACGGCACATTTATTTTTTTAGAAAACGTTTTATTAAAAAGGATAGTTTGGACCCTATTCGATAAATAAGAGTATATCCACGTTAAGGTAAGATCTGTAAACCCCTTTATTTGAAGCTTTTTTACCAATTAATTGGGAAATAAAGCCTTCGGCCGGGCGCAATGATTTCCTCCTCTATGGTATAACAAAGACCGGCTTCGCTTACTGAAGCTTCTCTGCATAGCCGGCCTTCGGCCGGGCGCAAGGATTTTCTACTCTATGGAATAACAAACCAATTACACTGTTATGGCGTTATTTCCACTTTGGTTACTGAACGATTATGGTGTTATTGCACTTGGGTGGTGCTAATTAAGCCATATGGCTTTAATTCTCAATTCATATGGCTTTATTTCCTATGGCTTTATTGCACGGCGCCGTACAAATATAATGTAATACAAAAATTTACCAAGTGCAGAGAGTTAAGCTGTATTAAGATAAATGGCAAACCGTCAAAAATTTTACTAAAGTCATCGATAAAAAATGAAGTTATGTCAAAAAAAAATGTAAAATTGTTTAACTTAAAATTGACATTTCAAGCTTGAAATATTAAAAATGTTGCTGAATCTGCGGTTTATGGGCAAATTCAGCGATTTACCGCTTTTTGTTTTTAGGTTTCTCTTAAACAAAAAGTTGGCAACATATAATAAAATAAACAAAACAGGGATGTCTAAGTTGTTTCAATTGTACATTTTTGTTGATACTTTTTAAACCAAGATTTATAATACCTTTTTGTGGTGTTTTTTATGAACATAAATAAAATTAATTTCAACTAAAAAAAATCTTTTAGTACAATTAAGGTAAAAAAGTACAATTTTTAAAGGTTGTTGCTACAATTTTAAAAATTCTTAACGCCATCCCTGAAACAAAACCATAACAAGAGAAAAAAAACTAAAAACTTTGTTTACATTTTTTTATAGTTCGCTCTTTCTAACATTATGTGCGTTCGTTTACTTTTCCAGTAAAATCCAGTAGCTGAGTAATATGAAAATTTTACAAATTTATGTGTACGCGAACGCATTTCAGTAAAATCCAGTACAAATTTGTACAAATTTTGGGGTAAACGAACGCAGCTATTTACTGTTTCTTTCTATCAATTCTATATCAATTAATGAATAAAAAATGTAGTGTCATAAGGGCCAATGCGAATTCATACAAGGTGGTCTTATTTGGAAAACGGATACAACACTGTAAACTACTTTAACGTTGCGTCAAAATAATACAACACTGTAGTAAACTAATTAGCTGTACACTAACATACAAGGATGTAAATATAAATGTCAACAAAAGTAACAGCATATCATTTTGACACGAGGTTAGTTTTCAGCTGTTGCTACGTAGCAAGCCAAGACCACCTTGTATGAATTCGCCTTGATAAGGGCTTTATACAGGTTGCATCACATGGTTCATTTTAATTAAATTTCATCACTGTAGGATAACAAGTTGTTCTTTTTTGAATTTATAAAGTTGTAGATTGATTTCGGACCACATTTTATATTATTTTATTTAAGTAAAGTGCATAGCATAACTTATTTGTTCTTGTATATTCAGCTCGACTTACAGCATATCTTGAATAATCAACAGAAGATCCAGAACGTTTGAATATTTTCTAGCATTTATTTTTATTATTTTTAGCCCGAGATAATTGCCCATTATTCCAAGGTGAGCCTGATTCAGATTTCATTCTATATTTTGGAATACATAAATCCATAAAATAAAAAGTTTATTTTATGTGTATGTGTATTTTTTTAGAAGGAAATGCTAAAATGCTATTCCAGTCTACATTTACGATTAATTCATTTAGTGCATTGTAGTTTGTTTGTTTAAATGCAAAAACTTTTTCGTGTATGGTAGGCAGTATATAATTGTGTTCCAATGGGAGGTTTATGATTAACTCAATAGCAGGATAAAATCGATCTTCAGAAGTAGTTACAGGAATTGTGCGTTTAACAACATTTTTATCAGTTACCAAAATTAAATCAAGAATTTTCGAAAAATCATTTATTACTCCGTTTATTTGAAAAAGACCCATGTCCTGTAAGATGTTGATAAAATCCTTTGAATCGTCACTAAGTTTAATCGGAACGTAATATTTGTCCTGTGGCACAAATTTTCAAGATAATGAAGGTAAATTAAAGTCACCCATAACTATAAGGGTATCCAATTCCTTAGAAAATTGAGCAATATATTTAATAGCTTCCGCGTGTTGAATGTAAAGAGACTGCGGGTAGGATGGAGGATTATACGAACATGTTACCATGAACCTTTTATGCTTTAGCTTGCTAACAACAGCGATGAATTCAATATCCAGCAATGAATCATGCATTAAACACATTCGAGACAGCATGCTACACGAATACAATACTACAAATGCTGCTGGCTGAAATTTTAGTCGTGTAGTCAGCTACTGAATTATGTTGAAGACGGCAGCTACAATTGAAAAAATACAAACAGCTGTTTTTGTTTACTATGTCTTTTTTTATTTCAGTGGTGCCACTATCATTTTTTTTTTTACTTTTATAAAATGGAAAAACATGCATAATTGCAGACTCTTATACAAACTTAATTTAAGATTATCAACAAATGAACTTATTAAAAAAAAAATTAAAATATTTTAATTTTGTTGTTTTTGTAACTAATAAACAATATAATTTTAACGGCAGATTAAACAAAAAATACATATAAAATGCTTTTAAAATAAGAAAATTTGTTCCTTCAACACACGTGGTATAGTTCGTAAAAGTTTCAGAACACTTTGGGTGCGTACGTAAATGCATTATGTATCACTGCTGCAGTGATGCAAAATGTTGTTGCTGATGCGTGATAACCAGTTGCAGCTGTGTTGCTAATACTTTGAACAACAGCTGTACAAAGTTTGAATTTTTGAAATTTCAAAAGTTTAATAAGCAAACATTTAATAATAATAAAAATGCTTTTTACAATAAAGATGACAAATTTAATTGAAAATATTGAACCAAAAACTAACAGTTTTCTTATTAATGACGATTATGCTAAGTTCACACTTAGGTTTTTAAACGCGTTTAAGCAAAATTAGCTAATCAAAGCCGTTCACATTACATTTGAGATGATTAAGATGACAGATGTTTAAGAAAAAAACACAACAAACAAATTTTTTTTCTTTAAAGTATTAGAAATGGTTAAAAACACTTTTATAAAGTTATTAGAAGATTATTTTAATCATTTTAATGATGAAATTGTGAGAATTTATGAATTATTTAAGGAAAAAAATAAAAACATTAAGCAGAAATCTTGGCCGGTTGTACACGATCATGTTGGCGGTTCTACATTTGAGGTATTTTCAGTTGGTTCTATGTGATTTATGAAGTTGTAATCATGCCAATTTGAAGTGATTAACAAATCACTTCAATGTATGGGTAATCATCTCGATTTTGAAGTGATTAGAGCTTAATCACGTTCGAACTGCTTAAATGCGCTTAAGAAGCCAAATGTGAACATACTATTAAACGATTTCTTTTTTGTCAAAAGTTATTGCTTCAGAAAATTAACTGAAGCAATAATTGCCAAACTTTTGACATATGAGAGTGATGCCAAGTTTCTTACAAGTGATGCTTTTAAGAGACATTAAACTTTATTCATCCCAATTATGAATAAAAATTCCCCGGGAGTTTTCTCCCTTCTCTCATTTTTCCTATGTTAATTCAATTCTAAAAGTAAGAAAAGGGAAAAAACTCCAGGGGAATTTTATTCATGATTGGGCTGATTGAATTATTGTAATATGTACATAAATAATAAGTGTTCTGCAACCCCGAAAAACCGCAATTCAGAAAAACTTTATTAAGCAAATATCTTAGGGTTTAATAATTATTGTTATATCGACATGATTTAAAGATAAAGCCAATTTTGTAAAAAAAAAGTCAGCCACGGAGTATAAATATATAAAATTGGCTCTTAATTGGTTAATCGGTATGCCATAAACGCCATGTGGAACACACTTTAAAGAATTTTCCAATGATTCCCATATTTTGTAGATTCATTTTATACCTAAAGAGATATGGATAAAGTATTTTGAAGCTTTTACGACCTATAACTCCTGAACTAGAAGCGTTGGCGCGAAAACATCTTCATATAGAACTTCTTTCAAGGATATAAAAAAATTTTATAAATAACAATTTGTTATTGAGCCGAGTTAAACAAAAAAAAAAATATAAGCACTTATTTTTTAAATATTTTTTTATATTAGCAGCACTTTTTCTGCTTTGTAGTGGATAAAAATTAGTTTAATTTGACTACAACGACAAAATAAGCACAGACAACAACCTGCAGCCATGTATCCGTTCGTCGTCAAAATAATCATTTCCATATGAACACTAGCGTGGCCGTTAGTTGTATGGAGAACTTTTTTTTTTTGATTTCTTATACTCTCCCCCTCCAAATCGGTTCAGTTTTATGTAAAAAAAAATACAAAAAAATTTCGTAGCGATAAGTTGCGTTTTAGGGAGGGCGTCCGCCCCTCAAAGTTTGCCATCAAGCCATTTATTCAAATGTAATTTGTTTGCGTATGACTATCTTCTAAAAACAACATTTTACAAGAATATGATATACGGCAATATTTTAGCTCTTCTAGTCAACAACATAAGCCTCCAAGAAAGTTTTTTGCTAAGACTAATATCTTAGAAAATAATTAAGAAAATAACAACAAAATACCAAACATTTTATATACGTTTTATATTGTTGCGAAAGTAAAATTATCTAAGCATTATTTATAGTTATAGTAATAAGTTATCTTTTAAGTTATAGTAGTTACTTAAAATTGTCATGTATAATTTTGAACACAACTGTTATTTTAAAATAATTATTACATGAATTTCCCAGTCATTTCTAGAAATGGTTTTAGAACATAATAAATAGTTAATACAGGAAGGTTCAGGAAATTTCAAGAAATAGTTATGAAATATAAAAAGAGGTGACTCATGAATAATTAGTTTAGTTTGTTTTGAGAAACGGTTCTGTTCGTAACTAATAATTGTGAACGAAATAATTAATAAAGTTTGTTAAGTTAAATAAGTGTGTGTTTTTGTTCGGTTTTGCAATTAAAAGAACTCAAACGCGTTTATTGAAGGAAAAGCGTAACAATTGGTGTCAGAAGTGAAATTGCAATAAAAAAAAAAATAAAATAAATAAAAAAAGGATAAAAAAAAAAAACTATACAAACAACAATGAAATTCGATGAGTTAAAAGTTGAACAGCTTAAGAAAGAGTTGGGCAAGTTGGATCTGCCTACTGCAGGAAATAAAGCTGAGCTGCAGAAAAGATTAATCGATGAATTTAAGCGACGCAATATTGACATCGCAGCTTATGAATTTGATGAAAAAGAAGAAATAGAAGTTGCTACCCGTGCAGTGACAAGCAACATGGATCTTAGCACAATGTTTGCTGCTATAATGCAGAAAATGGAAAAAATGGAAGAAAACTCTAGAAAAATGGAGGAAACTATGGAGAAAATGGTGAAAGAAAATTCAGCAGAAACTTCTAGAAAAATGGAAGAAAATTCAAAAGCTATCGTAGCCGAAATCCAAGAAAATTCTAGAGCGACAAACGAAAAACTTCAGGCTACTAATGAAAAACTTGAGAAGCTTCAAGAGATTTCTACTGTTATAAACGAAAGAGTAGACGATATGGAAATAGAATTGTCTGATGTAAAAACACAAGTTACGGATGTAAAAACACAAGTCACGGTTTTTGATGGAAAACTAAATCATCTGGAAGAAAGAGTAAATACTCTTCAGTACCAAGAGGGAGCGGTGCGAGTTTTTCCAGAAGCCTCGAATAGAATAAAAGCTCCAAGTTTTGACGGCAGTTCACCATTGAATGTGTTTAAGTTCCAGTTTGACACAGTTGCCAACAAAAATGCTTGGAACAATGAAGAAAAAGCCATAGAGCTGATTCTGGCTTTAAAAGGAACTGCAGCTGAAATTTTAGAAAGTGTACCAGTAAGTTGCAGAAACAATTACGATGACATTATGGCAGCACTGCAACGCAAGTATGGTGGTGAACACAGAAAAGAAATATTCAGAATGGAATTACGGGGTAGAGTACAAAAGGCAAACGAGACGCTACAGGATTTCGCACTAGAGATTGAACGTTTGGTGCAGCTTACTTATCCAGGTGAAAGTCATCCATTGCTAGATCATTTTAAGACCGAAGCATTTGTAAATGGTATACGAGATGCTGATGTAAAACTCGCGGTATGTGCATCACAGAAATCATCGTTTGCGGAGACGGTATCATTTGCCCTAGCCCAAGAAACCGCAAGGATAATTTCAAGGCCGCAAGCGTATAAGGTGCGAAAACTTGATTTTGCTGCTGAAGAAGAAAGAGATATTGTAAAGGACATAAAGGAGGCAGTAATGCAAGCTTTGAGCGAGAAGCAAGGAAAAAATAAAGCAAAATGCTATAACTGCGGTAAGATTGGCCATATTCAGCGAAACTGCAAGGCACCTAGAAGACGATCAAGATCTTCTTCGCCGCCAGGAAACAACCAGCGTGCTAATCACCATACATCACAAGAGTCACCTTTAAACTAAAAATAGCTAGCACTGCGGGGCATGGGCTAGCTTCCACAACTGAGGGCCCCACAATCTCAATATCAGTAGTGCAACGGAGTAACAGGAATCTAACTGCTTGTGGTTACATTAACGGTCAAAAACGCATTCTTACTGTGGACACTGGGGCATCACATTCTATTATAAGGCCCGATTTAATACAAAAATCAATCGAACCACTAAGCGGGGTAAGTCTGCGAACAGCTACGGGTGAGTCTGCCACTGTCTATGGAAAAGTAAAAGCGCAATTAAGAATGGCCAATGCAATCGCCCATCACGTTTTTATTGTGGCTGATATTGTAGATGAGGTAATCATTGGCGCAGATTTTATGATTGAACATGGTATTCAATTGGATATGGGTCAGCAAATTATGTATTGGCGTGATGTGGAAATACCCCTTGAAGTTGGATACGAAGCCAAGGCCCATGTAAGACAGCTAATCGCCTTTCAACGTGAAAAACTACCACCCAAATCAGAAACCTTAGTATGGGCACGAATGGAGGGAGATTGTGAGGACAACAGTTTGTGGGTGGTAGAGCCAGCAGAAGTTAAAGGAGATATCGTAACAGCGAATGCTCTCGTAAAACCCAGTAAGAGTCTAGTTCCCGTAAGAGTATTAAATTTATCCAGTGGTGAAAAAGTCCTTACGAAGAACTTCAAGATTGGACAATGTACTTCAACAGAGGCAATAATTAATTGTGAGCAGCATCAAGGCGCAGCCAGCAAGAGTAGCAAGGACGACGAATCCCTAGAGGAACATGTGCGAAAGTGGACCGAAAAACTAACACCGCCTAGTAAAAATAAGGCCAAACAGCTACTAAGGAAATATGCCTCTGCATTCGCTTTGAAAGGTCAAAACCAAGGCAGAACGTCAATAGTTAAACACGAAATCCACACCGGCGAAGCTAAGCCAATAAAACAGGCGCCAAGAAGCATTCCTCTAGCAAAGCGAAATGAAGTGAGAGAGCTGGTTAGCGAGATGGAAAAGAACGGAGTTATTAAAGCGTCATCAAGTCCTTGGAGCTCACCGGTGGTTTTGGTTAAAAAGAAAGATGGAAGTACCAGATTCTGCGTAGACTACAGAAAGCTGAATGAAATTTCGGAAAATGATAAGGAGAAAACTGCATTTTGTGCAAGTGATGGTCTATGGCAGTTTAATGTGATGCCATTTGGGCTCTGCAATGCTCCGGCTACATTTGAGCGTTTAATGGAGCAGGTGTTAAAAGGTCTTCACAGAAAGACATGTTTGGTGTATCTTGATGACATTATTGTCATGGGGAAAACATTTGATGAGCACCTGAAAAACCTAGAAGAGGTGATGAAACGTATATCAATGGCAGGACTCAAACTAAATGCTAAGAAATGTTCACTGTTCCAAAACGAAGTAAAATACCTGGGACATCGTGTAACCTCCAAAGGCATCTCAACGGATGATGATAAAATAAAAGCTGTAATGGATTGGCCTCGTCCAAAAAATCTACATGAATTACGCAGTTTTCTAGGCTTATGTACATACTACAGGCGCTTTGTACCGAAATTTGCAAATATTGCTGCAAGTTTACACGAATTAACTAAAAAGGCGCAAAAATACATCTGGGGGGGAAGCAGAGGAAGCAGCATTTCAGAAACTGAAGGAATTGTTGTGCTCAGCACCAATTTTGGCTTACCCCATTGCTGGAGAGAAATTTGTGCTTGATACCGATGCGAGCGGATACGGAATAGGTGGTGTGCTTTCCCAGGTGGTCGATGGCGTAGAGCAGGTCGTGGGCTATTACAGTCGAATACTATCGAAGCCTGAGAGAAACTACTGCGTGACGCGAAGGGAGCTCCTGGCAGTATTAGAGTGCATAAAACATTTTCACAAGTATTTGTATGGTCAACATTTTGAGTTAAGAACAGACCATTCTGCACTCAGGTGGTTGCTGCAATTCAAGAATCCAGAAGGTCAGATAGCTCGCTGGATTGAGCGCCTACATAGTTATGATTTCAGCATTGAGCACAGGAAAGGCGGGAAACATGGAAATGCGGATGCCCTATCAAGACGACCCTGCAAACTAGAATGCAAGCATTGTGTAAGGGCTGAAGGAAAGGAATACAACTGTGAAGTTCGCCTACTGCAGATTGAGTCCAATGAAGACTGGTCAATAGCACAGAAAGCTGACCCTATATTAAAAAAAATTATGAAGGCCAAAGAAGAAGGCAGAAGGCCGAATCGAAACGAAATATCATCTGAAAGCCCTCTAACAAAAGCATACTGGGCCCTATGGAACAGCTTACAGTTGATAAATGGCTGCCTTTACCGTACATGGGAAAGTACTGATGGAAAGTCAGTTCGGAACCTCATCGTAGTGCCGTCGTCAAAAGTACATGATGTTTTAAATGAATTCCATAACGGACCTAGTGGTGGCCATCTTGGCATAACAAAAACACTAGAAAAATTAAAACAACGTTTCTACTGGGTTGGGTGCCAACAAGCTGTGGCTGATTGGATATCGAATTGCACCCAATGCATTGCCGCAAAAGGACCAACAAAGAGAAGTCGGGGACCGCTTCAACAGTACAATTCGGGTGCCCCATTTGAGCGAATCGCGATGGATATAGCTGGACCTTTTCCTGTGAGTGATGCCGGCAACAGTTATGTGCTGGTAGTTATCGATTACTTCAGTAAATGGCCAGAGGTATATGCAATCCCAAATCAAGAAGCCAGAACCGTTGTGGACGTATTTTTGAATAACTGGGTATGCCGCTACGGAGTTCCAATAGAATTACACTCCGACCAAGGCAGAAATTTTGAATCTGGTGTGTTCAAAGAAATGTGTGAATTGTACGGAATAAGGAAAACTAGAACCACTCCTTTGCATCCACAATCCGATGGCATGGTTGAAAGATTTAACCGCACACTAGAGGAGCACTTGCGTAAAGTAGTAAGCACACATCAGAGAGACTGGGATGAACACATTCCGAAGTTCCTGTTGGCATATAGATCAGCTGTTCACAACTCCACCTCTCGTACACCTGCCAAAATTGTCTTTGGAACGGAGTTCAGATTACCTGGAGATCTAGAATTTGGCGTTAAGCCTGGACCAACAGATGAAAATAATGAGGGCTTTACCTCGCAGAAACAAGATGACCTTAATGAACTTCATGAATTCGTGCGAAGCCGGATTAAGCTGTCCAGTGACAAGATGAAAGCCAGATACGATCGAGCGGCAAATTCGGAAAGCTTCAAAGAAGGCCAGTTGGTTTTACTTTTTAATCCGCAACGGAAGAAAGGACTATCTCCAAAGCTGCAGACTCATTGGGATGGCCCGTATAAAGTAATAAAGAAATTGAATGACGTGGTGTATCGAATCCAGAAATATAAGAGTCTAAGGTCAAAAATGAAAGTGGTACATCTAGAACGACTAGCCCATTATGGAAAAGGAGAAACTGAGCCTATTCGGGACGAACAGGCTTAAGTGGAGGGCAGTGTTGCGAAAGTAAAATTATCTAAGCATTATTTATAGTTATAGTAATAAGTTATCTTTTAAGTTATAGTAGTTACTTAAAATTGTCATGTATAATTTTGAACACAACTGTTATTTTAAAATAATTATTACATGAATTTCCCAGTCATTTCTAGAAATGGTTTTAGAACATAATAAATAGTTAATACAGGAAGGTTCAGGAAATTTCAAGAAATAGTTATGAAATATAAAAAGGGGTGACTCATGAATAATTAGTTTAGTTTGTTTTGAGAAACGGTTCTGTTCGTAACTAATAATTGTGAACGAAATAATTAATAAAGTTTGTTAAGTTAAATAAGTGTGTGTTTTTGTTCGGTTTTGCAATTAAAAGAACTCAAACGCGTTTATTGAAGGAAAAACGTAACAATATATATAAAAAGGAGATTTACTGCCTATTTCACGATGTCACTCGAACGTTAACGTTCGCACAAATAACATATAAAACAAAAACAAAAAAAAAAAAAATTTAGAATTTTGTTTTTGTTTTTTATGTTTTTTGTGCGAACGTAAACGTTCGAGTGACATCGTGAAATAGGCAGTTAATGTCAAGTGACACAATTTTGAAATCGATGTCTTCCGATTTGGATGAAATTTACACCAAGGTTAGTCCTATTAGATAGTAGTTTACACACAAATTTTCAACAAGATCGGTCAAAATGTTTCAGCGGTAGAGGGGGTCAAAGTTTGCCATACAGGTGTTCTTTCTCATCCATGTAATTTATTACCTATTGGTGTTAGCAAACTTTGTCCCAAGTAGCTTAGATAGCTATTTAATCAATCTTTTTTAAAAATATTTTTTTGTTTTTTTTAAAAAATTTTTTAATTTTTTTTTTTAATTAAAACTTTTTTTTTATTTTTTTTAGCCAAGTGTTAAATTTAAAAAAAAAAAATTTTAAAAATTTTTTAAAAAAACAAAAAAAATTTTTTTAAAAAGTTTGATCAAAAAGCTATCTAAGCTACTTTTGACAAATTTTGCTTACACCAATAGGTAATAAGTTACATGGATGAGAAAGAACACCTGTATGGCCAAAATGTCAAACTTTGACCCCCTCTAACTCAGAAACTTTTTGACCGATCTTGTTGTGTCTAAGCTACTATCTAACAGTACTAAAATTGGTGTAAATTTCATTTAAATCGAAAAACATCTCTTTCAAAATTGGGTCACTTGACATTAAATCCCCCTTTTATATATATAAAACGTATATAAAATGTTTGGTATTTTGTTTTTATTTTCCTAATTATTTTCTAAAATATGGATTTTAGCAAAAAACTTATGTTGTTGACTAGAAGAGCTAAAATATTGCCATATATCACATTCTTGTAAAATGTTGTTTTTAGAAGATAGTCATACGCAAACAAATTACATTTGAATAAATGGCTTGATGGCAAACTTTGAGGGACGGACGCCACCCCTAAAACACAACTTATCGCTACGAAATTTTTTTGTATTTTTTTTTACATAAAACTGAACCGATTTAGGGGGGGAGAATATAAGAAATCAAAATAAAAAAAATAACGGCCACCCTAATGAACACATGTATTCTAGTTTTGACATATTGAAGTCGGTAGCTTGCTGTCTCGAATGTGTTTAAAGCATCAGTATTTATACGTTCCGCATATAAACTATTTATAGAGTTGTGTCGGTCATGAACGAACTAGTTCAATTGAACGGATCAGTCAGTTGAACGATGAACGGCCGTTTTCATCGTTCAATTTCGTTCAATCATTCACTTGGGTCTTTTTTGTCAGTCGGTCACTTAATTACCAAACAACTGGTTGAAAAGAAACGACAATACTATTGTGGTGTATATATGATGCCAGTATAATATACTTATTTCATTTACTCATTGCACATTTTCATAATACGATCAGGGCTGTCAAGTTTCTTTGCTACCTAATTTTCAATTTGGCAACAGGCGATTTTTTGGCGGCTTTTAAAATATATGGCGATTTTGTTGGCTATTTGATAATGCTATGTTCACAATTGGGTTTTTAAACGGTTTTAAGCAAAATGTTATTACATTTGAGATGGATAAGATGGCAGATGATTAAGAAAAAACCCAATAAACAAATTTATACTTCTTTAAAGTATTAAAAATGGATAAAATACTCTTTTAAAGTTATCAGAAGTTTATTTTAAACATATTAATAATGAAATTGTGAAAATTTATGAATTATTTAAGGAAAAAAATAAAACATTAAGCAGAAATCGTGGCCAGTTGTACACGTTCATGCTGGCCAATTCTACATTTTACTCAGTTTGAGGTAGACACATTTACCGTTTGTTAATTGGAAATGATGGTATTGCATCTAATTTAAATCAGTTTTTGAAAAATATATTTATAGCTATAAGGATACGTCCGGTACGTCCGGTAATGTCTGTGTTGAAAGAGTTCTTTTTGATAATTAACTCCACTAAAACTTGCCTTCAAAATAGAGTGCAATACATACTTCTTGACACGTTATTAAGAGTTATAAACTATATGAATGTAAATAGCACTTTTGTACCTTCACACGACATATTGAATAAACTGAATCGTATACATTGTTAAAAAAAAAAAAACAGTAAGAATTGCACTGCCGGTGAAGTGTATAGCGTTTTAGATATAAGTATATCCAATATTTCTTTAATACTAACCACAAAAAAATGTTTTGCTGCTTTTATTAGACTAGTGTCCCTTTTTTTTACCAATCATTTTACTTTAATTAAACAAAACATATATCATGGCAATTTTTTCTCATTTTTGGCAAATTTTAGCAATTTTAGGATTTATAGAAAATATTTTTAAAATATATTTTATACTTGCTGGCCGTCCCGGCTTCGCTCGGTAGCTGATTACTAATGATCGATGGAGCCGTTTTCTGATTTTAGGTAAATCGAAAAAAGTGAGCTTAAAAGTGGGCGGGGAAATATTTTCTTTCCTTAAAAACCCAAGTTAGACCATGGCGACCATTTTAAAGAACAAATCGTCCAAATCGGATTAACACGAACATTTGAAAAAAAAATTAGTCAAATCGATGGAGCCGTTTTCTGATTTTAGGTAAATCGAAAAAAGTGGGCGGGACAAAATTTTCTTTTCGTACAAACCTAAGTTGGACCATGGCGATCATTTTAAAGGAAAAATCGTCCAAAACTGTCAAGCTGTTCTCAAGTTATGCGCTTAATAGAAAAAGTGGGCGTAAAAGTAGGCGTGGTAAATTTTTCTTTCGATGAAAACTTTTAATGGATTAATACGACCATTTGAAAGAAAAATTTGTCAAATCGACGGAGCCGTTTTCTGATATTAGGTAATTCGAAAAAAGTGGGTGGGGCAAAATTTTCTTTACGTATAAACCTAAGTTGGACCATGGCGATCATTTTAAAGAAAAAATCGTCCAAATCGGTCAAGCCGTTCTCAAGTTATGCGATCAGCTACGGACAAAATTTCATTTTTATTATATAGATTGTCAAAAACGCAAAAAAGGCTTTGGCGATTTTAGATAATCAATTTGACAAAAAGGTTAAAATAAATCTGACAACCCTGGCTGCTATTCACAAATTTTAAGCAACCCTACAAGAAGACTACTGGTCATTTTACTAGTTATATGACCGGTAGTGTTGACCGATATATTGGTTAAAGTTTCTATTAGTTTATTAAGAGCAAAATGAAAAAACTAACCGAAATTCTTGTGTACATGTGATTTTACATCTCTTTCTAACTAATGAATTCCACTCGACTACGGAACATATATCTGTACTGCTTACTCTGCTGCTTTTAATTAGTCAATGATAACCTAAATAATGGTCAACGCTAACTAGTTAGTCTTAACGCAAATATTGGTTAGCACTAACTGGTTATTCATAACGCAAATATTGGTTAGTACTTACCTTTATAAAATAATACATTTTTTTTTTTAAATTAACTTTATTTTAATAAATTATAAATATAAATAAATTATAACAACTTGTGTCCAAAAAATCAAATACAAACTTGAAAAGTCATTAGGTCTTTAAATAATATTATTTGTTCCTTTATCACCACCACAAAATCTTAAACGATTGTCCTGGCCAAAGCTACCACCCGAATTGCCGCTAGCTGTTAAACGAACACTCCTTTCATAACGATCGCTTCACACATGACCTCTGTTGTTTCCTAAGAATCCACCACCACGTCCTGTGAAGCCGCCATCAGTACGCCCTCCTTTACCACTAGCATTCTGATTACAACTTTTTGGCGGTGTCACTTTTTTATAGTAATTTTTTGTCTCACTACTTCAGTTACAAATTAAATAATTAATTTAATCGATTTTTTTCTTTAATACCAATGGCAAATATTAAATTTAAGAAATTCACAAATTTTTACACGCGTATGATAAAAATATATTAAAATATTGGCATTATTTGGGAAATGTTAGTTGTATCATTCTAACATATATGTTAGAGTGGAACAACTAATATAAAATTGTTGCAAGTGTGTTAGTCATTTTTTTAGTTTTGGTTATGCATTTCTTGTAGGGAATTTACATGAGCGTTGCCAGTTGTTCTTAATATAAAACTCGCCAAATTGAAATTTTTTCATTTGAGCAGAAATAAGACCTGTAAATGAATAACCCAATTCAATATTCGACAGCTTTATATATTAAAGCTTAGTCAAGTTTTAGAGCACGCAATTAGTATGGAAGACCCACTTATAATGTATACATTACTAAGGCATTCATTCATGAATAAGACTGTCGAAATATTTAAAAATTAATTTATAAGACTCTACTTATGAATTTTAAAAGATTTTATTTAACTTGCAATGTATGTTTCTGGGTGAAATCTTGCAACACAATTTTAAAGCAGATACCTAGAACCGATTTAGCTGACATTTTGTAAACACGTTCGGTTTGGATGACAATGCATGGTTAAGTGTGTAAAGTTATTATAAATCCAACATGGTAAAACACACAAGGTGGCGGACTTATTATTTTTAATGCATCCCTACAATATGAGTATCAAATGGGAGGGCTTGCTGAGAATAAGTCGAAAAATTAAGTTACTAAATCTCTAAATCCAATATGACGGACTAAGTTTTTAATGATTGCCTTTAATATGGGTATCAACTGAAAGGACTTACTGAGAATACGAATGGGAGTTTTGGAATAAAATAAAAGTAAACAAATATTTTAAAAAACAATGCTCTAAAAAGAAAAAATCTAATTTTACTTAAGAACTTTTATTATCAACTTATAACGTCGCACACTGGGGATTTTTGTATGGAGGTGAGGAAAAAAATATATATGTCAAAAAATTTAAAGATTAAATCACAAAATTAGTTTTATGTATATAGTAATACACATAAGTAATCAAAATAAAGAAAGTTAGAGAAATGTATATCGTTACCTACAATGTAAAAAGTCCTAACTAACAAAAAAATTTTAATGATTTTTTTAATTTTGAATTTATTATTTATTTTAAGTCTATTTTTATTTTTTATTATTCTAAAAGAGCCTTAACTTCGTCGCTTATATCACTATGCCTTTTCTGTCTAAATGAAGGAATTAAGTGTGAGTTCATGGGATCTGATGTTATCATCATTGGCGCCGTGCAATAAAGCCATAGGAAATAAAGCCATATGGCTTTATTACCACCACCCAAGTGCAATAACACCGTAATCATTTAGTAACCAAAGTGGAAATAACGCCATAACAGTGGCGAAGCCGGTGTTTGTTATACCATAGAGTAGAAAATTCTTGCGTCTATATGGCTATGCAGAGAAGCTTTAGTTAGCGAAGCCGGTTTTTGTTATACCATAGAGTAGAAAATCCTTGCGCCATATGGCTTTATTTCACGGCGTAATCATCATTCGGTGCATAATATCTTCGTTCGTGGCAATTCGACTGCATTTTCTGGAGTGTTTAAGGCGATATTTTTTATAGTCTTTGTTACGACTTTCCTGAGCCTCTTCGGATAGTAAGCCTACAGGAAAAATACACTTTTCAATTATATATTTTTCATGAATCAGAATTTTGTGGAGTGTAGGTGGCATATTGTACCACTCTTACAGTGCAACAAACTCTTTTGCCGTCTCCAGACAAAAATCACCAATTTTTTTCGGATCTACTGCCTCGGTAATTGTTATAGCTTCGAGAATTATTGAAAACCTCTTGATTATGTCTTCATCTAGACCCGTGATTTCGAAAATCAAAGCAGGATTAGCAAAAGGAATATTCGTGACGTATTTCCTGAATTTGTCGTACCAGAGCCTTGCTTAACAGTATCAACCTGTATTCCAATTTTCTCTTTAATTTCACGCTTTATCAAACATTTTCGGGCTTTAAATTCAATATTTCAAGCTACATGCAAAAGACGCTCCATCAGCTTAATAGGCGCATGAAGTGGTGACATACCAAATTGCAGTTCTTGTTCATTTACGGGCATAGCTTGAACTTCTTCGATTTTATTCATCTTGGATGTTGTGGCTCCACAAATAAAGCAATAAGATGCTGCTGGTGTTTATGTTACTGATTGTGCTGTCTTGCCGTCAATCATTATAAAATATAAATCATGTTTTACTTTTAAGTTACGATTATTTACTGTTAACTCAAATTCTTTTAGTTGAGATATCTCCTCATCGACTCTTCTCTTTTCTTCTCGTATAACTTGAGGTGTCTCTTTAACGTATGCAAACTGTAGTGTTCTACAATACTGTGTGGAAGAAGGTTTTTTGTTGTTCCATACTAATTTATTTATGTCATCACTTGATGATTATTTAAGTGGCACAACTGATGTTATATATAAATGAGAGTCAGAAATTAGATCATCTGAAAACCTCTGTTGGTATTCACTTTGACCAGATGCCCCATCCATCCCCATTTATAGTATATTTCCGCTTTCAATTTTATTTATTTCCTATACTGACTTGCAGGGGTGTGCTAGAAATCGCAAACGCAAAACCCAAAAATTTTAAAAGTCGTTTTTTAGTAATATTACTGTAATAAAAGATTTTTATGACAAATATTTTACAAACATTTCTCTACTAAACAGAATTTTATAACAAAAATTATAAAAACTAGATTAAAAGTGTATTAAAAACAGCCTCCAAATTCTTGCGTTTGCGATTTCCAGCACACACCCTTTGGTCTCTAGGACTCTTTTAGCAGTATGATCCAACAGATTTTGCAGAGGTACACTGCCTGAACTTTCAGTAATAGAAATTCCTTGAGGATAACTGTTAGTTTTTTCTTTCACGAGTTGTTTGTATGGTACGAGTATGTTATATCCTTAATTTTGTATATACTCGTATGTTTCTTTTGTAAGTTTAAGCTTTGTTTTTAATGTACAAATTTTGTTTGGTTTTTGAAATACTAGAAGAAAAATCAATTACTTCTTGAGGAAACATAGCACGTACTTCATCCCTTTTGTATCGTTTGGCGCGATCACAGCACTCCTCAAACGATTTGCGTGGCCGACCAAGTGCAGAACTGGTAGAACATTCAGCCTCAGTAAACTTAATTGTAAATGTGCCTTCAAGCCAATTTGCATTCTTTTTTTCAAATCGCGACTTCGTACGATTAGAATCCTGCCATCTTTGTTTGAAGTTAGAGTAAAAGGTTTTATATATTGTATCCAAAATTTCACATGCTCTAGTATCGTTTAAGCCAACGTGCGATTGTTGCAAAAACTGTTTTAATTTTGTTCTGTCTTTGTCAAACTCCAGAAGCTTCGAGCATAAAACCCTATTAGAAATAGAAAAGCTTTCCATTGCCGTAAAACTCTTGGGCCTTAGTTTCAGTTATAATTAAAAAAACCGGAGAAAAATCGGTTGTACTTTACGCGTTCGTCAGCACTTGTTGAATGACAAAAATCGATTTTCCAATATTTTACTGACAGGTGCGTTCCAAAACATGAGCACTAATAGATGTGGGTGGAATTTCTGTAAAAAAAATCATACAGGTAGCCAACGGAAAACCCCAAATAATTAAAAAAATGCACTTTCCTTTTTTCCTTCCAATTGTCCACGCACATTTATTACCGCTTGTTACTTTGCTACCGCAATCATAAAAATCAAATAACTTTTTGTTTATTATTTTTTTTTTAATTCTGAGAATCATAAAAAAAGTCATAATTGTTTTTTTCCAAAGAATTTTGTGCATATCTCGAGCAAATTTTTGAAATGAATACCTTCACTTAATTGTGAAAGCGAAACGCGTTCATCGATTTTCATGATATATGTCTCATTTTGTTCATAGGTTATGCGACTTTACGTAAAAGTGATAGGACTTGACACATTTTACCGTTTTTTTATGAATTAAAAAAAAATTTTAATTTTTAAGGCAAAAAATATTTTTATTTTCTTCATACATTTATTTATAACTGCGAAACTGTTGCTTATGTAGCAAAACGCTATATAAACAAATGAAAGTAATTGTAATTCCTGATTTTTCTGAATTTGTTTCAGCAAAGTCCGCCTAGAGGTTCTCAAGTTATGTTAAACAAAAGAGCCTTATCAGAATTGTGTCCCGAATCAATCAGCTGAAAAATGTTGTACTGCGTAATGCAACAAATTGAGAGGTGGCACCTGGTGGCACTTGAAATTGATTAAAAATGTAAAAACAGATATGAGACAATGTATAAGTAGTGATTTCCAACTGTGGGAAAGTAAGGCTAAAATTGCAGGTCCAAATGTTTGGAGAAAAATGGGATTTTTGTTACATGTTCATAAAAGTACACAAAAAAAAAAAAACTCAAGTCCCTGCAGATTTTTTTTTTCAGTTTTAGTATACTGAAATATCCTACTTTAAATTAAAAAATAAAAAGAAAAACGTTATAGTGTTTTCACACCTAAAGTTAAAACCTGGTTTTAACATTAAAACTATTTACAGCTGATTTTGCGTTCACATTACAAGTTTTATTAAATCAGGTTTTAACTCACAGTTTGTCTAATAATTTTTTGCAAAATAAAATTCATTTCTTGTAGAATTAAGTAAATTTGTATAAGAAAAGAATGAAGTGAATGCTTGAGAATAAAAAAATTTTATATAAAAAAAAAAATTATAGAATATTTTATCGGTTTGACGTTTTTTTATTTTTTAAATTTATTTATTTTTATTGAGCGCCATCCCAGCTAGCATTTGGGTAATAATTTTTTGTTTATATTACCTAAATGAGTCTTCTTAGATCCCATTTGATGATGAAAAACTGATTTATCACTTGAGCGATTGAAAGAGTTCATATATCGTTACTTATAACGCAAAAGGCCCTTACTTACCAAAAATTAAAAATCATGTTTATCATTGATTCTGATGTATTGCATCAGCACAAATGTACGCAAAATTTGGAAATTTTGGAATCTTTCGACAAAAATTAGCGATTTTATAAACAAAAGATTAAAAGCCTTATTCATAAACAATATTCCATGCTTATAACAGATTTATAAGACAAATTTTATATGAAAATTTGTTTAATTAACCTTTAATAAAACTGAAAAACTTTTTATGAATAAGGGGGTAAATGATTAACGCTAAAAGCCCAAACTAACCGTGTGCATAATATATAATATGATATCGTCAATATATTAAAATAATGATTTCTTAATATTTTTAAATATTTTGTATTTTTGTTCATTCGTCTTGAAAGATAAAAATATAAATTTTCGTGTCAGGCAAACATATTAAAAGTTTGGCTAAAAAAAGCCTGTCAATTAATGAATTTCATTAAATCAATTAATGAAAATAAACCTGATAACTTTTGTTTAAAATAAAATATTTTTATATAATCAATGGGCACTTTTATCAGAGAAAATAAATTAAAAAATTATTTAAAATATAATTAAAAGCTACATGTGTATAAATTTACGATTAAGAACTGAGACGAAAAATACTAACTAATGATTATAAAAACTACCATTAAAATGCTCAAAAAAGAATCAGAAAATTGCATTACGAATAATTCTTTGAGGTGATATATCGGTAGTGTAGCATTTTCTCACAACAAGAGTATAATTTATGATCGAAAAATGCGGTTATGTGAAGCTGATTCCTAACAGATTCGATTGTGATATAAAATGCTTGCTGGGACTAAACACTTTCAGCTGTTTTCAATCTTTTTAACTTGGTAGCACTGAATTTAGTACAACTAAAACATGGTTGTGTTTCATAAAATCTACTTAAAACCAAATCAAAAAAGGTTTTAAGTTGGTTTTAACAAAATTATTTTGTATGGTAAAACCAGGTTTTAATGATTGGTTTTATCGTTAAAACCAAAATTTGTGTTAAAACCTTAAGTGTGAAAACACTATTAGCTCACATAATAAAATAATATTCGTTTTTAAATTCTTGGGTTTAAATTAAGTTGGTTCGGTAAAACATACAAGTACTCAGTTTGAGACGGATATAAAAAAAAAAAACTGGCAGTCAGATCGGAGTTATTCTTTTCGATTTGATTGTACCATTTAGTCTAAAATTTCAAAATATCACTGCATATTGCACGAAGAGTATGTTGACAATTTGACTTTTTTCCGCGAAATCCCCAGTGTGCGTCGTTACACAATTTATATGATTTAAAGCTTCCCTGAAGGAAACCTGGGTGCAAGTGTCTCCAAGTCACCAGTTTTGTCGACTATTTTGGTGACATTGTCAACGAAATGTCTACACTACACTACATTTGCCACTATATTTGGCTTTAATACGAAAACAATTTTATCAATAACAATTGAGAAGTACAATTCCTATAAAAGTTAAAGAAATAATAAAAAAAAATTGTATTCGTACCAAAAGTGTAGACTACATGTACTAAAATGTACTAGTGATTCTCTGGTTCCAATGTCTACATATGTTCCCAAAGGAACTACCTAGTCAGTACCTAGTCAGTAGTACCAACGTCAGTAGTAGATTTCCAATGACACGCACATGTTAAATGTCTATAGTAAATAACATTGTCTGGGGTATAATAAGTCACTAGCACTGGTGACTGTGTCAATAGTGAATCAGTACAGATTCACTAGTGACATTTCCTGCAGGGTTGTCGCGAGTTTTACTTGTGTAGAAAAACAAGTAAATTAAATAACTTACGGCCAATTTCACCAAGTTCAGTTATGGCTAACTTTTACTTTAACTTCCAGTTAACAATTTGTTTTTGACAGTTATAGTTGATAGTTAATTATAACTGAGCTTGGTGAAATTGACAGTTGATGTCATTGGTTTTAACCATTAAAATTTTCAAACGAAGTAAATACGAGTACTGAAATCTCTCGACAAGCTTTCATATTTAAAAAAATTGTCTATTGACAAGCCTCATGCTTTTATATCATATAAATTAATGAATGACATTATAAGTTCTAAAAATAGGTAGTAAAAGTTTTTTTTTTTTTTTTTTTTCTCAATATTATTTATTGAATCTTCATACATTTAAATATGAACTAACAATAATTAATCAAATCTTAACCTAATACTTTATTTTATGTCCTGCCAGTGCCAGACAAAAATTTTCTTCATCACGGGTTCTGTTCACTTATCTAGGTGTTTGTCGCTCATCTAATTGGATAAGTGCTGCAGTGTCTCTTCTTCTTAAGCGAGTGTGGCCGCTATCATTTAAAATATTTCGTGCTAGTGGGTTTGGATGCAATTCGAGCCTTTTTAAGTATTTTACTGCATATTTCGTAATCATAGTTTTGACTAATGGAACATTGAGATCCCTGTGAATATTTGAGTTTTTTACATACCAAGGGGCAGCTGTGATTATTCGAAGAATTTTATTTTGGTGCCTTTGAATTTTTTCTATATTAGAGGCCGAGGCAGTGCCCCATAACTGAATACCATAGCACCAGATTGGCTTTAAGATGGAGTTGTAAAGAAGAAGTTTGCAGTCGAGACTAAAGACAGAGTTTCTACCAATAAGCCAATGAATTTGAATGGCTTTTAGTTTCATTTGAGTTAATTTTGCCTCTATATGGCATTTCCACGTTAATCGCCGATCCAGATGTATACCGAGATATTTTACATGCGAATGTTGAGGAATTATTTGATTGTTGATTGTTATATGGGGGAAAGATTCCCGGCGCAAGGTGAATGTTATATGCACGCATTTTTGCTCATTGACCATTATCCTCCATTGTCTTAACCATATTTCTAGTTGAAATATATGATGCTGTAAGTAACGAGATGCTTCATAACGGTTTTCGTGGACGCTTAGAAATGCTGTATCGTCTGCAAATGTTGAAGTTTGGGTGTAGTTGCTTGTTGGCATGTCCGAAGTATAAATTAAATATAATAGAGGGCCCAGGATGCTGCCTTGTGGGACTCCAGCGCCAATGGGCTGAGGTGAACTTAAGAAATTTCCTTCTTTAATAATAAATTGACGACCGACTAAGTAGCTTTCTAGCAGCTTGTGTGTGTTTGCTGGTAAATTTTGCTTCAATTTATGTAATAAGCCTTCATGCCAGACTTTATCAAAAGCTTGCGAAACATCGATGAAGAGTGCTGAGCAATATTTTTTTTCTTCAAATGCTTTTCTTATGACATTTACTATTCGATGAGTCTGTTCGATTGTGCTGTGTTTTCTTCGAAATCCGAACTGATGGTTTGGAGTACATCTATTTTCACTTAAAATCGGTGTTAATTTTGAAACTAATAATTTCTCAAACAGCTTTGACATATTTGATAATAAGCTAATAGGCCTATATGACTCAACTTTTGTATGATCTTTACCTGGCTTTGGTATCATGGTAACTAAGGAAACCTTCCATTTTTGAGGATAGTATTCAAGGCGTAAAATAGCATTAAAAATAAAAAGAATAATTTTCTTTGCTGTGCGAGGTAGCTCTAAAAGCATTTTATTACTGATTTTATCAATACCAGGTGCCTTCTTAGTGTTTAAGTCACAAATAGCCTGTTCGATTTCTCTTATCTCAAATCTGAGGGGAATAGCTGCTCTAGCAGGAACAGGTGGTAACTCGACCGCAGTATCGTGAGATATATTTGGGGTAAATACGTTTTTTAAATGATTAACAAACAGATTTCCCTTTTCGTTATCATTTCTTGCCCAACTTCCGTTCAAGTTTCTTAATGGTGGCTTAGAGACAACTGGCCTATTAAGATTTTTAGCTGCACGCCATAATGAGTAGTCTGATTGCGGAGTTGCATCAAGTTCCTTAAGATATTTTTGCAGAGAATCCGTTTACTGTGTCTGTAGTAACTTTCTTAGCCTTCTTGTACACTCTTTTAACAAACTCTTAAGTTGAGGGGATCTGTGCAATTGCCACTCTCTTCGGGCTCTTCTTTTTTCTGACAGGAGACGCTCAACATCTGTGGAATAAATTTTAATATTTTTAGTTTTTTTTGGGGTAATACTGGAATGTTGTACAGCTAGCTTCAGAAAACTGTCAAAATTAAGAATAGCGCGATCTACGTATTCCGGTGTACTAAGCGGAATATTTTCTGTGCAATGGGTGCTGAGATATTTTTTATATTTTAGCCAATTGATTTGTGTAGCTGGCGTCGCTAAGTAACCAGTTGGAGATACAGTTCTATTGGGGTTCATTAAAGTAACAATTGTTGGTGTGTGGTCGGAAGATAATTCTAAGGAAGCTTCAACATAAATCGTTTCTAGGGGGATGTTTTTAACCACGCCAAAATCGATGACATCTGGTATTTTTTGCTGATCAGTAGGCCAATATGTTGGTTGTCCGCTCGCTATCACATTCAAATCCATTTTAGTAATAGTATTAAATAGAACACGACCCTTTGGTGTTATAAGTCGGGACCCGCAGAAGGTATGTTTAGCGTTATAATCGCCAGCGGCCAGGAAACAGGGTCCTAATGATTTAAAATATTTATAATATTGGCCTTCTGATATTGAATATCTAGGTGGGGAGTATAACGATGAGATTACTACGTTTCTATTTAATTCTTCAAGGCAAATGTTTGTTGCTTGAAGATAATCTTCACGATGATCACCCATTAGGTAGTGTTTGACTCTGGTTTTTATTAAAATGGCAGAACCTCCACAAGCTCTATCTCGAGGGTCCTTTGTATCATATAGTATATAACCATTTATTTTAAACGTATTTTTTGAAGTCAAATGAGTTTCAGAAACCATCATGACATCAATTTGATTATTTTTAAGAAAGTATTCTAGTTCATTTTATGTTGGCGGATGCCGTTTGCGTTCCAAAAACAAATTTTTATACAGTTCATGGCTTGTTAAGTACAGCTTGCAATAACATTGATTGCATTCTAAGAATTTCCTGCATCATATTACCCATTGTGTTCGTAAAATTATTTACTGTTTGCACTAATGTTTCCATGGTTTTTTCTAAACGACTTAAATTAGAAACTGGAGTTTCATCATTACTTGGCGAGGCACCTTGCATTGGCTCATGGTTTGATTTTAGGACGTTAGCATAAGAGGTTCTGTTATTACTAGACAGGGGGGCTTGAATTGCATTTGTGATAACTTGATTTGCAACCTGCATTTGAGGGGCATTTGTTTTCGGTCTAACCGTCTGCTTGACGATATTATATACAGGGCATCCTCTATAATTGGCAGTGCGATTACCGCCACAGTTGCTACATTTTTTTACGTTGGGGTCGGTTTTAGACTTATCGCAAGAAACTGTACCGTGTAGCTCACCACATACTACGCAAACAGGGGGTAAGTAGCAGTATGCCTTTGTATGGCCAAATTCTTGGCAGTTTAAGCACTGAACAGGTCCATTTTTTTTTTGTGCGGCTCCTCAATTGTGATTTTTCTGTATAGAATATATTTTAAACTATAAATGGGATGCGTTTCGTTTTTTTTAACTTAATGTCGCCGGGCTCTAATTCTACTCGAAATAGTGGTTGTGGATTTTTGTCTCTATTTCTAATATTTACCACGTGTTTTATCTTGAAGCCTTTTTCTTCTAAGAAAGTTTTAATTTCCTCTGGGTCTACGCATGAATCAATTCCCTTAATCACCACCTGGAGACCTTTACTGCTCTTGAGTTGGTATGTATAAAAACTTTTTTTAAGTGCCTCAAATTTGTTAATAATTTTGCGAAAATCATTTTCATGATTCACTTGAATTTTCGTTTCATTTATGCTACCACTCTTTATTGCGGCTACATAAAACGAATTTTCACCAATCAACGAAATTAAACTCTTTATTAGATCATTTGAGTTATGCTCCCTAAGATATATCGGGGGAGGCTTGGACGATCTTATGACGTTTGGTGCTTCAGAGGATTCATCCTCCAGAATTGCAAAGCGATTTTGGGAATTTATTTTGTCAAAAGATGGCACTTTTGATGCCGAAGCAACAGCTGAAGAGGTAGGGCTGCGACCCCGCTTAAGGACTGTTATATACCTGTCCATACCAACTTGGACTTGAGGCTTTTGGCAACTTTTTACAGGGGGGTTTTCCATTGCATTAGTGTTTTGGTTCATGGTATCATTTCCCACTAAATTTATTTTTGACGTAGCGGCAATACTTGTTGGCCTGGCAACACTTGTTACCAAGTCTATTTTTAGTTTTTTTAATGAGTCACTATCCACCGTTTGTGTAAATAAAGAGGGTGAGAGGGAACGTGTACGAAAAATTGGCTTAGCCGTTAGGTAGTTAATATTGTTTTGTTTTGTTTTATTTATTTCAACATTATTTTCGTTGGCATGCACTGTCACATAAGCATTTCTATCATTTAATTTTATTGTTGTTACATTGTTTTTACTCATGCAAGAAATTGCTTTTGTTTTTCACCGTTTTACTGTGCTTTTAATGTTTTTATTATTTATTGTATTTTACAACAACGCCAAAAATAAGAAATTTAAACTAAAATGTTTGTGCACAGAATATGTATACATACACATGTATGAACATTCATACGTACATATGTATATATTTTTGCTTTATTTATCTTTATTTAATTTTTCGTTTTAATTGTTCAGTTTTATGTTAAATAATTTAAATAAAAAATATCATATATTTTCTAGCGTCCATTCGCTTAGTATTTATATTCCAAAATCAAATTTAATTAATAATAAATTAAAATCGTATGCGGGGTTGAAAATACACGTCCGTTTCACAACAAAGCACAAACTGAACTGATAAAAAAAGTTTTTAAGTATTTTTTTTTTTAAAAGGGTTTTTACTTCTAATTTTTATAACAAAAAATAAAATTCATGTTATCATATCTTTTGAAAAAAAAAACACATATTAATAATAATAATTACGTCTGTTATTTGTTCATTGTTTTTTAATATTCTTTTAATAGCTTTAATTTTATGTAATCGCTGTTATTTTTATTTCTTGTTTATTTTTAAAAGTCTTTCGTTCTTAAAATACCACATACATTTTAAATATTAAAATATTTTCTTACATTATTTTTGTTTAAAATTTTGAAAAATTGCGCTTAACATTTTCTGTAGATAGGTAACGACATATATGGAAAAACTGCGGACTTATCGAAACGTCTTACTTTGAATAAGCCCTCGCAAAAAGTTTTGTTCTTTCTCTTTAAATAAAGTTACCTAAGCAAATAGAAAATGAGAACACCAAACAAGTATTAAAATCGCCACGCTTAGCGAGAAATCACTACATATGGCAGCCCAGATTGTACTTTGAAATTTTCAAAACAATGTGGCAAATTGCCACTGGCAATGTGTTTAAAGGAACAAGTATATTGTACTGTAGCTCGTTTCTGTATTTCTCGCATCGTAAAATTTTCCGAATGAAACCAGTGAATCGGGACAGAAACAGTGAAAAATGAAACAAAAAATGGTTTTTCTCACACAAGTGTTTCTGTATCTTTTTTTTGCGAGAATTATCTGTCATTTAAATAATTTTCCAGCAATTATTGAAAGGATGCGAGAAAAAGTGTTTCTATAACAATATTTTGCGAAAAGTTTCTTTCAAGAACTGTCAAAATAAGTCACATTTGAAATTGGTGGCGAGAAAAACAAAATGTAGATATTTTGAATTTAAAATATGTTTATATACTATTTTTTTTAAATAAATAAAAAAAATAGAAGGAATATAAATGATAAATGCATAATTTATATGATGAAAATAAACAAAAAACAATTGTTATATTTTGTTAGTTTAAATTTTTGTTAGCCTTTTCTTGTTTTGGTTTTAATCAGTGCTGCCAGATAAATTTGTGTCAAAATCGTCAATTTCCTGAGAAAAAAATAAAAAAGATCGCCTTTTTTGTTTTAAAAATCGCGCAATTTTAAATCAATTTTAAACAAATTTGTTTCGACTTTTATTAAAAAATAATCAAACAAAAACATAGTTAAAGTTCATGGGTATTTAATAATTATTATTTAATAATTGAGATAAAAATCTTTTTTTTACTGGGAGACAAACAAATTTCTTTCTTGCCGACATAATGGTTTTGGCACAAAAGTGTACATATAAGATAAGAATATCAAATATCAATCATATTTTGTATATGTATATAAGAAGTATTAAATGTTCAAAATCAGCCAAGTCGGTCCTTTACTTTCCCTCGAAATTTTGCTTTTGCCGATACATTTTTTAGGGAAGAAACAAACAATTTCGAGGACAATTTTCACAATAGGGATAAATATAAAAATTTAAGCAGCCTTGTTTCTAAAGATATCTTTTTTTCTAATAAACAAACATATCGAGCCTTTGGTGCAATATCGTAGTAACTCAAAATTTGAATTTTTTGAGCTGGGTATGCAGAAATGATCTTTGGAGAAATGTCTATCTAAAGAAAAAAAGATTATGGTTCTATATCTAACTGTTCAGATTTTACAGCTAAAAATGTCTTTATTGCCTCTAGCTATTTTCAACCATATTTATATTAATATAAAAAAAATATTTGATATTATTAATAATTTTTCACCTTTTTTTAATTACAAAACATTCCTCTTTTTTTAAAAACTTGTAAAAAAATAACTTTAGTAAACAAAAATACTATCAAAAATATGGCTGAAAACTTCAAATGCATTTTTCTCAGTTCACGATTTTTTGAATTACTACGGTATTGCACCAAAGGCTCGATATACATAAAAATATTTACAATTATCTTATTTCGAAGACTAAGGGGCTTATAGTGTAAAACGCAACGCCAACAATTTCATTAAAAGCAAAAATAAAATCAAAAATATTTTATAAATTTGTTGTGGCTTTCTACAGACATTCATATAATTTTTTTTTTTTTAATTTTCAACGCCACAAAGTAGAAGTGTTTGAAATTTAAAAATTCAAGATGAATTGCTATAGAAAGTAACAACAAAATTTTAAAATATTTTTGATTTTGTTTTTGCTTTCGTCACTTTTTTAGAAAAAATCATCAAAACGTCACTTTGTTAATATCGGAACAAAAAATCGTCAAGATGACGATAACTCGTCAAATCTGGCAGCCCCGTTTTTATTATATTTATTTCTTTTGTTGACGTTTCGCTTTTATTTGACACTTAATTACAGTATAAACAGAATTTGTTGTGTCTGTTTTCGCATTCAAATACAGAAACACTTTTATCTCATAAATCGAGAAACGATGGAATTTTTTGTTTCACACTTCATGTAAGAAATTTTACGATGCGAGAAATACAGAAACGAGCTACTGGTATAAAATAAACACTATAATAGGATTGTTTCATTTTAATCAGTTGTTTGGTAAAAGAAAAAACAACAGCGAATTTGATTTACATTTATTGTTTTCTATTCTTGGGTACACTCAAAAAGTTTTACAGTAACTAAGTGTAATTTACTAAAATCATTTTCCGTAAAGTTAAAAATTAATAAAAATTTTGTTATATTATAATTAAACTAATTCTTTAACTGTTTCTATATGTTGTTCCAAAAACAAATATGTTCAGTTATTTTTTTTGCATAAAATAAAACTGAAATACTTAACTGCAAAGTTATTTTAAATTATTTTATTATTTACATACCTAGTTTAATACATGTGCACATAAATAAAAAACAAAAATGTTTCGCTGATTTGGTAGGTAATAGAGGTCTGCTTTGAATAACTTACTCGTTTGCCTTTACTCAAAGTGCACAACATTTATTCAAATAAAAAACATCCAAAAAGACAAGAAGAGAGTAAACCGTATACAAAAATAAGAGTGAATAAATTGAATAAAAAACTTGTTTACTGTAAATGAATTTGAGAGTCATTCATAAATAAAAAAACATTGGAATGACCCGTTAGAGAGAGCAAGTTTACAAAAAACATTCGAATAATTTTTGAATTATTGAATGTGCATACATTTATTTGAATACATTGACATAATATGTGTGTAAGCTTGTGGCTTCTTTTATTTATAAGAGTTAAGCTTACACATACATACATAATGTGTAGGTACAGATATTTTACATTCAAATTGTATTTGAATATTTAACTCATTTGACTTGAGTTGACTGAATTGAATGATTTTTTATTTGTTTTGTGTTTGGTTATTCTTTCATTTGTTTCGTTATGATTGGGTGCTCGACTCATTGCAGTTAAAAAACAAATGAGTGCGTTGAAATTGCTTTTTATTTATTCTTGCAGACCTCTACTAGGTAATAATCACAGGTAAAAATACTGTTTTAGCTGTCTTAGTTTGTATTTTAAATTGAGTTAAAATTAACTGAAAAAACCTTTGAATGTATTTTTTGTATTTTGTATATTTTAAATTTAAACTAACAGAAAAATTTATTAATTTTTAGAGAATTTCTCTGTTTTAAAATTAACATTAAAAAATAGCCGTAAAATTCCTTTATTTTAAATGAAATGATCCGTTTTCTAATTAAATGTTCAGTTATTATAACTAATTATTCTTTTGAATTTACCTACATAATATTTTGAGTGTAACATCACACAAGTATGCTATACAATTGATTGAATACATTGCCGTATTCAATCAATTGTGAATGAATGATTGAAAACCACGAAAGATCAACTGACACTAAAGATCAACTGACCCAAAAAAAACCAAGTGACCTGAAATGAACGAGTGAACGAAAAGAACGAACTAGTTCATTGTTTTGTATTGAACGATAATGACCGGTCACTTAAATGAACGATTAAGCCCAAGACTACTATTTGCATCCGCAATAAGAACTACACCACCATAATTTTCACGATCACGGCAAAAAAAAATTTTAATTTGTTACAAAGAATTTCAGTACTAAGGAAATTATTATTTAGCCATGTTTCAGTAAATACTAGCACGTGATGATTGATTTTAAAACTTTCAACATATAAATAAGATAACTTATTTCTTAGGCCACGGACATTTTGATAGAGTTAGGACATTACGTTGGCAATACCATTATTTAGTTTTTTGGATCATTAATATTACGTTGAGGTAAATTGGCGAAGTTATTGAATAAAGGTTTTTCTTTGTAAATATATTCTCGAACCAAAGTGTTAACGGGCCAGAAGTTTGGATCCAAAACAGAAGAAAAACAATCGGCAGAAATAGTAACCTTAAATGAAGCAATTGATCGTGGTTGTAAGAATTGAAATTGATGAATTGAAGATATCGTGTTCGAACAAAGTTTAGATTTTATGTAGTAGTCTACATCTTCCGAGGACGTGCCGCAAGCTAACCGAATATAAAAACTGATTTTCTTGGTGGAACAGCTCGTAGTGGATTATGAACAGTTTGATTGCATGCAACATAATTATTCGGAATTTGCGTCATTGTGGAAAATGTGTTAGCGAGACCAGTGTCAATATTGACAAGTGGTGTAACATCTGAATTTGGGGTATTGGTTTCTAGAGCAGGATCATTCAACGATGAAGATGATATAGAGACCACATTATTATTAACTCCGACCGAAGTCGTTGGTGTTTGAATTGACGATATTGAATTTAAAGCAGTTGCAGAAGATTTAGTAGCAGTTTTTTTTCGCTTAGGAGATGATCGATCTTGCGTAGATTCGAATTTTTCCAAATTAGAAAATTCTGTAAATAATTTTTCAAAATCTTTACTAAGTTGGTCAAATTCGTTTTTATAGCTTTTATTTTATATTTTACGGTTAACACAACACCATTGAAGAGACTTGGCTGGATCAGCAATCGCATCCGCATACCGGGGCTTCAGTTTTGTACATTTAAGGTGATAATATCCTGAGCATAGGCAACAGGGTATCAAACGATCATCACCAGATATCTTACAGTTTATATTCAAACAATCCATAGTCAACAAAATTATATGTTAATGTATTTACAAGCGATAGTTTTGAAATATTATTGTTCCCTGGGCTAGACTGGATGACAGTAATCTAGTCGCTAATAGAGGGCGACACCGAAAATCAATTAGCCAATACACAAATCGATACAGTTGGAACTTAGTAATGTCGGTAATAACGATCACGCGCGTTCACAGTTGTATATGTTAATTAGCCAATCGATCAGCTGTTAATTCAGTCGTTTATTTAAGTTTTTAATTAGGGTATTCAGAAGATGTGCTATTATGTTATATTGTCATAATGTTCTACATTTTACAATGGTTTAAAAGTATTGTTTTTGCTTTGTTAACAAAAAGTGTCTTAAATTAATAGAATTTTGCTTGCTTGTTTATGGTGCTGTCGTAATTAATCAGAAGAGTTCTCCGCTGAGCGGCTGAGCCGAGCCCCATTAGTTTTTGCAGTCGTCGCCGTTGATGGTATAGTTTTATCCGGCTAATATCCGAATTAAAACTGCGGATAGCAATTTTTGCAAAAAAACACTTGCGGCGTCAAATTAAATCGGCTTAGGACGCTGATGTTTGGTAAACAAACAAAATAAAATTTATTTGTGATTTGCGTCTAAAAAATGGAAAATAGTCAGATAAGATCTAATTTAATTTATTAATTCATGGATTAGAATTAAACATATTTTGATGTTAGGTAAATATTTTTTTCCATATTTGCTTTAAATCAGCTGATTTAAATTCAAAATAGCACACTAAATTATAAGGGGTTGTTCACAACAGTCGTATTTTTGATGCTATTATTTTAAGACTTATTACTTTATGACACCTTGTGAATCCCCCAAATATGTGTAGACTTTTATAATTACAAACAAAATCATGTATCCAACAAAATAAAGCACAAATACGAATTTGCGACGTATAGATGATAACCAGGAACTACACTATATAACACCAGCACGACGGAAAACAACGAAAATATTTTAAACAGGCTTTTGATTTTTAAAAACGTTCAAAACACTCAAAATTAGTCTTTTACAACAGAGCAATACAAAACACACGTCGACTTGATGCAAGTGTTGCCAGAACAATCCTGTAGCCCGTTTCTGTATATCTCACATCGTAAAACTCTTCGCATGAAACGTGTGAATTGCAACAAAAATAGTGTGAAATGAAACAAAAAATGGTTTTTCTCACACAAGTGTTTCTGTATCTTTTTTTTGCGAGAATTATCTGTCATTTAAATAATTTTCCAGCAATTATTGGAAGGATGCGAGAAAAAGTGTTTCTATAACAATATTTTGCGAAAAGTTTCTTTCAAGAACTGTCAAAATAAGTCACATTTGAAATTGGTGGCGAGAAAAACAAAATGTAGATATTTTGAATTTAAAATATGTTTATATACTATTTTTTTTAAATAAATAAAAAAATAGAAGGAATATAAATGATAAATGCATAATTTATATGATGAAAATAAACAAAAAACAATTGTTATATTTTGTTAGTTTAAATTTTTGTTAGCCTTTTCTTGTTTTGGTTTTAATCAGTGCTGCCAGATAAATTTATGTCAAAATCGTCAATTTCCTAAAAAAAAAAAAAAGATCGTCTTTTTTGTTTTAAAAATCGTGCAATTTAAAATCAATTTTAAACAAATTTGTTCCGACTTTTATTAAAAAATAAGCAAACAAAAACATAGTTAAAGTTCATGGGTATTTAATAATTATTATTTAATAATTGAGATATAAATCTTTAATTTACCTATTCCTATAATCTTTTTCTTTTTTACCTGAAATAGACTTAGTAGAATACCTTGTAGTTAAAATTAAAAAAATCGGTTTATAAATAAACGGGTTAAAGACCCAGTAAAATCTTCGCTTACAAAATAATATGTTAAGTAATCAGAAACACATAAAAGCACTACATACAATTCTACTGAAAAACTAATGAATTTTACAAGGGTTGTGCCAAAAAGAACAAATTCAAAAGTAATTTTTTTTTATCTTAATACATCCAGAAAAAAGTAGTTATCGAAGTTCTTATAGAAGAAAGCTACTTAATAACGAGTGAAAGAAGCTATCCATTTTGAAAAAGTTTTTACTGGGAGACAAACAAATTTCTTTCTTGCCAGAATAATGGTTTTGGCACAAAAGTGTACATATAAGATAAGAATATCAAATATCAATCATATTTTGTATATGTTTATAAGAAGTATTAAATGTTCAAAATAAGCCAAGTCGGTCCATTACTTTCCCTCGAAATTTTGCTTTTGCCGATACATTTTTTAGGGAAGAAACAAACAATTTCGAGGACAATTTTTACAATAGGGATAAATATAAAAATTTAAGCAGCATTGTTTCTAAAGATATCTTTTTTTCTAATAAACAAACATATAAAAATATTTACAATTATCTTATTTCGAAGACTAATGCCCGTAATTTCTACAAATATATATCTAGTGGTGTTCATACCTAACAGTTATCTTTACCTATCCGGTATCACTATTGTGGTAACTTCAACGTTAATTTTGCCTACGTGAATTAGCTACCGAAAATCGATGGGGTAAAATACATTACACTTTAACCCGTAGGTTAGAAATACGTTTTAAAATTATGAAAACCATAGATACCTATACACAGCTAGATACCAATTTGTAGAAATTACGGGCATAAGGGGCTTATAGTGTAAAACGCAACGCCAACAATTTCATTAAAAGCAAAAATAAAATCAAAAATATTTTATAAATTTGTTGTTGCTTTCTACAGACATTCATATTATTTTTTTTTTCAATTTTCAACGCCACAAAATAGAAGTGTTTGAAATTTAAAAATTCAAGATGAATTTCTATAGAAAGTAACAACAAAATTATAAAATATTTTTGATTTTGTTTTTGCTTTCGTCACTTTTTTAGAAAAAATCATCAAAACGTCACTTTGTTAATATCGGAACAAAAAATCGTCAAGATGACGATAACTCGTCAAATCTGGCAGCCCTGTTTTTATTATATTTATTTCTTTTGTTGACGTTTCGCTTTTATTTGACACTTAATTACTGGAAATATTCCAGTATAAACAGAATTTGTTGTGTCTGTTTTCGCATTCAAATACAGAAACACTTTTATCTGATAAATCGAGAAACGATGGAATTTTTTGTTTCACACTTCATGTAAGAAATTTTACGATGCGAGAAATACAGAAACGAGCTACTGATTACAATTACATATAAATTGACACTCTTTACCCCTTCGCATTAAACGTTACTTATGATTTAGCATATCAACCAATTATTTTTTATATTGTTCATATCTATTTTTACAAATCCATCAAACAGTTAATTTTATAATTAGTTGTTATTTATTTATTAATATTTTCAACAGTAACCGTTATATTGATTAAATAACTATAATTCCCTTTTACTTATACATTTCCATATACGGAGTTCGTGCTCGTTGAATGCAGACGTGTTTTTTTTAACTCGGCATACGGTTTTTTTAATATAAATAAGTTTTTATAATATAATATTATTTTTTTTTTTAATAATAGGCATAATACCTATCAGCGAATGAACGCTTTGAAATAATTATTAATTAGTGTACATAAAAATCAATAATAAAAATATTAAAAATTACAATTAAAAAATATATGTATGTACACTAGCGTGGCCGTTAGTTGTATGGAGAACTTTTTTTTTTTGATTTCTTATACTCTCCCCCTCCAAATCGGTTCAGTTTTATGTAAAAAAAAAATACAAAAAAATTTCGTAGCGATAAGTTGTGTTTTAGGGAGGGCGTCCGCCCCTCAAAGTTTGCCATCAAGCCATTTATTCAAATGTAATTTGTTTGCGTATGACTATCTTCTAAAAACAACATTTTACAAGAATATGATATATGGCAATATTTTAGCTCTTCTAGTCAACAACATAAGCCTCTAAGAAAGTTTTTTGCTAAAATCAATATTTTAGAAAATAATTAAGAAAATAAAAACTAAATACCAAACATTTTATATACGTTTTATATATATAAAAGGGGGATTTAATGTCAAGTGACCCAATTTTAAAATAGATGTCTTTCGATTTAAATGAAATTTACACCAATTTTAGTACTGTTAGATAGTAGCTTAGACACAAATTTTCAACAAGATCGGTCAAAAAGTTTTTGAGTTAGAGGGGGTCAAAGTTTGACATTTTGGCCATACAGGTGTTCTTTCTCATCCATGTAACTTATTACCTATTGGTGTTAGCAAAATTTGTCCCAAGTAGCTTAGATAGCTATTTAATCAATCTTTTTTAAAAATATTTTTTTGTTTTTTTTAAAAAATTTTTTAATATTTTTTTTTAAATTTAAAACTTTTTTTTTTATTTTTTTTAGGCAAGTGTTAAATTTAAAAAAAAAAAATTTAAAAATTTTTTAAAAAAACAAAAACAATGTTTGGTATTTAGTTTTTATTTTCTTAATTATTTTCTAAAATATTGATTTTAGCAAAAAACTTTCTTAGAGGCTTTTGTTGTTGACTAGAAGAGCTAAAATATTGCCATATATCATATCCTTGTAAAATGTTGTTTTTAGAAGATAGTCATATGCAAACAAATTACATTTGAATAAATGGCTTGATGGCAAACTTTGAGGGACGGACGCCCCCCCTAAAACACAACTTATCGCTACGAAATTTTTTTGTATTTTTTTTTACATAAAACTGAACCGATTTAGGGGGGGAGAATATAAGAAATCAAAATAAAAAAAATAACGGTCACCCTAATGTACACACATACATACATACATACATTTTAAGCAAAAACATTTCTTGTTTTTACTTATTAATTTTTTTTTTTTTATTCTCGGGGGGTTTTTTTTAAGCAACAAATAAAAAGAAGAGCACAATTAAACAAACAGTAAAATAAAATAAAAAAAAAACTTTTATGAATGCGTATAATGCAAAAACAATAAAACATAACGAAAGAAATGCTTATGTTACAGTGAGTGTTGACGAAACAAAAGTAGAAAAAAAACAAACATTCGATGATAGCAATTACTTAACGGCTAAACCTATTACTCGAACGCGTTCCCTCTCACCCTCTTTGTTTAATAAGTAATGATACGGTAAACCCCAAAACAGCTGCTATGGAAAACCCAGTAAATCAAGAAAAAATTTCTCAAAAGCCTCCAGTACAAGTTGGCATTGATACATATATAACAGTGCTTAAACGGGGTCGTAGCCCTACCTCCTCAGCAGTGGCTTCGGCACCGAAAGTTTTAAAAGATGGTACAACCGACAGAAAAAATTCCCAAAATCGTTTTGCAATTCTTGAGGATGAATCCCCTGAAGCACCAAACGTGATAAAGTCGTCCAAGCCTCCCCCGATATATCTTAGGGAGCAAAACTCAAATGAGTTAATAAAAAGTTTGATTTCGGTAATAGGTGAAAATTCCTTTTACGTAGCTGCATTAAAGCGAGGTATGATTAACGAGACTAAAATACAGGTGAATAATGAGGATGACCTTCGAAAAGTAATAACAAGATTTGAGGCTCTTAATAAAAACTTTTATACATATCAACTGAAGAGCAGTAAAGGTCTTCAGGTAGTGATCAAGGGCATAGACTCATGTGTAGACCCAGGAGAAATTAAAGCTTTTTTGGAAGAGAAGGGCTTTAAATTAAAAAATGTAGCAAATATCAAAAATAGGGGAAAAAATCCCCAACCACTATTTCGAGTGGAGTTAGAACCCGGCGACGTTAAGCTCAAAAAAAATGAAACGCATCCAATTTATAACTTAAAGTATATTCTATACAGAAGGGTAACTATAGAGGAGCCGCACAAGAGAAATGGTCCTGTTCAATGTCTAAACTGCCAGGAATTTGGCCATACAAAGGCATACTGCTACTTACCCCCTGTTTGCGTAGTATGTGGTGAACTACATGGTACAGTTCTTTGCGATAAGTCTAAAACCGACCCCAACGTAAAAAAATGTAGCAACTGTGGCGGTAATCACACTGCCAATTATAGAGGATGCCCCGTATACACTATCGTCAAGCAGTCGGTTGGACCGAAAACTAATCCCCCTCAAATGCAAGTAACAAATCAGGTAAACACTAATAACATTCAGGGCCCGCAGCCTAGTAATAACAAAACCTCTTATGCTAACGTCCTAAAATCAAACCATGTGCCAATGCAAGGTGCTTCGCCAAGTAATGACGAAACTCCAGATTCTAATATAAGTCGTCTAGAAAAAACCATGGAAACATTAGTGCAAACAGTAAACAATTTTACAAACACAATGGGTAATATGTTACAGGAAATTCTAAGAATGCAATCGATGTTATTGCAAGCTGTACTTAACAAGCCATGAACTATTTAAAAATTTGTTTTTGGAACGCAAACGGCATCCGCCAACATAAAAATGAACTAGAATACTTTCTCAAAAATAATCAAATTGATGTTATGATGGTTTCTGAAACTCATCTGACCTCAAGAACGCTAAACATACCTTCTGGGGGTCACGACTTATAACACCAAAGGGTCGTGTTTTGTTTAATACAATCTCTAAAATGAATTAAACATATTGGCCTGCTGATCCACAAAAAATTCCAGATGTCATTGATTTCGGCGTGGTTAAAAACATCCCCACAGAAACGATTCACGTTGAAGCCTCATTAGAATTATCCTCTGATCACACACCTACAATTGTTACTATAACAAACACCAATAGAATTGTATCTCCCTCTAGTTACATAGCGACGTCAGCTACACAAATAAATTGGCTAAAATATAAAAAATATCTCAGTACTCATTCAACAGAAAATATTCCGCTTAGCACACCGGAGAATGTGGATCTTTCTATTGCCAATTTTGACAGTTATCTTAAACTAGCAGTTCAACATTCCTGCAAAACCCTCAAAAAAACTTATAATAATAAAATATATTCTACAGATGTCGAGCGCCTCTTGAATAAAAAAAGGAGAGTGAGAAGAAAGTGGCAATTGCACAGATACCCCCAACTTAAGAACTTATTAAAAGAGTGCACAAAAAAGCTTAGAAAATTACTGCAGTCCCGGAAAACGGCTTCCGTGGAAAAATATCTTAAGGACCTGGATGCAACATCACAATCAGACTACTCATTCTGGCATGCAGCCAGAAATCTAAAAAGGCCAGTTATCATGAAACCACCATTAAGAAACCTGAATGGAAGTTGGGCAAGAAATGACAATGAGAAAGGAAACCTGTTTGTAAATCATTTGAAAAACGTATTTGCCCTAAATATATCTGACGACATAGCGGACGAGTTACCACCTGTTGCTGCTAGAGCAGCTGTTCCCCTAAGATTTGAGATGAGAGAAATCGAAAAGGCTATTTGTAACTTAAGCCCCAAGAAAGCTTTTGGAGCTACCTCGCATAGCAAAGAAAAATTATTCTTTATATTTTTAATGCTATTTTACGCCTTGAATACTACCCTCAAGAATGGAAGGTCTCCTTTGTAAAGATGATACCAAAGCCAGGAAAAGATCACACAAAAGTTGAGTCATATAGGCCTATTAGCTTATTGTCTAATATATCAAAGCTATTTGAGAAGCTCTTAGCGTCAAAATTAACCACAATTCTAAATGATAATGGGTGTATACCTAACCATCAATTCGGCTTCAGAAGAGAACATAGCACAATTGAACAAACCCATCGAATAGTAAACGCCATAAGAAAAGCCTTTGAAGAAAGAAAATATTGCTCCGCTCTCTTCATCGATGTTTCTCAAGCTTCTGATAAAGTCTGGCATGTAGGCTTGTTACATAAATTGAAGCTAAACCTACCGGTTAACACACACAAGCTGCTAGAAAGCTACTTGGTCGGTCGAAAATTTATTATTAAAGAAGGTGATTTTTTAAGTTCTCCTCAGCCAATTGAAGCTGGAGTGCCTCAGGGAAGCATCCTGGGCCCACTTTTTTACCTTATATATACCTCGGACATGCCAACAAATAATTACACCTTAACCTCAACTTTTGCTGATGATACAGCTTTTCTAAGCGTACACGAGAAAAGTCGAGAAGCATCTCGATACCTGCAGGATCATATATTTCAACTAGAACTGTGGTTAAAACAATGGAGAATAAAGGTCAATGAGCAAAAATGCGTTCATATAACATTCACCTTGCGTCGGGAAACTTGCCCCCCTATTAAAATCAATAATCAACTAGTGCCTCAACAATCGCATGTCAAATATCTCGGTATTCATCTAGATCGTCGTTTAACATGGAAATGCCATATAGAAGCAAAATTAACCCAAATGAAACTACAGCAATTCAAATTAACTGGCTTATTGGAAGAAATTCTGTTCTTAGTCTCGATTGCAAACTACTACTTTACAACTCTATTTTAAAGCCAATATGGTGCTACGGTATTCAACTATGGGGCACTGCCTCGGCTTCAAATATCGAAAAAATTCAAAGGCGCCAAAATAAACTTCTTCGAATAATCACAGCTGCCCCTTGGTATGTTAAAAACTCAAATATACACAAGGATCTCAATGTGCCACTGGTAAGGACTATTATTACGAAGTATGCGGTAAAATATTTAGAAAGGCTAGAGGTGCACCCTAATCCACTAGCTCGAAATATATTAAATGATAGTGGCCACACTCGCTTAAGAAGAAGAGACACTGCAGCACTTACCCATTAAGATGAGCGATAAACACCTACTTATGTGAACAGAACCCGTGATGAAGAAAATTTTTGTCTGGCACTGGCAGGACTTAAAATAAATTATTAGGATAAGATTTGATTAATTATTGTTAGTTCATATTTAATATATGAAGATTAAATAAATAAATGAAAAAAAAAAAAAAAAAAAAAAAAAAAAAAACTTATACATTTAACTTTGATTAATAAAATTGTGCCACAAATTTAGATTTTTGATAATGAAGTTTTGAATTTACTTATTTCTTTTAATTGCGAAATGTAAAGAAGGGAATGAATAGTTAAGCAGTTTATATTTATATATATATATATTTTTTTTTTATTGGGATGACAACGATCATTTTAGTATATGTCGATTATTAGCGACTTCCACCTTGAGCTACACTGTTAGAAACTCTTATATGAGAACACACCACACGCCCCCAACGACGAGCACGGCCGAATATAATAGGTAGCCCTGTTCCCATAGTAATTCAATAATGAAACCTTACAACTTTTGTCAAAAAAAATGAACTGTTGTTTTCTTGATTATATTGGTTTAATAAATTTAATATATTTTTTATATAATAAAAAGACCTCAAGCTTAATTAAATAATAATAATAAATTTGGTAAAGGTCGAATAAAAGTCTATTTAACTGTTTTTTTTTTTTTTTTTTTTTTTTTTTTGTAATCAATGTACGGTTTTTCCGAATTTGAAATCGGCTACCATAAATGTAATAGAAAAATGTACCAAGTGCAGAGTTCAAAAATATGTGCGTTCGTTTACTTTTCCAGTAAAATCCAGTAGGTGAGTAATATGATAATTTTACAAATTTATGTGTACGCGAACGCATTTCAGTAAAATCCAGTACAAATTTGTACAAATTTGTACAAATTTTGGGGTAAACGAACGCAGCTTGTATTAAGATAAATAGCTTGTATTAAGAAAATATTTCTGTTCTGTTAGAAACTCTTATATGAGAACACACCACACGCCCCCAACGACGAGCACGGCCGAATATAATAGGTAGCATTGTTCCCATAGTAATTCAATAATGAAACCTTACAGCTTTTGTCAAAAAAAATGAACTGTTGTTTTCTTGATTATATTGGTTTAATAAATTTAATATATTTTTTATATAATAAAAAGACCTCAAGCTTAATTAAATAATAATAATAAATTTGGTAAAGGTCGAATAAAAGTCTATTTAACTGTTTTTTTGTAATCAATGTACGGTTTTTCCGAATTTGAAATCGGCTACCATAAATGTAATAGAAAAATTTACCAAGTGCAAAGAGTTCAAAAATATGTGCGTTCGTTTACTTTTCCAGTAAAATCCAGTAGGTGAGTAATATGATAATTTTACAAATTTATGTGTACGCGAACGCATTTCAGTAAAATGCAGTACAAATTTGTACAAATTTTGGGGTAAACGAACGCAGCTTGTATTAAGATAAATAGCAAACTGTCAAAAATTTTATAACAGTTATCGATAAAAAATTAAGTTATGTTAAAAAAATGTTAAATTGTTTAAATTAAAAATTTACATTTCAAGCTTGATATATTAAAAGTGTTACTGAATCAGCGGTTTATGGGCAAATTTAGCGATTTACCGCTTTTCGTTTTATGTTATACCGTTTTCAAATATAACTATTCTTACACAAAATTTAAGTAACTCAATTATCGTTTGTTTATATTACTACTACATACAACATTCAACGTCAACAAAAATGTACATGGATAAGCAAAATGTAAGCAACTTTTGACATCTTTAAGGAATATGCATCTGGCTTTTGCGCAGACCTAATGGATGGGCTATTGTTTTGTTGTAATTTCAGTTGCCGAATGTCAAAACACTTAGCTAAGTAAGTTGTGTTTTGCTCACGCATTTTAGTTTCACACAATATTTTTTAGAATTTCGTATTAATTGAGCAATAAATAAATTGCAATTTTATATTGATAATTGAGCTCAATAATGGCATTTTTGCGTAAAACTCAATTAAGGTACATATCTGAACACGGTATTACTGCCCTAGAGGGAAGCGAACTGACACCAAAGTAGTCAAGTGATATGTTGTTTGGCGGTAGAGACCGGTTCTAATTCTAACACTTTATATGAATGGGACCTATCACTTTTACATGGGGTTGTCATTGGAGGGGGTCAATTGACACCTAACAGGCACCACTTGACAAGTCACACATCTATTCTCAATGGACGTGTTTAGTGTTAGTTACTACAATGCTTGTCCTAGGTATAATTTCCATAAAACTAGTCCTAGGACTAAATTTAAGAACCGAATTTTAGAAAGTCCCAACAAATCTGTCACACCACCGGTGAATACTGTACCTGTTACAAAACCAGTCCTTTTAAATAAATATAAAATCGCTTTTACATTTTTTAAAATAAAAAAATTTATTAAACTAAAATGTATGCAAAATAAAGTAACAGCCAATCCCACGATGTTACAAGTTAACGTTTGCATAGAAAATAACATTTAAAACAAAAACAAATTTTAGAAATTGTTTTTGTTTTAAATGTTATTTTCTATGCGAACGTTAATGTGTCACATGAGGGATTGGCTGTGAATCTTTTTCAAAAAGGTTTATAAATACGTAAATATACAAAGTAAAATGTTTTACATTTGTTTATAGGTTCTTGTTTTTGAAGTTTTACATTTTTAAAAGGAATCATAAATACGTTAATAATAAAATAATAATTAAAATGTTTTACATTGGGGTTCCTGTTTTTCAAGTTTTAAATATTTTACATTAAAATGTATTGAAACAAAATAAAGTTAATCTAATTTAAAAAAGGTTTATAAATACGTAAATATACTTATTTATTTAAATGTTTTTAAAGTTTTTTCACATGTCTTTTTTTTTTATTAAACTTACTGCCTTCCTTATATTTCCTTCAATATCTTCAATGTCTGGATTAGCTTTCACTGCTTCTAAAAATTAATATAAAAAATTAGATTATTAGAATTAAATTACAAATCCTGATTACATTTCTAAAATTTACCTTCAATGAGTGCCAGGATTGAATTTATATAAAACATCTTCGGATATAATATTGCCAATATTCTTTACTATATTTTTCCTTATAAGCTCTTTTATCGCAACTACCTACATAAATACATAGATATTAAATAAAAAAGTAAGGTTTTGTCAGTTTCGATAAGTACTACTACACAATGGAAAAATTATGTTTTTAATTATGAATATTTATAAAGTTTTTATAAAAATACTTACATATAAACGTTTGTTGTTTTACTTTATTTGGTCTTCAATTTCATGTAATGCTGCTTCAGATGCACTTGGTAACGAATCTGAAAGGTTGTTAGCAGTTTCGTCCTGCTTAATCAATCACTTCCATAATTTTTTTTGCTTTGTTTCCTTAATATTTCTGAAAAATAAGATTCTTAAAATTTGTGATAATATATGAAATAAAAATGTTTACTTCCTGTTTGTTTTGCAAAAAAATTCTTTATTCCATTACATTCACCCCATCCAGCATTTTCTAGATTTTCCTGCAATTGACGACTTCTTTTCATTTTTCTTGGAAATATAAAAAAGGCAATAACATTTTAGAAGCAGCTATGTAAAAGAGGTATTAATAGTAGCCCATTTTCGTATGGAAGAGAAAATATTTTATTTTCTATTTCGTTAAGTGGAAATTGTTCTTCTGTCAGTTAAAATTGGATCTACAACACAAATTCCTAATTTCATTGAATCAGGAGGGTTTTTGAAAAAACTTTTCGTATTTTGAAATCGGTTTTCTACGACCATTTTTTTGTCTTTGTCAAATAATTTTATTTTAAAAGGAATCTGAGTCTTTATATAACATATTATCTGGGCTTTTAATACTAAATATATAATTACTTGTTGTATAATTTCGAACAATTTTGTTTTTTTCTTTAAAATTCTCATTTAATTCATTATTTATTCTATTTTCAGACTTAATTTGGTTATAAAGCTGTTGCATTTTTTTCTAAGCTGCTTCACATATTTTTATATAATTTGAAGATTATTTTTAAAACAATAAGCTGAAAAATTTTGCTATACTCCAAACTGACTAACACATGCAATTAAATGTAAAAGATTATTGATATTGTGCGAAATCGAGTTTTCGCCAAACATTACGGAACATTTTTAAACGAACTCTTCCAAAAGTTTTTGAGCTAGGCTTATGTTCTCTTTTAAGTTCTTTTCAGTTGACAATAGCCTACATGAACAATGCAACAAAAGATATTCGTGATAAATTTCATCAGGAATATTTTTTTAAATACAAGGATACCAGTATATAGCAAAATTTGCCCAAATTCGGTTGCTTTCCAATTAAAAATTTCATCCAAAGTTCTAGGTCTCCGAACGAATTCTTTTGGAATTAAATTAAGCGACGATAACTAGAAATTTGTTTAAGTTGTTCTTTTGTAATTTTAAAATTTAATTTGTTGTGGATCATTTACATGCATTCCACCTTAAGCTGTGTTCACATTATGTGTATTTGTCATGTGGAATGTCACTTTTTCACATGTTAAATTTGTACATATCGTCTGAACCCCTCCAAACAACATCATGTGTTATTTCTCTGTGTGCAGTACACATGACATTTTTTTATTAAGAACGAGCTCTATTTTCAAGTGACAAACCATCTGACATCAGCTGTTTTTTATTAACAAAATTTTGTGGCGGCAAAAATTAATTGAAATTTTAATAAATATAAATTATAATCAATTTACAAGATTTTATTTGTCGTGCTTAATTCTTAATAATTATAATAGTAAATAAAAAATAACCAATTTTATTATTGAAAATGGAGAGAAAAATTGAAAAGGAATTAACAAAAGTAAGTACATATGTATTTTTTTTTATGACAATTTCCATATTTATTTTTATGTTTTTCCAGTTGGACTGGTGTAAAGAATCGGTACTACAGTTAATAGATATGTGGCAAGAGAAGGAATGCTTGTATAACCCGCGGAATAAGTTCTACCACAATAAGCATGCCAGGTACGCAGCGCTCAATGATATGGCTGACAAGTTAAAAATTTTCAATTCATCTATTGGGCCTAATGAAGTTAAGGTAAGGCATTGGGCAATTGTTGTTTGTAATAAATGTAATGCAATATATTTCCAGAATAAAATAACATACTTGCGCGGTCAATATAGCCGAGAAATTGCAAAAGCAAAAGAAAAAAGAAGTGGGGCCGAAGCAGATGATGACTATTTGATCAACCTTTCGTTCCATATTAAAATAAAATTTTTTTTAGCACAAATTAAATTTTTATACACTCAGCTGTTTTAAGATTGTTTTTTTTTTTTTGATAGGTTATGTCAAGTGTACTTAACATACCAACATGTGAACGTGTAAATTACAAACCATATGTAAAATATAAATTTTGACATACACATGAAATTACATGTGTGTAGAAAAGTGACATTCCATATGACAAATACACACAATGTGAACACAGCTTTAGTCTACAAGGTGCGAGTGGCATTTGGGTAACCATTTTTACCCCTATATTTTCCAATGAAGTTTTTTGATAATGGAATATTTTTATAGTGCCTTGTAAATTTTATGTTTTTAAAATCTTCATTTGATATTAAAGTAGAAGACTGTTCAGTGTAATTAAGGGCATTATTAATTTTTTCCCCAACTTGAATGCATTTTGTACTTACATGCAAAGATGTATGTCCAAAAATGCCACATTCGACTAATTTGTGTCTAAACTCCAGTGTTGCCAATTTAGCCATTTAGTGGCTAGATTTAGCCATTTTTCACCTTGTGTAGCCATTACAAAATTAGTTTAGCTATTTTTCAACTTGTTTGGCCATAAAAATTTGTTTGCCGTTTTTCTTTTAAAAAGAAAATTTTAATTTTCTTATAATAATTTATAAAAGTAAAGTAAACATTTTTCATAATATAAACGCTTTAAATTACAAGTTTTACAAATGTTAAAAGTCGCTATAAACGAGTATAGTAAAACATCTTTCAAAATAAAGGAACATTATTCCAATATTAAATTTATAAAATGGATCAACACAGAATTTAATGTAAAGTTGCTCTCACTTCCACGGTAAAATGCTGAATAAGAGAGGGTACTCAGCCAAGTAAACATAGTTAAAAGTAATTTGAGAAATAGGTTATATTTAGTAACCATTAACTCGACTTTATCAGTAACAGCCGTAACTAAACAAGGGCTGAAAGCGTTTTCTAGTTGTCAAAAATTCTCATGCCCATACAATTTGTATGAAGCATCCCTAAATAGCGCGGCGTCAACGCTTTGCAATTGGAAAATCCGATTTTGACAGCGTGTTTAATTATGAAGTTGGCCGCTATTGTTAATAAATAATGGCAATTTAGCTGTTCTTTGGTTTTCTTAAACAAGAAAGTTAACACTACTGTCTGTGACGCAACGTTAAAGGCCATGTCAGATAAAACTTCATCGCTTTGCGTGACACTTCTAACTTTGACAGAAAAGCGTAACACAAAAGCTGTATGTCACAATAAAAACTTTGACAACACTCACACATTGTGTGTTAAAAAGAAAATAAATAAAAAAAATTATACTAGCAGATTGTCAAAGCGCGCAAAAAGATGAGAGTTGCCCAGTGTTGCCATTTTGACGCTTTTCGGGTATTTTATGGTGCTTTGTTGGTCTGATTACCCGCATTTTTTTTCAAATACCCTTTTTTAAAAAAATGGGTATTTATGACGCTTTTTAATTTTTTTGTGGCGCTTTTGGTGCTTTTTGCTACAACTACCCGATTTGGGTACTTTTCATATTGACTTTTTTTTAAGTGTTTTTTACAACCATGTATTTTTTTCTTAAGTGCTTTTTTTACAACTATGTATTTTTTTTCTTGACTGTTGTTTTTTTAAGCAGTTCAGTTTCATGCTGTCAAATTTAAAAAAAAAAATACTACATACCAACAGTGGACTTTATGTTTTATATCGAAAATTATTAAAATCCTTAGCGACTAGCAAATGAAAAACTGTAAGTTAAAAACTATTTTGTGTGTAATATTATGTAATAATCATTCAATTTTTTTAGATGGATCGTCAATATAGAAAAGCATGGGAGACTTTTCCAGTATTTAAAAAGTGGTTAAGACCTTCAAAGGATACAACTAAAGCATTTTGTATATGCTGTCACTGTGAATTGAATGCTAGGCATAGCGACTTAGTTCGACATGGCACAACAAAAAAACATCTAAAGGCCATGAATCCATGGAATAGCGGAACTGTACAACCAGAAATAAATTTTCAAACTAAAGAGCCAACTGAAAATCAAAAAGCCCAGGGCATGTTATGTTTATACGTCGCTGTTCACACATCTTTCTCTAGTATAGATCATTTATCTGAAGTTTGTTTCCAGTCATTTCCTGATAGTAAAGCTATTCACTTTAAATTACATCGGACAAAATGCTCAAATATAATTACCAACATAATAGCACCTTTCTTTATACAAAATGTAGTCAACGACATAAAAGATGTTCCCTTTAGCCTAATTTTAGATAAAGGCACCGATATTTCAGTCGAAAAATTGCTTGGCGTCGTCGTAAGGTATTTTAGCATTACAAAGAACCGATATATCACAACATTTTTAGGCTTGATTGATCTAAAGGGTGGAACTGCTGATGATATTCTCTATGGTTTGGAGCGCCTTTTGAATATTTTACATCTTGATTTCAAAAATTTAGTAGCTATTGGTACAGACAACGCTGCCGTGATGACAGGCGCACATAAGGGGTTGCACAAAAAAATTTAACAAAAATATAATCTTTCCAACCTTGTTCTAGTAAGATGTGTGTGCCATTCACTACAATTGGCTGTATGTGCTGCCACGGATAAAAGTTTCCAAAATCATTTAGAATTTCTTGTAAGGGAGTCCCATAACTGGTTTGCTCATTCTCCAATTCGTCAAAAAGCCTATGCAAAGATTTATAAATTATTGAATAATGACTCTATGAATCCAATAAAAATTCCACTAATGGCAAAAACAAGGTGGCTGTCTATAGAAAAAGCAGTTAAAGTTATTTTACAAATGTGGTTTGAATTAAAAACCCACTTTAGTCTTTTAAAGGATACTTGCTATGTTTCTAATTTGTTAAAAGATATGTACAGTGACAACAGAAATCACGTTTATTTGATTTATTTGAGTTCAATTTTGGAAGAAGTCCAAAAAGTGAATCTAGCTTTTGAGTCGGCTAACGCAGATCATGTTAAGCTTTTCAACGATTTGTATTATTTGGTTAAGAGTATTACAAATAGAATTATCGTTCCTTTGGAAAATTTTGATTATCTCGAAGGTAATTTAGATGAAAACATAAATGAATTTTGTTATCTTGGTTTTCATTTTGAAAAGGCTTGCAAAGAATATAAAATAATTGAACAAGATAAACAAGAAATAACACAAAATTTAGTTCAATTTACAAAAAATCTAGTACTGGAGCTTAGAAGAAAGCTTCCCACAAATTTCAAATTACTACAAAATATATCGTTGTTTAGTGTGCATAATATTTTTAGTAATAACAAAACGGATATTTTTACCTTTATACAAAATTTTATAAATGATCCGTGTCTATTAAACAAAATAGAAGTAAGTTTACAGAATCTTACACTTCAAAAATGGAACAATATGGAAAGAACAGATGATTTTTGGATCGAAGTCTACAAATTCTTTGGGGGAAAATCCCTTTCATGAGTTGGCTTACTTTGTTATTCGAATACTATCGTTTCCCTATTCAAATGCCGAAGTGGAAAGGGCATTTAGTTTGATGAATTTAAACTCAGCAAATGCATTGTTGCATATTAAATATGGGCTCAAAATAGAAAATGTCTGTTGCTGCAATTATGAATTACCTTCAAGTATAACCAGTAAAATTAATTAAAATGAAACCTATAAAATATCTAAATATTTCATAAAAACGGTTTTGTGGCCTGATGATTGTGACGACAAAACGGATTTATTTGAAAATGAAATTATTTTTCTATAAAAACAAATATTTTTTAATCAAATTTTATTTTTACTATGTATTATCTTAATACTATTTACATAAGTAATACGAATTGTTATTTTTTTTTAATTGTTTATGTAACAGTATATTTAATGAATTCCCAAAATAAATATTTTTTGTTAAAATATTTCTTTTTTTTGTTTTTGGCGCTTTTTATCCTTTTTTTGTTTCAGTTTTACCCTTTTTACATATGTTCTTGGTCTTAAAAAAGAGTATATTTTCAAATTAATTTTTACAATTTCACTTTTTTCTCTTGACGCTTTTTACCCTTTTCTTTGTAAATTTTTACCCTTTTTTCAAAGATTTTGGCGCTTTTCTTCATTTATAAAATGGCAACACTGAGTTTGAGTGTGCATAGTGGATGCGAGAATCAGCGCTGGTATTTTATCTATTATTTGTGTTTTATGAATGTTTGTATGCATTTGGGTTTGTTTTAATTTTTTTTTAATTAAAACCTTTTCTTTAGCTTCACTTCGGAAAATCAAATCTTGTAACGTAAATTTAACCGCCTTATACTCAATGTAAATGGATGAAACTTTGCAGGCATACATATTCCCGATGACAATACACGAATACATGGGCGTAGCCAGGCTAAAATCTATGGGGGGGGTGGGGGGTCCAACATTTTTTTGTTTTTAGTAAAATGCTTTTTTGACCGTCTTTTACTCAATGCAAATGGATGAAACTTTGCAGGCATACATATTTCCGATGACAGTACACGAATACATGGGTGTAGCCAGGATAAAATCTAGGTGGGGGGCGGTTAAAATATGTTAAAACCTTTTCCTTAGCTTCACTTCGGAAAATCAAATCTTGTAACGTTAATTTAACCGCCTTACACTCAATGCAAATGGATGAAACTTTGCAGGCATACATATTCCCGAAGACAATACATGAATCCATGGGCGTAGCCAGGATAAAATCTAGGGGAGGGGGGTTAAAACCTTTTCTTTAGCTTCATTTCGGAAAATCAAATCTTGTAACGTTAATTTAACCGCCTTTTACTCAATGCAGATGGATGAAACTTTCCAGGCATACATATTCCCGATGACAATACATGAATACATGGGCGTAGCCAGGATAAAATCTAGGGGGGGGGCAAAATTTTTCTTTTGGTAAAATGCTATTTTGACTGCCTTCTAATCAATGCAAATGGATGAAACTTTGCAGGCATACATATTTCCGATGACAATACACGAATACATGGGCGTAGCCAGGATAAAATCTAGGGGGGGCAAAATTTTTTTTTTTGGTAAAATGCTTTTTTGACTGCCTTATACTCAATGCAAATGGATAAAACTTTCCAGGCATTCACCAGGATAAAATCTAGGGGGGGGGGGCAAAAATTTTTTTTTTGATAAAATGATTTTTTGAATGCCTTCTACTCAATGCAAAAGGATGAAACTTTGCAGGCATACATATTTCCGATGATAATACACGAACACATGGGCGTAGCTAGGATTAAATCTAGGGGGGGCAGATACTAATCCACGTGTGTAAAGTTTTATTATATGAATATAAATTTTTTTTTTTATTATATGAATATAAAATACAAAACATGTAAAAAAATTTTCTTATTTACCATGGAAATTGTAATGCATTAATTAAAGCTATTCGTTACTAAAAAGTAAAAAATAAATAAAAAAAAAAATTTTAAGAAACGCTTTTCTTTACCTTAATATATTGATCAGTTGTGAACACAGAATAAATATGAATACTAAAAAAATCGACTAAAAGTCAAAAAATAACAACATTTCAAACAACATAAACTTTTAAATCAAAATTGAAAAAAACTCACACATCCCTTAAAGAAAAGCGTGGGGCGCCCATACCAACCTGAACTTAAAAAAAAAAACATGACTGCCGTGAGTACATTTTAATATTTCAGACCGAAAGAAATACAACCAATCATGTTTAAAGCTACCAATTTTCAATAATTGAGCATTTTGTTTCATAACAACGCGCCCCACGCTTTTCTTTAAGGGATGTGTGAGTTTTTTTCAATTTTGATTTAAAAGTTTATGTTGTTTGAAATGTTGTTATTTTTTGACTTTTAGTCGATTTTTTTAGTATTCATATTTATTCTGTGTTCACAACTGATCAATATATTAAGGTAAAGAAAAGCGTTTCTTAAAATTTTTTTTTTTTATTTATTTATAATTAAATTAATTAAATTATTTATAATTGTTATAATTTTATTTAATTTTTATTATTTATTTGAATTTTTATTGTTTTGTTAAATTTTTATTTTATCTTTTAATTTTTATTTACTTTATAATTTTTATTATTTTTTTAATTTTTTGATTGCATGTTTTATTTACTTTTTCTTAAATTTTTGTTTTTAATTTTTTTAAAATGTTTTCCAAACAAGTTGAAATCATAACAAAATAACGTATACAATGTTTTCGGCGCTGAAATACGCTTTGGAACTGTTTTCTCGCATTCAATCAGCTTTGCGCTCTGACCAGCTCGGCGCCCACTATGACCTGTTCGCGCTTATTTATACTAATTTGTATAGCACCAGTTTTCTCGCATTTGTTCTCGCAAAAAGCGTCAGTCGGCTCGGCAACAAGCGGCCACTCTGTACGCACCCTTAGATTCACTTTCTGAGCCGAATTAACGATGTCCGTCAGGCTGGCTGGCTGTCAATGTAAACCTTGTGCGCAAAGTACAGGTTGAAATTTTGGAGATAATTTGATATACTTTCTTACTTTAAAACATTGAAAACTAATAGGCATGAGCGATTCCTACGAGATAAACAATAACGACATCTAATTTATCGATGAATTATATTTTTAAGTTAATTAATGATGTTAATTCTTTTGTTAGTCTGGGATCACACTATGAAAGTTTTCTTTCAGAAAGTCTGAGTTTATTGGTGAGAGGGGAAGAGATCATGCTTTTCATATCTCCTCTCTCACCCATGAACTCAGACTTTCTGAAAGAAAACTTTCATAATGTGAACCCAGACTATGGTGCGTTTGAGTCTTTTTACAGTAAAATGCAGTAAATGAGAAAATTGTAAAATTTGCCCTCACAAAAAGCTGTTGTCCAAAAAATTACGCGAACACAAATTTTGTAAAAATTCGTAAAATAAAGGCAACAGCTGATGTCAAATAATTGAAGTGTTAAAAAATGTTTACACTTTTGACTACTTAACTCGTGTTCTCATTGGTACTCGATTAAATACTTTTTATAACACAAACATTTTTGGAAAATACAAACAAATTATTTTGTGTAATCTTTCATATTTGTTTGTTATTTATTTTATTTGATGTTACTAATTTGTGGCGGGTTAATTTATTTAAAAGAACATGAATAATTTTTTGCTATTGATTACTTAAGTACCCAAGTAATTAGCACTTTGACAACTCTAAAAAATTAACATAACAAAAAAAGTTTCAAATGTTGGTATTTAGCCAAATAAATGCTTCACAAACAAGTTTAACTAATTAATATTTATTCACATTTTGTTTATGTTTAATTTTTCTTTCAACTTTTCTTTTATTTAACAATTTTTTCACAATTTGTAAGCATTTTGTTTGTTTACCTTTTAAAACATATGTTTTTTTGTTTTACTAAATTTAACTGCAAAAATTTCTGCAGTAAAAATTTGTAAATACTCAGACAAGAACTGTCACTTTTCGCTCTCAATTTGTGTTTTCATTTACTGCATTACTGTGTTCTCGAACGCAATTTCGAAAAAGGGCAGTAAAGTTCAGTAAAAAATAGTAAAAACTTTTGTGTTCTCGAACGCAGCTATTATGTGACGACATTCTAAATCCAATATGGCGGCCACGTACAACATGGCGAACTAGTTATTTTTAGTGCTTGTTTTCTTTTCAAACATGCAATTTAGTGAATGTTTCCTAAAAATTTTGCTCCCGAAAAGGTTAGTTTTTTAGAATAAAACAAGCCACCCTTTTCGACAGAAAAATTTTTAAGAAACAGACCCCAAATTGCATTTTTTAAAATAAAATGTCACATTTTTTTGTAGAAAAGAAAACGCCATAAATAAAATATGTGGGACACACACAACATGGTGGACTAGTTATTTTTACTGAACTTCTACAATATGGGTATCAAATAAAAGGGCTTACTCAAAATAACTGGAAAAATAAAATGATGTCACTCTAAATCAAATATGGCGGACTTTTAAAGCGCAACTCAATTTTGAAGCAGATGTGTATGTTCCACCGATTCACCTAAAATTTCGTACTCACGTTCAGTTTGGGTGACAACACATGGTTAGCTGTGTGACGTTATGCTAAATCGAACATGGTGGAACACCCATGATGACGGATTAATTATTTTTAATGCATTCTCACAATATTAGTACCTAATGGCACAGAATACACAGAACTGTCACGAGACGGAAGATTTTGCGTTTTTTTTATCTCTTTCTAAGAAAGCTGCCCTTTTGCATTTCTCTTTGCATCATATTCTTTGCCGCAATACAATGAACACAAATTTATTTAGTTAAGATTTATTTGCAAAACTGTTGTAAAAATTAACTTTTAAGTTCACCACAACACCAGTTAATAATATTTAAGTAAGTAAATAACATTATAAAACAAAACAATATTAATAAATACATTTTTTTGCACAAAAAACAACGTTTGCTGAACTAATGCATTTGTTTAACGTGGTTTGTGTTTTGTTATTTTTGTTTTGATCACGCCATTTGTGTTGATTGTTGCGGCCTGTTTTTACACCTTGCCACTTCAATACCAAAAAAGCTTTCTGTCTCTTTCTTCGAAAGCTGCCCTCGCAACTGATTTGGGCCTTATTCACACGTCACTTTTTACAGTTCTGTGTATTCTGTGCTAATGGGCTTGATAAAAGTAGCTCGAAAAGTAAAGAAATGTCACTCTAAATCAGTGTTGCAAAATTGAAATTTTGAAATGGTACTGAACTTCAACTAAAAGAGTATTTTTCCCACCAAATGGTACTTTTTGTTAAAAAAAACAATAATTTATAAAAAAAAGGAGCGAAAAATATTTTATTGTAATTCATTTATCTAAGTATTTAATAGGAAACAGTATTTACATTTGAGGTACACATATAAATAATATTTCTGTTATACATAACCGTCAAGCGCCTCATCCATTAACAATATTATTGTATATGTTGTTCTATATTGTCCTATATTATTAAAAAAAAAAACATAACCTTTAAAGCAAAACAACATAGTACATTTTTGCCAGCATATTGCACAGTATATTGCACTTCTTTTCTGATTTCGATTCTTGCCAATATATTGTGTCACCTTCGAATATCACACACACATTGGCGATAAAATTGAACAGTTATATTGCAAGTGTATGAGCCGCTTAAGGTACGTTTTTTTAGTATTTTCTAAAAAAAAATATTTGAAGTAGTTCATATATTTCTGAATAAGTAAATAAATTAAAAATTTTATTTTTGTCAACATAAACTTATACTGGTATTTATTTATATTTATATTTAAAATTTTTGCAAAGTTACATTATTCAGACTTTTAAATATATTACATACTAAGAACGTAGTTAATGTTAAAAAAAATCTTTTAATTCAGTGTTATAAGATAAAGCAAGTTTACTTTAAGAGATCATAAGAAATATTATAGCAACTACCAGTTGTTTTTAATAGATCTTAAGTTTTTATCAAACTTGAAACAGATTCTACGTGTAAATGATTTCTTTCTTTGCTTTTTACATCATGTGGTATCGATAAAATACCAAAAGCAATATGTAAATTGTCAGCAAACATTAGTTTTGTTTCTTATATTGGCTATATTTTTCCAAGAAATTAAAATATATTCAGTTCTGAAATGCTTTGTTTCTGAAAGATCCACTTGAACAAGGAATTAACACGGAATCGAGAATTGATAGTTTTATAATTTTCTTTATCGTTTGTTAATATATCTAATAGCAACAATATTATGCTATTGTTTTTTCCGGAAACAATATTATCTGGAGTGAAGCTGATTATCACTTTTAATGATATATTTTCAAAACAAAATTTGGTTGTTAATGTTTCGCAAATGATCGAATAAAATGATTTCGCAGTTTCTATAAATATGGTTTTCATTTAAATTTTCCACTAACATATTATCCAATGCATCCCTTTTTATACATTTTCTTGCCACTTGTAAGAACAAATATCTTATTCTGCAAAGCATGATATGAACCCTGGCATCATCGCTTTGTATTTCAATATTAACGTCGTTAATTATTTTTAAAATACAACAACATAAATTTTGCAACAAACACATGATGACCAAAGCCAGTTAAAAAGTTAAGAGTTAAAAAGTTCAATGGATAAAAAAGTACTGAAAACAACGCGGGGGTACTGCGGTATTTTGAATATAAAAAAGTACTGAAAAAAGTACCAAAGTACTGAATTTTTCAACACTGCTCTAAATCATAAAAAAAGCTTTTAAAGCTTAAAACTCAATTTTGAAGTAGATATTAGTTATTTTTAATGCACTCCAATAATATGGGTATCAAATGAATTGGCTTGCTAAGAATAATTCGAAAAATAAAGTGACGCCACTCTTAATCCAATATGGCGGACTTGAAACTCAACTTTAAAGCAGATATCTTTAACCGATTGCGCTGAATTTTTGCAGCCATATACAGTTTGGAGACAATACATGCTTGTATCAGGTTGTTCTAAATCCAACAAGGTGGACCACCCAATATGGCGGACTAATTATTTTTAATGCAGTCTTACAATATTGTAATGAAATACAAGACCTTGTTAAGAATAACTCGAAAAATAAAGAGACATAGTTGTTGCATATATCTGTGGTTTTCACGAATAATCGCGTAAGTCGGTTTTTACCGAAATTGAGATAATGATGTCTAAGTGCTACATTTTGCATTAGGTTTTTATAAGTATTAAGCTTTTTAGAATATAATGTAGTATTATTAATTTTTTTCTGCTAAAAACAACTTAAGTTAACTGTTTAATAAAATATTTTGCTATTATAACGATTTATGTCGACATATGTACATCGCCAAAAATTGTAAAATTGCTGAATATGTTTCCAAATAAAAAGCATATGTAGTGTTATGTTGTTATTCGTGCAAAAAATATGAAAGTATTTTTTGAAAATTTTTCTATTAATAACAACTTATATGTACATGTGCGTTTATTGTTGACTTCTTTAGTTGCAACAACAGCAGATGAGCGGCTGTTTGTAATTTTAAGTCCATACGTTGTGCTATAAGTATCAAAAACTCTGAATATGTCGCCAACTTGTGTGCTAAAAATAACAACGTAAGTCGTCATGTGTGATTAAAATGATAACATTTATTTTCACAAAAAAGAACTTATGTGGAGATATGATGTTATATTGCACACACTTAATGAGTCAATCAAACATATGCATTTTTAATCCTTTTACAGATTGTGATCCTGTGAGGATTTTTTCATGAAAATTATGTATAATACGTAGAAAGTCACTGTTAAGAGGATAGTAAAGAAAAAAGTTAGAAAAAGCATCTACAGAAGCCGCAATTGAAAAAAATAATTGTTTTTGCTCTCCTGAAAAGTTTGGTTTTATAACTTACGCGATTATTCGTGAAAACCACAGATATAACTTCCTCCTTTATTAAGTTTCCATAACATACATTTCATATTTACTTTTGTCAAATTGTACGTTTTAATTTTCAATAAATTTAATTGAGTTTCTAATTTCAATTCGTAATAATTTCAATACATAATAATGGTGAAAACAGAAACACTAACACAAAGGAAGGGAAGCCTAGAGAAGAAAAAATTAGAACGACAATAAAAACTTAAAATCGAAGCAATGATGCAAAACGCCAACGACTCAGCAGAAGGCGTGATCAGGACAATAGCGAAACGCACACCTAACGGCAGCTTAAACATGATAAGGCTAAGCAGCGCATACAGCGGTTAAGAGCATGAATTGCAAAAATTCGTCAAATTACTCGATCACGACTGCCAGAATCAGGCCCCAGGCCCAGCCAAAGCTTACTGAAAAAATTTAGATCCTGGTGAAGTGCCTCGTGTAATAAATCAATTGACACAATCAGAACAACGCTTATTATCAGGAATTATACCAATTGTAAAAATAATTTAATATGATGGTATATTTGGACAATATAGGTTTAAAGGGCAAGCTGTACTATTTGCACAAGACATATTTGATTTTACTGAAAAACTGCATTCAGTTTTTCTTTCATTTAATTTCATTTAATTTATTCATATTTTCAAATTATAAACATGTTACTTACGAGCTAGTCCCGCGAAGCCATGTGGCTTATCTGCATGATAAGTTCTTTTAAAATAGAATATGACGAGGAAACTGATTTAGTTAGGTGTTTGCGAGATTCAGTGAATAACCTAGATTGTGGGAGGACATTAAAAGAGGGTCTGTCTACAATGTTTACAAGCCACGAATCCGGCGTTCTAGTTGCCACATCTAAATCTTTAGGAGTCATGAACTGTAATGATAAATACTATTTTACCGACTCCCACGCGTGTGGCCCTAAAGGTGCAAGTGCCTTTGATATCCATGGCAAAGCATGCGTTATTGAATGTGGTTCTCTTGATGACCTCGTCCGATTTTGCAAACGCTCTTCGGGTTCAGGTATCGTACAGTTTACTCTTAATTACAAAGAAATTCATATGACAGCTAGATTGACAGGCAATGCAAATTTATCTACACAACATAGTTTCCAACAATCTCTTCAAGTTCCATCTTTAACCAATACATCACGCGAAATTGAAATGAATTTCGATCAAACTACGCAACATTGTCAAAGATTACTACTATCAAAAACCATTACATCTCAATATGAAAATGAACTGTGATCATTCCCGTACATACTTCGGTAATGGCTTCAATCGACAGTATAAAATCCACAGAAGAAGAAGTATTAGATGTCTCAAATAATGTCAACAAAATTACTAGAAAAACAACAGAAAACATTGTCAATGTGGCTCATGAACGGAAAGCAGAGGGATTCGCATGGTTCTTCCTGCTACCTTACGGGGTAAATGGATTAAACCAACCAGGAAATATCAGAATTTCACCTCTTGATTATATCCAATATAGAATTCTCATTTCAGAAACGTGGGAGCTCCCATGTTCACATGGTAGTTTGGGTGGAAGGTCACGCATCACGGAAGAGGGGCTGTATAAGCTTAATCAAGTATGTAGTTGTCACCTACCAACTGAGACATCTGAATTCCACATTTCGGTAAAGAAAAATTAATTGCACAAACATACACATGCCTGCTATAAGAACAATTCTGAATCAGCCACATGTAGGTTTGGTTTTCCGAGAAAAGAATGCGCTGAAACTTGTCTCGTGTCGCATTCATCAGACGAATTTATTCGTAATGGAGATAGAATTTATGTATTTTGAAGCGAGGACTAGAAGACGGATGGGTTAATAATTATAACCCAAACTGTGGAATGCCAATATGGATATTCGGCCATGTGGAACGAATTAAGCGATAGCATTTTACATCGCCAAATATGTCTCTAAATCTGAGCCAACTCAGCCTGATGGCAGTGTAGCTCCAGCAATACGCGAGATACAACGTGAAGAAACAGACATATCAGGAAAATTGTTAAAGGTATGTATGCTGGTATTAAAGGAAAGGTAAGTGTCTGCGTGTGAATGTGCATATATAAAACGGCCTACAGAGCATTCCAACTACGATTTTGATAATATGTCCCTTCTAGAATTTGCAATGCTCTTTCAACCGCATTATGAAAAATTAAACCGAGAGTCGGAAGAATGCGTTGATATCTATGAACCAGAAAGGCAAACCAGACGGAGACTAATTACACTAACAGATTGTAGTAAAATGGTAATTAGAAATGTTCCTGCCGTCATACGCGTGGCATATTTTCTGGCTGCTACTGATGCAGAAAACTATTACTATAGTTTACTTCTTCAGTATGTTCCGTATAGAAATGAGAGCGAATTAATCATTGACTATGATACAGCATGAGAATCTATTCTGGCAAGAGAATCTGATACACGCGCAACTAATGCACGTTTGGATATATTTGGAGAGAGCGACAGACAGCTGTCGAATGCTTTTAAGCAAACTCATAGTTTTGAAGTATTGAACCAACAAGCTTAACAGGAAAACATTGAAGAAAAGTTGGAGATGTCAGAGCAGCACATGACCGGTGACGAATTCCTTAATGTTACAAGGGCAATGAATGTTGGACAAAAGGATGCATTAATATTTATAACAAGGAGTATTTCAGAACAGCTAAATAATCAAAGTCTAAGGTAGTTCATAACGGGTAATGCTGGGACAGGAAAGACTTTCCTCTCCACATTACATTCTATACTTAAATTGCCTGTACAAAAGGATGGTAGAACAGTGCAAATGCCTATTCTAACTAGTAATTACTTACGTTTGATGCGGCAACAGTGGCAACAAATTGAGTTTTTATTTATTGATGAAATTTCTATGGTCCCATATAAAATGTTTTGTATGGTTTATTCCCGACTTAAAAAACTCAAAAACAACGAATTACTCTTTGGTGGTATAAATATTTCTGTATTTGGTTACCTCCTGTGCGAGGAAATCAAGTGTTTCAACAACCCTCTAGATTTGTCCCAGCAACACACCTATGGCGTTCTTTCTCGTTAATTGAATTGACTGAAAATATGAGACAACAAGGTATCATAACTCTCGAATTGGTGAACTTTAATCACAACATTTTGCTATATTAATGAATCAGCTAAACAAAGAACGAACTAGTGAATTTGCGATTGAAAAGGCTCTGCGAATTTATCCCACTAACCAACAATTATGCAATCACAACAAAACTGTTCTCGAACATTTCCGAGCTTGTGGTGTTACTATTAATAAAATAATAGCACAAGAAAGCCTAGTGAATTTTACTCGGAAAAATGTCAACATAGATGTGAATAATATAATACCATCCGACATAAACAAGACAGAAGGCCCACCGAAGAAGTTAGATATATTTCTTTGGGCAGAGGTGATGTTGCGTTACAATGTAAATGTGTCCGAAGGTCTGGTGAATAGTGCCATTGGAAATATTACAAAAATCATATGACCTTGCTTTCGAAGAGCACACGGCACTGCAGAACGAAGAATGCTGCCAATTATATTATGTAGGGCTTGCACAGTACACAAAATGTAGGGTAGTACCGTCGACGATACTGTTGAATACTTAGACTCGAAGCTATTCGCTGCTGGTCAAGGTGATGTTGCGTTACAATGTAAATGTGTCCGAAGGTCTGGTGAATGGTGCCATTGGAAATATTACAAAAATCATATGATCTTGCTTTCGAAGAGCACACGGCACTGCAGAACGAAGAATGCTGCCAATTATATTATGTAGGGCTTGCACAGTACACAAAATGTATGGTAGTACCGTCGAAGATGCTGTTGAATACTTAGACTCGAAGCTATTCGCTGCTGGTCAAGCATACGTGGCCTTAAGGAGGGTAAAATCATTAGATTAGAAGGTCTCCTTATTGAAGAACTAGACTGTTCGAAATTAACCGGCAAACAACCTTGCAACAATGATGCGTTGTATGAGATGAACAGAATGAGAAACGTGTCCACCGATAACTAAAAATTAAAAAATAAATAAAAAAGTTAAAACCTTTTTAAAAAACAAGCTTTTATTTTAATGCGTTTATAAGAAAAAAATAAATTAAATGTAAAAAACCTTTTTAAAAAACAAGCTTTTATTTGAATGTGCTAAAAAGAAAAAAAAATAATTTTTTGCTTTAAAACTTTTACTATCAACTTATAACGTCATTCCACAATTTATATGATATAAAAGCTTGTCGTGAGGTTTAAGTACTTGTATTGACTTAGTTTGAAAATTTTAAAACAGTTATTTCCGCTTAATTGAGTTTATAAAAATACTCGACTTTTGAAGCAATTAAACGGGAACTCAATTAAGCAGTAATTGGTTAATTTAATCGCCGATGCAATTAAAACGAAAATCGCTTAATTGAGCAAGATGTGCAATAAAGCGAAACACCCATGTGTAGATAGAAAATTAAACTCATTTCTTTATTTATTTTATATAACAGAAACATGAAACGTGACTTTCTTGCCGCAAAATAATTTTTTTTATGTTTGTTTGTGGATATATTCATCGTGCTCGTAGAATGCAGACGTGTTTTTTTTTAACTCGGCATACGGTTTTTTTTTTCTTTTACAATAAATAAATAATTATAATAAAATAATATTATTTTATAAAAAAATAATATAATATCAGCGAATGGATGCTTTAAAATAATGTTAATTAGTGTAAGGTTACGGGTGTGTGAAGTGTTTAAGAAGTTTATGTTACAAAGATTTGTTTACCGGCGCTAATAAACGCCACTGGTAAGGTTTTGTATGGCGCAGTTTGATATGCCCTGCTAAAGTTTTTTTTACTGGCAGTTTAATATGCCATGAATAAAACAGTGCCAGGATTTAAAGGCAGAACATTAATGATCCTTTATTGAATTCAAGTTTTCTTTTTATACAGAAGTAACGGTAACTTAAAACTACATTTAGCAATAAAATAGTTGTTGCATGCAAACTACACTTCCATTACATTTCCAATAATCAATAATACATTAGGGAGGTGTAGATTTGCATGGGCAACAAAAAAAAAATAAAGTTCATAATTGAATTGTTCATTTTAAAATTACATTACACTACACCCTAACCCTTAAGAAAAAATTTTACATTTTAGAAAATAATATTATAAAATTAAAATTTTTATGTATTTTTTTTTTTTTTATAATTAATAGATATATATACTTATTTGATAAATACACATCTTAATACTGTGTTTAATACTTCTTCAAATTATTATTATGAAATTCCTTAACTGTATTTTCCAAGTCTAGAACAGAGTTTACTCCTTTTGTTTCAATTACTCTATATGGACCATGATACGGTGGTTGGTTTTTCTTACGATTAAAATTGCGGACAAGAACCATATCACCTTTTTCTAACTTTAGAGGATTAATATCTGAACATTGATCTACTCTTCTCTTCTTTGAGTTTTCTAAATATTCCTTTGCTTTATCTAAAGAGAATCGCAATCGCGCCTTTAGTTCTTGGGCATAATTGTCAGTATTGTAAACAGGCTTTGAGTCAAGAACATTGTCATCGGGAAAGCTTGACAATCTTCCAAATAACAGTTCGTATGGCGTATAAGTTGTATCTATATGGGGTGTTGTGTTATAAGCAAAACAGAAGTATGGTACCCATTGGTCCCATTCATCGTCCTTGCAAAAATTCAACATAAATTCGTTTAACACCCTGTGGTTTCTTTCTATCGAGCCGAGCGTTTCATGGTGATAGGGCGTGCTAAAAACTTGGTTAATTTTCAGTAAAATGCATATCTCAGCCATTAAAGCATTTTAAAACTCTGTACCCCTATCTGATTTGAGTATCTTAAAGAGGCCGTATACTAAAATTAAATTATTAACTATAGCCTTTGCAACCGTTTTGGCATCTTTGGACTCAAGAGGACACGCCACAATGTATTTGGTAAGGTCATCCTGCATAGTAAGGATGTACCTGAATTGGTTTGAATATTTAAGTGGACCCACTGTGTCTATCGAAATTACCTCAAAACTATTCCCCGGTGTATTAGTGATAACTAACTTTTCCCTAGTGTGTTTGGTTTGTTTGTTGACTCTACATTCTTCGCACCTTGATATGTGCGCTTTAATCATTCTACTCATATTTTTCCATACATATCTCTGCTTCAGTTTCAGAGTGGTTTTTCTCATACCTAAGTGACCGCCTATAGCTGAATCATGGTACTCAGCTATTAGCTCGTTCTGCAAATTCTTGTCAGCTATTCGTATTGGTGACTTGTATATCAAGATTTTCAAATTCTCACCTTCTTTCCTATATATCCTATTAAAAATATTTTTAAATTCTTCCATATTTATTATTTTAAAAATAGCATCAGTCGTGCTTAAAGCAAGTTCCTCTATATTTTGGGATAGTGTTATCGGCAGAAGTTTCTCCAGAGACAACTGAGTGTTCACCGGATTATCGCAGCACCTTATTACTACCTCCATATCAGTAACTATTATATGAGGCTCTCCTAACTCATTACCCATTTCAAACCTTAGCTTCATCATATCTTTTATATCTGACATTGACGTGCATTCCCATGCGAAAAGTTCGCGAAGATTTTCACCAGAAATACATCCGCCGTCTTTGTTTATTTGTTAGTTTAACTTACTATTCATACTACGGGTTATAGCCAATATATTCTGTTTGCTGGGTTCTGTTTCAGTGGGAATCATAGTTTTTAACGTGTTGGTGTCTATAACAATTCTTGACAACGCATCAGCGTTGGTGTTCATTTTGCCCTTTTTGTACGATATCTCGAAATCATAATCACATAGGTCAAGCCGAATCCTAGTCATCTTGGACGATGGATTTTTATGTGTAAACAACGACACTAACGGTCTGTGATCTGTAACCACATAAAATTTTCTACCGTAAAGATATGGACTCCTTCTCAATGACGGATTTATTCAAATCATGTTTTGACAATGATTTGCTTGCATACGATATGGGTAGGGTTTTTTCCCGGGATTTCCCGTCCCGGGAATTCCCGGGAATTTCAATTATTTTATTTCCCGTTTTCCCGGGATTTTTCTTGCGGGATCCCGGGAAATAAAAAATTCCTCATAATTTCAGAAAATAGCTATTTATACTTTGAAATTTAGTTTTCTATTCTCTAAAAATTAGCATCTGTGGATGGGTTGTGGATTAGATCAATTACAAGAAGTGAGTACATACGTAAATCAATGTCTCCTGATGCAATAAATCTACTAAAAGCAGAATTGGCAGTGCAACAGTTGATAATTATTACATTTAGTGAAGTGAAGAGTTAATAAAGTACATTAATTCAAAATAAGATGCAGGCAGTAAAGTTTCATTGCCCATGAACAATTCTTAAAAATAGGAGATACCTACACATATCGCTCCTTTATTGCAACATAGTCATATCTACAAAAGCAAACGATCTTGGCAAAATGCGATTAAAGTTTTCAAAATGTACCGACTTAAAGATATATTTTGCTATAACTTCGGTTCAGTTTGAGATATGACTATGATGAAATGAAGGATCGATATGTTTATTAGGTGATAAACACAAATTTTCAATTTCAATTTGTGTTGGTTCACATACCCGTGAAGTGCGGGGAAACCGAAATAAAATAACATTTTGGAAACTCGTGTAAGATACTACAACACACAACTTGAAAAACACATTGTCCTAAAGATTACAAATGGACCTATTGAAATGAAAAGGTTTGTAAGAAGCAGTCCGGTTGATGCTTTTTTTGCATAAACATTGACATACATTTGACTGATATAGACGTTGCTTATAAAAAAAGAAAAAATTGCTTCTGATTGTGAATCCGAAGCATGCTACAACGGTGCACTTTTAACTATTTGTCCAATCTGGGTAAAAAATTAACGAATATTTTCGGAAACATGATAATTAGTAAATAAAATCAGGAATATACATTTTGAAGACTTACTAAGCGCTTTGAGTGTGTCAGAAAGTTATTTCCTAAGCCGTTAAAAAATGTTATATATTTCTTTAAAATATTTTATCTATTTTATTCATTAACTTTTTGATCTCATATCTTGAGTACCTTAATTTTTATTTTGTTTTTATTATTGTTTTATGAATTAAATTGTTATGTTTATGTTATCTTTTTATCCAGAGCATAATAATACTGATTAAAAGCATAATAATAGGGAATAAAGGCGTGAGATAATAATAATTCAAGTTCCTATTTCAATCTTCGAATAATTTCCCAGTAAAAACTTTGCCTACAAAATAATGTGTTGAGTAATCAGAAAGTCATAAGAGCACTACTTACAATTCTACTGAAAGAACCAATGAATTTAACAAGGGATGTCCCAAAAAGAACGCATTCAAAAGCAAGTCATTATTTTTTTTACTCTAATACATCTAGAAAAAAGTAGTTATAGAAGCTGTTATAGATGTAGTTATAGAAGAAAACTACTTAATAATGAGTTAAAGAAGCTATTCATTTTGAAAAAGTAAGCGAATTTTTTACTGGGTTTTTAGTATTGAACCGTTTATTTTAGTTTCTTTGTAAACAAGTTCCCTTACGTTTTTTTATAAAAGTTTTTTTCATTTATTAATAACAAAATTTACTTTGTATTATTTATATGGAGCGGGATCCCGGGATCCCGGGAAATTTAAAAAAAATTCCCGCTTTCCCGGGAAACGAAAAAGTCCGGGAAAAAAAAAACTCTAGATATGGGTAAATCTGAGCCAATCTCTCCCTGTGAGAGGACTGCCCCCAGTGCAAAATTAGATGCGTCTGTGGTTAAAACAAAGGGCTTTTCAAAGTCCGGGTATTGTGGAATCGGTGGGTTTAACAGCTTTGATTTCAGCGTCTCAAACGATCTATGGCAATCTTCATCCCATACAAAAGGTTTATTCTTCTTTAATAATTGATTCAAACTTCTCGCTATCTGCGCAAAGTCCTTAACAAACCGTCTGTAATAATTACAAAACGCAATGAATCGCCTGACCTCATCCGCATTCTTTGGTACTGGATAATTCTTTATCACGTTATCCTTGTTTGGATCTGTACGTATCCCCTTATCAGTTATAAGGTGACCTAAATAAACCACTTCGGTTTTTAAAAAACAACATTTGCTAGTGTTCAGTTTCAGGTTATACTGTCTTAAACGTTCAAAGACTTTAATTAAGTTATCATGGTGATGTTGGACACTACATCCGAACACGATTATGTCGTCGACATATATAAATGCTTCCGCGCTTAAGCCGCTCAACGCTATCGTTAACATGCGCTGGAAACTGTTAGACGATATCTTAAGACCAAAGGGTAATCGTGTGATTTGAAAATGACAATTTTTTGTAGAAAAGGACGTTAAAGGTCTAGAATCTTCGTCCAGATTGATCTGGTGGAACGAACTGCTCATATCCAGTGTAGAAAAATACTTCGCTCTCCCTAATTTATCAAGTACATCTTCTATTCTCGTCAAAGGGAATTTGTCGTTTACTATCTTCTCGTTAAGCTTACAAAAATCTATAACTTGACGCCATTTGTGCTGGCCATCAGTTGATTTCTTAGGCACCACCAATAGTGGCGAATTATGGGGGCTGACCGACTGTTCAATGATCCCATATACCAACATTTTGTCCACCTGATCATTTATCTCTTCCATCTGTGACTCCGGTAATCTGTATGGTTTAACGTAAACCGGCGTATTATCCGTTGTTTGTATATGTTGCGTATAAAAGTTATTAACAGTGAGTTTCTCACCTTCAATATGAAAAATTTCATTATACTCAGTGATTATATCCAATAATGACCGTCTAGCCACAGGCTCTATCGATTCAATATTTAGTTCTTCTGAGACCCTTTTTATTCTATCAAAATTTTTCGTTGCATCACGACCTCCATAGCCATATACTTGGTAATCATCCAAGTCCCTCCTATCCAATTCTATATTCTCTACGCGAATATCGCTACTAGTGGTGTTCAGTACTTTTATATGCTGCGCCCCTACTGCCGGTATAATGCAACTTGCAATAAAAACCCCTGGGGTTATTTCCTTATTCAGAATTATGCTCTCCTTGTTTGTACGTATGCTTATGGGTATTATTGATTCTGAACGTGCCGGTATACAAATGTTAGCACGGTATACACACTTGGGTGTAATTGTTATTATCAATTCCTCATCTGATAAATTAAAAGTTGTAGTATAAGTTTCAAAATCTATTTTGCATTTGAACTTTTCTAAAATATCTCTACCAATGATCCCATCAGTTGGTATTGGTAAATCATTAGGCACCATATGAAATCTATGCCTTATATGACGATTATCAAAGTGTAAGTCTAAATCTGTAGTGCCAATGCTTTCGATCGTATCTAAAGTAATACCACTCAACGTTGAAATGTTCGACCTATCCGTTATATTAATTTCCCCTTTTTTGCAGATTGATATGTCTGCCCCTGTATCTATCAAAAAGCTCAGGTTCCCCTTTATACCCTTACACATTATGGTAAGCGGGTTATCATTACTAGCGCAAAAAGTGTACAATTTAGGCCTTGCATAACAGTTTCTGTTATCCAGCCTTATTAGTTTCCCTACCCCTACTAGCATCTACCTCCGTGCTATTAGCGACATCGTTTCTACTGTGGTTGAAATTATTCCCACCTTCTCTATACCTATCATTCCGGTAACTGTTACTACTACTGTGGGTATTGTTGTTACTACTGCTGTTTTGGAACCTACTACTGTGCTGGCTATAATTGCGCTGGTTGTTTTCTCGGCTATCATACGTGTGACTTCGATAACCGCGGTTACTATTATTATCATAGTGACCCCGATAATCACTGTTACCGCTACGATTGTTGCGTGGGTTGTAGTCTCTAGTTTCATTATTGTAATTTCGATAATTATTGTCTCTGTCATCATTATTGTAACTTCGATAATTGTGGTAACCATGTGGGTTATTGCCACGGCTACTGCTTCTAAAGTTCGAATTTCCAATTCTAAAAATACTATTGGTAACCTTGTTCCTTTCTGAAGTTATGCATTTTTCTACCGCCTCATTTAATGTCTTTGGGCTGCTTGCTATTAAAAGGTCCTGAAACTCTTGATTCACACCTTTCATAAAAACGTTAAGGGCCATGCTCTCACTCATCTTATATATAACATCCTTTTCCCTTTGTGTAGGGTTCTCGAGGGATTGTATTTCAAACTTACTCAATTGATCTGATAAAAGAGATATTTTCTTCCTAAACGTAGCTATGTCGGCGTTGCCTTGCCGCAAAGTACCAAATTCCGACAAAACCTGTTGCAAAGTGTTAGGGTTCGGATACGCCGTAGTCAATGAATCTTTCAAATCAGAAAAAGTTACAGGTCTGTTAGCACGTCCTATAACGCTCCTAACCTGTGCCGTCAACTTAAAATTAAACACATATTTAATGTATATTTTTCTATCCTCAGTTCTCAAAAGGTCGTGCAAAAGCTCCGTCTGAATCAAAAAATTTTCCAGAGCTTCATACGATCCCTTAAAAACCTGTAGATTTTTGCCTATCACTGTTATGTCGAAATGCGCCATATTGCCCTCCACCAGACCAGCTTCTGTATCCTTGACCTGTACCTTACTATCCTTTATATTCAAATTGTGCACTAATATAATGGCGTTATCATACAATTTTTGCAACTCAACAACTTAAGATTCGCATTCCTCGCTATCTAAAGCCTCAGAATATTTTTCTAACTCCTCTTTTATCAATTCCAATCTAACTAACTTCTCAGTTTTATACTGTAAAGAGTAAACTCTGTTTTTCTGTTTCTATACATTTACATCGAATTTTCGTAACTCTTCAATAAATTCTTCAATTTGTTCCATCAATTAAAAAAAAAATAATAAAATTTCTCTAAGTATATAATATTACAATAAAACCAATAAATAAATTCATCAAACTGCTTTTCAAATTTAAAATTTAAATTTATACAAAAAAAATAACGTATATAAAATACTCCAATCTGGCAACCTCAAACAGGTACTACTTTTCTTTTCTAACAAACAGCTGTGTGTTGCAGCACTAACCATACGCATACTTGGCAGCACTTATTAAATTCTGACATTCCGCTTTCTCATTTACTTCCAAAGTTTTCTTTTAATCTATATATATAAAAAGAAGTGTACACTTTGATGTTTGATCGCGAGTTCGGTTCGTGCTTTGTTGTGATACAGACGTGTATTCTTAACTCCGCATACAATTAGAATTTTTAATTAATCACATTTGATTTTGTTATATAAACAGCGAATGGACGCTTGAAAATAAATGATATATTTTGTTATTTTAATTATTTAACATAAAGTGAACAATTAATACGAAAAAAATATTAAATAAAGAAAAATAGTAAAAATATATACGTACTAATGTTCATACATGTGTATGTATACATACATATTCTGAGCAAAAACATTTTAGTTTAAAGTTCTTATTTTTTTGTTGTAAAATACAATAAATAACAAAAATATTAAAAGCACAGTTAAACGGTGAAAAACAAAAACAATTTATTGCATGAATAAAAACAATGAGACAACAATAAAACTAAATGATAGAAATGTTTATGTGACAGTGCATGCTAACGAAGACAATGCTGTAATAAATAAAACAAAAGAAAACAATAGTAACTACCTAACGGCTAAACCAATTTTTAGAACACGATCCCTTTCGCCCTCTCTTTTTACAAAGACGGTTGATGGTGATACGTTAAAAAATATAAACCTCACACTTGCAAGTGTTGCCACAACGGCAAACACAATCTTATTAACAAATGGTACCATGAACTCTAACACAGATGCAATGCAAACATCTCAAGTAAAAAGTGGTCAAAAGCCTTAAGTACAAGTTGGTATGGACAGGTACATAACAGTGCTTAAACGGGGTCGCAGCCCTACCTCTGCAGCAGTTGCTTCGGCTTCAAAAGTACCATCTTTTGATAAAATAAACTCTCAAAATCGTTTTGCAATTCTGGAGGATGAATCCTCTGAAGCACCAAACGTTATAAAATCTTCTAAGCCACCCCCGATATATCTAAGGGAGCAAAACTCAAGTGAGTTAATAAAGAGCGTGATCTCGGAAATAGGTGAAAATTCGTTTTACGTAGCTGCAATCAAGCGTGGAAATATAAATGAGACAAAAATACAGGTAAATCATGAGAATGATTTTCGTAAATTAACTAACAAATTCGAAGCCCTTAAAAAAAGCTTTTACACATACCAACTAAAGAGCAGCAAAGGTCTTCAGGTAGTGATCAAGGGCATAGACTCATGCGTGGACCCAGATGAAATTAAAACTTTTTTGGAAGAGAAGGGTTTTAAAATAAAAAACGTTACAAATATTAAAAACAGGGAAAAAAATCCCCAACCATTATTTCGGGTAGAATTAGAACCTGGCGACATTAAGCTTAAAAAAAATGAAACGCATCCTATTTATAATTTAAAATATATTCTCTATAGAAGAATAACTATAGAGGAGCCGCACAAAAGAAATGGTCCCGTTCAATGTCTTAATTGCCAAGAATTTGGCCATACTAAGGCATACTGCTATTTACCCCCTGTTTGCGTCGTATGTGGAGAATTACATTGTACAGTCCAGTGCGATAAGTCTAAAAATGATCCCAATGTAAAAAAATGTAGCAACTGTGGCGGAAATCACACTGCCAATTATAGAGGATGCCCTGTATATACTATCGTCAAGCAGTCGGCTGGGCCGAAAACTAATCCCCCACAAATGCAGGTACCAAATCAAGTAAACACTAATGGCATTCAAGCTCCGCAGCCTAGTAATAACAGAACCTCGTATGCGAACGTCCTTAAATCAAACCATGTGCCAATGCAAGGCGCTTCGCCAAGTAATGATGAAACTCCAGTTTCTAATTTAAGTCGTCTTGAAAAAACCATGGAAACATTAGTGCAAACAGTTAATAATTTTACGAACACAATGGGTAATATGATGCAGGAAATTCTAAGAATGCAATCGATGTTATTGCAAGCTGTACTTAACAAGCCATGAACTGTTTAAAAATCTGTTTTTGGAACGCAAACGGCATCCGCCAACATAAAAATGAATTAGAATACTTTCTAAAAAATAAACAAATTGATGTCATGATGGTTTCTGAAACTCATTTGACCTCAAGAAATACGTTTAAAATCAATGGTTATACACTATATGATACCAAGGACCCTCGAGATAGAGCTTGTGGAGGTTCAGCCATTTTAATTAAAACCCGAGTCAAACACTACCTAATGTTTGATCACCGCGAAGATTATCTCCAAGCAACGAACATTTGCGTTGAGGAATTAAATAGAAACCTAGTAATTTCATCGTTATACTCACCGCCTAGATTTTCAATATCAGAAAGCCAATACTGTAAATATTTTAAATCATTAGGACCCTGTTTCCTAGCTGCTGGCGATTATAACGCTAAACATACCTTCTGGGGGTCCCGACTTATAACACCAAAGGGTCGTGTCTTATTTAACACAATTTCTAAAATGGATTTAAATGTGGTAGCGAGCGGACAACCAACATATTGGCCTGCTGATCCGCAAAAAATTCCAGATGTCATCGATTTTGGCGTGGTTAAAAACATCCCCACAGAAACGATCCATGTTGAAGCTTCCTTAGAATTATCTTCTGACCATACACCTACAATTGTTACTATAATGAACCCCAATAGAATTGTATCTCCGACTGGTCACTTAGCGACGACAGCTACGCAAATTAACTGGTTAAAATATAGAAAATACCTCAGCACCCATTGCACAGAAAATATTCCGCTTAGTACACCGGAGTATGTAGATCGCTCTATTGCCAATTTTGACAGTTTTCTGAAACTAGCTGTTCAACATTCCAGTATTGCCCCCAAAAAAACAAAAAATATTAAAATATATTCCACAGATGTCGAGCGTCTCTTGTCTGAAAAAAGGAGGGCTCGAAGAGAGTGGCAATTGCACAGATCCCCGTTACTTAAGAACTTACTAAAAGAGTGTTCAAAAAAGCTTAGAAAGTTACTGCAGACTCAGAAAACGGCTTCTCTGGAAAAATATCTTAAGGAACTTGATGCAACCCCACAATCAGACTACTCATTATGGCGTGCAGCTAGAAATCTCAAAAGGCCAGTTGTCTCTAAACCACCATTAAGAGACTTGAATGGTAGTTGGGCAAGAAATGATGTTGAAAAAGGAAATCTGTTTGTTAATCATTTAAAAAACGTATTTACCCCAAACATATCTCACGATATTGCGGCCGAGTTACCACCTGTTGTTGCTAGAGCAGCTGTTCCCCTAAGATTTGAGATAAGAGAAATCGAAAAAGGTATTTGTGATTTAAACCCCAAGAAGGCTCCTGGTTTTGATAAGATCAGCAACAAAATGCTTCTGGAGCTACCCAGCATAGCAAAGAAAATTATTCTTTTAAATTTTTAATGCTATTTTACGACTTGAATACTACCCTCAAAAATGGAAGGTCTCATTAGTTACGATGATACCAAAGCCAGGAAAAGATCACTCCAAAGTTGAGTCATATAGGCCTATCAGCTTATTATCTAATATATCAAAGCTGTTTGAGAAGCTCTTAGCGTCCAAATTAACCCCAATTTTAAATGACAATGGGTGTATACCTAACCATCAATTCGGTTTCAGACGAGAACATAGCACAATTGAACAAACCCATCGGATAGTAAACGCCATAAGAAAAGCCTTTGAAGAAAGAAAATATTCCTCCGCTCTCTTCATCGATGTTTCTCAAGCTTTTGATAAAGTCTAGCATGAAGGCTAACGCACAAGCTGTTAGAAAGCTACTTAGTCGGTCGTCAATTTATTATAAAAGAAGGAAACTTCTTAAGTTCACCTCAGCCAATTGGCGCTGGAGTCCCACAAGCCAGCATTCTGGGCTCTCTATTATACTTAATTTATACTTCGGACATGCCAACAAACAATTTCACACAAACTTCAACATTTGCGGACGACACAGCCTTTCTAAGCTTGCACGAAAACCGTCAAGAAGCATCACGTTACCTACAGGATCATATATTTCAACTTGAAATATGGTTAAAACAATGGAGGATAAAGGTCAATGAGCAAAAATGCGTACATATAACATTCACCTTGCGTCGGGAATCATGCCCTCCTATTAAAATCAATAATACCTCAAAACTCGCATTCCTCGGTATTCATCTAGATCGCCGCTCTCTTCATCGATGTCTCTCAAGCTTTTGATAAAGTCTGGCATGTAGGTTTGTTACATAAATTAAAGCTGAACCTACCGGTTAACACACACAAGCTGTTAGAAAGCTACTTGGTCGGTCGAAAATTTATTATTAAAGAAGGTGATTTTTTAAGTTCTCCTCAGACAATTGAAACTGGAGTCCCTCAGGGAAGTATCCTGGGCCCACTTTTTTATCTTATATATACCTCGGACATGCCGACAAACAATTACACCCTAACCTCAACTTTTGCTGATGATACAGCTTTCCTAAGCGTACACGAGAACAGTCGTGAAGCATCTCGATACCTGCAGGATCATATATTTCAACTAGAACTGTGGTTAAAACAATGGAGAATAAAGGTCAATGAGCAAAAATGCGTACATATTACATTTACCTTGCGTCGGGAAACATGCCCCCCTATTAAAATCAATAATCAACTAGTGCCTCAACAATCGCATGTCAAATATCTCGGTATTCATCTAGATCGGCGTTTAACATGGAAATGCCATATAGAAGCAAAATTAACCCAAATGAAACTAAAAGCAATTCAAATTAACTGGCTTATTGGAAGAAATTCTGTTCTTAGTCTCGATTGCAAACTACTACTTTACAACTCTATTTTAAAGCCAATCTGGTGCTACGGTATTCAACTATGGGGCACTGCCTCGGCCTCAAATATCGAAAAAATTCAAAGGCGCCAAAATAAACTTCTTCGAATAATCACAGCTGCCCCTTGGTATGTTAAAAACTCAAATATCCACAAGGATCTCAATGTGCCACTGGTAAGGACTATTATTACGAAGTATGCGGTAAAATATTTAAAAAGGCTAGAGTTGCACCCAAATCCACTAGCTCGAAATATTTTAAATGATAGCGGCCACACTCGCTTAAGGAGAAGAGACACTGCAGCACTTACCCATTAAGATGAGCGATAAACACATATATAAATGTGATACAGAACCCGTGATGAAGAAAATTTTTGTCTTGCACTGGCAGGACATAAAATAAAGAATTAGGATAAGATTTGATTAATTATTGTTAGTTCATATTTAATATATGAAGATTCAATAAATAAATAATGAGAAAAAAAAAAAAAAAAAAACTTTGATGTCACCACTGGCTCAGCGAATAAAGGCCTAACGAACTAACGCCTAAAAAAAAATGAAATAATGCCTAAAAATTGCAACAAAAAATTATATAGGAATTAGGCGGTTGTTCATTATGAAAGAATGTCTAATATTTTAGGCATTCCTTCATTAAAATTGTTAGGTGATTTTTCATAATGAAAGAAAGCCTAAAAATCAAAAATGAAAAAACGCCTAATTAGATATTTATTCATTTTTGATTGTTAGGCTTTCTTTCATTAATGTTAGGCGATTTTTCATTTTGCTAACAGTGTGATTTTTATTACTATTATGCGTGAATTCATTGAAAACTAACAGTTGTATTTACGGTTAGACAAATGTTTTTGCAATTTGTTATCAGTTGTCGTCATTCGTTAAACTTCTATCACTACGAGCAAGTCATTCATAAGTGTTGGACATTAAAAATTATATTATAATTAAAAATGGATAACGAAATTATTTCTGGCAAGAGGATTTCCCTTTTACAAAATGCATACACTATCTTGTAAACATTCTGTAAAAGGTAAAATTATTAGTTTTTAAAATTATAAAAGCAATTGATTTTCCCTTTTACAAAATGCATACACTATCTTGTAAACATTCTGTAAAAGGGAAAATTATTAGTTTTTAAAATTATAAAAGCAATTGGTTTTCCCTTTTACAAAATGCATACACTATCTTGTAAACATTCTGTAAAAGGGAAAATTATTGGTTTTTAAAATTATAAAAACAATTGATTTTCCCTTTTAATTCCAGTTGTTAGGTTTTCTTTCATTAGGTGTTAATTCATAATGAAAGAAACCCTAACAATTTAGACTTTCTTTCATTTTTATAATTAGACTTTCCTTCATTTTTAAAGTTAGACGTTCTTTCACTTTCTTCTTAGGCGTTCTTGTTTAGGCATTCTTTCATTTTGAAAAATTAGGCGTTAGTTCGTTAGGCCTTTATTCGCTGAGCCGTCACCACTAACTGCGAAAGCGGGTCGTTCGACTTAAACGAAAACTATCACGATACTTTGGGGATAGTCTGTAGATGGTTTATGTGAAGTTTGGATGAAATCGGCCCAGTGGTTCCAGAGATATTGCATTTAGATTTTCCTATATATTATTCCCATATAACTTTCATCAAAATGGGTTTCATTATCCATATTATGATTTTTTATTGTTACCTGAAAAGTTACCAAATCGTAATGCCTTATGTGTATAATGACATTCGGAATAGATCTTAATGTATATATTTTATATCGGTAGAGGGCGTAACATAGGGCAAAACGGGTAAAAGCTCTCCCTCCCAATATTTTCTTAACTGATTAACCGATTTTCTTGAAATTTCGCAGGCAAATAGTGTTACATCTGGAAGGAACTATAGCCTATAATTTTTATTATTCAGGGCGTGAAATTGGGCAAGAGAGGCACACGCTCTCCCTCCCTATATCTTCTTAACTAATCAACCGGTATTCTTTAAATTTGGCATGCAGATACTGTAATATCTAAAGGAACTTTACCATTTACGGCGTAAACTAAAGGTAAACGGGTAAAAGCACCCCCATCCAATATCTTCTTAATTAATTAAACGATGCTTTTGATAAGTTTATGTATCTTTATTAAACGTTTTTTTTCTCCGGTTATTCTACTTCGACTTTGCAATGGTACACGATGGGTCGTTAAAAAATTGATAAAAAAACGTTATCGAAGCTACCTTTTTGAATAATAAATTCCGAGACGAAAATGTTATGCTGCCACGAACTCCGATGGTTGCCACAGACGTCCCAAAATAATTAAAATTTCCTTTTAGATTGGCATTTGCAATGCCAGAGTTTTTAGAGTTTTTTATATAGACTTTTACGTTTGGTATAACAAAAAATTTTCAGGAGAAGACCCCATGCAATAAAAATTGATTATCTCTGTTTGATTATCATTAGGGCAACCAAAAATAAGCACTAAAAAAACAGTTTTAAGCTCTTAAAAAAAGCGTTTAAAAACATGAAAATAAGCTGTTAAAATAAAAAAAAAAGCAATTAAAATTTATGGTTTATTTTCCACTTTATTCGTTGAATGCGTTGTTACAGTAAATTATAAATTGATGCGATAAATTTTCGAAAAGAAACCCCTGTCTATTTGAAGTCAGCACGCTTTTGTACATAGAAAAAGTTCTTTCTACGTCTACAGATGTTAAGGGAGCATATTTAAAATTGAGTATTTGCTCTGAGGTATATTTTATACGATTGAACTCGCAATGCCGCTTGCCTCCCAGTATATCCACAATATCTTTTAGTACCGAAAATCCTTCATTTTTTAATAAAACAGATTCAAATTTTTTATTCACTTTGTCGCCTATATCCCCTGGAACACCGGAAATTTTTCTTACGGTGTCCATAACTATATTCACTTGGGAAACCAATGAAAGATTTTTTGTTTCCAATTTGGTTACTACTTCGTGTAAAAACCCAAAATTTACAGAAATGAACAATATTTGGTTGCGCAAATTATTTTCATTCATTAAAGCCTGGCATATACGCACTGCTGAAGAATCTGTAGAGTTTAAATTTGAAAAAATTTCTACGAAATTATCAAAATATTTGGCATAATAATTTACAGCCATTATCCACGTCCCCCATCGAGTTATCACTGGTTGTGGAGGTAGTGGTATATCTGGTGCTGTTTCTCGTAAGATTTGAACCCTTGCAGGAGATTTAAGGAACGTTTTTTTAGCATTTGAAATAAATTTGTCTACATTTGAGTAGTATTCTCTTATATGTTCACAAACTCTGTGAACTCCATGTGCAAGACAGGTTACGTGAGTTATATGTGGGTAAAATACAGCAATGGCCTTTGCAGCTTTCACCATATATGGTGCGGCATCACTTACAAAAAGAAAAATTTTCTGTTTATCTAGGTCAAATTCTTTCATTGAATCATCAAACAAACGTGCAATAGTGGAATGATTGACTTTTTCTAATACAGCTGTTTTTATTAAAAATCTTTTTTCTGAAATATTTTCATCCACATGCAGTATACCCACATCAACGTTTGCCACAAATCTGTTCGACGCATCGGTGGTCTCGTCTATAGAGACCCAAATAAAATGTTTTTGTATTTCTTCCTTTATTTTGTTAACTGTAGATTCATAAACTATTTTTGTATATTTGTTTCGAAGAGACGATTCAGATGGAATATGGAATGATGTATAGTTTTGAAGATAATGTTGTACTTTTAAATGTCGAATTTTGTATAATGGTATATCTGCTGATATAAAGGCTTCACAGAGATCAATGCAAAATTTATCGGCGGCCGATGAACTTGTAGAACTTTGTAGAAAAGTTTGTTGTAAATTTTTTTTTGATTCTCTTTCTTTTAGATCTTTGTGCTTTTTTGAATCCAGGTGTTGTTTTATGTTGTAATTCTTATCAACAGATAAAGGTTTTGAGCACACGTTACACACTAAAGCTGATCCATCCTTTTTTTAATTCTGGATACTGTTTGACTAGCTTGCTCAAGTAAACCGATTTGCTTTCCTTGACTTTAGGCATTTTCTAAATAATAAAACAATAAACCAATTTTAACAAAGGTTTTAATAAATTAAAAAAAATTTATACTTACATCCAAAACGCAGAGGCTATGAAGGTAATTTTATCTGTTTTTAAACTAAGACAACTTTAAAAAGTTTTAAAAATGTTATGCTTTCAACAATTCAATGAAATTTTTAAAATGTAAATTTGTTGACAGTAAAAACTTGGCTACTTTGATTTAAACGTTTTTTTTTTTCAACCAGAGTTGTAGCAGCACAAAAAGTAAGGCGATTTCATGAATTCGCCTTGACAAAAAGGTGAATTTGTTAGTACAAATAAAAAAAGTTGCCACATCAAAAAAAAAAAAAAAACATAACGATTTTTGCAAATATTTATTAAATAATTTTTTTTTCGTATGAAAAAAATGAAAAATTATCTTAAAATGACAAAATAAGTAAAAAAAAGCCGATATCGCAAAAATAACTAAAAAAAAGCCGATATTGCCAAAATAAGCAAAAAAAAGCCCTAACAAATATAGCTCATTTTCTTTGTTTTTTTATGATCGGAATTTCTGTTCAATCAAAATCTTTCTATCTTGTAAACAAAAAAAAAAAGCAATTGCTTATTTTTGGTTGCCCTAATTATCATACTTCAGGATAAAAAATACATCACTTTTTTATGTTTAACTTTTGAATATGTAACGGAAAGAAATAAAAAAATAAAAAGCTATTGTTTTTTTTTCATCGCCGATTATGGTATAAAGCGCTCAAGTGAAAGAAAGAGGAATTTATTTTACTTGAAATTAGGTTTATGGCAAAACAACGTTTGCCGGGACAGCTAGTTGTGTATAATTCAAAGTACAAAGTGATTGTGATCTTTTTTTATCAAAGTAAATTTAAACCTTCTTTTTTTCTTTTCGTGTTTTATTTAAACATTAAATAATAAAAAAAAATATAAACTAATTGCAGTTAGGTAAATGTTTCATTTTTCTGCCCCTATACTGCTCCATTTGGGCTTCCAGAGCCTCTATCTGCTGCCAAGCTTCGGACGCTGTTTGCCAGGATGGTGGTGGATCAGCGTTTACAACACCTCTTAGTGCGGCCAACTTTCGACGCAGCTTTACCAACTTTTCGCCCCTTCTATGTCGTGGCAGGTGAACTTTTGGAATTTGGGTAAGTCTCTCTTCTTTACCCTTCGATACCCTCTGCTGGTACTCATCAATCGTAAGTCGTTGTGGTCCTGCCTTAACCTGTGCTGGCACGCTATCTACCTTAGGAACCTCTTTATTTATCTCCAAAACAGAATTGTTTGGCAGGATCGCCATGAAAGGTTACGGGTGTGTGAAGTGTTTTAGAAGTTTATGTAACAAAGATTTATTTACCGGCGCTAATAAACGCCACTGGTAAGGTTTTGTATGGGGCAGTTTGATATGCCCTGTTTAAGTTTTTTTTACTGGCAGTTTAATATGCCATGAATAAAAGAGTGCCAGGATTTAAAGGCAGAACATTAATGATCCTTTATTGAATTCAAGTTTTCTTTTTATACAGAAGTAACGGTAACTTAAAACTACATTTAGCAATAAAATAGTTGTTGCATGCATACTACACTTCCATTACATTTCCAATAATCAATAATACATTAGGGAGGTGTAGATTTGCATGGGCAACAAAAAAAAAATAAAGTTAATAATTAAATTGTTCATTTTAAAATTACATTACACTACATTAGTGAACATAAACGTCAATAATAAAAATAGTGTAAATTACAATTAAAAAAAATATATGTATGCACACACATACATACATGTACATACATAAATACATTTTAAGCAAAAACGTTTCTTGCTTTTATTTATTTTTTTTTTATTATAGGGGGTTCTAAGCAACAAAAAAAAAGAAGAGCACAATTAAACAAACAGTAAAATAAAAAATAAAAAAAACTCTTATGAATGCGTATAATGCAAAAACAATAAATCAGAATGAAAGAAATGCTTATGTTACAGTGAGTGTCGACGAAACAAATGTAGAAACAAAACAAAATATCGATGATAGCAATTACTTAACGGCTAAACCTATTACTCGAACGCGTTCCCTCTCACCGTCTTTGTTTACAAATACAGTCGATCGTAATACAATAACAAATCTGCTAACAGCGAGTGTTTCCGCAGTGCCAAAAACTACTTTAATAAGTGATGATGCGGTTAACCCCAAAACAGCCGCTATGGAAAACTCAGTAACTCAAGTAAAAACTTCTCAAAAACCTACAGTACAAGTTGGTATGGACAGGTACATAACAGTGCTTAAACGGGGACGCAGCCCTACCTCTGCAGCAGTTGCTTCGGCCTCAAAAGTACCATCTTTTGATAAAATAAATTCTCAAAATCGTTTTGCAATTCTGGAGGATGAATCCTCTGAAGCAACAAACGTCATAAAATCGTCCAAGCCTCCCCCGATATATCTTAGGGAGCAAAATTCAAATGAGCTCATAAAGAGTTTGATATCAGTGATAGGTGAAAATTCGTTTTACGTAGCGCCTATCAAGCGTGGTAGTACAAGTCAATACAAATACAAGTCAATCATGAGAATGATTTTCGCAAATTAATAAACAACTTTGAAGCACTAGGAAAAAACTTTTATACATACCAACTGAAAAGCAGTAAAGGTCTTCAGGTAGTGATTAAGGGTATTGACTCATGTGTGGACCCAGAAGAGGTAAAAACATTCCTAGAAGAAAAAGGCTTCAAGGTAAAACATATGTAAACATTAAAAATAGAGAAAAAATTCCCCAACCACTTTTTCGAGTGGAGTTTGAACCCGGCGACGTTAAGCTTAAAAAAAATGAAACGCATCCCATCTATTTTATAAATACATTCTGTACAGAAAAGTAACTATAGAGGAGCCGCACAAAAGAGGTGGTCCCGTTCAATGACTGAACTGCCAAGAATTTGGCCATACTAGGTATGTGGTGAGTTACATGGTACAGTTCTTTGCGATAAGTCTAAAACCGACCCCAACGTAAAAAAATGCAGCAACTGTGGTGGTAATCACACTGCCAATTATAGAGGATGCCCTGTATATACTATCGTCAAGCAGTCGGTTGGACCGAAAACTAATCCCCCTCAAATGCAGGTAACGAATCAAGTAAACAGTAATGATCTTCAGGCTCCGCAGCCTAGTAGTAACAGAACCTCTTATGCTAACGTTTTAAAATCAAACAATGTACCAATGCAAGGCGCTTCGTCAAGTAATGACGAAACTCCAGTTTCTAATCTAAGTCGTCTAGAAAAAACCATGGAAACATTAGTGCAAACAGTAAATAATTTTACAAACACAATGGGTAATATGATGCAGGAAATTCTTAGAATGCAATCGATGTTATTGCAAGCTGTACTTAACAAGCCATGAACTGTTTAAAAATTTGTTTTTGGAACGCAAACGGCATCCGTCAACATAAAAATTAATTAGAATACTTTCTTAAAAATAAACAAATTGATGTCATGATGGTTTCTGAAACTCATTTTACATCAAGAAATACGTTTAAAATTAATGGTTATACTCTATATGATACCAAGGACCCTCGAGATAGAGCTTGTGGAGGTTCTGCCATTTTAATAAAAAATCGAATCAAACAATACCTAATGTGTGATCATCGTGAAGATTATCTTATCTTATACTCACCACCTAGATTTGCAATATCAGAAAGCCAATATTATAAATATTTGGGGGCCCTGTTTCCTGGCTGCTGGCGATTATAACGCTAAACATGCCTTCTGAGGGTCACGACTAAAAACACCAAAGGGTCGTGTTTTATTTAATACAATCTTTAAAATGAATTTAAATGTTGTCGCAAGCGGACAACCAACATATTGGCCTGCTGATCCGCAGAAAATTCCAGATGTCATCGATTTTGGCGTGGTTAAAAACATCCCCACAGAAACGATTCACGTTGAAGCTTCCTTAGAATTATGCTTTGATCACACACCTACAATTGTTACTATAACAAACACCAATAGAATTGTATCTACCTCTGGTTACATAGCGACGACAGCTACGCAAATAAATTGGTTAAAATTTAAAAAATATCTCAGTACCCATTGCACAGAAAATATTCCGCTTAGCACACCGGGGAAGATGGATCTCTCAATTGTCAATTTTGACAGTTATCTTAAACTAGCTGTTCAACATTCCAGCAAAGCCCTCAAAAAACACAATAATAATAAAATATATTCTACAGATGTCGAGCGCCTGTTAAATGAAAAAAGGCGAGTTCGAAGAGAGTGGCAATTGCACAGATCCCCTCAAATTAAGAAGTTATTAAAAGAGTGTACAAAAAGGCTAAGAAAATTACTGCAGTCTCAGAAAACGGCTTCCGTGGAAAAATATCTCAAGGACCTGGATGCAACTCCACAATCAGACTACTCATTATGGCGTGCAGCTAGAAATCTCAAAAGGCCAGTTATATCGGAACCTACATACATTAAAAAATTGGAATGGAAGTTGGGCAAGAAGTGATAATGAAAAAGGAAACCTGTTTGTAAATCATTTGAAAAACGTATTTACCCCAAATATATCTGACGATATAGCGGATGAGTTACCGCCTGTTAATGTTAGAGCAGCTATCCCCCTAAGATTTGAGATAAGAGAAATAGAAAAGGCTATTTGTGAATTAATCACCAAGAAGGCACCTGGTATTGATAAGATCAGTAACAAAATGCTTTTGGAGCTCCCTCGCATAGCAAAGAAAATTATTCGTTTTATTTTTAATGCTATTTTACGCCTTAAATACTACCCTCAAGAATGGAAGGTCTCCTTAGTTACGATGATACCAAAGCCAGGAAAAGATCATACAAAAGCTTTGTCATATAGGCCTATCAGCTTATTATCTTATATATCAAAGCTGTTTGAGAAGCTCTTAGCGTCAAAATTGATCCCAATTTTAAATGACAATGGGTGTTTACCTAACCATCAATTCGGTTTCAGAAGAACCCACAGCACAATTGTAAAATCCATAGGATAGTAAACGCCATAAGAAAAGCCTTTGAAGAAAGAAAATATTCCTCCGCTCTCTTCATCGATGTTTCTCAAGCTTTTGATAAAGTCTAGCATGCAGGCTAACGCACAAGCTGTTAGAAAGCTACTTAGTCGGTCGTCAATTTATTATAAAAGAAGGAAACTTCTTAAGTTCACCTCAGCCAATTGGCGCTGGAGTCCCACAAGCCAGCATTCTGGGCTCTCTATTATACTTAATTTATACTTCGGACATGCCAACAAACAATTTCACACAAACTTCAACATTTGCGGACGACACAGCCTTTCTAAGCTTGCACGAAAACCGTCAAGAAGCATCACGTTACCTACAGGATCATATATTTCAACTTGAAATATGGTTAAAACAATGGAGGATAAAGGTCAATGAGCAAAAATGCGTACATATAACATTCACCTTGCGTCGGGAATCATGCCCTCCTATTAAAATCAATAATACCTCAAAACTCGCATTCCTCGGTATTCATCTAGATCGCCGTTTAACGTGGAAAAGCTATATAGAGGCAAAATTAACTCAAATGAAACTAAAAGCCATCCAAACTTCTACTCTACAGCTCCATCTTAAAGCCAATCTGGTGCTATGGTATTCAGTTATGGGGCACTGCCTCGGCCTCCAATATCGAAAAAATTCAAAGGCGCCAAAATAAACTTCTTCGAATAATCACAGCTGCCCCTTGGTATGTTAAAAACTCAAATATTCACAAGGATCTCAATGTTCCATTAGTTAAAACTATGATTACGAAATATGCAGTAAAATACTTAAAAAGGCTCGAATTGCATCCGAACCCACAAGCTCGAAATATTTTACATGATAGCGGCCACACTCACTTAAGAAGAAGAGACACTGCATCACTTACTCAATTAGATTTTTTTTTTTTTTCTCATTATTTTTTATTGAATCTTCATATATTAAATATGAACTAACAATAATTAATCAAATCTTAACCTAATACGTTATTTTATGTCCTGCCAGTGCCAGACAAAAATTTTCTTCATCACGGGTTCTGTTCACTTATATAGGTGTTTATCGCTCATCTAATTGGGTAAGTGCTGCAGTGTCTCTTCTTCTTAAGCGAGTGTGGCCGTCATGGTTTAATATATTTCGAGCTAGTGGATTTGGGTGTTGTTCAAGCCTTTTTACATATTTTGCTGCACATTTTGTAATCATAGTTTTTACTAATGGAACATTGAGATCCTTGTGAATATTTGAGTTTTTAACATACCAAGGGGCAGCTGTGATTATTCGAAGAAGTTTATTTTGGCGCCTTTGAATTTTTTCGATATTAGAGGCCGAGGCAGTGCCCCATAGTTGAATACCGTAGCACCAGATTGGCTTTAAGATGGAGTTGTAAAGTTAAAGTTTGCAGTCGAGACTTAGGACAGAGTTTCTTCCAATAAGCCAATGAATTTGGATGGCTTTTAGTTTCATTTGAGATAATTTTGCCTCTATATGGCTTTTCCACGTTAAACGGCGATCTAGATGAATACCGAGGTATTTTACATGCGAATTTTGAGGCACTAAATGATTATTGATTTTAATAGGGGGGCATGTTTCCCGACGCAAGGTAAATGTTACATGTACGCATTTTTGCTCATTGACCTTTATCCTCCATTGCTTTAGCCACAGTTCGAGTTGAAATATATGATCCTGTAGGTATCGAGATGATTCTTGACTGTTTTTGTGCACGCTTAGAAAAGCTGTGTCATCAGCAAATGTTGAAGTTTGGGTGTAGTTGTTTATTGGCATATCCGAAGTATATATTAAGTATAAAAGTGGGCCCAGGATGCTTCCCTGAGGGACTCCAGCTTCAATTGGTTGAGGAGAGCTTAAATAATCACCTTCTTTAATAATAAACTTTCGACCGACTAAGTAGCTTTCTAACAGCTTGTGTGTGTTTACTGGTAAGTTTAGCTTCAATTTATGTAATAAGCCTTCATGCCAGACTTTGTCAAAAGCTTGAGAAACATCGATGAAGAGAGCGGAATAATATTTTCTTTCTTCAAAGGCTTTTCTTATTGCGTTTACTATACGATGGGTTTGCTCAATTGTGCTGTGTTCTCTTCTAAAGCCGAATTGGTGGTTAGGAATACATCTGTTTTCATTTATAATTGGGGTTAATTTTGACGCTAACAGCTTCTCAAACAGCTTTGATATATTTGAAAGTAAACTTATAGGCCTATATGACTCAACTTTTGTGTGATCCTTTCCTGGTTTAGGTATCATGATGACTAAGGAAACCTTCCACTTTTGAGGATAGTATTCCAGGCGTAAAATAGCATTAAAAATTAAAAGAATAATTCTCCTTGCTATGCTGGGTAGCTCCAAAAGCATTTTGTTGCTGATCTTATCAAAACCAGGAGCCTTCTTTGGGTTTAAATCACAAATAGCCTTTTCGATTTCTCTTATCTCAAATCTTAGGGGAACAGCTGCTCTAGCAGCAACAGGTGGTAACTCGACCGCCATATCGTGAGATATGTTTGGGGTAAATACGTGTTTTAAATGATTAACAAACAGATTTCCTTTTTCAACATCATTTCTTGCCCAACTTCCATTCAAGTTTCTTAATGGCGGATTAGCGACAACTGGCCTTTTGAGATTTCTAGCTGCACGCCATAATGAGTAGTCTGATTGTGGAGTTGCATCAAGTTCCTTAAGATATTTTTCCAGAGAAGCCGTTTTCTGAGTCTGCAGTAACTTTCTCAGCCTTTTTGTACAGTCTTTTAGTAAGTTCTTAAGTTGAGGGGATCTGTGCAATTACCACTCTCTACGAGCTCTCCTTTTTTCAGACAAGAGACGCTCGACATCTGAGGAATATATTTTATTATTTTTGGTTTTTTTGGGGGCAATAATGGAATGTTGAACAGCTAGTTTTAGAAAACTGTCAAAATTGACAATAGAGCGATCTATATACTCCGGTGTGCTAATGGGTACTGTGCAATGGGTACTGAGATATTTTTTATATTTTAACCAATTTATATGTGTAGCTGACGTCGCTATGTGACCAGAGGGAGATTCAATTCTATTGGTGTTTTTTATAGTAGCAATTGTAGGTGTGTGATCAGAGGATAATTCTATGGAAGCTTCAACGTAAATCGTTTCTGTGGGGATGTTTTTAACCACGCCAAAATCGATGACATCTGGAATTTTTTGCGGATCAGCAGGCCAATATGTTGGTTGGCCGCTCGCGACAGCATTTAAATTCATTTTAGAGATTGTATTAAACAAAACACGACCCTTTGGTGTTATAAGTCGTGACCCCCAGAAGGTATGTTTTGCGTTGTAATCGCCAGCAGCCAGGAAACGGCCCCAGTGACTTATAATATTTGTAATATTGGCTTTCTGATATTGCAAATCTAGGTGGTGAATATAGAGATGAAATTACTATGCTTCGATTTAGCTCTTCGACACAAATGTTCGTAGCTTGGAGATAATCTTCACGATGATCACACATTGGGTAGTGTTTAATTCGGTTTTTTATTAATATAGCAGAACCTCTACAAGCTCTATCTCGAGGGTCCTTGGTATCATATAGTATAACCATTAATTTTAAACGTATTTCTTGAGGTCAAAAGAGTTTCAGAAACCATCATGACATCAATTTGTTTATTTTTAAGAAAGTATTCTAATTCATTTTTATGTTGGCGGATGCCGTTTGCGTTCCAAAAACAAATTTTTAAACAGTTCATGGCTTGTTAAGAATAGCTTGCAATAACATCGATTGCATTCTAAGAATTTCCTGCATCATATTACCCATTGTGTTTGTAAAATTATTTACTGTTTGCACTAATGTTTCCATGGTTTTTTCTAGACGACTTAGATTAGAAACTGGAGTTTCGTCATTACTTGACGAAGCGCCTTGCATTGGTACATTGTTTGATTTTAAAACGTTAGCATAAGAGGTTCTGTTACTACTAGGCTGCGGAGCCTGAAGATCATTACTGTTTACTTGATTCGTTACCTGCATTTGAGGGGGATTAGTTTTCGGTCCAACCGACTGCTAGACGATAGTATATACAGGGCATCCTCTATAATTGGCAGTGTGATTACCACCACAGTTGCTGCATTTTTTTACGTTGGGGTCGGTTTTAGACTTATCGCAAAGAACTGTACCGTGTAGCTCACCACATAATACGCAAACAGGGGGTAAATAGCAGTATGCCTTAGTATGGCCAAATTCTTGGCAGTTCAAACATTGAACGGGACCACCTCTTTTGTGCGGCTCCTCTATAGTTACTTTTCTGTACAGAATGTATTTTAAATCATAGATGGGATGCGTTTCATTTTTTTTAAGCTTAACGTCGCCGGGTTCAAACTCTACTCGAAAAAGTGGTTGGGGAATTTTTTCTCTATTTTTAATGTTTACTACATGTTTTACCTTGAAGCCTTTTTCTTCTAGGAATGTTTTGACCTCTTCTGAGTCCACACATGAGTCAATACCCTTAATCACTACCTGAAGACCTTTACTGCTTTTCAGTTGGTATGTATAAAAGTTTTTTTTTAGTGCTTCAAAGTTGTTTATTACTTTGCGAAAATCATTCTCATGATTGACTTGTATTTTTGTCTCGTTTATACTACCACGCTTGATAGCCGCTACGTAAAACGAATTTTCACCTATCACTGATATCAAACTCTTTATGAGCTCATTTGAATTTTGTTCCCTAAGATATATCGGGGGAGGCTTTGACGATTTTATGACGTTTGGTGCTTCAGAGGATTCATCCTCCAGAATTGCAAAACGATCTTGAGTATTTATTTTATCAAAAGTTGGTACTTTTGAGGCCGAAGCAACTGCTGCAGAGGTAGAGCTGCGTCCCCGTTTGAGCACTGTTATGTACCTGTCCATACCAACTTGTACTGTAGGCTTTTGAGAAATTTTTACTTGAGTTACTGAGTTGTCCATAGCGGCTGTTTCGGGGTTAACCGTATCATCACTTATTAAAGTTTTTTTTGGCTCTGCGGCAGCGCTTGCAGTTAACAAACTTGTTATTGTATTACGATCGACCGTATTTGTAAACAAAGAGGGTGAGAGGGAACGCGTTCGAGTAATAGGTTTAGCCGTTAAGTAATTGCTATCATCGATTCTTTTTTTTGTTTCTACTTTTGTTTCGTCAACACTCACTGTAACATAAGCATTTCTTTCATTATGTGTTATTGTTTTTGCATTGTACGCATTCATAAGAGTTTTTTTTTATTTTACAGTTTGTTTAATTGTGCTCTTCTTGTTATTTGTTGTTAAAAACCCCGATAATAAAAAAGAAGAATAAACAAAAACAAGAAATGTTTTTGCTTAAAATGTATGTATGTATGTTTATGTATGTATATTCATACATAATTTTTTTTATTAAATTGTAACTTTTATTATTTTAATTATTGACGTTTATGTTCACAAATTAAAAATTATTTTCAAGCGTCCAATTCGCTGATATTATATTATTTATTTAATAAATAATATTATGATTTTATAACAACTTATTTAAGTATGTTAAAAGAAAACAAAAACCGTATGCCGAGTTAAAAAAAAACACGTCTGCATTCAACGAGCACTGTGACTCAATTAGATGAGCGATAAGCACCCATATATTTTGTGGCTTGTAAACATTGTCGCCAGAGCCTCTTTTAAAGTCCTTCCACAATCTTGGTTATTCACTGAATCTCGCAAACACCCAATTTAATCAGTTTGCTCTTCATATGCTATTCTAAAAGAGCAACTATACATCAAAAATAATAATTTTGATAACACCGAAGTGGCGTATTTCTAAATAGCCTGTCTAATCAATAGGAGGTACAATTGGATTATGTACTGATAGTTGTCTTATTTTTGCATATATTGCGTCACCCTCGAGCATATTTTTATTAGGTATGTTGTTAGTCCATAGATATGGTAATAATATGGCAGCTCTTGTAATGTTTGCCAAGACCATAGCACAGCACTGGCTACCTGCATGATTTTTATGGAAAATCTAATTGTTCCCGTGATTCCAGGAAGCTTGTAGAACACGTATTGAATTATTGATCATTGTATAACAAGCTTTTATTTGAATGCGCTAAAATGAAAGAACAAATAATTTTTTGCTTTAAAACTTATACCATAGTACAGCATTGGCATCCTGCATGATTTATATTGAAAATCTGATTGTTTCCCTGATGTCAGGAAGCTCATAGAACACGTATTGAATTATTGATCTGTTATTTGGAAATAACGTTTTCATGCTGAGTGGAATATCTAAATTTTCATTACGAAGACTTAACCAACAATAACTCAACTACCTTTTAAGGGGGGTTTATTTCTAATGCACCAATCTTTTTTTTCTCCTGTCCACGGACATAATGTCCATGGACATTATGACGCCCTTCGATGCGACATTAAGCCCATCGACATTATGTCGTTTTGGAAAACGTCATAAAGTCCTGCGGACATTAAGTCGTTTTTAATATGGACATTATGTCAAATATGAAGGCGTTATAATGTCCACATATAACAAAAAGAAAAATGTAAGTGCATATATTTTTTCTTATACATATGTTACTAAAGAAGTTAAATGCAAAAAAAAGATCTACATACACGTAGAGATAAACATGTTTTATTATGGTCACAACCAACAAAGCTATTTTTAAAGAAACTAATTTAACCATAATATGGTTGTCGGTTACAATGATTTGGTTAAATTAAACATAAATTGTTAAACATTTTTTTAAAAATTGTTTCGCTGCTTTTTCTCTGGGTGTATATATTAAATATATAACGAAAATACTTTTGGGCGCAAGGATTTTCAATGGTATAACAAACACCGGATTCGTTAACAAAAGCTTCTCTGCATAGTCGGCCTTCGGCCGGGCGCAAGGATTTTATCCTCTATGGTAAAAAAAGACCGGTTCGCTAACTAAAGCTTATCTGCACAACCGGCCTCCGGCCGGGCGCAAGTATTTTCTCCTTTATGGTATAACAAGTACCGGTTTCGCTAAGTAAACACTGGTTTTACAATTTTTATGGACATTATGTCGCACCAAAAAAGGACATAATGTCCATGGACATTATTACACTATATGAATGGACATTTTGTCGCATCGCTGAGCGACATAGTGTCCATGGCCTTAATGTCGTTCTTTGGTGCGACATAATGTCCATGGACATTATGTCCGTGGACACTACGACATGCCACCATTCTACATTATTTTCAATTGTTTCAAAAACTTTAAGTGTTCTTGGAAAACTATTTGTTGTTTCGGTACAACTGCTATTTTTTTTTTGCATTATTTAAACTTTCCACAAATTCAATTTTTCTTTGCTATTAATCTTTTGAAAATTCTGTTGCTTTTACCACCTTTAATCATTTATCTTAATTTTAGTAAGTAAGTTTTTTAAAAACTTTATATTTGTTGATTACAAAAAAACAATTTTGCAATTTCTTTTATTTTAAGCACTTGTTCGTCCGAAACCTCAAAACCAACTGCATAATGAAATTATTTTGAGGGTTGTTGTGCTACTTACAGATGTACAAGCACATGTCCCTAAGAATTTCTGTTTTTTCAAAATATCAGAAAATTGCTATTTATACTTTGAAATTTAGTTTTCTATTCTCTAAAAATTAGCATCTGTGGATGGGTTGTGGATTAGATCAATTACAAGAAGTGAGTACATGTATTTAAATCAATGTCTCCTGATGCAATAAATCTACTAAAAGCAGGTGCAACAGTTGATAATTACAGTAATTTTGACTTAGCTGCACAATCTCCTTTGCACGATTTTTTGTGCAGGTAAATCAAAAATGCAGCTATCTTAAATGTTTTTAACTGCCTTAAAGTGCAGGTACGCAATTGTGGTTACCTGCATAAAAGTGCAGCTAAATTAAAGTGTTTGAAAGAGGAGTAAACGTTTTAATTAATAAATTGATAATAACAATTACGTTCAAACAACCTGTAGTCATTTTTAGACGGAACGAGATATTAAAATTGTTAACAATAAAATGTGGGACAGAAAAGTTTCTGTAGTACAACGTTAAAAATAGCGCTGCAAGCTGTCAAAAATTAAAAACGGCAGTTTCAAAGTAGTGTCAATAGAATACGTAGTTGCAGTAGTCGTTGCCGTTGAAGCGCAAAAATCGAAATTTTGAACTTTGTTGCGCTATTTGTCAGCTTCAAATATTACTACAACTACTTTATTCTGTTCCAGACCTAAGATTTGCTATTCCTTTCATATAATCATGGTAAAGTTGCTGTAACCACAACCCATATGCCTAAATGTAGGTACATGCAAACAACTTGACTTGTTTGCGATTTTTGTTTTTATAAACAGCTAAAATTGGATATTTATGTGAAAAAGTGGCCACCATATTTTTTCATGTGTGCAGCTAACTTTGATGTTTTATATGAAAATATTTTAAAGCTGCCCAAAAATATGAAAAATGTGCAGGTATACAAAATGCACGTAAAGAAGGATTTTGAAGAATAATTACAGAAAATATGTTATTTGGGCAGTTAAGTCAAAGTGCAGCTAACTTGGAATTTTTGTATGAAAATAATCTTAAAATGCCAGAAATTTTGGGCACTTATCTTAAATGTGCAGGTAAAGAAAGTGCACTTAAAAAAGGAATTTGTATGGGATTATAAAGAATAATGCCAAAAATTATCAATTTTGTGCAGTTAAGTCAAAAGTGCACGTAAATAAAAGGCAGTTAAGTCAAAACTACTGTATTACATTTAGTGAAGTGAAGAGTTAATAAAGTACATTAATTCAAAATAAGATGCAGGCAGTAAAGTTTCATTGTCCATGAACAAGTCTTAAAAATAGGAGATACTTAAACATATCGCTCCTTTATTGTAACATAGTCATATCTACAAAAACAAACGATCTTGGCAAAATGCGATTAAAGTTTTAAAAATGTACAGATTTAAAGATATATTTTGCTATAACTTCGGTTCAGTTTGAGATATAATACGAGAAGGTATGAAGGAAAACTTTGCTAAAGTTAGTTAAAGTTTTGAGATATGACTATAATGCAATGAAGGAGCGATATGTTTATTAGGTGATAAACAAAAATTTTCAATTTTCAAAAAAATAACATTTTGGAAACTCGTGTAAGATACCACAACATACAGCTTGAAAAACACATTGTCCTAAAGATTACAAATGCACCTATTGAAATGAAAAGGTTTGGAAGAAGCAGTCCGGTTGATGCTATTTTTGCATCAACCTTGACATACATTTGACTGATTAGACGATGTTTATAAAAAAGAAAAAATTGCTTCTGATTGTGAAGCCGAAGCATGCTACAACTATTTGTCCAAACTCGGTAAAAAATGAACGAAATTTTTCGGAAACATGATAATTTAGTAAATAAAATCAGGAATATACTTTTTAACGACTTACAAAGCGCTTTGAGAGTGTCAGAAAGATATTTCCTAAGCCATTAGAAAAATGTATATATTTCTTTAAAGTATTTTATCTATTTTATTAATTAACTTTTTGATTTCATATCTTCAGTACCTCAATTTTTATTTTGTTTTTATTATTGTTTTATGAATTATCAAGAGCATAATAATACTGAATAAAAGCATAATACTAGGGAATAAAGGCGTGAGGTTATAACAATTCAAGTTCCTATTTCAATCTTCAATTAATTTTTTAGTACAGTACTTTTGACTTAACTGCTACACCGTGTTTTGCACGCATTTTGTGGCAGGTAAGTCAAAATGGCACTTAAGTGAAATTTTTTAACTGCCAAAAATTGGCAGTTATCTGATTCGTTTACCAGCCACAGAAGTGGCCCATAAGTGCGATTCACACAAATGTAATGTAATCTAAACAATGCAAGTGCTGAAGAAAACAAACAACAGCACCCTTTCGTCTGATCTATTGTTTTGATTTATGCATACATACACACTTTTTTTGTTTTATTTTTAAACCAAGAGAGAGTTATAAAGAGAATCAGAGAATTATAGAAAAGCTGCGAGCATTCTATGCAGGGCTGCCAGATTTGACGATTTATCGTCATTTTGACGATATTTTGTTCCCGAATTAGTAAAGTGCCGATTTGCTGATTTTTTTCTTAAAAGTGACGATTTTTTTCAGTGTTCAAAGTCTGAAAAAAACATTAAATTTTCTGACACGTTCGTTTTTTAATCTTGAAATGTTTAACAGCCGTACCTAAACAAGAGCGGAAGGCGGAAAGTTTTCTTTCGCTTAGCTTTTACGCTGATATGCCATACCTTAGCCAGAGCGTCAACGTTGTGTCACGAACAGTAGTGATAGCTTTCTTGTTTAATAAAACTGACAAATTATAAAAAAGGAGATAAAAACGTTAGATTGATAAAAAAAATAGCTAAATTTCCATTATAAATTAACAATAGCGGCAAACTTCAATATTAAACGAGCTATCAAAATCGGTTTTTCCAATTGCAAAGCGTTAAGGCCGCTCTATTCAAAACTAGAAAACGCGTGCCGCTTTTGTTTAGGTACGGCTGTAGTATCAAGTCTTAAGAACATCTTTAAATGATTATTTTCAGAGTACAAAAACAACAATGTTACACTTTGCCCTGTATAGATCATATTTTCAACAATTATACGGCGAACATTTCACGAGTTGTAGGATAATATCTACATGAGTCTCATACGATCCTTGTCATGAGAGACTCGATAGATAATCTTTACCCACGTCTTAAACGATTCCCACAATGATGGAAGAATCGTCTTTCGCTGTGCTATGGAAGAATCTCAGTCGTGTCACAGCTTTTCCCGTGTGAGGAATCTTCTACGATTAAAAATATGCGGTCATCGACGATCAAAGACGCTCTTCATGAGACTCCCAGTATCTCTTACAAGATTGAAAATGCTAGCTTGGGTATGAAGTAATTATGTTTTTGTTTGAATGTTTTTTTTATTAAAATCGAACAAAAATTGTTTAATAAAAACTAAATTTTTAGTTGTCCGATTTTTTTGAGGATTTTTCGAAACGTGAAAGACGATTTTTTTATTTTTTCTCAGGAAATTGACGATTTCCTCACACATTTATCTGGCAGCCCTGATTCTATGTAACAAAAACAAACTACATATATACATAGTTTTCGTTAGCAACAGTTGCAAACAAAATTTTGTGGCAGTTAAATGAAAAATTATCAATGAATATGGGATAATAATTTCAAATATTTGTGGCAGCTAACTTAAATTGGCACGTATGAAATTGGCTCTTAAACAAGTACATTTCATACGAAATTGAAGAAATGAGTGCAATTTTGTGGTTTTTGGCAGGTATCTCAAATTGGCAGCTAAAAGAGTGGCAGTTAAGGCAAAACTACTGTATTGAACCATTTCATTTACTTTCTTTGTAAACAAGTTCCCTTACGTTTTTTTTATAAAAGTTTTTTTTTCATTAATTAATACCAAAATTTACTTTGTATTATTTATATGGAGCGGTATCCCGGGATCACGAGAAATTTAAAAAAATCGAAAAAGTCCAGGAAAAAAAACTCTAGCTCCAATATTACTAAATCATTTTTTATAAATTTTTTTTATTTTATTTTTAAAAACAAAAATTTAATACAACAAAAACAAACGGTATTAATACATAATAATAGGGTGAATAAGATTTGTCCGCGTCAAAAGCACATCGCGATTCTTGTTCTATAAGTCATTACAATAAACTTTGCCAAAGAAACCATAGGTTAAAAATTAATATCGCGCCCCGGATTTTTCAAAATATTCAAGAATATAGGCAACAAATTGTATTTGATCTAGCCAGACCTGTATCATTTGGTTTATAGGGTCGAGAAACCCATTAATTTTTATTTTTTAATGCCGCCAGAGAGCGTTTTCATACACGTTTTAGAATTTATTGTTTAAGCGTTTTAAAAATATGTGCATACGAACATCTTCGGATTGCATTTCCAAATTTATTGTGTTTACATTATCAATATGTACTGCAGAAACAGGAAAGGAGTAGAAAGTCCGAATATAGTAAAATTTAATTTAGCGCTTGTAAATCTCCTTCAAAATAATTCGCAGTATAATAATCATGGAGCGGGCTCCCACTGTTCCAAACTTCTGTTGATTACTTCTTGACGTGACAACCATCTTGTTGACGAATATTTGAAAATATTATGAACTCGTTTCAAAATAATCTTGAATTGAGAGGAAGTCGTCTTTTCCATTATGTAGAACTTTTGCAGAAGTGGTTACCTATATCTTTTTAAAACTTGTCAATATCATCAGAAAATGCACGCTTATATGTTGCCGCTGATACTAAATTTAAAATGTGGTATACAAGGGTGTTCTGGAAATCGAAAACGCAGACCGCAAGAACTTGGAAATTGTTTTTAGTACACTTTTAATCTAATTTCTATAATTTTTGTTATAAAATTCTGCTTAGTAGAGAAATATTTGTATAATATTTGTCATAAAATTTTTTATCACGGAAATCATATTAAAAAACGACGTTTAAAATTTTTGCGTTTTGCGTTTTCGATTTCCAGAACACCCCTGATAAGCAATCGTTCAATGAACAAGTGCAAAAATCTATTCACACTAGCGGAGTTCAGTGTTTAGTGCAAATGGTCTTGCAAAAGAGCAAATGCAAAATATAATAGCTGTTTTGTTAAATCCAACAACAAAAAATAGAGTTTTTCTTGGATTAAAAATACGAGTTGCCATTTTATATCAATTATAAATATGTAGTGTAGAACTGGGAGTCTTACTTCTTGTAGAAAATTTTAATAGAAAGAAAAACACCAGTTCATTTAATTATAAGTGAGTATTGCAGCTCCTTGCTGCTTGTTTATTAAGCAAAGTAAACTTACATACTAAAAAAAGAACTTAAATGGTATTTGAACATAGCCAGTGAGAAAAAAAAACTCATATTCCAATTGAGCAGTTAACAAAAAGAAATTTAAAAAAAAACTAAAGTACTCGGTCACACCGAGCAAAAGGTGTTATGAACAAAAAATAAATAAAAGATAAAAGAAAATTAGCTCGACGTAACGCGAAAACTGTTAAACCTGTTGAAGTCACTTCAACATACTCCCGGGCACGAGTGGAAATGCTTATGGGGGTGGCTCGAAGAAATACTTGGATCGGGGGGGTACACACGGAGGAGAGCCTGATTCATCCGAATCGCTCCATTGGTCACCCACTCGATCGCTTTGGATATTGTCCCCGTAGCAGACTCCGGGTATACCAGGTTCGATGCCGCTGCTGTCGTATTCGGGGCTGTCCGACAGATGGTATGGCAGAGGGTTGGGATCGTCTTCAAAGCTGGAGGAGAGAACTTCGGGCGCATCCCTGTGCAGGAGGGTGTGGTGCCTGGCTTTACAGAACTTGTCAGGCGGTAGCGGGAATTGGCATCGAGCTCGGGATGGACACCAATGTCTGACGTGGTCGAATGCCAGACAGTTGAGGCAATATCCCTTGTTGAGGATAGAGAGGCGTCGCATGATAGGACTCAACCCCTTAAACGTGCGGCAGTACTTAAGTGGATGATTTAGGCTGCAGAGGTGGCATTTTGGTTTTCCGGTAGTCTAGATGTTAAGAAAAGAAACAAAGAAGTACATAAAGCATTAAATAATATAAAGTGCAATTGGGATTTCTAGACGTAATTTAAGGCAAAAGGCAGTTTATTAATTAGTGAGTAGCATTAGAGGAAATATTGTTTTCATGCTGAGTATTGGCTGGGAGTAAGCACAACTTTACTATGGGGCGTAATATAGTACTGTTTTTAGTTCGAACTTCTGCTACTCTAATCTTTCCATCTCGACCCTGGACAATTTTAGTTACACGACCAAGAAGCCACTCAGTAGGCGGTATAAAGTCCTCCTTGACTATGACGATACCATCAGGTTTCAGGTTATTTCGTTCTTTCTTCCATTTAACACGCTTTTGGAGTTCTGTGATGTACTCTGATTTCCATCTTCGAGCAAAGATATGCTGGAGGGCCTTGAGCCGCTCCCATCCTTTCAAATATGATACGTTTTCTATGGGAACAACTTTTTTGAGATGAGACTTCATACTTTTTACAGCAGCCTCCCAGAGGCCGCCCATATGAGGCGCGTAGGGAGGAATGAAGGACCAAGTGACTCCACTAGTCCCGTATTTTTCAGCCAAAGCTTTTTCTGTTGATTTCAAAAATTCATTATGGCTTTTCAGAAACGCGCTACTCGCCCCCAGGAAATTCCTGCCATTATCCGAAAACATGGTTTTTGGAAGTCCTCTTCTCCCAATAAATCGATCAAAACAGGCTAAAAAAGCATCGGTAGAGAGGTCTGAACAACTTTATAAATGTACAGCACGAGTCGAGAAACAAACATAAACCGCTGCGTATCCTTTAAGGATTTTAGCGTTTCTCAAGGTGGAGGACTTTATGTTGAATGGGTCGGCAAAGTCCACTCCTGTGTATGTAAATGGTAAGGAAAAATTAACTCGTTCAGAAGGGAGCGCAGCCATTATCTGATTGTGCATTTTGTGTTTATAGATGGTGCACGTCCTGCATTCACGAATACATTTACGCACAAGATTTTTAAGTCTAGGAATATAAAAGCCTTGCCTGATAGCTCGCAGCATAATGTGATGTTCGGCGTTCAGCAGAATCCGATGCGTAAAATCAACCAAGAGTTTTGCAAAGGCGGATCCTTCGGGAATTATAATCGGATGGCGTTCTTCATAGCTTAATCCGGCGTTCGTCAGTCTGCCCCCTACTCGTATTATACCATCTTTGTCGAGAAACGGGTTTAAGGTTAATAATCGGCTTTTCTGACTTATAGGTTTCTTATCTTGCATACACTGGAACTCTCGATCGTAGTAGATTTTTTGCGCTATAGAGATAAGCTTAGTTTTCATGTCAACAATTTCTTCCGATGTTATAAATTTTTCTGTTGAAAATGATTTTCCTAGAAGACGATTTATAAATCGCAGACGATAGCACATGATTCTTATAGCTCTATCAAAGGACGAGAAATCTTCAAGAAGGTCTTGATACTGAGTTTCTAGATGAAAACTTTTCACTTGTTTTGTTTCCAAGTCTGTTGGGTCAAAAGTGCGTGGTGACGGCCAAAGATATTTAGGGCTATTAAGCCAGGGGGGGCCCACGCCACCATAATTTGTTGTCTGTCAGCTCCTGAGGAGAACAACCTCTCGTGCCTAAGTCTGCAGGATTTTCTTCACTCTTTATGTGTTTCCATTGGCTTAGGCTAACAATGTTTGAGATTTGCGCAACTCGATTTGCGACAAAGGTTTTTAAACTGTTTGGGGGTTTTTGTAACCATCCTAGCACTATGGATGAATCTGTCCACAGGAATAATTCGTAAGTGAAGTTACAGTTTAAGACAACATTTCTCATTAGTTTTGCAAGTAAAAGAGCTCCGCACAGCTCGAGCTTAGGGATTGTAGTCTTTTTTATCGGGGCAACCTTTGTTTTTGCAACCAACAGGTGACTACTTATATGGCCTTCTGAGCTCTCCGTTCTGATATATAAGGAGCCACAATATGCCTTCTCTGAGGCGTCGCAGAAGCCATGTAGCTGAGAAGAGAAGTGAGGTGAGAAGTCTACCCACCTTGGAATTTTTATATTTTCAATATAAGAGAAATTCTTCAAAAATGTGTTCCATTTATTAAGTATTAATGGGGTAACGCCCTCATCCCAGTCGGATTTTTCCTGCCATAATTCTTGCATGAGCAGTTTCGCAATAATCACAATAGGGCCTAGCCAACCAAGAGGGTCAAACAATCTTGCAATAATTGACAAAATTTTTCTTTTTGTTGTAGAGGAAGTGATTTCGATATGCTGAGCTTCATAGTAAAACGAGTCCGACGACGCATTCCATCGAATGCCTACAGCCTTAGTTGTGCTGGCTTCATCAAACTTCAAAAAATCGCGATTTAAAAGATTTTCACTGGATAAGTGTTCAAGTGCTAAAAGATGATTGGCTGTGATTTTCTTCAATGGAAATCCAGCAGACTTTAAAACTACATTAAGCTCTTTTTGCTTGAGCCTGACTTCTTCAAGGGTGTGGCCACCGCTGAGAATATCATCTACGTAGACTTCATCTTTTAGAATTGTTGAGGCCTTAGGAAACATACCTCGCGAATCTTTACTGAGCTCGTTTAGAGTCCTTATCGCTAATAATGGCGCGCAGTTGACTCCAAATGTCACAGTTTTTAATTGAAACGTTTTTACAGCTTCATTCACAACATTACGAAACAAAATTCTTTGATATGGACGATCTTCTTCATGAACCAAAATCTGACGGTACACCTTCTGGATATCTCCTGTAAACACGTATTTATAGTTTCGCCAGCGTAGGATGACCTGCAGCAGATCTGCCTGTAGTGTAGGACCTTGGTATAAGACATCATTCAGGGAGAATCCGCTTCCCGTCTTTTTCGAGGCGTTGAAGACCACACGCACCTTTGTGGATTTACTTTCAGGTTTTACGACTGCTTGGTGGGGGAGGAAAAACGACGAATGGATTTCTTGATTAGGTTCTATGCTACCCACCTTTTCCATGTGGCCTAAATCTAAGTATTCTTGAAGAACTTTCTCGTACTCTGTCTTAAGACCTGGATTCCTCTCTAAGGTTTTTTCCATTCTATAGTACTGTGCCAATGCTATGTTTCTTGAACGGCCTAAGAATACTTCATCTGGAAAGTTTTTCTTGAATGGGAGTCGAACTATATAACGCCCATCAGATTGACGACGAGTGGTCTGCTTAAAAAAGTCTTCGTAGATAAGTTTTTTCAGCCTCTTCTATCTCCCGAAATTTTCGTAGCTGCTCATGCAGGGCTACATCATCTGAAGACGATACGGTTGTATGGAAGGTTTTAACCTTAGAGATTGGCTCACGACCAGATAAATACTATCCGAAGTGAGACTCTCTTGCCTCTAGACTTTTTTCAATGTTCGATTTTACCCCAGGTAAATTGATAAATGGCAAGTAATCGCTACCGATAATCATGTCTACGGCAGCGGGCTTGAAGAAATTGGGGTCAGCTAATTTCAGGGCTTTAATTTCTTCTACATTAAAAGTTCGGATTGGCCTAGAAGGCAAAAAATGTGTCAGATTAGGAACCACAATTGCCCTAATTTTTATCTTAAAGTCTGATATCCGTGACCGAACTGTAACGGAGCATATGCCGGTATATTTGACTACTATGGTGCCACCGAGACCAGATACTTGAAAGGTTTGAGCTTCGAATGACAAAGCAAGATTTTGTTGAAGACGTTTCGAGATGAAACTTGTTTCCGATCCCGCGTCTAGCAATGCCCTTATAGAAAAGGATTCACCTTCATGTTGTACTTTAACTAAAGCGGTGGGTAAAATAGTTGTTCCCCTGTGTTGCGAAAAAAATGTTTGAGTTTGTTCGGTTACTGGCCCTGAAACGTTGCGTGAAGGTTGTGCGTCTGAATTCTGTTGAGTGCCTGAACAAGATCGCCTTTCATCATCACGTTGATGAGGTTGCGAGGGTGTAATTTGAGGAGGACCACTTTCACCTCTTTCTGTCTTTTCTAGATGTAGCAAAGTATGATGCCTTTGGTTGCATCGAGAGCAATTTCTTGTACTAGAGCATTTTGATTTGAAGTGACTGTTCCATAAACAGTTTGCACAGTATTTGTTAGCATATACAAATTTTACACGCTCTTGTACTGGCAACGGCTTAAAATGTTTACAGAATTGAAGCGGATGATTCTGTTTGCAACTTTTGCAACTAAAATTATTTTTGTGAACTTTTTCTTGCTTAAGAAAACTTTGCGACTTAGAGGTTCCAGCTTCTCTGGTAGTCGGCTTACGTAAATTAGTAAAGGTTTCTAAAGTCTCAATTCTTTCGTTTAGAAACTTGCTTAGCTGATCCCAAGCAGGTAATTACTTGTGATTACTTAATGATATTTCCCAAGCACGTGAAGTTTCTTCTGGTAATTTTGAAGTACAGCTGTGCATCAGAAACGGGTCATTACTAGGAATTTCTACCTCAAATGATCTCATTATAGTCAACCCATCACTTATGGTATTCTTAAGTGACCTCAAAAATTTTAAAGTTTCGGTTGGAGGGGACTGAATGCCATAAATCTTCCTGATTTGGTTATTTATCAAAATTCGTTTATTTTCGTATTTATTTTTCAACGCCCTCCACGCTAATTCAAAATTAGAATCTACTAACTCATAATCTTTTATGAGTTGGTAGGCCTCCCCCTCGTTTTGCTGTGCAAGTAATACAATTTATGGGCTGGAGCAACTGAAGGCTCATTTCCGACGACTGCCATAAACATGTCTCGAAACGCTGGCCATTCATTAAATCCCCCTTCAAAGGCTTGTATTTCCACCGGTGGTAGCTTTAGAGATGATTGCAGAGAAACTGGTTTTTTATTTTTAGGGGCGTTGGCCTTTACCATGTCTAATATTCTGGCTTTTAAAACCTGGCCCTGTTCACTAACCTCCTCATATTTAAGAGAAATTTCATCTTAAAGATCTTCCTCTTCTTTTACTTTCTCATCATTTATTATGAATTCCTCATAAGTCTCTATTATTTTCAACCACCTTCTGTCTAATTCTGTCAACTTGACTTCCAATAATGAAGTAGTTAAAGTTTCTGTCGGTATTTTGTTAAAATTGTGACAAAAACTAGCAAGTTGTTGAATATCATACTTGCATTTTCTCTTGGAGGCCATTTTGAAGCTTAATAATTTAAGTTCTAAACCAAAATAATACCTAGAAATTCCTCTGAAAGTATTGCACATTTACTATATGTTTGCTAAAAATGTGTATATATGCTGAAATACAAATTTGCTTGTTGTAAATCTATATTATAAATATTAAGTTATGAACGCTTTATACATACATAAAATACTGTTTTAATACCATTTAAATCATTTGGTACTTTTTCTGCATACCGGTCACCATTTAAACATATTTGATTCCCATCACTGTGTGTATTGTTTTATGTATACTATTGCTTTTTGTTTATGTACACAGCAACGTTCGCCTAACTGAGCCTTATGCGCCCCATACACGGTTCAATTCAGTTTTCAACTGAGTCTTTCAACTCAATTGATGCTTGGCCACACACTTCATCAACTGAATTGAAAGATTTTAAATTAATTTTAAAATTTAATGAAATAAAATACAATTTTTAAAACACTTAACTTTTTTGTTACAAAAGAAAACTACAAACATTAACTTTGACAGCGAATCAAGAGACTCGAGCACACACAGTACAATCGAATTGAAAGACTTAGTAGTCAACTTGAAAAAATCAAAATCTTTTGATTTTTCTTCAACCAACTCGACAACCGTCAAACTAATCAATTGACAAGGCCATACACGCTTTGATTTGGACAACAACCGACTCAGTTGACAATTGAATTGAATCGTGTATGGTCTGCTTTAATGCTAATAGAGTTAGTGGAACGATTGAAAACAAAACAAAGTAATTGGCGCAGATTAATTATTCAATATAAAAGAGAGTGACAGGTTGCTTATTGTTATTTGTAGGTTTGTGTGTGTGTATAACTCAAATGTAATCAGTGTTGGTACCATGGGGTATTTTTTACCAGTGATGGTACGATAGCGAGTATTGAAAAATTTTGAGGTTATGTTGAAATAAATTGGTGGATAATCAAGTAGATATTTCTTCACGAGATTAAAAGCCTTTTTTATGTTAATTCCTAGATATTCTCACAATTGCACTAAATGTAATATAATACTGTACATACCCAATGATTTCTTTTTGTTTTTACCGTATTAAATTGTGTTTGCCAAGTAGACTTCTCTTAAGAATTAACTTCTTTGTTGTTGTAGGATGCCCTTGATGATTGTGGGATGTCTTCTTCAACAGCAATACTATATGATGATTTTACCAACAGACCTCTTGCCTGATGAACAAATTATTGCCTTGATGCAATTGTAGCGTTAGGGATTCGCTATCTTCTATTGATCGGGATGCCAATGGAAGATTTTTACAGAGCTTGTTGTCTGTCAAACAAATTGTAGGTTATGTTGTTACGGTTGAACAAATAACGCAGCCAAAAGTAGTGGACAAATTCCACCAGATATCCAGTCCTAGCTCCTCTAGCACTTTTCGAAGGACCAAATGTAGAACTGGGAGTCTTACTTCTTGTAAAAAATTTTAATAGAAAGAAAAACACCAGTTCATTTAATTATAAGTAAGTATTGCAGCTCCTTGCTGCTTGTTTATTGAGCAAAGTAAACTTACATACTAAAAAAAAGAACTTAAATGGTATTTGAACATAGCCAGTGAGAAAAAAAACTCATATTCCAATTGAGCAGTTAACAAAAAGAAATTTAAAAAAAAAAACTAAAGTACTCGGTCACACCGAGCAAAAGGTGTTATGAACAAAAAATAAATAAAAGAAAATTACAATTACAAATTTATAAAAAAAACATGACCTACTTATTTATCTTAACTTATTAAAAAACAAAAATTCTCATATATATCAGAATTCAGTCATTTACATTAAATATGTTTACCTTAGGTCATTTACCTTTAAATGTTTACTAAATTCAGTCAATCGACTTGAAAAAGGTGTAATATTACAATAAATGCAAAATTGTATATTTGAATATTATTGTTATTATTATTTTTGTTATTTGTAATATAGACTTAAGAAATTAAATTGTATAAAAGGCCATTAAAAATAAAGAACTTTAGGCAAACAAGATTAACTCTGATGATTGCTTGACGAGTCTTAGCGTTTCTACCCAGGCTCAATTTTGAATTCAACTAGCACATGGTATTTCTACCTAATCTAACTTAAAACTATTTACAAACAAAAATCTGAACTCTAAAGGAAACCTTTGGTGTTCAATCGCTTTAATATATTGCGACTCAGCAATTGGTGACCCCGACGGTCCTGTTACAAGAGACAGGATCTCATCAGAAGACGCAATCCATAGGTGAGGTTACAAGACATAGGATCTCATTAACTCCAACGGTCCTGTTACAAGAGACTGGACCTTATTATCAACCCGAAGTTCCTGTTACAACAGACAGGATTTCATTTAGCTAACTTAAAGTCCTGTTACAAGAGACAGGATATCATCAGAATCCGGCGGTCCTGAAATATTTTGTCTTGAGGCTATAACAGCGCAACATCAAAAAACGCAATCAACTATATACTCAAGAGCGTCCTAACCACAGTTTAGGATCCACAGAACAATTGTAATCAATAGCGTTCCAACCAACAAGATATCAGCATCGCATTCGAATCTATTCAGCAATTAAGACTACGGAATCCTTTAAAGAATTGGTAGCTATCCAACAGGAGAAGGCGGAAAAAATAAACACAATAATCCGTAACGTTAAAAAGGACCCGGCCACAAGAAAAACAAAAGAGTACTATTAAGAGCGTCTAAAACGACTTGCAACGCAATGGCTAGAATTGAGAACATTGACAACAAAATAAGGTGTCTATCAAATACACCTTTGCATCACCAGTATTTTACTGATCAATACTTGCGCATTTCGGATGACACACTCAAATAAAAAGAATTGTTTGAGTCCGAAGTAAGAAAATTGTCTAAGCCAATAAATAAATCATCAATAAGACAATCCATAGAAACCGAAGGTGTAAATGGCGGTATGCATGGAGAACCAGAACTTGACAAAATCACATGCAAAGTTCTGCGTAATCAACGGGCTTTAATAAGAGCGCTAAGGCGAATAATTGATGACGTGAAGTATGAGGAAAATCGAGAAGAATCGTATTGTCAGAGTAAACTAACGCTCATTGATAAATAAATATACGCATGATTTCTCGACAAACAACAATACTTTATGGCAGTTAACTTCCGAAGAGCAAATTGACGGTTACACTTTGGATGAGTTTTAGAAAATGCAAGCGGAGGTGCATAACAGGTGTGTTACAACAGAATGCCAATATCGCCAACGAAACACAAATCGTCAGAAGAATCGATCATTTTCAACCACAATTGCCAAAAATTCAGCGGCAGTTACCTACAATGGTAGCCTTTAAATACCTTTACACCCAGCTGATCCACAACGCAACAATGAGCGAGTTTCAAAAAATGTTTTACTTAACTACACACCCGGCAGACGAGCCGAAAAATCTAATAAGACATTTACCAATTACAAATTATGAAATCACATGGAACATCTTGGTGAGCAGATACGATAACAAAAGACTATTTTTGACCACATTACTGAACAATTTGTTGTCGAATCCACAAATTAAAATGAGATAGCACAAGCACTCAAATGTATACACGACCTCACAAAAGAATGCACCTATGGTCTGTCGGCACAAGGCCTCCCAGTGGATAAATGGGACGCCATTACAGTTCATATATTACTGAAGAAACATGATTCCTCGACCCAAACACTGTTCGAGCAATCTCTTAAGGACAAACCGAACCTCGTAAGTTACTTAGATTTATAGAGCATCGATTCCAAGCTTTCGAAACGCGCGGAAAGACTTTAGAATCTGGCGGAAGTAGAACAAAGCTAACAACAGCAACTACATCAACATCAAATTGTAAACTATGTGGATCAACAGGGCATCCCATATATTATTGTGAAAAATTCCTAAAAATGTCACCACCTGAAACTCGGGGGGAAACCCTCAAAAGATACAAAACTTAGACTCCAAACGGAAATAAAAATGCCCCAATCGTAGCTTCTGCAAACAAGGAAGATACTGGTAACAGCTACACAGTCTTAGCCACAGCAAGGGTAAAGGTGTTTGCAACCAATGGCCGCACATGTACAATCCGAGCCCTATTGGACTCCGGATCACAAGCTAATTTAAAATTAAAAAGATTGCTAAATAAACTATCGCTGAATTTATCAGATTCAGATCTAGGCGTGAAAGGGATAAGACGCAAGATCCACAACGTATCCAAACGAGTATACCTCGAGCTTCAAGCATGTTCAAGCAACAAGGGTCGACGCATTTGTGCTTCCAAACAGAGTGTCACCACAGCCCACCAAATCATTCGATACATCAGAATGGAATATTCCTGAAAATATAAAATTGACAGATCCATGGTTCAATCGTACGGATAAAATTTACATGCTAATTGGAGCAGAATTTTACCATCAATAACAAAAGAACAAATAAGAATCGATCACGAATAACCAATTCTACAGGTTGGGTTGCAACAGGCAGATTACAAGAAGGCAGCAACAACGTAGTTACCTTTGCAGTGTTCAGCCCAGAAGAGTAAACAACAATCCAACTAATTGAGAAGTTCTGGAAGCTTGAAGACACAAATGATACTGAACGAGCATTGTCTCTAGCTGAGAAACGATGTGAAGAGCACTTCATTCAGAATGTGAGAAGAAATACAGAAGGCAGATTCATAATTCGCCTTCCATTTTCCGAGAACCCAATCACTCTCGAAACATCAAAATCAATGGCATTCAATCGGTTCTTATCACTTGAAAGGCGGTTGAAGGACGATGCCCTACTCAGAACAGAGTACAACAAATTTATGCAGGAATATGTATCCTTGGGACATATGAAGGATATTTAGGAAGAAGATATTCCGGACGATTACGTTATGCCTCACCACTGTGTCTTGAAGCCCGAAAGCTCTACTACGAAACTACGAGAAGTTTTCATCTAGCAGCACCTCCCACAACGACAAACTGCATGCCGGACCAACCATACAGAGTGAACTGTTTTCAATTTTGTTACGTTTTCGTATGCACAGATTCGAGAAAATGTATCGGCAAATACAAGTAGCCGATGCTGATCAGATGTTCCAGCTGATCATTTGGAGATACAACAAACATCAAGATATCAAATATTATCGCCTAAAACCTCGTCAGCACCATATTTAGCAACAAAGTGTCTTCAACACTTAGCGTCACAAGATACCCCTTAGCAGCACAAACACTACGCGATGGTCTGATCTATCCATATTGCATTAAATCACAACGTCAACTAAACTTATTATTGGGAGAAGCTGGTTTTATGCTTAGGAAATGGTGTTCATATCACCCTCAACTAATAAGCGGCATTGCTCCTGAAGATAAAGACGTCAAGCTAGACTTGGACGAAAGCTCCAATTGTTCAATTAAAACACTCATATCTCAGCAAGCACGAGCGTGACGAAAAGAATAGTCAGCTCAGAACTGGCAAAGATCTCTGATCCATTAGGACTTCTTGGACCGGTCATTGTGAAAGCAAAAAATTTTTTACAGGAGTTATGGCAATTAACAATTTCGTGGGATGATGAAATTCGGAAAAATATAGAAGCAATAAACAGCATTAAGGGGCAACAGCAGTACCAATTCGCACGTTTGTTTATGCCTCTGAACAAGCCTATGGAGCGGCAATCTACATGCGCTCAGCATATAAAGATAAAACTGTAGTAGTTAGATTGATTTGTTCCAAGTCACGAGTTGCACCAATCAAAAAACAAACTCTACCAAGACTAGAACTATGTGCCGCGGTACTACGGGTGGAACTAACAAATAGAGTGAAAAAAGATTTATGTTCTTCTGGTCAGACTCAAAAACACCCGCGCGCCCATTCATAACAACCGGAGTGTGTCGACTATTTTAGGCCTATCTGGATCCACCACGGAATTAGGGGGAATTGTTTATCGCAGTGAGTCTGTTGTTTCGCCACCAAGGCCATTCATATGGAAGTGGTGTCGATCCTATCAACAAAAGCCTTCATAGGAGCATTACGGTGTTTTATCAGTAGAAGGGGTCATTTTCAGACCCTGTACTGCGATAATGCAACTTATTTCGTAGGAGCGAGCAATGAATTGAAGGAATCAATATATTCACAATCAGCACAAGAAAAATCAATCAATAAACTTTAAATTCATTCCACCTCATTTCGGTGGGCTTTGGGAAGCTGCAGTCAAATCCGCTAAACATCTCTTACTGAAAAGCGTCTCTGCGGCATCACTTACCTATGAGGAATTAGAAAATATTGTGTTTGAAATAGAAGCCATTTTAAATTCTCGACCGTTAACTCCGCTGTCATCAAAATGTGATGATCTCCAAGCTCCTACACCGGGTCATTTTCTTGTCGGCGAACCTTTAACATCAGCCGTAGAACCGAAAATATCCTTAGATGCAAGGTGGAAATTAACCTCAGAAATAAAACGCAAATTCTGGAAGGAATGGACACAAAAATACTTACATGAGCAGCAGCAAAGGGGGAAATGGAAATCACCTACGCCATTGAAGGCATGCTTGTTATCATCAAAGAAGATAACACTCCAGTATTACAATAGCCATTAGGCAGAATCAACCGAATCTACAAGGGAGAGCATGGACTTATTAGAGATTGCGACGTCAAAACAACAAAGGGAACCTTCAAGAAGCAAATTCATAGATTGGCTCCGTTGTTTAACGATTTCAACATAGAATATCCCGGATATGAAACGCATATCTCGCAATAGAGGCAACACTCATCAGAAGGTTATGTCATTGAAGGCATGCTTGTTATCATCAAAGAAGATAACACTCCAGTATTACAATGGCCATTAGGCAGAATCAACCGAATCTACAAAGGAGAGCATGGACTTATTAGAGATTGCGACGTCAAAACAATAAAGGAAACCTTCAAGAGGCAAATTCATAGATTGGCTCCGTTGTTTAACGATTATCACATAGAATATCCCGAATATGAAACGCATATCTAGCAAAAGAGGCAACACTCATCAGAAGGTGATGCTTTACAGCCAAAACGAAAGACAGTACAATATGCTTCATTGGGAGTCTTCTGTACAATTTTTATTTCACTTTTTCTGCTGCCGATACACCGTAACATTACGTTTGGTTCATCCCACAGCGCCAGTTCTGCTTAACAAAAGTGGCCCACTGGGCACATTATATCACAACCACTCAGACGCGGAATCAGGGAGGCGGGAAGTAAGGACATTTCCCCCCCTAAATTATAAAAATATGTCTTGTATATTTCGATAATACAAGAATTCCCAATAATAATATTTTTTTAAATGTACAAAATTTTTGGAAATCCCAGCAAGTTTTTTGTTTGTTTTTTTTTTTATTGAATCTCTCACGAAATTTTCAATAAGTATCCAAATCGTAGTCCTTATAGTTGTTTATTAGATATTTCTAGTGAAACATCTAATTTACTGTATTCAAATTATAATTATTCTACATTCAATCCCAGCAGGTGCCATCTATATCCAAAGAGTAAACGTTTGACTTGAAAATGCGTGCGGTTAAATTATTAGTAACTAAGCCTTAGTATATGCAATATTTATGTATATATGTGTTATGATAATTATTATATACATTTGAATACAAACGTTTTACGTATCACATTTTCATCATAGTCATCTTTGAATTTAAAATTTTGAAATATGTATGAATCAAAATTCTATTCGATAATTTTTTGACGAAAGTACGGATTTGTCGGGGAAAAGCCAGATTTCATTATCTTTAAAATATTTCAACAAACAACAAAAGGTTGTTAGGGAAGAATTTATTGAAAAGAAAAGATAAAATTTTTTATATATAATCATACCAAGCGAAACGCAGTTTAAGCAAAGTATTTGGGAGACAAATTCTCTACATTATGCGAGACCAATTTTACACTTTGCAACAAGTGTACATCATATAGCTTTGGAAAAAATATCTGAGTTGAAAGGTAGAGATACTTCATCAAAAGCCTTATATTAAGGAACTCACTTAGTACTTTTGAATTTATTTGCGGAATATACATTTAAAGTGTGATACTTATTGTAACACAGCCGCTAAGTATCATTTTACAAAAGCACGATATAGATCTTCAAAAAGGATCAAGCCTTATCAAAACTTTAATCATGCGCCTGGAAGAGAAAAGAAATAAAGCCGAAAAAAAATTTAAAGCGATTTTGAAAAAGTTAAAGTTATTTGCGTTCAAATCGAGGTTCCAATCGAAAATACAAGATTTGAACGAAATAATCACATCCAAAATGTTGAAGATTACTACCGATTTACATTCCTCTTATTGAATTTATTTAAGAAGGTCTCAAAACCCCTTTCCCAATAGATATCCTAAATGTATTGAACATACCTAAACTTCTACCTCAAAGTGTAATCAAGTCATATACAGATACAAAACTTTTAAAACCACAACTAGCTGATGAGCTGATTTTGTTTGGTAAAAGAGATAAACACCTACTAACATCTAAACTTAAGCCTGAACTGTTGCATTAGCAACAAACATAAAAAATATCTGAAAATCTATCAGATAACGTTGTAGATGCTTTAATAAACTGTGATGAAGATATCTACCCAAATCTAAGAAAAATATTTTAAATTTTCGTTTTGATGCTCGTCAGTAATCCTACGAGCGGGAGGTCATTTCCTACCCTTCGCCGAATAAGACATGGCTCAGATCAACAATGACAAAACATAGACTGTACTATCTAAATTGGCTCACAAGGAAATCATAAATTGGTTATTTAAAAAGATTAATTTATTTTAATTTGTATTAAACTGATCTTATATTTTATTTAACCTTATTGTTAAGTTTTTTTTTAATATAATATACACATATTGTTTTTAATAAACTTTTAAAACAGATTTTTTACTTTTTTTATCATAAAAAATTCCACCCCCCCAAAGGCTCAAGCTGGATCCGCGCCTGCAACCACTACTTTCATACCAAGAAAGGTTAGGTTCTTACCCATTTAAAGTTTTAGAATAGGTTAAGATCGTTTCGACCCTAAGGCCTCTAATCATTCGCTTTACCAGATAAGATTATTTTACATAAGTTTTTAATGCACCAGCTATCCTGAGGGAAGCTTCGGAGGGAACCAGCTACTAGACGGTTCGATTAGTCTTTCGCCCCTATACTCAATTCTAACAATCGATTTCCACGTCAGGTTGAAGTCAGGGTTTCCCCTGCAGGGTTTCATAGCATATATGCTCAAGGTTCGCTCTAGTTAGAGGTATAAATAATATAAATATTATTATACATAACTGTATAGAACGCCCCGGGATTGAATTAATAGACTACAAGTAGGCTAGAAACTAATCCCATTTTATAAGTTATGTTAATTTCCCTATTAGGTTTTTATTCCCAATAACTTGCAAATATATTAGACTCCTTGGTCCGTGTTTCAAGACGGGTCCCGAAGGTATCCTGAATCTTTCGCATTGTTAATCATATAAGTGCATATAATAAACATAAAAACCAATGATTAATATGCTATTATAAAATTCATTAATAATTTAAGCACTTTATTATAATAAATCTATCAACACTTTATTAAATCATAAGCATTTTTTCTATGTTAAATTGCAAGCAAAATAATTTGAATGAACTTCTGCAAATGCTCTTACGTTAAATTCTTGCATTTATGTTAATAGATTACAATGTCCTTTATATAGAACAAATGCACACTTGTTTATTATAATATTATTTATATTATAAATCATAATGAGGAATTTTCTATAATGGATATTCAAGTTCATCGGGCTTAACCTCTAAGCAGTTTCACTTACTATTTAACTCTCTATTTAGAGTTCTTTTCAACTTTCCCTCACGATACTTGTTTACTATCGGTCTCATGGTTATATTTAGTTTGAGATGGAGTTTACCCACTTAGTGCTGCACTATCTAGCAACACGACTCTTTGGAAATGCCATCTAGTAGTCATTAACGGTTTACGGGCCTGGCACCCTCTATGGGTAAATGGCCTCATTTAAGAAGGACTTAAATCGTTAATTTCTCATACTAGAAATTTGACATTCCATACACTGCATCTGACATTTGCCATAAAGACAAAGTGACTTAGTGCTGAACTATTTTCTTTTCGCTCGCCGCTACTAAGAAAATCCGTTTTAGTTTCTTTTCCTCCCCTCATTAATATGCTTAAATTCAGGGGGTAATCCTATATGAGTTGAGGTTGTATAACAAAATTTTTTTACATAAACAAAAGTATTTAAAAACCATGAATAAATCATTTCTTTTTTTTTCTTATTATATATTTTTAGCTTCTCCAATAAATGTTACAGAATTTTCTACCAATCCAGAATTGTATTTCGAAGACATAATACAAAACAGCTACCTGGAAATTTATTATATTCTACGATTTCACCAATTTGGCTTAGGAATAAGGTTCTGGAAGCCGGAATAACATCATTATCAAACTCTGCAAGCAATCAATAGATATTGAATCGTGTGAGACAATCTTCCTACACCTTCAGCATACTTGGGACACCCTTATTCAAGAATCAGACCTCATAATTCCAAGAAGAAAGCGGAGAGCTGAGTTAGATATCGTGGGAAACATGACTCATGAAATGGCTCAAACTAAAGCCAACGTAAAAGAAAACGATGAGTATCTGCATCTGTTATTAAAAAACCAAACTTCAGTAACAGATTCGACAATAAATATTCTCAAGCAAACCGAGAACAATACTAACGTGCGCTTTGCGCTTTTCAGACCTTAAGAAAAGCATCTATAATGATTAAAACACAGTTAAAAATAAGAGTTCAAACCTACGATAAGTCCAGAATCTAATATGTTTGGCGATTCAATTAAATACACTTGCGTCAGATTTACTAAGAATTGAAACAGAGCTGGTCACTGCCCTCACACATACGAACCACCAGCAGTTAAAATCAAAAATTTCTGAAATTAAGACATTTTCCCAAAAGTCGCGCATAACCAGTTGAAGATACTGATTTGTTAGAATTATACAACATCATGACTATTAAAGGCACAGTAGCCCAGGAAAGTGTTATGTTCATTATTGAACTGCCTTTAGTAAACCAAGAACATTTTAAACTCTTCAAGGTTATCCCTATACCCACCAAGCTAAACAACAATACTATTGCTATAACAACCAACTGTGAATATCTGTCTGTGAACCACAACCTCGATGAATACTTGACATTAAATACATTTTAGTTAGAAGCGATATATACCTATGTTACAAGTCAGCGTCACTCGAGACTCAAGCAGCGTTTCCTGTACAGTTGCAGTTGCACTATTTGCTCAATGCAGTTTCGGTCACATACCGACTAAGGTCTCCTTTGTCGCACTGAACATCATCAACCATTGGCTTTATTCAACAACATATCCACTAGAACTAAGTGCAGTCTGCGACTCTGAAACCTTACACCTCCATATCAAACATTATCTTGTCCATGAACGTAACCTGCATCATAAAGAAAAATATACTGACTATCCATGGACATGAAAATAGTGTCACTACTTTTCACAATTCATATGCCATGGTTGGCAATATTACGGCTATTGGTAAATTGTCCGAGGTTAAGCGGTCCTAGCACCAAACATCAATTTAGACACCAAATTCGATGAACTCACGAACATCCAAAGGCAACTAGCAGAGATAAAAAAATCTTCCAAGGGATATAAAGTACCCTGTTCTTCATCTTCCTTACATCGGCTCTTTGGCGCTACTTCTGTCGTTTCTGATAACCGTGATCCTAATCATGGTGAAATAAACAGGTGGCAGCACTACGACAGATGACGATTTTTTTCTCTTGCATTGTTTGTCTAGGTTAATGTCAAAGTTTTGTTTATGTTTTATTAAAGTTTTTGATAATTTTCAATTAATATAAATAAGATATTGACCATAATTAAATAAAAATTGGCTAAAAATTTATTTATTTCATCACGTTCAGCGGCACGCTTTGATTTTTGTTTAATGTATTTTTTGACGTTAACGGTGAAGTAATTTCCCTTTTTGTTGTAATGTTGTATTTGTTGCCGTAACGATGCCACCTGCTTATTCCACCATGATCCTAATAGGCTGGCGATTTAAATGCTACAAAAGAGCATCAATTAACCTTGCTCCAACACCATACAGCCTACGCCACGCCAGCGTAGCTCTGAAGTTTAAAATAGCTTTTTTACATATCCATTACTATTAATTTAAAATATTTTGTTCATTTCATGTTAACACATGTTATCACAAAATCTAAAATTTCAAAAATTTATAAAAAAAAACAAGACCTACTTATAAAGCTTAAATTATTAAAACACAAAAATGCTTATATGACAGAATTCAGTCATTTACCTTAAAAATGTTTACTTTAGTTAATTTACCTTTAGAAATGTTTACTAAATTCAGTCAATCATATATATATTTTTAATTTAGACTTAAGAAATTAAATTTAGGCCATTAAAAATAAAGAACTTTAGGCAAACAAAGATTAATTCAACAAGCACATGGTGTTTCTACCTGGGCTAACTAAAAACTATTTACAAACAAAAATCGGAACTCCAAAGGATACCTTTGGTGTTCAATCGCTGTAATATATTGCGACTCAACAGGTGTTTTTAAGAAAAATAAGATTAATGAAAACGTAAATTTTTATGTATTTTTTTAAGATCAAATTATTTAAATTGTTTTTAAATTAAAACTATATGTTCATACATACATACATATACTTTATTCAGCAATTAATTATTGAACTAAAATCTATTTCAATGATGATAAAAAATTATATTGTTTATTAAAAAAGGGAACCTCAAGCTTAATAAAACATACATTAATAAAAATAAAAAGCGTTTAAATAAATTTAAAACTTTTTCTACCTTTTTGTTCTTCATATACCAGTTAAGTGAGATAATGAAAAAGGAAATCTGTTTGTAATCCATTTAAAAAACGGATTTAAAATAAATATATCTCACGATATTGCGGTCGAGTTACCACCTTTTGCTGCTAGAGCAGCTGTTCCCCTAAGATTTGAAGTAAGAGAAATCGAAAAGGATATTTGTGAGTTAACCCCCAAGAAAGCCCCATGTTTTGATAAGATCAGTAACAAAATGCCTTTGGAGCTACCCAGCATAGCAAAAAAAAAATACTACTTTAATACTACCCTTATGAATGGAAAGTTCCCTTAGTTACCATGATACCTAAACAAAAGTTAAGTCATAGAGGCATATAAGCTTACTATCTCATATATCAAAGCTGGTTGAGAAGCTGTTAGTGTCAAAATTAACCCCAATTTTTAATCAAAATTGATGTATTCCCAACCACCAATTCGGCTTAAGAAGAGAATAGTAAACGCCATTAGAAAGGCGTTTGAAGAAAGAAAGTTGTGTTCCGCTCTCTTCATTGATGGTTCTCAAGCTTTTGATAAAGTCTGGCTGGCATGAAGGCTTATTACATAAATTTAAGCTAAACTTACCAGTAAACACACACGCTGTTAGAAAGCTACTTAGTCGGTCGAAAATTTATTATTAAAGAAGGTGATTATTTTGCTGATGATACAGCTTTTATAAGTGTGCACGAAAGCAGTCAATCTGGATACTTACATGATCATATATTTTAACTAGAACTGTGGTTAAAACAATGGAGGATAACGTTTAATGAGCAAAAATTCGTACATATAGCATTCGCTCTGCGCCGGGAATCATGCCCCCTACTAAAATCAATAATCAAATAATACCTCAAAATTCCCATGTTAACTATATCGGTATACATCTAGAACGTAGTTCAACGTGGAAAAGCCATAGAGGCAAAATTAACTCAAATTAAACTAACAGCCATTTAAATTCATTGGCTTATTGGAAGAAACTATGTCCTTAGTCTCGAATGCAAACTTCTACTTTACAACTCCATATTAAAGCCAATCTGGTGCCTCGGCCTCTAATATCGAAAAAATTTAAAGGCGCCAAAATAAACTTCTTCGAATAATCATAGCCGCTCCCTGGTATGTCAAAAACTCAAACATTCATAAGGATCTCAATGTGTCATTAGTTAAAACTATGATTACGAAATATGCAGTAAAATACTTAAAAAGTCTCGAAGTGCATCTAAACCCACTAGCTCGAAATATTTTAAATGATAGCGGCCACACTCGCTTAAGGAGAAGAGACACTGCAGCACTTACCCCTTAAGATGAGCGATTAACAAAAATTAAAGAAAATAATTAAATTAAAGAAAATTTTTGTCTGGCACTGGAAGGACGTAAAATAAAGTATTAGGATAAGATTTGATTAATTACACTGTGATAGAAATTGACACTTTTTTTAGAAAAGCTGGGCACTTGTCGTTTTAACCCAATTTGGGTACGCTGAATCCAGTGGTCTAGTGTTTTTTTTTAGGTTAGCTCTGGTTTTCGAGATATACTGTTATTTCGAAAATGGAGAAGGTTTACATTATATATTCGCGTAACTCAAAAACGGTTTAGTTTATTAAAATTACTAAAAAAAACCGAAATTCCAAAATAAAATTTCCCTTGGGAAAGATGAAACTTTTTAATATGCTCATTCGTTTTAGTAACATATTTTGTTTTGCAAAAAAAAAAAAAATTATTTTTTTTATTAAAATTTCGAAATTTTTGTTTTTTAAAAATTATAAAAAATTTAAAAATGGAGCTAGGCTTCAAATTTTTTCCAGACGTATAAAAAACGAAATTGAAAATAAAACAAGCCATAATGATCTGTTACCAACTTTTGATTTTATTCACAAAAGTCGAAAAATTTTAGTTAATTTAAGAATTTCATAAAACGCAATATTTGTATGGGAACCCCCCTAAGAAGTGGTGATAAGGGGCAAGTATGTCTCGAGAAAATGTTAAGAACAAAAAACTAATGGAGTTATGGGACCGTTTCTTCAGTATATTTCTAATCTGTATTGACAATTTTGTATGGGAGCCTTCTTAAGGAATGCAGATACCGGGTAGATATGTTAGAAATAAATGATTTAGATTAAAAATAAAGTGGGGTTGGTCATACATTTGACCCATCTAGGGGCATCCTTGGCACTGCAGCAGCAAAATTTATTTTTTATAAATTTTTAAAAAACAAAAATTTCGAAATTCTGATAAAAAATATTCATTTTTTTTCCAAAAAAAAAGAAATTACGTTTCTAAAACGACTGCGCATATTAGATAAAAGTTTTACCTTTCTTAAAGAAGATTTAATTGCGGAATTTCGGTTTTTGTTAATTCATTTTAATAAGCTAAACTGTTTTTGAGTTACGCGAAACACGGTATATCTGGAAAACCAGAGCCAACCTAAAAAAAACGGTTAGCACCATTGGATTCAGCGTACCCGAATTATGTTAAAACGCCATGTGCCCGGCTTGTCTATTCTTCCAACTAGCACAGTGTTATTGTTAGTTCATATTTAATATATGAACCAGAGAACTGCAACAATACGTAAAACTTGCGAGCGCACTCGCTGTTTACTAAATCATTTTTAGTCTCGAATACTTTTAAGCACTCGCTTTTACTGATATGTTGGCTCGTTGGCTCGTTCTTCATACAAAGCGAGCTTCATGCATGAAAATATAACACAATAACTTTTTACTTGTACATGTGTTAACTACATAAAGTAGTAAGAGCTCAGAAAAAAGTATGAACAATATCACAACCACTCAAAGCAAAGTTTCGTGTTTTTTCTATTTTCATATTCGGTAACTTCTTTGTATTTAACTTACACGACTTAGGTGTTACGACCAGTAGCTCGTTTCTGTATTTCTCGCATCGTAAAATTTCTTACATGAAGTGTGAAACAAAAAATTCCATCGTTTCTCGATTTATGAGATAAAAGTGTTTCTGTATTTGAATGCGAAAACAGACACAACAAATTCTGTTTATACTGGAATATTTCCAGTAATTAAGTGTCAAATAAAAGCGAAACGTCAACAAAAGAAATAAATATAATAAAATCAGGGCTGCCAGATTTGACGAGTTATCGTCATCTTGACGATTTTTTGTTCCGATATTAACAAAGTGACGTTTTGATGATTTTTTCTAAAAAAGTGACGAAAGCAAAAACAAAATCAAAAATATTTTATAATTTTGTTGTTACTTTCTATAGAAATTTATCTTGAATTTTTAAATTTCAAACACTTCTATTTTGTGGCGTTGAAAATTGAAAAAACAACAACAAATTTATAAAATATTTTTGATTTTATTTTTGCTTTTAAAGAAATTGTTGGCGTTGCGTTTTACACTATAAGCCCCTTAGTCTTCGAAATAAGATAATTTTAAATATTCAACATTTTTTATTTTTCGAATTTATTCTATGAGCTACATTTCAGTTATGTATTTTATAAAGCTTTTTTGTAATAGTTCTTTTCCTTAAATTTTTAGGAATGACTGTTATACACTACCAGACTATTATATTGTATTTTCTTGTTACATTTTACCTTAGCTATCCATTGGATAGCAATGAAGTACATTGCAGTGTATAAAAGTCATTCCTGAAAATTTAAGGAATAGAACTATTACAAAAAAGCTTTATAAATTACATAACTGAAATGTAGCTCATAGAATAAATTCGAAAAATAAAAAAATGTTGAATATAATATAAAGTAACCTACGAAAGGAGATAATTCCCAGTTTATAATTGTAAATATTTTTATATGTTTATTTATTAGAAAAAAGATATCTTTAGAAACAAGGCTGCTTAAATTTTTATATTTATCCCTATTATAAAAGTTGTCCTCGAAATTTTGTGTTTCTTCCCTAAAAAATGTATCGGCAAAAGCAAAATTTCGAGGGAAAGTAATGGACCGACTTGGCTTATTTTGAACATTTAATACTTCTTATATACATATACAAAATATGATTGATATTTGATATTCTTATCTTATATGTCGTCACCTTAAAGACGAAATAACCTATCTGCAGTTTTTAACAGTTTACAGGAGAGGGAAAAAACGTTATAAGATTGGAACTATTTACAATATTTAAACGAAAATTACATATTTTGATTAAAATGAAACCAGAAATATATATCGGTTGAGAAAATTTTGTTTTTCTAAACACAGCTTATGTTATGTCACTTAGGTTATCTGGAATTGTAAAAATCTGAAACCAAATAACCTATTAGCAGTACTAATACTAATAAGTATGAGTAAATACCCTGCCGTCAAATGAGTAGCTAACTACAAAAAAACCCAACTTTAAGTTAGCTTGTATAGACTAACTTAAAGCCAACTACTACGCAATGCAAAATTTACATTAACCAAAGTGTATACAAACACTGTGTTGTATATTTTAAGTAGAGAGAGCCAAGTCGTTAGCAAAAAAATCAACGTTGATATTGTTGTTATGTTATGACAATTTAATCTCATATTTACGCTCTTAATTGAGTAATGGCAAAAAACATAGTTTTTTTATTCAAAAACTAGAATGCCCCAGTAGGCTAGCTGGTAGTGAGCAAGTCTATCAGCGCCGAGGTTGAGGGATCGATTCCCGCCAGCGACTTTGTTAAAAAAAAAGTTGAATAAAAACAACTTTGATTAATAAAATAAAATAAAATAAAATAAAATAAAATAAAAGAAAATAAAATAAAAAAATAAAATTTTTTTATTTTTTTGAAAGTATTCATCCAATGAATAACATTCATAGATCGGCCTTAATCGGCCTTAACTTAAACTAACTAAACTTAAAGCTAACTTAAAGTATTGAGCTTATAGCTAGCTATAAAAAGTTAACTTAAAGTTAATTGAAAGTAGTGCAGAGTCGGACAATCGACTACTTCCTAGGACATCGCAATGTTAAAATAGTTAGTTAATTCCATATAAAAGTAGTGCAGGTGTCAACCACCACTAGTTGAGAAATAGCTAGCTTTCAGTTAATTTAAAGTTAACTGAATGTCCGACAGGGTACCAATATCTTTATACATATGAATATTATATACATTAAATAATACCAGTTATAGTTTCTTTTACTAATTTAAGCAAAAAAAAAGTACTTTATGTTTGCTTAAATTACACTATGCAACACAATTAAACTTTTATCGTGATTTTTGATGATTTATTTTTCTCTCTTTTTAGAGCGTAACGGTCCTCTAGGTACAAAAACTTTGTCATTTGTAATATTACATATTCAAACTTTTGCACACATATGCGTTATGATATAGGGAATAAAAATCCATAATAAGCTCAATTTGGAAATTTTTGCAGATAGGTTATTAGGTCTTTAAGATGACGATGTACACTTTTGTGCCAAAACCATTATTCCGGCAAGAAAGAAATTTGCTTGTCTCCCAGTAAAAACTTTTTCAAAATGGATAGATTCTTTCACTCGTTATTAAGTAGCTTTCTTCCATAAGAACTTCGAGAACTACTTTTTTCTGGATGTATTAAGATAAAAAAAATGACTTGCTTTTGAATTTGTTCTTTTTGGCACAACCCTTGTAAAATTCATTAGTTTTTCAGTAGAATTGTATGTAGTGCTTTTATGTGTTTCTGATTACTTAACATATTATTTTGTAGGCGAAGATTTTACTGGGTCTTTATGAACCGATTTTTTTAATTTTAACTACAAGGTATTCTACTAAGTCTATTTCAGGTAAAAAAGAAAAAGATTTTAGGAATAGGTAAATTAAAGATTTATATCTCAATTATTAAATAATAATTATTAAACACCCATGAACTTTAACTATGTTTTTGTTTGATTATTTTTTAATAAAAGTCGAAACAAATTTGTTTAAAATTGATTTTAAATTGCACGATTTTTAAAACAAAAAAGACGATCTTTTTTATTTTTTTCTCAGGAAATTGACGATTTTGACACAAATTTATCTGGCAGCACTGATTAAAACCAAAACAAGAAAAGGCTTACAAAAATTTAAACTAACAAAATATAACAATTGTTTTTTGTTTATTTTCATCATATAAATTATGCATTTATCATTTATATTCCTTCTATTTTTGTATTTATTTAAAAAAAATAGTATATAAACATATATTAAATTCAAAATATCTACATTTTGTTTTTCTCGCCACCAATTTCAAATGTGACTTATTTTGACAGTTCTTGAAAGAAACTTTTCGCAAAATATTGTTATAGAAACACTTTTTCTCGCATCCTTCCAATAATTGCTGGAAAATTATTTAAATGACAGAAACACTTGTGTGAGAAAAACCATTTTTTGTTTCATTTCACACTATTTTTGTTGCAATTCACACGTTTCATGCGAAGAGTTTTACGATGTGAGATATACAGAAACGGGCTACAGCTCGTAACAACAACATTTACGGCATATTTATATAGTAAATGTTCGTGTATTTAAAATTCCACATTAAGTGAAAACGTGGCTGCCAGATTTTATGGTTTGTCGTAGGTTAGTCGATTTTAGGCGTTTAAATGATTAAGTGCATGATTTGTTATTTATTTTATGGATGAAAACTAGTAATGCTTTTTTAAAGCATTTTATTTATTATTATCTATAAAATTACATTTTTACATACATTAAATTAAAAATTACATTTCAAGCTTATGAAAAAAGAAACCAAATTTAATTCAAACTTATTTTTTATAAAATAACAAAAATGATTTTACGTAATATTTTGTGGAAAATTTTTAAAAAATGAATTTAAAAACAATAAACTGTCCAATGACTTCGGCCTTAACCTGCTTCGCTTTTCAGTTAGAATATTACCCGCTAATGAAAAGGCACGTTCCGATGCAGCACTGCTTGCAGGTATTGAGTGTACATGCTGAGCGAAGTTGCATAACCGAGGATAATATTTTTCATTTTTGCGCCACCACTGCAATAAATCAAAGTCATCAGTCATAATTACTGCTTCTCTGCTATATTTTTCTACTTCATCATTTATGGATTCTTGGAATGAGTTTGAAGATGTATTTAACCAGTTTGAAAAAAAGAATTGATTGTCGTTGTTATTAGTACTGAAAGTAAATTCTGTGTCTACGTCGCACAATGAAATAACGGACTGCGCTGAGTTGCCATTGGTCAATATTTTTGTAAAAATATTTACATATAAATGAAATTGACGTATAAAAAATTGCTTCGCTTTTCAGTTAGAATATTACCCGCTAATGAAAAGGCACGTTCCGATGCAGCACTGCTTGCAGGTATTGAGTGTACATGCTGAGCGAATTTGCATAACCGAGGATAATATTTTTCATTTTTGCGCCACCACTGCAATAAATCAAAGTCATCAGTCATAATTACTGCTTCTCTGCTATATTTTTCTACTTCATCATTTATGGATTCTTGGAATGAGTTTGAAGATGTATTTAACCAGTTTGAAAAAAAGAATTGATTGTCGTTGTTATTAGTACTGAAAGTAAATTCTGTGTCTACGTCGCACAATGAAATAACGGACTGCGCTGAGTTGCCATTGGTCAATATTTTTGTAAAAATATTTACATATAAATGAAATTGACGTATAAAAAATTGTGATTCATAAGCCTGTCGCATTCGTTTTATATTTTAATTAAAATTTTCCACTAAAATTTTTCTTATAATAACTTTTAAATTCATTTTACTTCATACTGAATTTAGCCCTACATGTTTACTTAAATATACGATCATTGATTTTTTTTCTAAGCCATCTGGCAACGCTGCTTTAAGTATTACTACGAATGACGAATGCTGCTAGTAAACACTTGTACACTCAGGCAGTTATAACTCTAGGTAAAAATGTACAAGTGTATTTTCCAATTCCTACACAAACATTTCTTGTGTTGTTTATCAGAAGTACGAATGCTATTGCCGAATGTTGAAAAAATATATTTACGAAACAATACAAAACAGAACTCGTATAAATTTCATTGCGTTTGCTAAAGGCTCGTATGTTGCAAACACAATTTCTTACGAGCCTGGCGAGCACATACAAAAGCAATAGGCTGTTTAACTATACCGCAACTTGTTTTAAGGCGAGAATCATAAATCATAAAAACGGGTGCTCGTTGCAGTTCTCTGATATGAAGATTCAATATATAAATAAAAAAAAAAAAACATATTTCTCATAAACAAAAGGTTGACAACATATAATAAAATAAAGAAAATCATAACAAAAGAAAAACTGAATAAAAAAATTTGGATTACATTTTTTATAGTTTGCTCCTTTCAACATTTACTGTTTATTTCTATCGATTCTATGTATATCAATTTAATGAATAAAAAATTTAGAGTCATAAGGTCTTAACAACCATAAAGCAACAATAAATGGGAATGTTTCTAAATACAGTGGTTAATATAAATTTAACAAAACATATTTAAATATATTAATTCTAATAACATACCCTACACTACATATAAAAACATACTAAATCTTACTGCAATTATGAAATTTTTTTTGGCACAACTTATATCTTCAAAGTTTAATTTTAATCGACATACATTTTTAGCACCAAACGAACAGGCTCGTATACACAAATTGTAAGATAGATGACGACGAAGAGTTTAAGTTTTTGTGTGAACAGTTATACATTTTAACATTATTGTATTAGATTCTCTTCACGTAGTTACTTTAATTAATTATTTATAAAATTATTTAGATAAATATTTATTAATCATACAAACATGTATTGAAATATTTTGAGCTGAACTTATGCTAAGTCTTTATTCTAGTTTAATATTTAATGTTTATATAATTAATATAATATACTATGGGGAGCATAGACTTTTTATAATTGAAATACCTGAAGAAATACAAGATGCCAAAATTTTATTTAATGAGTAGAATTATTTACTTGACGCTTCGTTTTCTTAATATTAAAAAAAATATTTTTTTAAAAATTCAGACTAAATATATTGGTGTTTACCCCGTAAAATGGTAGCGACAATTAAATTCATCTATATTTCTTATACGATGTAGTACTGGTTCCAGTAGCCACAATGAGTAGAAAGTAATTGAGAATGTCTTTAAGGACAACTATTGATGGCATAAAATCAATTATAGTTATCGATATAAGGATGACCATGTACATGCTAATAGCCATAGATGAAGCAGAGGAACCAAGATTACCTTTAGTGAGTTGGTCTTGACATCGAGCAATAGAGTCAATGTCAAGTTCAATCATTGCCCGTCCATTCACCTCCAACGGTGAAATGCAGTAATTCTTTTGAAGAAATTCGGTAAGATTATGAGCACCTTCTACTAGAGGGCCGTCGAGTAGAGTGTGAATGTGACATCCACAGGGAAAGTGGTTGTAAATGAGTTGCAGATGTTCAACGCCATCTACGATTATGACATTAGGATCTGGTGTTTCTAAGATGTGATTGCCGTGTATCTTAAGATGTTTTATACTGCCTGTATAGGTAAAGTTAAGCTCCTCGATGGCGTCTATTTTATTATTAAATATTTGAAGAGTTTCGACTTGGGAAAGACCGGTAAAGGCATCAGTGCATACAACGCCCAAATCTGATTCTTGTAGTGTAAGCAGCAAAACATTCGATAGTCCTCTAAAGGTAAACGGCTGTATTTCCTTCAGATCCATGTAGGCTAACTTAAGTAATCCCACTGTATCCATGCCGAGAAATGCATCCGGCTCTATGGTACGTATGCCGGAGGGTAATATTAAATGACCTACATTTGTGAGGCTTGAAAAAGCCGATGTTTCTATTTTAATTAATGGGTTATTAGACAAGAGTATCAGCTTAACATTGGAAGTACCGGCAAACGCATTCGTTTCTATGCGAGTTATTTGATTGTGACTCAAAAGGATAGTTGACAGATTCTGCAGGCCGGCAAAAGCAAACGAAGTAACGGACTGCAATGGAGTATATTGTATGGAGAGTTCCTTGAGTCTGGGTAGGCCGCGAAATGCAAACTGTTTGACTTTTGTTATATTGTTGCCGTCCAAAGAGAGTTTTTTTAGAGCTCGTAAACCGGCAAATGAATCTGGTTTTATGATTGGAAAATTGTTTTTGGTTAGTGCAAGATTCTCCACGGTCGTGGGTAGCTGACGTAAGGGAATTTGCTCTAGTCCACCAGTATTACAAAGCACCTACAATGAAAACAAAAGGAAAGTCACATGATAAAGTAAATGAAAAAAATATTCTTTTGCGATTTGTGACAAAGAAAATGAGTACATATTAGTGTTGCAAAATTTAAATTTTGAAATGGTACTGAAATTCTCTAAACGGGTACTTTTTCCCACTAAATGGTACTTATTGTTAAGAAATGAAACATTTCGTTCTTATTTAGAATTTAAAAACGCACAGTTCTGAAATGCTTTATTTCTGGAAGATCCGCTAGTACACGGAATTTTGCGTTTATATTTTAACTTTTCTTTCTCGTTTGGAAATAACAATAATAGCAATAGTACTATGCTGTTGGTTTTCCCGGAAACAATATTTGTTGGAGATAATCTGCGTATAATTTTAAAGGTTTTATTTTCAAAACTAAATTTAGTTCTTAATTACAGATTTAATGATTTTGCAGTTTCTTTGAATTTATAAGCAATTTTGAATGTTCCACAAAATTTTTCATTTAAACGTAAATGGTTTTCATATATATTTATCTCTGAGATATTATCCAATGTAGCCCTTTTTATAATATTTCTTACCACTTGTAAGAACAAATATTCTATTCTGGATAGCAAAATATGAATCCTGGCGTCCTCGCTTTTCATTTTAATATTATTAAGAAGGGTTAATACAACAATATTAACAACGAAAACAACAAGCAAATGATAGCCAAAGTCTGCTATTGAAATGATCACATCACACGGTTTAAGATAAGCGCTGAGTTGGGAATGTTGCTAATAAATTAAAAGTTAAAAAGCTCAAAGGATAACAAAGTACTAAAGACATCGCGGGGGTACTGCGGTATTTTTAATATGAAAAAGTACTAAAGTACTGAATTTTTCAACAGTGGTACATATCAACATAAAAGTCAAATAGGAGCGTTATTTTATTTTTTTTAAATTTTCTAATCGTTTAACCACACAATGAAGATCAATCTTTACACAAGTCCGTGGTACTACTGGTACACACTGTTCTTGTTCATTTTGTGATTTTGATTTACAACCGCGGGTAAATTGAATCTACGTGGTTATTGCTGGAAATTAAATTCAATCGAACATATTTTTTTACATTATTTTTATTCCTGCCACTGGTAGCAACAGCGTTGCCAGAATGAAGATTTGATCTTATTTTTGATAAAAAAAAGATTTGAAGATTTTTGCTCAAATGAAAATTTTTTATTTTAAGAAATAAAGATTTTTAACTTTAAGTTTGTACAACATACATAATTTTTGAAAGTTTTTTAAGCAATAAATTTTAAAAACAATGAGGTATTGTATCAGCTTGTTGTCTATTGGTTTTGCACACTTTTGTACACATTGCCCAGCGTACACAAAAATACATCATTATTTCTGGACATACAAAATATTAAAAAAGCATCTCATATTAGCGGTTGTTAATTTTGAAAATAAAGGGTTATCCATTTTGCGGTTTCAAAAGTAAACGTAAATAAAACACATATAAAATATTTTTTTTCATGATATTTCCTTTTTATTATTATAGTTTGAACGTTATCATTATGTGTGAAACACTATATCATTTAAATGACCACCACGCGAAGTGTTGCAAGCATACTACAAAAATGGTGATTCTGGCACAGCCACATATCGTGCTTTAAGAGGAGATTATGGTTTACATAATTGTCCAACTACGCAAGCAAGTGGCAAAATTGTGAAGAAATTTGAAGAGACTGGAGCGGTTACAGATATTGTAAGGCCAGTGCATCATCGTTTCGCTCGTTCCGCTGAAAATATCGCTGCTGTAAGTGAAAGTGCTGCCGAAGACCCGAATGTGTCGACTCCTCGTCTTTCTCAGGAATTAGGACTGTATGGTCGTATGATACCCGACTTTTTTTGCCTGCTATTAAAGAATACGACTTGGAGAATAAGTGGTTTCAACAAGACGGTGCCACATGCCACACAACTCGAGCGAATATGGCTTTATTGCAAGAGATATTTCCTGGCCGTGTAATTTCTCGTCGTGGCGACATCAACTGGCTACCAAGATCATGCGAGTTGACACCATTAGACTTTTTTTGTGGGGCTACGCGAAAGACCGTGTTTATGAAGATAAACCTTTAACTCTTGAGCACTTAAGAACCAACATTCGTCAAGTTATGGCTGAGATACCGCCTAATATTTGTCAAAAAGTGGTCCAAAATTACCTCAATGGAATCAATGCTTGCAACACTTCTCGTGGTTGTCATTTAAATGATATAGTGTTTCACACATAATGTCAACGTTCAAACTTTATAATAAAAAAGATATATCATGAAAAAAATACTTTATATGTGTTTTATTTACGTTTACTTTTGAAACCGCAAAATGGATAACCCGTTATTGATGAAAACTAATTACACTGTGATAGTCGAAAAAATGAACTTCGATGAATCCTTTTCGAACTATTAGGGGGGAGACCCCTGAGTGCGAAAGTACATTTGGAAGTGTCAGATTGGCTCCAGTTCTTGAGAAATCGATATATATCCATTTTTCATAGATATAGCTAAGTCTGCGCTATAGAAAAAGTTTATTCGACTGTTTTATTTTTTTTGCCTTCTTAACTTTCTTTTACGGAATGTTTTGACTTTTTTTCTCAATTTCACGTAATTTAAACCATTAATGTCGATCAAAAGTAACGATTTTTGACCATTTTTAGCCAAATAAATAGCGCAGACTTAGCTATATCCATGAAAAATGGATATATCCCGATTTCTCAAAAAAAGGAGCCAATCTGACACTTCCAAATGTACTTTCGCACGCAGGGGACTCCCCCCTAATAGTTTGAAAAAGATTCATTTTAGTTCATTTTTTTCGGGTCAAAAACTATCACAGTGTTATTTGTGAAAAGAAAAAAACGTTTGTTTATAAATTTTCATATATTAAAGAACAAAAAGTCCATTTATTTAGTACCAAAAGGTAAAACTAATGGAACTTAAGAAGCTTTTAGTTTAAAAATTCCACATTCCATGGTTATAATCATTTTTAAACAAAGTATATGGGTAATTCCATTTCAAATCGACCGACCCGAAGTCTCTCTATTTTCATGAAATTTGGTGAGAAGATTCCTTTTATCCTATAAGGAACATATATGAACGAAAACAAATTTGAAATTTTTATTTTTCGAGAGTTATGTCACATTCAAAATGGCATAATTTAGCCGAATACTACTACTACTTTACATACCAAATGGACTTAATCTTATTCTGGTTTACTTAATTCTTGGAAATATTGCCGGCTTTGTATAGCAAAATTTTCTGGAATTATCTTATTACATTCTTTCAAACAACATGCTTCGGATTTTTCTCCGTACATCAAATCGATTTTCATCGACTCTTCTATATTTTCAACGGATTCCTCCAATTCGGATACAATATTGGATGCGGAACCATCATGCAAAAAACTTTGATTTTCAGTTAGTCCCAAAGTATTAGCACCGACGCTTTCAGATAACGTCATATCGATCTCATCAGTGCCATTAACCGAGTCTAGTCTTTTTAAATCATCATCAAAACTGTCAGAAATATCCATTCTTATAAAAATTACTTCAAATTAACATCAGTTTAGTAACAAAATTACAAAAGAACCAAAATTGCGAAACAACTTTTGAGATAATGATAACACTTGTTATACAGTTGAAGCGTCACTTTATTCTTTTTGTTAAAATTGACGGTTGTTTTATTAGTGGAAACTCAGAACAAACACATAAATTTGATCTGACACTAATTTGTTTTTGTTTAAGATTCTCTTCAAGCACTTGTAACTTGAAGAGTGATGGGTCAATAAAAATGCAACTATTTGATCTTACTGACAATAATTTTAAATATTTTTAATAAGGCTTAAGTTCATTAAATTTAATTTTCATTAAATTATTTTTATGAAGAAAGGAATTTTACAACATGAAAATTAATTAAAATTGTTATTGATAATCTTTCATTCTTGACCGTGGCCGGGATTCGAACCGCGGCCGGCAGGTTACCATGACATGTTTCGATCGCAACCACTCGATCTTCTCAAATGGATTTGCCGTTTTACACTCGCAGCAAATTTGGATTAAGAACAATAAATAGATCAACAAAATAACCACAATAATAATTTTAAATTTTATTGTATTTATACTAAATTAATAACTAAAAATATGTTGAGTTGACAAACTGGTCAAGAACAAGAACAAAATAGTTAATAAAATAACTTTAAAGCAATGAACTTTAGGTACAATGTTGATTCAGCAAAGAACAAAATAATAAATAAAGGGTACGTTCGTAAATGCATCAAAACTGAGCATCACTGCTGCAGTGATGCAAAATTTTGTTGCTGATGCGTGATGCGTTCTTCTAGTTCAGTAGTTCACTTTAGTCACTTTAGTCACTTTAGTCTTTTGCGTCAGTCAGTCTTTTGAGTCATCTGTTTATTTCGTACTTTTCAGTCGGTTCATTTAGTTCAATTCATTTAGTTCAAGGGTTCATTTACTTCAGTTGCTTGTTTACTTGATTCAGCGTTGCCAGAAAATTTGGAAGAAAAATCTTCATTTGGCGAAAAATAAATCTTATTTTGAAGAGAAAAATCTTGAAATTTTTAATAACAATGTCAAAGAAGTAAAAATTTTTATTTTTTTAAAAGGAAATACTTCTTATTATGGAAACTATTTAAATTGAAATACATAATTGCGGTATTTATACAAAATTAGATTGTACGTTTAAATTGTGTTTTTAGGTCTATTTTCCATAAAAATCTTTCTAAAAATATATTTTAAATCCATTTGCTTTCTAATAAATAAGAACGTAAAAAAGTCCATCTAAATAAAGAAGTTTGCTTGGAAGTAATTAAATTCTAAAATTAGAGATATATAAATTTTGGGCAAGAAGATTTTAGTTTGAAGCTATGAAGCTCATACATCATATGAAATCTTAAGGGCTCTCAATTTAGTATCATATTTTTTGATACCGTTGTTATATCGAAGGCATTTGGAAAAAAAAAGCTCATTGTAAATATATGAATTTTCCTAAATGTATTCCTAATGAAATTGTTATTAAAATAATGTTGGTACACCTTTTAAAAGACATTGTAAACCAATGATGTACATATACTTTGTTTAAAAATTATCATAAACATGGAATGTGGAATGTTCAAACCAAAAGCTTCTTAACTCTAGGTAACTTTTTACCACGAAGTTCTCCTCTTGGTCAGGCCAGACCCCAATTAGAACAGCTAAAAAACCCAATTAAATAAAAAGTAAATAAATATATTTTTTATTGAATGTATGAATATTATTTAAGATTATACGAATTTATTATTTGTATAATTTTATTATTTTATTTTACATGCAAGTCATCGAATATGTAGTCCCTTATTTTTTACATTGCTTTTTCGCATCTAAGTGAAACGAGTTTTCCGCTTGGTTAAATTGAAATTGATTTGATTCAAACTTGATTCATTCAATTCAAAACATATCATTTATAAAAATTACGTTTCTGTTTTTTTTAAATTTTGTCCTATTTGAAAAATATTGCCAGAAAAAAAATTTGGTCTGGCCAAGAAGGTAATTTCATAGACTTTTAAATAAAAATAGATTTTCACCCCACTAATTTGCTCCAATTGAATCCAAATTAGTTTCATTCGATTTAGCACACATCATTTACAGAATTCACGCCCTTGATTTTTTTGTTATATTCGAAAAATATTGAAAGCAAAACACAAATTTCCATTAGTTCCATTAGTTTTACCTTTTGGTACTAAATTCATGAACTTTTTTGTGCTTTATTATATTAAACTTTTTAAAAATACGGTTTTTCTTTTTATTCAACATTTTTTATTTTTTCGAATTTATTCTATGAGTTACATTTCAGTTATGTATTTTATAAAGTTTTTTGGCCTTCGTCAGCATTCTCTGTGTCACACTGGATAGTGACACAGTTTCTATTTGTTAAAAATAGTTGAGTTAAATACATTCAATTTATAAAGTATTACTATCCAGTGTGACACAAAGAATGCTGACGAAGGCCGTAGCGGGCCAGAAAATGCATTACATTCTGCTGGTGTCTAATAATTGTAAATTTTTCTGTACATACAATATACTTCATTGCTTTCCAAAGGTAAAAAGAAAATACAATATAATAGTCTGGTAGTGTATAAAAGTCATTCCTAAACATTTAAGGAATAGAACTATTACAAAAAAGCTTTATAAAATAAGTACATAACTGAAATGTAACTCATAGAATAAATTCGAAAAAATAAAATATGTTGAATATAATATAAAGAAACCTACGAAAGGAGATAATTCCCAGTTTCTGTTTTTCTTTTTACAAATAATTTTTTTAATCAATATTCCAAAATTTAACATCGCTTATCTAAGATGCATATTTAAAATTTTTTATGCCCATAAATAATGATGCATTTTTGTGTATGCTTGACAATGGGTACAAAAAGTGATCAAAACTAATAGACAAGCTGATACAAAACCTCATTGTTTTAAAAATAGACATTTAAAAAACTGCAATAAAGTATGTTTGTTGTACAAATTTAAAGTTAAAAATTTTTATTTCTAAAAATAAAAAAATCTTAATTTGAGAAAAAAGATCTTCAAATCTTATTTTGGTCTAAAAATCTTTAAAAATAAGATAAAATCTTCATTCTGGCAACGCTGACTTGATTTCTTATTCTTTAGTCTGCTTTCACACGTTTCATCTTTTGATGCTCAACTCTTATGTTTTTAGGTGAGGGAATAAAGAAGAAAGGGGGTTAGTACGGAGATGCCTGTACTCGGTCAGTACGCTTTGTGTTTTTATTCGTTGGTATATGCACAACGATGGCTGCATGTAATTGTTTTCTCTTTTTTTCTCTTTGATTCGCTGGTATTAAAATTATTGTTGTTTTGAACCTAAAAAAGTTGAAACCGGTTGCTGCGTGTGATTATATTGGCATCTTTAAAAGGGAATTTAAAAGAAGTTGAGCATCAAAAGATGAAACGTGTAAATTCAGACTTACCGAACTGATTGAAAAGAAACAACAATATTATTACTGTCTATGCCCTACAAGAAATGAATGAGCGAGTAGAAATATTTTTCACGTTGGTGTTAAGAAAATGTGACTATTCGCTCTTTCATTTCTTGTTATATGTTTTATGTTATAACATTATATACTTGTTTCTTTTACTCATTCCCAGATTACCTTAAACATTTTCATAACATAATCAGTGCTGCCATATTAAGAGATGTCTCGCCACACGCAGTGATGCCAGAAGTGCAGATTTATTTTGGTTTAAAATTGCAGATATTTTTAGCTCGGTGGAAATTTCTTTACATTGTCAATTAAGCTTTTCTATTTCCACTTCTTGCATTGAAAAACGAAATATATAAGCCATTCATGGAAGAACCGTGTGGAAATATATTCATTAGTAGGAATTTTATTAACACATTCTTGACACTTTAATATCACCGAACGTATGTCATCTGATTTTACACGAAATAGTATGTAAATATACGTTATACGTACATATTCATATGTTCTTATGTATGTATAAATATCTTTAATAGTTTTAATATTTTATCTCTTGTAAATTTCCAATAAGACCCTTGATAGTTTAAATAACTTACCAAGCAATTTTATTTGTTGTTTAAAACAAGAAATCAGTAATTAATTAAACACACATCAGTAATGAATTGTTGTTTCAATATAATTTCTCACACGAAATTTTGTTTTCATTTCCTCAAAATAGGCAATTAATATTTTTATACCCACACCACAATAGTGAAGAGGGTATTATACATTTGCGCTGATGTGTGTAACACCTTAAAATATGTGTCCCGGACCCACATTAAAGTATACCGATCAACACAGATTCTCTTTCTGAGTCGATCTAACGATGTCCGTCCGACTGTACAGGTCGCAATTTGAGAATTAAGCACGTCATACGAAAATCTTATTAATAATAAAAAATCGCCATATGTTTTTAAAATCGCAGTGTAGTCAAAATGTTTGAAAATCGCCCCATGTGGCCAGAATTTTTAGAGGTAAAATCAGCAAAAAACCATAATTTTTCATCAAAAAATCTGCGCCAAGATTTGAAAAATCTTTAAAACAAATTTATTTCCTTTTATTTAAAAACGTTATAACAATTTATTTCAAAATATAAGGCCAATGTTCTTGAATTTGAAATCGGTGGTAGTGGTCCTCAAAGTACGAGGTATAAAAAGGAAATATTTTTTGACCTTTCAACACAGAAAAGTTTTAAACATTTGTTCGATTTTAATTTCACTCGAATGCGGTTTTCAGAACATGGCTAATAATGTTTGAATATTTTTACATTAATAATATCTATCCAAATTTAATTACTCAGACTGAGTAAGGATTAATCACGTGTTTGCTGTTTTAAACAACAAATAAAATTGCTTGGTAAGTTATTTAAACTATCAAGGGTCTTATTGGAAATTTACAAGAGATAAAATATTAAAACTATTAAAGATATTTATACATACATAAGTACATATGAATATGTACGTATAACGTATATTTACATACTATTTCGTGTAAAATTAGATGACATAAGTTCGGTGATATTAAAGTGTCAAGAATGTGTTAATAAAATTCCTACTAATGAATATATTTCCACACGGTTCTTCCATGAATGATTTATATATTTCGTTTTTCAATGCAAGAAGTGGAAATAGACAAGCTTAATTGACAATGTAAAGAAATTTCCACCGAGCTAAAAAAATCTGCAATTTTAAACCAAAATAAATCTGCACTTCTGGCATCACTGCGTGTGGCGAGACATCTCTTAATATGGCAGCACTGATTATGTTATGAAAATGTTTAAGGTAATCTGGGAATGAGTAAAAGAAACAAGTATATAATGTTATAACATAAAACATATAACAAGAAATGAAAGAGCGAATAGTCACATTTTCTGAACACCAACGTGAAAAATATTACTACTCGCTCATTCATTTCTTGTAGGGCATAGACAGTAATAATATTGTTGTTTCTTTTCAATCAGTTCGGTAAAGAATAAGAAATCAAGTAAACAAGCAACTGAAGTAAATGAACCCTTGAACTAAATGAATTGAACTAAATGAACCGACTGAAAAGTACGAAATAAACAGCTGACTCAAAAAACTGACTGAACTAAAAGGAACTGTCAGACTGAAAGACAGTTCAACTGTTCATCTGACTGACTAGTTCAATTGAACTAGTTCGTTCATGAACTACCCAACTCTACTTGTGATGCTGATGCTTTTTTACTGCACAACAGCTGTGCAAAGTTTGAATTTTTGAACAAAAGCTAAACTTTAAAAGTTTAATGAAAATTAAAAAAAAAATAGTTTTGATGTATATTGAATTTATCACCGTCAACCAGTGGTAACGTTATTTTAAAGATCGCGTGTTAATTCGTTAGTCTACCCTTTACCTTCATTAGTTTGAATAGTTGAAGCAATTCAGTTTTTTCTGATACTGGGAGCTTCACTGAATGTGGCGAATGGAGTGTAATTTTATTAACTTCGGTGGGTAATTGTTCTGGAGTGAGTAGCTACGGGCTGATTTTTCCAATTCGCGAGTCCATAAGTGTGTAAAGAATTGATGATTGTAATTTTCTTAGGTTATTTGAAATAAGAGTTAGTTCAAGAACCGCTGAATTGAATAGTTGGTGAAGTTGTATTTGTAATAGGATATTGTTAACGTCATGTACAGTGGCACAGTTAAGTTTGCATACCCCCTTGAAAAACGAGGTTTTGAGTTATTTATGAACAATGCAGCAATAAAGTGCATTTCAAACAAATTTAATCTAACAACAAACAATAAATTTTGACCAAAAAATTTTTTTTCAAAAAACTTTATTAACAAAAATATATAAAATTCATTTTTCAAACACAGAAAAGTCTATATACGACTATGTAATACATTTATAAAATACAACTCTGTACTCAAGCAATGCTACCAAGCACTTCAGGCGTCTTTACTAGATAGATACCGTTACTTGTAAAGATTTGATTTTTAATTTGCTCGTTGTTAATATTGCAGTTGCGTTTATTTAAACAAAATGCGTAAAGAAATTTGTATTAAAGTGCGTGAGCTTATTGTAAAGTTTCATAAAGAAAATAAATCTTTAAAACAGATTGGAAAACTAGTTGGGCATTCAAAATCAAGCATTCAGACAATAATTCGAAGATATAATCAAACAAAAAGTGGAGAAAATAAACCAAGGAGTTGTCGCCCACCTAAACTGACTCCACGTGCAAAGCGGCAAATTTTGTTAAATGTCCAAGTAAATCCGAGAATTACGGCAATAGAAATTACAAAGACTTTAGAAAATCAGCATATTGCTTCAGTGCATCCGGAAACGGTGAGACATGTATTAAGAAGCAATGAAATCCACAATCGTGTACCTCGGAAGAAGCCGTTTATAAGTAAAATAAATATGCAAAAACGAGTGGAATTTGCTATGAAATACATTGAAGAAGATGAAGGTTTTTGGGCTAATGTTTTATTTAGTGACGAAAGCAAGTTCAACTTGTTTGGCTATGATGGAAAGCAAAAAGTATGGCGTCGAAATAATGAAGCATTACTGCCTAAAAACTTGCTTCCTACAGTGAAACACGGTGGTGGCTCCATTTTGGTATGGGGTTGTATGTCGGCGGCTGGGGTGGGTAATTTAGTATTTATCGAAATTAATATGGATCGTATGGTATACCTGAATATTCTCAAGGACAATCTGAGGCAATCCGCGGAAAAATTGGGTCTTAAAGAAGGATGTTACTTTCAGCAAGACAACGACCCAAAGCATACCGCTGGTGTTGTTAAAGAATGGCTACTCTATAACGTGCCTCATCAACTTCATTCGCCACCTCAGCCACCGGATATGAACCCCGGATATGAAAATTTATGGGATGAATTAGACCGTCGATTGAGAAAAAGGACGATTAAAAATAAACAGGATCTTAAAAATGCTCTACTTGAAGAATGGAATTTGATTTCACATGACTACACAAAGGTATTGGTAAATTCTATGAAAAATAGATTAAATGCTGTTCTGTTGTTTTTTTAATTTACTTTTACGTGAAATAAATTTTTTGTTCAAAGTAGGTAGACTTTTCTGTGTTTGAAAAATTAATTTTATATATTTTTGTTAATAAAGTTTTTTGAAAAAAAATTTTTTGGTCAAAATTTATTGTTTGTCGTTAGATAAAATTTGTTTGAAATGCAATTTATTGCTGCATTGTTCATAGATAACTCAAAACCTTGTTTTTCAAGGGGGTATGCAGACTTAACTGTGCCACTGTATATTTTTTGAGTACATTTTAATTTCATGCTCCAATCGTTCGAATCTTGTCCTTGCTGTTATTTGATTCTGCTGTATTTTATTTAGTGTTGAATCAACGATTGATGTTTGATTTTTCAGCAATTGTAGCATATATTCTTCATTTTCGTTGACGTGTTGTATTGTTTCCGACAACTGTTCGGCGTATTCTGAGTCCAGGATGCCAAATAGTGAATGGGCAACATTATCCACTATATGAACTGCTCCTTTTTTATCTCACAATAATTCGTTATCCTACAACTAGGTTCTTTTCCATTTGTTCAAAGTGCTCAATTGTCCCATGGCAAGATGCATTTGTCGTCAACTTATTACACAGGTTTTGTATTGACCTACTCCCATTGATCAGGATTGATGTTTCGGACCAGTATGAAGCTAGATCATAATATACTAATATATTCCGTTCAGTTGTTGAAATACCGACTGATCCTATTTGCTGGAAATGGATTCCGACCCTTGATCCGAATTTTTTGTTTTTGACTGGAGTTCCAACTGCAAGTGGTAATAACAATAAGATAGTGAGTAACGCAAGAGTTAAATGATATGTTGGTACTTTAACTCGCTTGGCCTTGGGTTCACCACCCAGCAAAAAAAGCGTTGAAAAAGATGTTATTAAATCACCACAACCCGCAAACCGGAAGTACTTTAAATTCGGGTGAAGAAGCTATGAATTTAACATAAGCATGTCATTGGAAAAATGTTGTTAATTTTCTACTACTTTTAACTGCATATATTCCACGTTTCTAGTACTTTTACAGTTCCGAGATTTGAATGTCATTTATAAGTAGGGGAAAAAATGTATATTTAAATAACTCTTAAGATGCTTATCAAAAGTAGTGCTGCAATAGTAATGAAATTGTCCATTTAAGAAGTGATATTAATGCAGTGATTTTAAAATGCAACTTTATCGCTTTTAAACATTTAAAACCCCTTTAGTTAATAAAAAATCATCACTTTAATAGGAATAAATATAAAAACAAGCTCTAGAAACGCAAATAAAAATTCAGTTAATTTCCAGAACAAATATTTTTTGGAAATGCAATCCTTCTTAAAAATGTCCGGGCCAACTACGTTCTATGCAATTATTTAAGAACAAAGGTGCAATTTAAAATCTTATTTCATATTTGTACTTCAAAACTACTTCTTTAAAGCTGAAAAATAGCATTAGCTACTTTGGATGTAATTAAGATGCAATTTTTAAAGTATGACTTCCATTTTTTTTTTTTTGCTGGGCTGTTGCATCTTTATTAGTTTTATTATTATCCTCTGCTGGAATAGTTTCTGGATCTTGACTTATAGGCAATAAGGCAAGTCGATGCATCGGACGCTTGAATGTTCCTGACACAGTTTTCACAGCTGCTACTCTTACTGCACCGTCTTCACCAGTGTATACTTGAATAATTCTTCCAAAAGGCCATTTCATAATCCTTGACAATAGCCATGTCTCCACTTTTGAGGTTTTCGAATCGCATTCTCCATATATGGCGTTGTTGTAGTTCATTTAAGTATTCTGTGGACCATCTGTTCCAAAACTCTTTCTTAAAGTAACATGTCAGCTTCCAATGGGACAGACCTGAAGATTTTGTTTGCTTCGCCCTGCTGTCTACTTGAGATGTATGTATGTCGTTCGCCAATGAGAAAGTGGCCATGAGTTAATGCTTCAAAGAATTCAGGATCGCTTCTTTTTCAATTATGATCATCTCCAATTATTCTTGTGTTAAGGATGCATTTGCGACACCCCGAAGTAGAAGATGTTTTGCTGACCTTACCGCAGCCTCCCATAAGCCTCCAAAATGTGGCACTCTTAGTGGAATAAAATGAAAATGTATCCCCTTTGAGCTGGATGCGGAAATAGTTGATTATTGTGCCTTCGACGAGTAAATGCTAGTTCTGTTAGCTGGTTTTTGCTCCGATAAAATTTGTGGCATTGTCAGAATAAATATTTTGGCACCGTCCTCGATGCCCAATTATTCGTTTTAAGGCTCCAATAAACGCATCTGTTGACAAGTCAGAAACCAATTTAAGGTGCACTGTCTTTGTAGCAAAACAAAAGTGAATCCAAAAGTGTCCAAAATAATCTACGCTAGTGTTGTTATAAATCTGAGGACGTATCCCAGTATCCTTTGAAGTGTTCTGAAGGAATTTTTATGTGCAATCTTGTAAATGAGGTCAGCTGGATTGTCCCTAGATCTGAAATGACGAAATTGTTCGGGCAATGTTAATGATCGAACTTTGGAGATTCGATTAGTTACAAACGTATGATACAGGGAGCATTGAGCGTTGATCCACGATAGTACTATTTCAGAATCTTTCCATAAGAATACGGCTTGGTTTTTAATTTGGAGCTCAGTTTTGATTCTGTGTACAAGTTGAGCAGCCATAACTGCATCACATAACTCTAGGCGGGGTAGCGTCTGTTGTTTTAATGGAGCCACCCGTGTCTTGGCACAAAGTAATTGAACAAGAATTCTTTTGTCTTTAAGACCTGCTCGGATATACGCAGCTACACCAAAAGCCCTTTCGGAAGCATTTGAGATTATATGAAGCTCTGTATTTTCTGGAAGTTCGCCCTTAAAAATATGTCGAGGGATTTTTAACTATCTAATTCATTTATGAATCTAGTCCAGATTTCATGAAGGTCTTCTGGCAATGGTTCATCCCAGTCTAGCTTAAGTTGCCATAATTGTTGAATACACATCTTTGCTTTTAAAACTATAGGTGCTAATAGTTCAAGAGGGTCGAATAATTTTGCTAGGTCTGAGGTTGCTGTGCATTTAGGGACTGTATGTAGATGATTAACTTTTACCTTGATGCAAAAATGATCTGTCTAAGGTAGCCATAATAATCCTAGCGTTTTTATTTTATTGGCGTTGTTACTGTTAAAATCTAAATACACCTCCTGATCACCGATTGGAATATTTTAAAATAACAAGGGTGGATTTGCACACCATTTCTTAAAGTTGAAGCCACGACATTTTAGGATGGTAATAAGTTCTTTCTGTATTTTAAGCGCAATGTTAAGACTATCCGAACCACTAAGGCCATCATCCACGTAAAAATTAGGTTTAATTGAATAATTTATAGGAAATGATGGATCTTCTCTCCAAATGATTATTTGGTACTTTCGGTCGTCTGGATGAATTAAGATTTGTCGATACATTTTCTCAATGTCGGTGGTGAAGACAAATTTCGGCAATCGAAAACGCAGAAAAATTGAAAACTGTTCACTTTGAACGGTTGGGCCTGTGTACATTAAATCACTTAATGAGTAGCCTGATGAAGTTTTTGCTGATGCATCAAAGACCACTCTTAGTTTAGTTGTAGAGCTATCTGGTTTCATTACGCTGTGGTGAGGAATGAAGTATTTTGAACCACCCAAGCTATCGATATCAACTCTTTGCATATGACCTAGTTGTCCGTACTCTCGCATAAACTTTATATATTGAGCCCGTATATCTTCCTTATGTAGAAGTCAACGTTCTAGACCTATGGACCTGTTATATGCCATTGATTGGGATTCACCTAATGCTGTTGGATTTTCTTGGAACGGGAGACTGACTACGAACCGACCATCTTCATTGGTGTGAACGTGCTGATTAAAATGTGATTCACATTGCTTTTCCGATGTTGACAGATGATTTTAGCTATCTTCAATCTCGTCTAATTTCCAAAAGTTCTCTATGGCTTCTTCAAGTGAAGTGTTTTCAAATATTGCACATGTGAGTGAACATAATGGATTAGGAACCGGAAATTTTCCAATTCCGCCACCCACAATCCAGCCCAATGCTGTATTTTGTAATGTTGGGAGATTGTCTGCTAATTGAATTGTTCCATTTTGAGTTAATTTTTAGTAAAACTCTGCTCCAAGTAGCAAATTTATTTTCTTTTGCTGATAAAAATGAGGATCTGCTAGGTAAATATTGTCAGGAATATTCCACGTTGAAATGTCAATATCCTGACTTGGATACGCTGGAATTATGATTGGTACGTATGCGTCTATATTAGCAGAGAATTTGTGATCTCTGGACTTCATGACGATTTTTAGGCGATATTTTGATTTTCTTTGAGTTTCCGTCAAGACAAAGGGATGCTGCTGAAGGTGAGATGTACAACTTTTGGTAAAGTTGTTTTGTCACGACGTTTACTTGGGAGCCTGAATCTAATACAGCTCTACATTCGTTGGATACACCATTTGGGGCTGTTATTATAACTTGAGCTGTTGCCAGCAGAACATAGCCCTGGTGGCCGCCCGCGACGTTGCTTATTGCTGACGTGACTGTTCGAACGTTGATGTTGCTGTATTTAAGGTGGACGCCCTTACAACTGAATGTTGTTGTGGGGTGATTTCTACTGATGATTTTTTACTTTTTGGGTTTAGTCCTCTTTTCCCCTCTAAATAAAGCAACGTATTGTGTTTCTTCGCCCATTTTTTGCAGCTACTTAAGTTTCAGGACTTAGAGACGTGATTACTTCCGAAGCAGTTGACATATAGATTATTTTGTTGAACCAAACGTAGTCGTTCTGCCTCTGATAATTGAAGAAATTTGCTGCAATGATACAACCGAAAGCCACCGTTATTGCACAATCTACATATGCTGTTATTGATGGATGTTATAATTGTTGAGACTGCTTTATTTGTCGGCTTTTCCTTTAAAGCAATTCCTCCATCGATTGGAATTGATGTTCCAAGAATGATAGGAATTCAGATATAATTGGTAAATCCCTTGGGTTAGTGAATGATTGCATGTACCTGATACGTAAGCTCCTCTCAAGTTTTTTAGTCAATAACTGTATGAGTATTGCATCCCACGAAGATGTTACAATAACCAAATTGTACAGTGCTAGAAGACATTCCCTGGTTGTATCATGCAAGTCTTTGATGGATTTAGCAGATGAGGTTACGGATTGTTGATTGATTATTTTATCCACTAAGTTAGCTACAAGAATTCTTTTATTATTGTAACGATCCTGTAATGTTTTCAAAGCAGCTACATAGTTTGTTTCGGATAGCGAAAATTGACTGATTAGATGTTCAGCTTCTCCTGACAAATTACTCTTTAAGTACCACATTTTCTGAACTGCTGGAATCGGCTGTTTATCCACCATCTCAGAGAACAAATCATGGAACTGCCTCCATTTTAAATAATCGCCATCAAATTTTGGTATTGTAAGTTTCGGTAATTGTAATGAACTTCTATTACTCATGGCTGGTACTACCACTCCAGTGTGTGTAGGGGCATCATTCCTCAATGTTTCAGTTTTAACAGACAGATTGATCAAAATTTTCTGCATTAAATCATATACGTTGTTGTATTCCTCTTGATTTAGGCCATTAGCAACTGTATTTGCTAGTTGATCAATTTGCTAGTTGATCATGAGCTTTATCATGCAGTGCTTCAATTTGATTCCATAACCTCTTAATTGTACTAATATTTATCTCAAAATATTGTAGAGGTTGATGTTCTGTAATTTCCAAACCTTTTAATAGCCGGCTGAGAGCTGTTATACGGGCTTCCAACCTTCGTATAGTCCCAGCGGTATTGTTCGAAGCTTCACTTGGTGATATATTTTGCTCCTTAGGGGTCCCAGCCATTGAAAGTTCCGAGGCTTTTGTGATTTTGAACTGGGGCCTAATTCTGGCATTCGTGATCGAGTAATTGCTCTTTTCGGAACCAATTTTGTTTCAGTCGATACTGAACGAATCGAAATTATTTTTTCACTATTGTGAAACTCAAATGAATGCTTTACAATAACGAAAAAATAATTCCGATTCGTTCAGTATTGACTGAAATAATTGGATATAAAATTGCTTTCGAATCGAGAAAGTACTCGATTACGACTGCCAGAATCTGGCACCTGAACTTCATTTTGTTTTTTGATGCGAGTAACTTCATTTTTAAATATATTGGTGTAATCGGATACTAACGCATTGATTTGATCGTAGTACCCTGTAGTAAAATATTCAAATTGCATTGGATTGGCGCAAGTATCCCGTAACCTCGAGTCCGTTTCCTGAAACTGGTTCCAAGATTCTTGAAGGCGTCGTATTCGCTCCTCATAGTAGGCGACTTTTAGTTTTCTGTCTGCTGGGTCCTTTTTAAGTTTCTCACAATGTTTTAGATTGGTTCACCAGTCTCACTTTGGAGCTTCATGTAGTGTACCTCACAAGTGTCTACTGCGCACATATTGCCCACTCTGAAATTCATACATACAATCGAAATCAGAGTAGGGTATGCAATAGATCAAATAACTGCATTTATCAATTAACTCACATTCACTAAAATGTAGAACAAGTGGGATAGGAATGCATGGAAGGGAATACAAGTTGCTCAATCAGAATGCAAACAAACCAAATTGAGTGTTTTGATGTAAATGAGTACATTCACAAATACCAACATTCAGATTGGCTAGAACAATTACAGACAGAGTAAATTGTCAATAAGTAAAATAAGTTAGAAAGGTTAAGAATTAATTTCAAACTTAGTATATAAGAACAAGTAAAACCTAATAAAATCAGATTTGAAATTACTAAGCTAAATCGGCAATTACTTGCCTAAGTTTTTATTTTCCAAGTCTCAACAAAAATAATTCGGCAGTTCTTTTGAACGCCTTAATTACCAGCTGAAACCCTGACAGCTATTTAAAATAACCAAGGGCTATAGGGACCAAAATATCATACACGCAATACATTACATGGCGATCCTGCCAATACATTACAAGACGAGGGAAACGAGGAAGGCTCGGAATACAGGGATATTCCGGACAGCCAAAATTAAGAGTATTTAAAGTTTCTAACAATAACACAAATTACAATCGCTAAATATAAAAATGAAAATTTAACATTTCTTGTCGACACAGGTGCCGACATATCATTATGTCGCACTAAAACAATTTTTGATGACGAACCACTAAATGTAAAGAGTAGATGCAAATTAACAGGCATCACTACAGAAGAAATACATTCATTAGGGACAAGTGAACTTGAATTTTCCCTAGCGGACCAAACATGCAGATTCAAATTTCATCTAATAGATGACAATTTCCCAATAGAGACGGACGGAATAATAGGAAGAGACTTTTTAAGAGAATACTTATGCAAAAAAGACTACGAGACATTTACAATTTCTTTGTTTACCAACAATGAAACTAAAATTCTGCCAATGCAAACAAAAGCATTTGACACATTAAAAATTACTATACCCCCTCGGACAGAAATTATACAACCATTAAAATTAAACCTCACTGAAGATTGCGTAATACTTAATGATGAATTAAAAAGCAGTATTTTTTCAGTAATTCAATAGCACCGAAAAACGGAATGACAAATATTAAAATTTTAAACACAACAAATGAGACACAAATTTTACAGGGCATTAAACTGCACAATGACCCACTTAAAAATTATGACATATTAAGTTACACAAATATAAACAGTGACGAACGTTTTCAACAAATTCTAAATGACTTGCAATTAAATAAAACTGATGAATATTCAAAATCAGAATTAATAAACATATTCAAAAAATATCAAAATGTATTTCATTTAGAGAATGAAAAATTGACTGTAAACAATTTTTATAAACAAAACATTAGAACTTCAGATAATACTCCAGTGTATATAAAAAACTACAGACTACCCCACTCACACACGGAGATAATAAATGAACAAGTAAAAAATATGCTAAATGACGATATAATATAACCATCAGTTAGCCCCTACAATGACCCACTTCTTTTGGTACCCAAAAAGAATACGGAAGACAAACGAAAATGGAGACTTGTAGTAGACTTTCGAAAGTTAAATGACAAAATAGTTAATGACAAATTTCAACTAACTAGATTAGAGGATATTTTGGATAAACTAGGAAGAGCTAAATGGTTTTCGACTCTCGACATGACTAGCTCATTTCACCAAATTCAATTAGACAAAGACTCAAGACCACTTAAAGCTTTTTCTACACAACAGGGACACTACCAATTTAAAAGACTACCTTTTGGACTTAAAATTTCCTCAAACAGTTTTCAGAGAATGCTTACAATAGCACTTTCAGGACTTGATTCAGAAGCTTTTCTCAATGTCGATGACATAATTGTATACGGATGTAGTTTGAACCATCACAATCAAAATCTTGGCAAAGTTTTAGACAACTTCAACGCACTAAGAGCAGTCCTATCACAAGGTGAAATTGGCAAAGACTTACTAATTTCCTACGCAAGTAAATCTCTTCAAAAGCATGATATGAATAAACCCATCATTGAAAAAGAATTGCTCGCAATTCACTGGGGAATAAATTTCTTCAAACTATATTTATACGGTCGAAAGTTCATAGTAGTGACAGACCATAGACCATTGATACCACTGTTTTCACATAAAAATCCATCACCAAAAATGACAAGAATTAGACTAGATTTAAGCGATTATGACTTTACGATAATTTAAAAGAAAGGGAAAATTAACACTAATGCGGATGCATTATCAAGAATAGAAATAAACTCAGACGCACTAAAACAAATGATACCGTTGGAAAATGATGAAAATGAAAAGAAAATACTGATAACTACAAGGGCGATGACAAAGAAAAATGAAAATACAAATAAAGAGGCAAATAAGATTAATGAAGATAAAGAAATAAATATGAATACAGAGCGCGCGAATGGAAGTAATATGGAAAGACGCATCTCTCAGGAGTCTGATCAACTTCTAATATGGGAATGCACATCCATAAATGACGTCAAGAATATAAAGAAATTACAGTTTAATAAGTTTGAAAATATAGAAGAAGTCGACATAACAATTGAAAATAATACTGTGCACATAGGACGTGACGATAATTCATCGAAACAAGATTCGATTATGAAGAAATCACGTACCCAAAAGAATAATTATATGAATGAAGGTAGTAACGACAATTCATCAAAACAAGATTTGATTATGACGAAGTTACATTCCAAGAATAATAATATGCATGCAAGATTCAGCGATGACTCAGCGAAACTAGATTCGATTCTGAGGAAACTGATATCTAAAATGAATAAAGAAAAAATTAAAGAATTAGAGCTAGCAAAAAGTGATAAGATATTTAAAGTATATACAATGAAAAATTTAAAAGAAGCATATGCAAAGATAATAATAAACAACAAAAGTCCTCAACTAAAAATATTAATTTACAACACCCCAACAAGAATAACAGATGACATTCTGAAATATAAACTCATCGATGAATTCCACAATGCCACACACGCAGGTCACTTAGGAATAAAAAAAAAAAACAATAATTAAATTGAAACAGCGGTACATTTGGAAAAACATGAATAAGATGGTAAAGCAATTCGTAAAATACTGTGACAAGTGTAACATAAACAAACAAACCAAACACATTAAAGATCCACTTACATTAACAGACACTCCAAGCAACAGTTTTGAGACAATATCAATTGATACTGTAGGACCTCTTCGTATTTCAAATGGATACCGATACATATTGACGATGCAATGCGAGCTAACAAAATTCGTTGTTGCTCACCCAATGTCAACAAAAGACGCATTTACAACTGCCAAAACATTAGTAGATCAATTAATTTTAAAATACGGTAAATTTAAAGTGCTCAAATCAGACAACGGGACAGAATTTAAAAACGAACTTATGCATAACATATGTTCACTACTCGATATCAAACAAACATTTCCAACCCCTTACCACCATGAAACAATGGGTGCGGTAGAAAGAAATCACAGGGTTCTCCATGAATTCTTGCAGACAACAGCAAATGATTATGAATGGGACAAGTGGATAAATTACTTTACTTTTGCCTACAACACGGCACCACACATAGACACTGGTTACACACCATTTGAGTTAGTATATGGTAAATTACCGTGATTACCATCAGAATTTCATAACAGTGAAGGAGATAAAATATATAACTATGAAGATTATGCAAAAGAACTCAAGCAAAAATTACAATATTCTTTAAATATAGCTAAGGAGCTTACAACTAAGATAAAAGAAAAAAGAAATTTAGAAGATAGATATAGTAATAGGATAAACCTAAATATAGGAGATTTAGTTTTAATAAAAGTAGAAAATAGGAAAAAGAATCAAAGCCCGTACAAAGGCCCATACAAGATAATTAGACATAACGGTGTAAATACTATAATAGACTACCACGGAATTGAAAAAGAATTCCATAACAATCAATTAAAACCATACATAGCATTAAGAATTAATGAATAAGTATAGATTTTTTTTTTTTTTTCTCATTATTTTTTATTGAATCTTCATATATTAAATATGAACTAACAATAATTAATCAAATCTTAACCTAATACGTTATTTTATGTCCTGCCAGTGCCAGACAAAAATTTTCTTCATCACGGGTTCTGTTCACTTATATAGGTGTTTATCGCTCATCTAATTGGGTAAGTGCTGCAGTGTCTCTTCTTCTTAAGCGAGTGTGGCCGCCATTGTTAAAATATTTCGAGCTAGTGGATTTGGGTGTTGTTCAAGCCTTTTTAAATATTTTACTGCATATTTTGTAATCATAGTTTTTACTAAAGGAACATTGAGATCCTTGTGAATATTTAAGTTTTTAACATACCAAGGGGCAGCTGTGATTATTCGAAGAAGTTTATTTTGGCGCCTTTGAATTTTTTCGATATTAGAGGCCGAGGCAGTGCCCCATAGTTGAATACCGTAGCACCAGATTGGCTTTAAGATGGAGTTGTATAGTAAAAGTTTGCAGTCGAGACTTAGGACAGAGTTTCTTCCAATAAGCCAATGAATTTGGATGGCTTTTAGTTTCATTTGAGATAATTTTGCCTCTATATGGCTTTTCCACGTTAAACGGCGATCTAGATGAATACCGAGGTATTTTACATGCGAATTTTGAGGCACTAAATGATTATTGATTTTAATAGGGGGGCATGTTTCCCGACGCAAGGTAAATGTTACATGTACGCATTTTTGCTCATTGACCTTTATCCTCCATTGCTTCAGCCACAGTTCGAGTTGAAATATATGATCCTGTAGGTATCGAGATGCTTCTTGACTGTTTTCGTGCACGCTTAGAAAAGCTGTGTCATCAGCAAATGTTGAAGTTTGGGTGTAGTTGTTTATTGGCATATCCGAAGTATATATTAAGTATAAAAGTGGGCCTAGGATGCTTCCCTGAGGGACTCCAGCTTCAATTGGTTGAGGAGAGCTTAAATAATCACCTTCTTTAATAATAAACTTTCGACCGACTAAGTAGCTTTCTAACAGCTTGTGTGTGTTTACTGGTAAGTTTAGCTTCAATTTATGTAATAAGCCTTCATGCCAGACTTTGTCAAAAGCTTGAGAAACACCGATGAAGAGAGCGGAACAATATTTTCTTTCTTCAAAGGCATTTCTTATTGCGTTTACTATACGATGGGTTTGCTCAATTGTGCTGTGTTCTCTTCTAAAGCCGAATTGGTGGTTAGGAATACATCTGTTTTCATTTAGAATTGGGGTTAATTTTGACGCTAACAGCTTCTCAAACAGCTTTGATATATTTGAAAGTAAACTTATAGGCCTATATGACTCAACTTTTGTGTGATCCTTTCCTGGTTTAGGTATCATGATGACTAAGGAAACCTTCCACTTTTGAGGATAGTATTCCAGGCGTAAAATAGCATTAAAAATTAAAAGAATAATTCTCCTTGCTATGCTGGGTAGCTCCAAAAGCATTTTGTTGCTGATCTTATCAAAACCAGGAGCCTTCTTGGGGTTTAAATCACAAATAGCATTTTCGATTTCTCTTATCTCAAATCTTAGGGGAACAGCTGCTCTAGCAGCAACAGGTGGTAACTCGACCGCCATATCGTGAGATATGTTTGGGGTAAATACGTGTTTTAAATGATTAACAAACAGATTTCCTTTTTCAACATCATTTCTTGCCCAACTTCCATTCAAGTTTCTTAATGGCGGATTAGCGACAACTGGCCTTTTGAGATTTCTAGCTGCACGCCATAATGAGTAGTCTGATTGTGGAGTTGCATCAAGTTCCTTAAGATATTTTTCCAGAGAAGCCGTTTTCTGAGTCTGCAGTAACTTTCTCAGCCTTTTTGTACAGTCTTTTAGTAAGTTTTTAAGTTGAGGGGATCTGTGCAATTGCCACTCTCTACGAGCTCTCCTTTATTCAGACAAGAGACGCTCGACATCTGAGGAATATATTTTATTATTTTTGGTTTTTTTGGGGGCAATACTGGAATGTTGAACAGCTAGTTTTAGAAAACTGTCAAAATTGACAATAGAGCGATCTATATACTCCGGTGTGCTAAACGGAATATTTTCTGTGCAATGGGTACTGAGATATTTTTTATATTTTAACCAATTTATATGTGTAGCTGATGTCGCTATGTAACCAGAGGGAGATTCAATTCTATTGGTGTTTATTATAGTAACTATTGTAGGCGTGTGATCAGAGGATAATTCTTGCTGCATTTTTTTACGTTGGGGTCGGTTTTAGACTTATCGCAAAGAACTGTACCGTGTAGCTCACCACATACTACGCAAACAGGGGGTAAATAGCAGTATGCCTTAGTATGGCCAAATTCTTGGCAGTTCAAACATTGAACGGGACCACCTCTTTTGTGCGGCTCCTCTATAGTTACTTTTCTGTACAGAATGTATTTTGAATCATATATGGGATGCGTTTCATTTTTTTTAAGCTTAACGTCGCCGGGTTCAAACCCTACTCGAAAAAGTGGTTGGGGAATTTTTTCTCTATTTTTAATGTTTACTACATGTTTTACCTTGAAGCCTTTTTCTTCTAGGAATGTTTTGACCTCTTCTGGGTCCACACATGAGTCAATACCCTTAATCACTACCTGAAGACCTTTACTGCTTTTCAGTTGGTATGTATAAAAGTTTTTTTTTAGTGCTTCAAAGTTGTTTATTACTTTGCGAAAATCATTCTCATGATTGACTTGTATTTTAGTCTCGTTTATACTACCACGCTTGATAGCCGCCACGTAAAACGAATTTTCACCTTTCACTGATATCAAACTCTTTATGAGCTCATTTGAATTTTTTCCCCTAAGATATATCGGGGGAGGCTTTGACGACTTTATGACGTTTGGTGCTTCAGAGGATTCATCCTCCAGAATTGCAAAACGATTTTGAGTATTTATTTTATCAAAAGTTGGTACTTTTGAGGCCGAAGCAACTGCTGCAGAGGTAGGGCTGCGTCCCCGTTTGAGCACTGTTATGTACCTGTCCATACCAACTTGTACTGTAGGCTTTTGAGAAATTTTTCCTTGAGTTACTGAGTTGTCCATAGCGGCTGTTTTGGGGTTAACCGTATCATCACTTATTAAAGTTTTTTTTTTGCTCTGCGGCAGCGCTTGCAGTTAACAAACTTGTTATTGTAATACGATCGACCGTATTTGTAAACAAAGAAGGTGAGAGGGAACGCGTTCGAGTAATAGGTTTAGCCGTTAAGTAATTGCTATCATCGATTCTTTTTTTTGTTTCTACTTTTGTTTCGTCAACACTTACTGTAACATAAGCCTTTCTTTCATTATGTTTAATTGTTTTTGCATTGTACGCATTCATAAGAGTTTTTTTTTTATTTTACAGTTTGTTTAATTGTGCTCTTCTTGTTATTTGTTGTTAAAAACCCCGATAATAAAAAAGAAGAATAAACAAAAACAAGAAATGTTTTTGCTTAAAATGTATGTATGTATGTATGTTTATGTATGTATGTTCATACATACATTTTTTTATTAAATTATAACTTTTATTATTTTAATTATTGACGTTTATGTTTACAAACTAAAAATTATTTTTAAGCGTCCAATTCGCTGATATTATATTATTTATTTAATAAATAATATTATGATTTTATAACAACTTATTTAAGTATGTTAAAAGAAAACAAAAACCGTATGCCGAGTTAAAAAAAGAACACGTCTGCATTCAACGAGCACTGTGATTGCAAGGAATAAGTATAGATAAGAAAAATTTATGTAATTAGACCTTAAGCATTAATATATAAAACAAACAAAATACTATCAACTTTTATGTATGTAAATATATAGACATAAACAATCACTTCATAATAGTATATAAGTAAAATTGTAATAACCAATACTATGAATATATCAAGAAAAATTACACCCCTAATTTTTCTCTTAGCGGTGAGGGTGTAGTGTACCTCACAAGTGTCTACTGCGCACATATTGCCCACTCTGAAATTCATACATACAATCCAAATCAGAGTAGGGTATGCAAAAGATCAAATAACTGCATTTATCAATTAACTCACATTCACTAAAATGTAGAACAAGTGGGATAGGAATGCATGGAAGGGAATACAAGTTGCTCAATCAGAATGCAAACAAACCAAATTGAGTGTTTTGATGTAAATGAGTACATTTACAAATACCAACATTCTGATTGGCTAAAAAAATTACAGACAGAGTAAATCTTGATATATCCATGGTACCGATAAAGACAAATAGAACTTTGTCAATAAGTAAAATAAGTTAATAAGGTTAAGAATTAATTTCAAACTTAGTATATAAGAACAAGTAAAACCTAATAAATTCAGATTTGAAATTACTAAGCTAAATCGGCAATAACTTGCCTAAGTTTTTATTTTCCAAGTCTCAACAAAAATAATTCGGCAGTTCTTTTGAACGCCTTAATTACCAGCTGAAACCCAGACAGCTATTTAAAATAACCAAGGGCTATAGGGACCAAAATATCATACACGCAATACATTACATTCAGTAGGCGTTCAATGCCTTCCATACGTAAGAGTGGATTTGACCTGGGCTGTTTATACACTACTTGCTACTTTACGCAAATTTAATAATGACCGTGCAGCGAGTTTTCTTGAATGAATGTTGTCCTGACGAGTATGGTCGCCTGGTTGACCGCGGATGAGTATAGGTTGCGAGATGGTTACCAAATTATTTTTTGGTGCCTGAATATGGTCGCCTGGTTGACCGTGGATGAATCAAAAGGTTGTCTGTTGTAGGTCTGATGATAATAGCACCGGATGGACTTGGTATCTGGTGGGTGGACTAAATGTTGTCCTGATCAATGTGGTTACTTCAAAAAAAAAAACAAAAAAAAAAAAGCTAGGGGTCACCAAAAAATTTTAAAATTGACGGTTGTTTTATTAGTGGAAACTCAGATCAAACACCTAAATTTAATCTGACACTAATTTCTTTTTGTTTTAGATTCTCTTCAAGCACTTGTAACTTGAAGAGTGATGGGTCAATAAAAAATGCAACTACTTGTACGTATTTGATCTTACTGACAATAATTTTAAATTTTATTAAGGTATTTATACTAAATTAATAACTAAAAATATGTTGAGTTGACAAACTGGTCAAAATGCTAAATTGTCCAATTTTTTATATTAAATTAATAACAATAAAAGCAATGAACTTTAATTACAATGTTGATTCAGCAAATAACAAAATAGTAAATAAAATAACTTTAAAGCAATGAACTTTAGGTACAATGTTGATTCAGCAAAAAACAAAATAATAAATAAAATAACTTTAAAGCAATGAACTTTAGGTACAATGTTGATTCAGCAAAAAACAAAATAATAAATAAAATAACTTTAAAGCAATGAACTTTAGGTACAATGTTGATTCAGCAAAGAACAAAATAATAAATATAGGGTACGTTCGTAAATGCATCACAACTGTGTATCACTGCTGCAGTGATGCAAAATTTTGTTGCTGATGCGTGATCACCAGTTGCACTTGTGATGCTGATGTTTTTTTACTGCACAACAGCTGTGCAAAGTTTGAATTTTTAAACAAAAGCTAAACTTTAAAAGTTTAATGAGCGAACATAAAATTATAAAAAAAATATGTTATCACAAATCGCAATGGCAAATTTTATTGAAAATATTAAACCATAAGTAATAGTTTTCTTAAAAATTACAAGAAAAAGCATCAAAAAAGAAAAATAAAACGATTTCTTTCATGTTAAAAGTTATTGCATCAAAAAACAAACTGATGCAATAATTGCCAATATTTGCTGCAGAACTGCGGCATCACTGCATAAAAAAACTTTTGACACATGAAAGTAATGCCAAGTTTCTTACAAGTGATGCATTAAGAAATTACAAGACAATAAAATAAAATAAAAAGCAATGAACTTGAAGTTCAATGTTGAGTAAGCAAAAGTGTTTATATTAAGTTACAATAATTTAAGTCAATGATATTTTGGGTATTCAATGATTGTGAATCTTAACACTTTTCCTTTCTTATAGTTATTTTTACAATGTTCTGTTGCGTCGATCACTGGTTGCGGCTTAAGAACGAAGTATCGAGATCATAATAAACAGAGCAGCAACAAAAGCAAAGGTATTGTCACACTAAAAGCGAAAAAAATACGTCACCACATAGGCATTACGTCACCAAAGTTGGCACCCAATCATAACTTACCATACTAAATCGCATCTCCCAACTGAAGGTGTGTTCACAGTGATAATGCGTTATGAAAATTAAAATGAGTTTTTCTCACGACTTCATTTTCACACACTAGGTCCCTTTTCTCGGAGAAGGTCACATATGCTGTTCAATCTCGTACATTTTCGAAATAATAGTGTACCTTGAAAACAAGAGCTAACCTAAAAAAGCTGTTAGCCTCACTGAGTTCAGCGTGCCCCAAATAGATTAAAACGCTAAGTACCCGGCTTGTCTGCTTTTTGTTACTAGCACAGTGTGCTTATTGCTCAAAATTACAAATTAAAATTCTTTTTTAAAGGTTGCGAAAGAAAAAAAATCATATCTTTAAAAAGAAAAAAAATCTCCTTCAAAATTTCAGAATTTTTAAAAAACGGTTTGATTTATTACATAAAAAATAAGCCAAATAAAAAATAGGTTTTTGACTTAGTTCATTTTAAAATTTAATATATTTTTTATGGCCCTAAGTATTCTCTTTAAAATGACATAAAAATCATCTTCTTATGTAAAGTAGATTTCGAGATATTGAAAAAAAATTTTTATTATTTCAAGCACGAATTTGGGATAAAATCAACTTCAGTCTTAGTTTTACTTAAATCAATCTTATTTTCGGTTTATTTCAAGTACGAAATCAGGATTAAGTATGGATAAAGTATTTTGCGATTGAAAATCCGTACCCACCGTACTATTAATACCGCTTCGGATTGATTTGAGTACGAATGAATTGATTTTTGTTTTGAGTGGATGTACTGTAAATAACAATCAGGTATGTGATGATAATTCAAAGATTTCAAAATGATCATTTATAAAAGATTTGATAAATTTTGAGCGATTTTTAAATCTATTTCTGAATTATAGTCTTAATTTTTTGTTTAAACAACAGTTGAACTAACTATGTATCCTAACTATGTAAGCCTTAAAATAACGAAAACGAAAATATGTATTTAGTTAAATATCTCAATAAGTAGGTCACAAGTGGTCAAGTTTTATTTACCATTGGATGCTGCTTCAATGATACCAAATTTTATTTATGTCGTCTTGAAGCAAAGTACAAAAAAGTTCGAAAAACTGAAGAAGGCCCTTTTTAAAAATGGTTCAGCTTACGGATGGTCAACGCTAGAACAAAAATATTTTGGGAATCATCATGAAACATATCAAGCTTTATTTTCAGAGGGGTAACATAATCACTTTTTTCAGCTCCATACAAGGTGAGTCGGTCTTATGTATATAGTACATATTTTTAATGTATGTACATATTTGCTTTGTTTAAAAAAAATTGTAAAACAATAGAAACAACAGTTACAACGGTTATTTTTATAATTGCAAAATAACTACTTAAGTACATACATATAGGTACAGTACTGTCTATTCACTTGCAGATTATTCGAATTTCATACAAATTGTTTGTTCTAAGGTCGCTTGTAGTCCATTTTCGTTTAAAAGCCATATTTTCTTAGCATGCGTTTATAATTCTTTATGCAAAAATGTCCACTATGTTTTTTATATTTTTTTATATATCTTTTTTCATTTATTTACCTTTCTGGTCAAATTTCGCAATTTATATTTCATAAAGAACCAATGAAATTTGTATTTATGTTATATTTGATTTCGTCATCCAAAGAATTATATTAATCTCATACTTAAGGCCTATAAAGCATTTTTATTTTTATTGTAAACTCACTGTTTATTGTTGTTGTTTTTGTTTAAGCATTGATACTGTTACAAGTAAAACTGGGGCTTATAGTTTTTATTTGCTTAACAGTTTATTTGTATAATATCTTTAGTTTTTCTAAAATCTTTGGATGAAGTTTACTGACGATCTGGCCTAAGCAACCAGTGAAATGCGCATAGGAAAAGCTTATCCCATCAACAATAATTTTCAGTTTGTCAATAGTATGAAATGGGAATTTTGCACATTTAAACGAAATCTTGCTAATTCATTTTTTGAATCCCAAGAAAAACTTTGATGAAAAGATTTTTGTTTTAACTATTTATTTAAATTAAATCAATATTTGGTTTTAAATAAACTTTTCTTTTGTTTAAAAAGAGTGGTTTTATTGAAGAAAACAATTTTTATATAATCCAAAATGTTGCTTACACTAGGATTTACTTATTATCCATAAAATGTCTAATAAAAAAATACAGTATAACCCAGTTTATGCCTTTCACGCTTAATTACCTTGAGTTTTAAATCCCTGTTTTTTTTCTTTCATTTTTCAAACAAAAATCCACGTTTAATTGCCTTACGCTTAATTACTTAATTCGGGTAATTACCTTAAAAATTAAAATCCCAAAACAAAATTACACCTAAATTTCATTTGTTTAATTGCCTCAGTACTTTTTGACAATAACACAGCAAGTAATGCAACCAAGTTAACATGTTAATAATTTTAATATATGCACTAACATTTTTTTTTTAAAATATGCCTAAAAAACAAAATATGGCTTATTTGAAAGCAAATATTCCACAATTAAATATATGCATTAAAATAAACTTTTTTCTGGGCTCACCAGAATAAAGTTGTGTTATGAGGTAAAGATTCATATAAGAGTTATTTGTGCTGAACATAATCTAGATACACCAAATATAAGAGATAAAAGTATAAAATAGCTTGAATATTTTATGGATTGATATTTGAATAGAAGATGTATATTTAAGTCTGAACCAATTTAACCATATTTATTTACAGTTAGATATTTTGGACCAAATTTAATCTCAATACGAACATCATTAAATGGTTTATGGACATAAGACTGGGTTTACACTATAAAAGTTTTCTATCCAAAAGTTTATTGGTGGGAAACTCAGACTTTCGGAAAGAAAACTTTCACATTGTAAACCCAGACTAAAGAAAGAAGTTTGCATGGGGACTATTTGTTATTATAGACCGATTCTCACAATTGACATAGGTTTCGTTCTTATGACAAATGAAACGTATTTACCAAATTTGGTTAAATTATCTAAGAACTGCTACTTTTAATTTCCACACAATGTTTACATGGAGAAGCAACCAACCAGATGGAAGGACTAACACGAAAATATCACTTTGAAAAGTGTTTCTGATTTGATCGGTTTACTATACGATGCGTCTAGATTTCTATGTATCAGCAAAAATTTATAAATACAATTGCTTTTTTCTTAATTTTTACATATAAATGTAACGAAAACTGGCTTTGGCCTACAATTGTGTAGTCAAAATTAAATATAGAGGCGAAATTAAAGCAACATAAAATTCATCTGTTAACCAGAATTCTAAACAATTTTTTTTATTTAATGAACATGTATTAAATTATTATTTAAAACCGTGAAATATGTGTGTAATAAAAATGCAGCAATAGCTAAAATATGTTAAATTGTAAAGAAAAATACAATTAAATAATTTACTTGTTTTAAATTGTATGTAGATACCTTTGCTCGTATGTCAACCTTATGTCAACTCTTAAACAGAAAACATTAGTTGTCTTGCGGAAAAAGTAAGTTTAAGTTCTTCTGTAAGTAATGTTATGAAATGTGTTCTGGATTCAGGAGCTATTGATCATATGGCAAATGATACACATTTCTTTAAATATATACAAATATTTAACCATCCTATATTTATTAATGAAGCAAAGAGTTACGTTTGCATAAAATCAACAATGATGGGTAACATTAAAGGAAGTATTCATGTCAATGGAAAATTTATGAACTGTCAAATAAAGAATGTGCTGTTATGTAAGGATCTCAAGTGTAATTTATTTTCAATCAAACGTTTGGAAGAAGCTGGTTTCAAAATAGTATTTGAAAATAAAACTGTTAACGTATTTATAATTGGTGTCATGTGCTTACCATGTATGAGTACTGGTAGTTTGTATGAATTTAGTTTAAAATGCTATAAAAAACAATTTAAGTTTAACGGTTTCGAATAATCAACTTAATTTATAGCATCTCAGACTAGGTCATCTAAACGGTTTAGATGTTTTAAAGTTTTCACCGATAGTGGATGGTATTGATTCATTAAAGTCTGAAGATAAGTTGTTTTGTGAGTCCTGTGTTTAAGGAAAGCAGTCAAGAAAACCTTTTAAGTCAGTGTCTCATTCAGAATCAAGCTGTTGTTTGCAGCTTATATATAGTGACGTTTGCGGTCCAAATACGCCTACATCTTGGAATGAGAAAAGGTATATTTTAACGTTTACTGACGACTACGGATGCGATTTCCATGCAAATGCATGTTTTTTGTCGAAAGTCTAAGAATGATAACGACAAAAAATCTTTCCGAATCATTGAATTTGCGTTAAAATGGCATCGATTTGTTTTTGCATATTGTTCCATATTTTGGTGAAAATGCATATTTTCGCATATTTAGGTTTTAAATGCATATTTTGACCTTTTTGAGTTATTTTTGTTTAATTTCAATATTTTAAAAAAAGTTCTTAAAAAACCTTCCAAAAAAATTCTTAAAATTAATAAATAAATTCTTTTGGAGCTTTGCTTTAAATACAAGATTTTCAAAATTTCTACAAAAGATCCTTCTATTTTAAACCGATGCCGCACCTTACATGGGTTAGGCTTCCAATGGGTTTTAAATATTATATCCAAAACTGTTACTAGTTACTTACTTGGCATAGTAGTAACAAGATGGGACCCTGGCTGGATGCTTCAGAATTCTATTAAAAAAACTTTAAGTAATTTAAGAATGTTTCACGAGCTTGTTAATATCATTATGCAATTTTAAAAGTTAAAGAAATATTAAATTTATAAAACATCAGAAGTAAATTAGCATTTGTATTTCCGATAACGGTTATATTGGCGAAACAATAACTAATTAGGAGGGATTTAGTTCATCTTATACTCAAGTCCAATTAATTAATATTGCAGAAAGTAAAATAAATTATATAGAAGGAAGGAATAGCTCGACAAATTAAAAAAAAAATTCAAAACGTTTTGCAAAAAAAAAAAAAAAATAAAGATTCCAAAAAAAAAATTTCGAATATTTTTGATCTTACCAAAGTGGAATCTGAAAATAAATTTTTTCAAAATGCAATGACATTCTTCAAGTAAAGGACAAAGTGTTACTTTTAATAAAACGATTTTTTATGGAACTTTTTTAAGTTTTTAGTGCATATTTTTTAATTTTTTAGTGCATATTTTAGATCCTATTGATCCCTATTGACGACTATTCGCATTTTAATGTAGTATATTTGCTGTCGAGAAATCATAAGTGCTTCAATATTTTAAAGAGTTCAAATCAATTGTTGAAAATATGCACAACTCCAAAGTCGCTAGCTTAAGACGTGACAATGGCAGAGAATATTCTCCTTCAGAATTCAAAATGTTCTGCGAAACTGCTCATAATAATAATTCAATACACAATTTCATATACGCCAAAACAGAACGAAACTGCTGAGCAAATGAATAGGACATTAATGGAAAAAGCTCGATGAATGATTACATCTTCCTTCAGGTTTGATCAAATCGATATGGTCAGAAGCAATATTGTGTGCAAATTATGTTACTAATAAAAGTCCAATACGTGCAATTGATTTTAGTTGCATTGCGTACTCCCACATACCAAAAATACATCAAAAGAAATTGGATATGAAGTCAGAAAAATTAATTATGGTAGGTTATGGTGGAAATGGTTATCGTCTTTGGAACCCTAAAACTCAGAATATTTTGTTTTCAAGAATTGTGATATTTGATGAAGATTCTTCTATGAATAAAACATCAATAAAAAGAAATGAATTTAATGGAAAACTTAAATTTCTACAGGTATTAAATAGAAAACATACCATATATACAAACGTATGCAGGGGAAAAAAACGCCTTCTTATTCAGGTAATGAAAGACTAAGTACAAGTGAAAATATTGAAAGTGTCAACAGTATAGCAGTGAATATGAAGATTTTGATGAGATTGAAGATCAAGAAGAAAACCGTAAAGAAAATTTAATACAAGATTCAGAAAATCCTAGAAGTGGTAGAAAGAGATAATACGCCCTTAAGTAGAAGAAGCAGACAAAGAAAACAACTTGAAAGATTTAACTATTGTGCCATAGCCCTAAATGCAGAAAATTTTGCATGTGATGTTCCCAAGTCATTTGATAATATAGAAGTTAGACCTGATATAAATTGAATAAATTGGTATAAGGCTGTTGAGAGTGAACTAAATTCTCTTAAGAAAAATAATACCTGGACTTTTGTCAATTAACCACACGGAAAATCTATTGTATATTGCAAGTGGGTGTTTTAACGTAAATCCTGGTGAATATAAAGGTAGTGTGGTTGCAAGAGGGGTTTCCCAACAAAAAGGTTTTGACTATAAAGAAACGTATTCTCCTGTTGCAAGAATTGGTACATTAAGAGTGCTGTTAGCTGTAACAAATAAGAATAAAAATAAAATATAATGAAATCAACCAGGTATGTAAATTAAACAAGGCACTATACGACCTTAAACAAGCTCCGAGAATGTTGAATGAAAGGTTCAATAATTATATACAAAAATTAAATTTTGAAAAGTCTAAAAATTTTTTTTTTTTTTTTTTTTTTTCTCATTATTTATTTATTGAATCTTCATATATTAAATATGAACTAACAATAATTAATCAAATCTTATCCTAATTCTTTATTTTATGTCCTGCCAGTGCAAGACAAAAATTTTCTTCATCACGGGTTCTGTATCACATTTATATATGTGTTTATCGCTCATCTTAATGGGTAAGTGCTGCAGTGTCTCTTCTCCTTAAGCGAGTGTGGCCGCTATCATTTAAAATATTTCGAGCTAGTGGATTTGGGTGCAACTCTAGCCTTTTTAAATATTTTACCGCATACTTCGTAATAATAGTCCTTACCAGTGGCACATTGAGATCCTTGTGGATATTTGAGTTTTTAACATACCAAGGGGCAGCTGTGATTATTCGAAGAAGTTTATTTTGGCGCCTTTGAATTTTTTCGATATTTGAGGCCGAGGCAGTGCCCCATAGTTGAATACCGTAGCACCAGATTGGCTTTAAAATAGAGTTGTAAAGTAGTAGTTTGCAATCGAGACTAAGAACAGAATTTCTTCCAATAAGCCAGTTAATTTGAATTGCTTTTAGTTTCATTTGGGTTAATTTTGCTTCTATATGGCATTTCCATGTTAAACGCCGATCTAGATGAATACCGAGATATTTGACATGCGATTGTTGAGGCACTAGTTGATTATTGATTTTAATAGGGGGGCATGTTTCCCGACGCAAGGTAAATGTAATATGTACGCATTTTTGCTCATTGACCTTTATTCTCCATTGTTTTAACCACAGTTCTAGTTGAAATATATGATCCTGCAGGTATCGAGATGCTTCACGACTGTTCTCGTGTACGCTTAGGAAAGCTGTATCATCAGCAAAAGTTGAGGTTAGGGTGTAATTGTTTGTCGGCATGTCCGAGGTATATATAAGATAAAAAAGTGGGCCCAGGATACTTCCCTGAGGGACTCCAGCTTCAATTGTCTGAGGAGAACTTAAAAAATCACCTTCTTTAATAATAAATTTTCGACCGACCAAGTAGCTTTCTAACAGCTTGTGTGTGTTAACCGGTAGGTTCAGCTTTAATTTATGTAACAAACCTACATGCCATACTTTATCAAAAGCTTGAGAGACATCGATGAAGAGAGCGGAGCAATATTTTCTTTCTTCAAAGGCTTTTCTTATGGCGTTTACTATCCGATGGGTTTGTTCAATTGTGCTATGTTCTCGTCTGAATCCGAATTGATGGTTAGGTATACACCCATTGTCATTTAAAATTGGGGTTAGTTTGGACGCTAAGAGCTTCTCAAACAGCTTTGATATATTAGATAATAAGCTGATAGGCCTATATGACTCAACTTTGGAGTGATCTTTTCCTGGCTTTGGTATCATCGTAACTAATGAGACCTTCCATTTTTGAGGGTAGTATTCAAGTCGTAAAATAGCATTAAAAATTAAAAGAATAATTTTCTTTGCTATGCTGGGTAGCTCCAGAAGCATTTTGTTGCTGATCTTATCAAAACCAGGAGCCTTCTTGGGGTTTAAATCACAAATAGCTTTTTCGATTTCTCTTATCTCAAATCTTAGGGGAACAGCTGCTCTAGCAACAACAGGTGGTAACTCGGCCGCAATATCGTGAGATATGTTTGGGGTAAATACGTTTTTTAAATGATTAACAAACAGATTTCCTTTTTCAACATCATTTCTTGCCCAACTACCATTCAAGTCTCTTAATGGTGGTTTAGAGACAACTGGCCTTTTGAGATTTCTAGCTGCACGCCATAATGAGTAGTCTGATTGTGGGGTTGCATCAAGTTCCTTAAGATATTTTTCCAGAGAAGCCGTTTTCTGAGTCTGCAGTAACTTTCTAAGCTTTTTTGTACACTCTTTTAGTAAGTTCTTAAGTAACGGGGATCTGTGCAATTGCCACTCTCTTCGAGCCCTCCTTTTTTCAGACAAGAGACGCTCGACATCTGTGGAATATATTTTAATATTTTTTGTTTTTTTGGGGGCAATACTGGAATGTTGAACAGCTAGTTTTAGAAAACTGTCAAAATTGACAATAGAGCGATCTATATACTCCGGTGTGCTAAACGGAATATTTTCTGTGCAATGGGTGCTGAGGTATTTTCTATATTTTAACCAGTTAATTTGCGTAGCTGTCGTCGCTAAGTGACCAGTCGGAGATACAATTCTATTGGGGTTCATTATAGTAACAATTGTAGGTGTATGGTCAGAAGATAATTCTAAGGAAGCTTCAACATGGATCGTTTCTATGGGGATGTTTTTAACCACGCCGAAATCGATAACATCTGGAATTTTTTGATGATCAGTAGGCCAATATGTTGGTTGTCCGCTCGCTACCACGTTTAAATCCATTTTAGAAATTGTGTTAAATAAGACACGACCCTTTGGTGTTATAAGTCGTGACCCCCAGAAGGTATGTTTAGCGTTATAATCGCCAGCAGCTAGGAAACAGGGTCCTAATGATTTAAAATATTTACAGTATTGGCTTTCTGATATTGAAAATCTAGGCGGTGAGTATAACGATGAAATAACTAGGTTTCTATTTAATTCCTCAACGCAAATGTTCGTTGCTTGGAGATAATCTTCGCGGTGATCAAACATTAGGTAGTGTTTGACTCGGTTTTTAATTAAAATGGCTGAACCTCCACAAGCTCTATCTCGAGGGTCCTTGGTATCATATAGTGTATAACCATTGATTTTAAACGTATTTCTTGAGGTCAAATGAGTTTCAGAAACCATCATGACATCAATTTGTTTATTTTTTAGAAAGTATTCTAATTCATTTTTATGTTGGCGGATGCCGTTTGCGTTCCAAAAACAGATTTTTAAACAGTTCATGGCTTGTTAAGTACAGCTTGCAATAACATCGATTGCATTCTTAGAATTTCCTGCATCATATTACCCATTGTGTTCGTAAAATTATTAACTGTTTGCACTAATGTTTCCATGGTTTTTTCAAGACGACTTAAATTAGAAACTGGAGTTTCATCATTACTTGGCGAAGCGCCTTGCATTGGCACATGGTTTGATTTAAGGACGTTAGCATACGAGGTTCTGTTATTACTGGGCTGCGGAGCTTGAATGCCATTAGTGTTTACTTGATTTGGTACCTGCATTTGTGGGGGATTAGTTTTCGGTCCAGCCGACTGCTTGACGATAGTATATACAGGGCATCCTCTATAATTGGCAGTGTGATTTCCGCCGCAGTTGCTACATTTTTTTACATTGGGGTCATTTTTAGACTTATCGCACTGGACTGTACAATGTAATTCTCCACATACGACGCAAACAGGGAGTAAATAGCAGTATGCCTTAGTATGGCCAAATTCTTGGCAATTAAGACATTGAACGGGACCATTTCTTTTGTGCGGCTCCTCTATAGTTATTCTTCTGTAGAGAATATATTTTAAATTATAAATAGGATGCGTTTCATTTTTTTTAAGCTTAATGTCGCCAGGTTCTAATTCTACCCGAAATAATGGTTGGGGATTTTTTTCCCTGTTTTTAATATTTGTAACGTTTTTTATTTTAAAACCCTTCTCTTCCAAAAAAGTTTTAATTTCATCTGGGTCCACGCATGAGTCTAAAAATGATAACGGTTTATATATTCGAAAGCATAATGGTAGTGTTGTTTACTTACTTCTTTATGTAGATGATTTGCTACTTATAGGAAATGATATATTAGAACATTAGAAAATAATTCATCTGCTTAATGTACTACACATTGTTATCGAGAATTGATTGGTTGTCTTAAGTATTTAATGATTACAACCAGACCAGATTAAATTTGTTTCAAATTTATGGCTGTACGGTATCCTGGGCAACTAATAAGAAACCAACTGTCGCTCTATCGTCGACCGAAGCTGAATACGTTGCACTCTGTGTCGCAAGTTGTGAAGCTGTTTATCTTAAAAGGGTTCTTCAAGAGTGGGACATAGAATTAAAATCGCCAATTGTTATATATGAAGACAACATATAATATATTAGAATCGCAGAGGAGCCCAAGGAGCATCAACGTATAAAACATATTGATATTAAATATAATTTTGTACGACATTTAGTAAAAGGAAGGGAAGTTCCAATTTTGTAGAAGTCAACGAACGAACAAGTAGCTGATTTATTCACAATATCTTTACCAAAGATTAACAGCCGTATTCATAAAAACTTATTGATGATTAATTGACCGTTTTTAAGCAAAAATTGCTAAAGTTGTATTCATAAACGAAAAATAGTCTATTGAACTTTAATTAACCATTCATAAAGTAAGAAAATTTATTGTTGGATTTGCCCTTCTTTAAACCAAAAATAAAATTACATTTTGAAAGGTGTTTGCATTTTATGATATTATTTTTGTGAAATATGTTGAAAAATAATGACAAAAATGTTTTATTTATTACAACGGACATGTTAAATACATTTTACTAATTTTTTTTTAGACAGCCAATTTAAAGTTATATATATTGACAATTCTTTAAAAAAAATTTATATGATTTAAATGAATATGTTCACGGGCAAATGCAGATATTCTCTTGAATTACTTATTAAATTTTTGCAACTAGTTGATTTTTTGTTTGTCTGTGTTCATACGGCGCTTTTCTTATTGAAAAGATTGCTACTTTATTGGCGAGAGGGGCGAGGGGAAAAGAAACGAGTACACAAATGCCTGTACTGTCTTTACGTTTTGCTTTCTCATTCGTTGTTTAATTTTGTTATTGTTTTCAATATCAAAAAAGTACACAAGCAAACGCACGACTATACAAAATAAAAAACATGGCGTAAACATGACATGAATAATTTGAACGCCAATTCATGTTCAAAGAAGATAAAGGAAGAATCTTTTCAATAAGAAATGAGCCGTATGAACACAGACTTTAAAACAACAAATTATTGTTCAAAAAAAAAATAAACAAACCATAAGAATAGTGATGTTAATAAAAAGTAAACAAACTTTTTATTCGAATACTTTTTTATCGTATATTTAAAAAAGGTTCAAACAAAAGTTTTTATGATACCTTTCAGAAACATTTTGTTCAGAAACTAAAATAATATGTAGTTTTATTTGATAAGAATAATTTTGAAGGTCTACAATTAAAAAAAAAATTATAAAAAAAATTTAAATATAGAAAATCATTTAACCGAATAAAAGTTTCATGCATCACTAACAATAAAATGGCAGCCAAATATAAAGAAAGTGGCCATACTTAAACAGAAAATCGCTGCAAACGGTTAATAGTAAAAAACCTGTTAATGTACGTTTATGAATACAAATTTTTATAAGAGGTTTATAAAACAAAAAGCGTTTAATAGTTATTACATACTATAAGCTTAAAATAAGAACTTTTTATGAATATGGCTGTAAATTTTTAACTTTAGAAAATGTATTGGATTTATTTAATTAGACAGGGGTGTTAAATTGTAAAGAATAATACAATTAAATAATTTACTAGTTTTAAATTGTTTGTAGATACCTTTGCTCGTATGTCGAAACTAGAAAATATTTGTAATACTTTTTCTATAAAATATACACTCGTTTCATAAACCTCATCAAATAAACACATACATACATAATTTTTGTTAGTAAACTTTTATTGTTATTTATAATATTTTTCTTCAACTGCTGTCTATTTTTTGTTAAATATGCAATTTATTCACAAACAGATCGATACCAAAATTCATAAAAAGCTCTAAAACGGATAAATATATTGTTTCTGCCTTTATTAGTCGCACAAAAAAACCCATGCCATTGCATATTTACGGTTTCCCTGATCATAAGTTTGTATGTATGAATACGCTTTCGTTAGTAGTATACGACAGGACATCTCAAAAAGCATTACAGATACAATTTAAGACAACAAATCCAATTGTTTTTAATAGCTATATACATATTAAGATTTAGCTGATACATGTAAAAATTCCTATGTCTTTACTTTTTTTCATACATCAGTGTTAAGGTATCTTGTAAATAAATACGTTTAATTACCTCACTGAGGTATTTAAACGTATTCTCTTAATAACCTCAATGAGGTAGTTAAACGTATTCTTATAATTACCTCAAAGAGGTAGTTAAGCTATTCGTTTAAATGCTTACCCCGCATAATTACCCAAATATATTGGCGTTTTTGGCGAGGTAATTATCTGTGGAATACTGTAGTCCAAATTGGTTTATAGTCCACAAAAGTTGTGCAACTATAGTAGTGGACTATAAGCGAAAAGTACTGATATTTTTTTATAGAAAATAACGTAAAGCTACGGTCACATTTATTAAATATTTGACCAAATAAGCGTAACCCCTACTTTTGTTAATAGTTGGTGGTCTTTATATCACAAAATAAACTAAAAATCTAGTAGTAGACATATCAAAAAACTGTTTTGTGTAAGATGTGGTTTTATAATCCAAATAAATATTGAAATTAAAGGAAATGATTATTAAGTTTGCTTGTTGGTCCCGTTTATTTCTTCAAATATTTGACAAGTGTGACCGAAGCTTAAGACAGTAAGATTTCTATGTACAGTGTTCGTCTTATGCAAACTTTTAATTTGGCTTATTTTTGTGCTTCACGGAGTTTAATTGTAGGGCCATGTTTACTTTAAAAACATTTTCTTTAAGAAAAAACGAATAAACTCCTTTAAGAACAAAAATTAAAGTTGTTCAACTTATTTTATTGCTTGGAGGAAGCTCTAACGTAAGGCAACAATTTAAATTATATTCTACGATCAACTACGAATATTAGTAAATTATAAAATATAACTTGTGATGAGCGTGAGAGAAAAATTTAGTTTTGAGAAAATTTTTTAAGTAAATCAAATGTGCCGAATCTTATATACCCTTCACCATTATGCGAGCAGAATACAGAGCAACTTAATGATTTTTACATATGCATACATATTTACAATACTTAAAACTTCATTATAAATGAAATTTAAAAAGCGAAAACTGGTAAATATTTTTTTAAAATTGTTTTTAGAACATAAAAATATTAAAAAAAATTTCTTTTTAAAAAACCAAGATTCGAACCAGGGAACTCACAGTTTCTAACTTAACACACAGTTTCTAACTTAACACACCTAGACAACTGAACCATGAAGGAACGCTGTTTAAATATCATTAAAATGAAATATGGACCGTTTCCTGTTTACAACTCAACACAGTTTTTTGTTTGTTTTCTTTTTGTAAAGGCACTGTTGTTATACCGTTGATTTATCTCTTTTGGCGAGTTTTTAAGTAGCAAAAAAACACAAAAATTCCTAGTTTCTATTTGTTCAAATTATTTCGTTAAATAGATGAAATAATAAAGAAGAGTGATAACGAAAATCACATTCGGCATTATCCTAGTCTATGTAAACAAATGCGAAGGAGGGGAAGAAGAGACGACAACCCGATTTGAACTTCGCTTTTCATAAGGACCCAGAATATATACACTATATAGGGTGTAGGACCTTCGGTGAAGAGTATAGAAACAAACTTAATTATAAAAAAGAGTAATTTTTGGGATTTCAGTATTTTGGTCATAACTCTGCTATTTCTTAACCGATTTGACAGATTTATATACCGACGTGTTAAAGAAGAAATTTGCCAGTTATTTTGGTTATAAAACTTATAAAGTTAATATTTTGGTCATAACTTTTTCGTATCCGAACCGATTTTCCAGAGTTTCAGAGTTTTTATATTAAAAATTTCCGATCTTTTGATATATAAAGCGTAACCATAGGTCATATTACAGTAAAAAAATTCAGGTTTTTATACAATTCTTAATACTTTTTGTATGGGAGGTACCACGCCCACTTCTCCAATCCCGCCCACATTTTGTGGGATGGTGTGTATTTATAACCTAAATGTGTGTACCTAATTTGAAAACTTTGGCTCTTGCCGTTCTTCAGATATACAGAAAAAAGTAATAAAAATACAACAACCGCAAGGGATTTTTTTGGAAAAATTAGAGCCAGTCGTGGTTTTTTTGGTCATATCTCAGCCATTGTTGGACCGATCTGGCTGAATTTCAATAGCAAGAAATGGTGGACTATATGTGACATAAATGTAAAACAACCTAGCCGCTATCATGTCTGGAGTCTCCGGAAAACACATATGAAACGTAAGACAGACAGACGGATGGACGGACAGACGATCGGATATCGTTAAATCAATTTCTCTCCTCATAAGGGCCCAGAATATATATACTTTATAGGGTCTAAGATCAATATTGTAGAAATTACAAACGGAATGACAAACTTATATATACCCTTTTTCACCTGTGGTGAAGGGTATAATAAATGTCAAATATATGTACTATGGTTTTATTTCTTTTCCTACTGTATCTCAAGAATATTGGTTTAGATCTTTATTCAAATGTCTCGACTTTTTTTTATTAAAAACTTTTTCTTACTTTCTTTTATATAAGCTATCAGATTTGGTTCCTTTTATATGATTTTATTTGAATAAAGATAGAAACATATTTCGCAACTTCTTAAAAAAGAGATGACATGGCAAAAAAACAAGGATAAAAAAACAAAGTTTTAAAAACATTTAAGTTTTTCTCTTTATCAAATTTTTCTTTTGTTTTAATTTAAATGATTTTTTTTTTCTTTTTCCTTAACTGTATTTTTAATTTTCTCCTTGAATAAATTTACTTATGTATTCATTGCTATATTATTAAGTAAGGTATTTAACAAGTATTTGTTGATTAATTAATTTATTCAATTAATTATCGGTTATTCAATTTATAAATAGTTCATTCAATCAACCCTCGACTAATCCAATTAATAATCTCTTAATTTAACTAACTATTTATTAACTTTATCAATTATAGATTACCTTAATCAATTATGGATTAATTTAACTGATTATTGGTTACTTTAATTAGCTATTGAACAACTTAATTAATTATTGATCAATCCAATGAATTATTGATAAATTCACCTTACCATTGATTGTTAAATAGTTTAATTATAAAGTTAGTAAATTATTAAATTAAACATTCATTAAGATTTAAAGATTTGTTTTATTCCATTAAGTATTTATTAATTAGTTGTTAAGGTAATGATTAAAAAATTTAGTAAAAGACTTAGATAATAAAAAAATGGACTTTAGATATTAAAGAACTTATTTATTAATATATTTATAACTTTAATTCATAAATTCTTTATTAATAATGCTTTTCTAATTTCATTTACTTTTAGGTTTAGAAATAAAGGGTTAATTTTTCTTTTAATAACAAAAAAATGCCTTTTTATTTTAACATTTTCTTTAAGTCAATATTTTCTTTTTTCCTTGTTTGTAAGTATAATTTTATTTTTTTACTTTGTTTTTATATATTTGCTTTTATTTTCTTTTTATAATTTCTAATCTAATTTAATAATTCCCTCAGGTCATTTTAACTAATGACTTGTTTAAAGCTATTATTTAAACGTTAATTCACTGATAAGTTTAAAAGAAAATAAGTAACAACTTTGAAACTTTGGTTTTACTAAAAGTAAATTGTAAATTAAGCTTATAATAACTAGTTTTACAAAAAATATCTATATAGAAAACGATAAGATTTTAAATGCTATTTATATACATACACCACAATAATAGTTATTGTTATTAAAAGATATATAGTTATAGGTAGACTAAGATAACTTTAGTAATGTAGGTTATAATTAAGTAGTTAAATGATAATAATTTTCTTTTTTTTTATAATTATGATCGTTATAATAATAATTACAACAATAATTTTAAAGGTTATAACAGGTAGATTAATAATAGTCAAGATAGAGGTTAATATAATTTTCAGGTAGGGATAATAATTATAAAATCGAGTTTTGGTTTTGTTGTCAACAGTGTTAAGACGTGTTTTATAGCGCTCCGTTTTAAATAAAGTTTTATAGAATAAACAAGTCAAAAAGTTTGGAACGTATATTCAATCCGAACATATATAAGCATTTAAAAACTGAAGATATATACAAAGTGTTCACATAATAAAAAAAAGATGAACAAATCAATAAAAAAATTGTAAAATTAAAAATAAAGAAATTAACAAAAACTTAATAGTTCATGGAAAACCAGCTGTTTTGTTAAATGTTGCCGGTTATTATGTTATATTTTTGTATGCAGATCACCCGGTGTTAAAATAATAAGTTAGTTAAAGCTTTTGTGAAACCTAAAGTTCTGATTTGTAAGAAAAGCGTAATTTGTAGGAATCCTAATTCTCTACAAAGTTAAAAAAGAAGAATTATTGCATACCTTAAGGATGCAAAGTACTACCACTAAAGAAGGTAAATTGGCAACCCCACGATCTACACCACAGGCCAAAAGAAAGTGTGCTGATATTTCGCCAGAAAAAATGGGTGATGAAACAAGTAATATACCAGGAAATATGCAGCTGACAGATATTGTAAATATAATACAAGGGTCAATACAGTCTGTGCTTGATGAAAAACTGAAAAATTTGTCAACCAAAGATGACATTGAAGACGTTAAAAACACAATGCAAGACTGTTGCTCCCAAATTGGATACTTAAAAATGGAAAACGAAGCTTTGAAGGAAGAAGTACAAATTTTAAAAGCCGAAAGAGATAAAGATCACCAGGAGTTGATGCGTTTGGTTGAAAAAAGCAAAAGGAGAAATGTAGTTTTTCGTGGTATTTGCAAGGAGGGGACTGTAAAAGATAATATAATGCAAATTTGTACAAAAGAAATGGAAATATCAAATATTGTAATAAAATATACGAGAAAGCTGTTTGAGGCAGATAGAAAGGTATGTGCTCTTGTGGAATTTCAGACGGACGAAATGGCAGATGAAATTTTCAAAAACGCCAAGAAACTTAAAGGGCTAGAAATTTATGTAGATCGTGATTTGAATAAAGATAAGCAGCAAAGAAAGAAGGTTATGTTGCAGTTAAAAAAGAAACTTCAACCTTTAGATAAAAAACAAAAAATTGTAGTTAGAAATGATAAGATGAAAATAAATAAAGAATGGTTTTATTGGAATAAAGATAAAATTCTGATGAGTGATAGTAAAAATGGCAAAGAAGTTTTAGAAAATATTTATAAAGATAAAATCAATCAAATTAATTTTAATTACGAAGAATTGTTATTTCAAAAAAACTAAATATTGCCGGATGTATGAATTATAATAATTTAGTTAGTAAGAACTGTTATATTAAAAATAAAAATTGTACGCTTAAAATAATTTCCTATAATGTTCATGGCTTAGAAAATAAATTCCAAAATGTAGATTTCTTTGAGTATATAGAAGGGGCCGACATCTTTATATCGTTAGAAACACACGTAGAGAGTGCGAATGTATCTAAGTTCGAAAGAAGATTTAAAAACTTTTACACGAAGTGGAAAACAGCTACACGTAACAGTATGTTTGGCAGAGCAATTGGTGGTCATATAGTTGGGGTTCGAAGAAGTTTGAAGGAATTTGGTGTGGATCATGAGTTTAGAACATGTGGTGAAATTGATTTTATTGTCATTATAGCAAATGAAATTCATTTCACTATTATACCTGCATATTTACGTGGTGTAAATTGGGTAAACGAATTTGAAACTCTCAAAAACTTTTTGCAATACAATAATATAATTAACCCAATAATAATGGGGGACTTAAACGTCAGAATAGGTGAAGTGCAACAAGAATTGGATGAGGTTTTTGAATGTTTTCCCTCTGGCTAAAGAAATCCTAAATCTATGGATAAAGGAAAAGTAACGTCTGAAGGTAAAAAGTTTTTAGAGTTTTGCAATAATTACGGTTTTGTGATTTTAAATGGAAGAACAATCGGTGATGAGGAGGGTTGCCTCACATTTGTTGGCGGTGTCGGAAACTCAGTAAACGATATATGCTCTGTATCACTGGATATGCTGAATTTGGTGGATAATTTTGTGATAGAAAATCAAATTTGGTCGGATCATTTGCCCATAAAGTTGAGCCTAAATTTACATTGTACACAAAATAATGCGTGCAAAGAAAACTTATTGCCCAAATTAAAATGGAATGCAAAGTGTAAGGAAAATTATTGTTCCATATTAAATGTAAAATTAAATGATATGAAGTTATGTAAACCAGATTTTAATTTAAATGATCTTAATCAAGTGATTATAAATTCGTATAAAGCTCCGACAACCAGTAGTAAACAAATAAGCTTTAAAAATAAGTGGTTCGATGTACAATGTTAAATCGCTAGAGAGAAATCTTTTAATGCATTAAAATCCTTCAGAAGCTCGCAAAGAGAAGAAGACAAACAAAAATATTTAAATGAAAAACATAAATTCCAAGTGTTATGTAAAAAGAAAAAATAAAATTATTACAAAGATATAGAACAAAAATTAAACTGGATAAAAGATAGTAAACAATGGTGGCAACTAGCAAAAGAAATAAGACAGCAACATATTAATATTGGCAATCAAATTAGTGCGGTTAGTTTTAGAGAATATTTCAAGTCGCTGCTTAACCCCATAATAAGAGCATCTAGTATTGAGTATGCTGCTAATCTAATTTTTGATAATGATCTAGATAAACCATTTACATTACAAGAAATTAAGTCTACACTTGCGAAGGTCAAGGAAAACAAAGCACCGGGGGAAGATAGAATTCCTTACGAGTTTTTCATGAATGCTAGCGATGACTACCTAATTGCTCTTGCGGATGTTTACACGAGAATATTAGATGGTAAGGCTTCAGTTGAGATGTTTGAACGAAGTGTAGTATTACCTATTTATAAAAAGGCAATGTTAATGAACCATGCAAATATAGGGGTATTTCCTTTACGAATTGCATAGGAAAGATAATGATGTATGCAATACAGGAACGCTTAACGCAATGGACTAATAAACATCAAGCTATAAATGAATTTTAAGCCGGTTATCGTAAAGGATACTCTACCATCGATAACGTGTATAATCTTGCAGCAATTATTAATATAAAGTTTAGTGAGAAGAAAAAAGTATACGCGTTTTTTGTGGATTTCCGAGCAGCGTTCGATTGCATAACCAGAAACCTATTAGTTTACAAATTGCATCAGATTGGAATATCGTCAAAAATTGTAACATTTATTGAAAACGTATACAAGAACACAAAGTCTACAATATGGACTGGGTGTGAACTGTCTGATTACTTTGAAACTAAGTCAGGGGTCAAACAAGGCTGCCTGTTGTCACCGCTGCTATTTGCATTATATATGAATGATCTGCACGACCAACTAAAAGGAGGGTTGTTAATAGATAAGATGAATATTAGGGTACTAATGTATGCGGATGACATCGTTATGTTAGCCGATAATGCAAATGTTCTACAACAGATGATAAAGAAGCTGGAAGTTTATTGCAATAAATGGGGAATGGAGGTTAATCTGACAAAGTCAGAGATAATGATATTCAGGAAAGGAGGACGTGTTGCAGTAAATGAAAGGTGGAAATTCAATGGAGTAGAAGTTAAAATAGTAAATGAGTACAAATATTTAGGTGTTCTATTAACACCAAAAATGTCTTTTACGAAACACATATGTTTAAAAAATGAAGCTGCAAAACTTGGAATAAACATTACGTGGAAAAGCTTTATTAACAAAAGAGATGTGTCAATGAGAGCAAAGTGGAAATTGTTCCAAGCAGTTTGTAGATCGGTACAAGCATATGTGGCACAGATATGGGGTTACGCGTGGTTCGATTATGTAGACAAGCTTCAAAGGTTCTTTACAAAAAGGGTGTTGAAACTTCCAGAAAGTACCCCAAATTATGTTATTGCCTTGGAAACGAATCAGGAGAAAGCTCATATATATACTTACAGTCTTCACTTGCAATATATCTCTAAAACACTTTTTGAATATAACAATCAAAGATTACCGCATATTCTGTCAAAACTTATAGTAGCTAAAAGAATATACTGGTGCAAAGACTTTAATGTTTATCGTTACGCAAATCAAAGTAAATACACATGGAACAATGAATGTATTCGGCTAATACAGCTAATGAAGTATAAAAATGTACAGGAATGTACTAAAAATGCGCAAAAGAGCCAACAAAGATTTTATAAGCACTTAAATCATGATATAGGGCACATGTACTGCAATGATCAATATAACCAACATGAAATTTCACTTATAATGAAGACTAGAGGTGATCTTCTGTGGCTTAACGGGAGTCAGCATAGGACAGATCAATCAAGACTATGCTCTCTATGTAATTTAAACGAAGAGGAAACTCTCTTGCATTTTCTAGGAAGATGCCCAGTGTTAGATTCATATAGATATAGGTTTCTTCAATACTCAAAGCTTTCAGATGAACAAATTAAAGAAGTTTTGATTGGTGGTGTGGATGGAAACTTGCATCCGCTTTACAATTATGTAAAAAGCGCCTTGACATATAGGAATTGTTTGATAGCTCAATATAACTTTTAGATTTGTTTCAGAATTACGCTAATTAAGATAATTATTTTTTGTTTTGTTTTTATACCCTCCACCACAATTAGTTGTGAAGAGGGTATATTAAGTTTGTCATTCCGTGTGAAACTTTTTTATTATTCATCTCAGACCCCATAAAGTATATATATTCTGGCTGCTTGAGTAATTCTAAGTCGATTTAGCCATGTCCGTCTGTCTGTCCGTCTGTCCGTCTGTCCGTCTGTTGAAAACACGCTCACTTTCGAAAAACTCAAAAGAAATAAACAAACTAGGTGTCAAATTGCTTGTAGTTATCCTAAGCAGTTTGGGATTGAATTTCAGCAAAATCGGTTCAGTAGGACCAGAGCTATGAATCAAAATGTGGAACCACCACCTTCAAAAACTTGATAATTTTGTTACAAAAACTAACATAAATGATGCAAAAATGCACGGACTGACATAAGATTTTGCACAAGTCCGTTTTATTCGACTAGAAATGACACTGTAAAATTTCGCGAAGGTCGGTCCATAATTTACCCTAAGCCCCATATAAACACTACTCCCGGAAAACAGTTTAGTACGCCTAAAACCGTAAAAAATAATGCAATCATAACAAATTTTGGCTCGTCACAATTTTATAGGACTATAAATGATACTGTGAAATTTCGTGAAGATCGGTACATAATTTACCCTAGGCCCCATATATGCCCTACTCCCGGAAAACAGTTTAGTCTCCTAAAACCATAATTAATAACAAATCGTCACAGTTTAAGATAATAATAATAAAAAGACATTATACAGATATTACTCCTTAAACATTCGAACTGTCGGTGGAGGGTATCAAAGATTCGGCACAGCCGAATATAGCACTCTAACTTGTTTGTTTTTAATTTATCCAAACTTCCGGCTGGCGGTTTTAAACCAAGCCGTAAAAACATCTTTATTATTAGTATTATATAAATTGTATATTATTTTATAAGAAATGCTGAATAAATGAATAAAGAAATCTAATCTAATCTAATTATAAAATCGATTGAAAAAATAAGCTGACAAAGAGATGCGAAGAAGTTTGAAGGTGAGGATGAACATATTCCAGATGGTTAAAGGCTCTTTGGTCATATCGCTAGTGAATCTCTACTGTTGTTTAATTGTTGACGATTTCTCTCCTTTGATATTTTGCATTTCTTTATTAAGTTTATTTCTTTCAATATTTTTGGTTTTTTTCTAAATTTTTGTATATAGATGCATTAATTTAGGAACCACATGTTACAATATTTTCACATCATAATTGTTCCTGTTCACGTGCCGGATAAAAAATAAGGTTTGTTTTTTTCTGCGTTTTAAATATGGAACCACATGTTACAATATTTTCACATCATAATTTTTCTGTTCACGTGCCGGATAAAAAGTGAGGTTAGTTTTTTCTTTATTTGCCGGTTATGTCCGGGAACGCGTTCTTTTCTGTTCAGCCAGCTTTTGGATTTGTATATGTGGGGACAAGTAACACCAATACTTAAAATTGGTTTTTTTCTAAACGACACTGTTAATCCAACACAATAACTCAACAAAGTAACAACAAATTATGCAATATTTTCTTATTGCCATTAAATTTGTATTTGTATTTGTATTTATTAATTTGATTTTCTAATACAACAAGACACAATATCTTATAAATTACAGCATTAGAATCAGACAAGTTAAAGTATACGTTGATAAAAAATATTTTCTAAAAACAACATAGGTTATATTTAAATTTAAATAGAGTAAAATAAATAAAGTATATAAGTATATAAAAATTAAAATAAATAAAAAAACAAAGTTTACATTTAAAACATAAAAAAAACAAAATTTTCCCAAAAATTTACGAAAAATATTCCCTCAATAATTTTTTAAATCTTATAGCGTTGCTAGTGGTTTGCAAATCATTTGGAAGTTGATTCCAGAGACGTATGCTTAATATGAAGTATTGGCATTCAGAAGCATGGTCACGGTGACGAAGTTGTATTAATTTTTTCCCTCTACACGATCTAGAAAACTGCAGACGTTCATAAAGATATTTTAGCTCCTTTGTCGTTATTATTTTGTGAAGTAATATTAAGTTTTTGAATTGAAGATAGTTTGAAAATGACATATTGAATAAACTACAAGAGTGCTGCGATATATGATCAAATCTTTTTAAAGAGAATATGTAACGGATGATATTGTTATATGTTACGGTCAGCCTTCTCATATCATTTGTGTTACAACCAGTAAAAATTTCTGATGAGTATAAAAGTGTCGGCAGAAGATATGTTTTTGCAAGTAATATTCTCACTTGCAGAGGTGTAAAGTGCTAAGTAGCCCATAAACTTCGCAACATGCCATATACTTTACCACAAACTTGTGTAAAGTGATTCGACCAGGTTAAATTTCTGTTAACCCTAACTTGGGCAGTATTTACATTTGTAAATATTCAAGTTTTAAAATAGCTATAATTTTTACATTTAAGGTCCTATGGGGCTAAGATTCAGGCTCAGTGACTAATTTTTCATGTTTTTCCTGACAATAGAAAATTATAAAAAAAAAATACATAAAATTTACATATAAAATAACCAAAAAACATAAAAGTACACATACATATTTACAAATGTAAATACTGCCCGAATTCGTAGTAAAAATTGGTGCCCAAGTTAGGGTTAAAAAGTACTCCTAAGTTTCTTGCTGAATCTACAACATCGATTCTCGAATCACCAAGAAATAAATTTACCTCAAAATCTATATGAAAGTCCCTTTTACATACTAGTATGCATTTCGATTTGCTAGGCTTAAGTCGCAAACCGTTAGCAGCTGCCCATGTTAGTATTTTCCCAAGATCATGATTTAATTCCAGTATTTTCATACTAGCTGACACTTTAGGACTACTGAGATACAACTGAACGTCATCAGCATACATTTGTATACTAGAATACGATAGTTGGTTTGGGAGATCGTTCGCATATAAGGAGTATAGCAGGGGTCCAAGGATGGATCCCTGTGGGACACCTCTAGTTACTTGTAAAGAACGCGATATAGTTTCGACATTTGCAACTAATTGGCATCTACTTGAAAGGTATGATGACAACAGTTTCACCGCAAACGTGGAAAATTTAAATAATTTGGACAATTTCATGCACAAGATTGAATGGTGCACTGTATCAAAAGCCTTTGAGTGGTCAATAATACCAAAAACGTTATTTTTCTATCATCTAGGCTACTACGAATTTCCTCTATCACATCGGTAAGAGCTGAAGTACAGCCACGCTGAGGTCTGAATCCAGATTGACGATCGGTTAACAGGTTGTTGTTATTAACATGGTTATAAATTTGTTTATTTATAACCAATACCGTAGAAAATTCTTCAAAATTAAATTTCTGCCCGCTTGCTATGCGTTTAAAATGAAACTTGAAGCTTTTTACAGCGGCCTCCCATAAGCCGCCCATATGAGGAGCATGGGGTGGTATAAACTTCCATTCGAAACCGTGAGACACATACTTTTGTGATATGTCTTGGGCAGAGTTTCGTAGAAAGGCAGCAAATTCACGCACAAGCGCTCTACTGGCCCCCAGAAAATTCTTTCCGTTATCTGAAGTAACCCTTTGGGGGAGTGGTCCTTCGAGCCGGATTCGTTTAGACTCCTAACCGAAGTTTCACAGAAATTGAATTAAAATAAAAAGGGCACTTGCTATTCGTGTCTCAGTGCATACACTTCACGTTCAAGAAATAAAAGAAAACATTAACTTAAAATTAAATACATAACCCCTTACTGTTTTCAATCTCGAAGTGTGGAAAAACAACCGAAGGTAAGAACTAGCATCTCAGCTCTATAATAAAAGAAAGTTTAATAACTCGTTCTTTCTTTTTATCTCAACCTACCCCGTGATTATAATTGCCTGAGTGTAATTATAATCAACATCTTCCCTCTAGCTTGGCTAACTACTAAAGTTCAACCCTCATCCCCCCACAAGCTAGAAGAAGATTTATAGAAGATTAAACTATCCCCTTAGTTCAAATCTTTTCATGGTCCTATCGATCCAGAAAAAAAAAACCAAGTAGCAGAATATCCATCTGGTCACCCCGGAGAAATTAAAAGCTCAAAAAATCTCTCAACTAAACAAGGAAGAAAAAGATGAGGTAAATCAACTGCATTCAGTATATAAAAAACAACAGAAAAGTAAGTACCCCAAAAAGAAAAATTTCAATTTAATAACAAAATTACAAAAAATAATATAAAACAAAAAAGAAAAAGGAAAGTGTAGTGTGTGTGTCGGAGAAAAAAGCGCCATTAAAATAATACCAAAAAGCAAACAAATATTTTAAATTGGGAAAAAATAACGAGTGATCTAGAAGTGTGGAAGTGTGTGCTGTAAAAGAGAAAAAATTCATAAAAATTTTTTTTTTTTTTTTTTTTTTTTTTTTTCAAAAGATTTTGTTATTCGTGCTTAATTCCCAGTTTTTATTATTGATAAAAACACTTGAAATTTATTGTTGATGGGATAAGCTATTCCTATGCGCATTTCACTGGTTGCTTAGGCCAGATCATCAGGAAACTTCATCCATAAAGATTTTGGAAAAACTAAAGATATTAAACCAAATAAAACTGTTAAGCGTATGAGACTCATAGCAACAGTTCTACTTGTAACAATATCAAAGTTTAAACAAAACACATCAACAATAAACAGTGGGTTTATCTCATCTTACATTCCCCACTACAATTAGTTGAAATTCTCTCAACATTAACTGTAGTTGTAAGTAGGTTAAGAAAAACAAAATAAAAACAAACAACAACTTACAAAAGATGTTGTCAATTAAGTGTTTTTTAGGCGGTGCACTTGCCTTTATTATTAAAAAAGTAATTTCAATTTTGGGAATACAAAATTTTAATTTCAAAAGATTTTGTTATTCGTGCTTAATTCCCAGTTTTTATTATTGATAAAAACACTTGAAATTTATTGTTGATGGGATAAGCTATTCCTATGCGCATTTCACTGGTTGCTTAGGCCAGATCATCAGGAAACTTCATCCATAAAGATTTTGGAAAAACTAAAGATATTAAACCAAATAAAACTGTTAAGCGTATGAGACTCATAGCAACAGTTATACTTGTAACAATATCAAAGTTTAAACAAAACACATCAACAATAAACAGTGGGTTTATCTCATCTTACATTCCCCACTACAATTAGTTGAAATTCTCTCAACATTAACTGTAGTTGTAAGTAGGTTAAGAAAAACAAAATAAAAACAAACAACAACTTACAAAAGATGTTGTCAATTAAGTGTTTTTTAGGCGGTGCACATGCCTGTTTATTATCAAGAAGTAATTTCAATTTTGGGAATACAAAATTTTAATTTCAAAAGATTTTGTTATTCGTGCTTAATTCCCAGTTTTTATTTTTGATAAAAACACTTGAAATTTATTGTTGATGGGATAAGCTATTCCTATGCGCATTTCACTGGTTGCTTAGGCCAGATCATCAGGAAACTTCATCCATAAAGATTTTGGAAAAACTAAAGATATTAAACCAAATAAAACTGTTAAGCGTATGAGACTCATAGCAACAGTTCTACTTGTAACAATATCAAAGTTTAAACAAAACACATCAACAATAAACAGTGGGTTTATCTCATCTTACATTCCCCACTATGATCTGATCTGGCCTAAGCAACCAGTGAAATGCGCATAGGAATAGCTTATCCCATCAACAATAAATTTCAAGTGTTTTTATCAATAATAAAAACTGGGAATTAAGCACGAATAACAAAATCTTTTGAAATTAAAATTTTGTATTCCCAAAATTGAAATTACTTTTTGATAATAAACAGGCAAGTGCACCGCCTAAAAAACACTTAATTGACAACATCTTTTGTAAGTTGTTGTTTGTTTTTATTTTGTTTTTCTTAACCTACTTACAACTACAGTTAATGTTGAGAGAATTTCAACTAATTGTAGTGGGGAATGTAAGATGAGATAAACCCACTGTTTATTGTTGATGTGTTTTGTTTAAACTTTGATATTGTTACAAGTAGAACTGTTGCTATGAGTCTCATACGCTTAACAGTTTTATTTGGTTTAATATCTTTAGTTTTTCAAAAATCTTTATGGATGAAGTTTCCTGATGATCTGGCCTAAGCAACCAGTGAAATGCGCATAGGAATAGCTTATCCCATCAACAATAAATTTCAAGTGTTTTTATCAATAATAAAAACTGGGAATTAAGCACGAATAACAAAATCTTTTGAAATTAAAATTTTGTATTCCCAAAATTGAAATTACTTTTTTTTTTCCCATTTTTCCATCACACATTTTCCCCCTACATGTAAACACACGCACGCACACACAAATAGTGTTAATGAAAAAAAACCCAGATATTACACTCTGTAATAAAAAAGAGTTCTCTTGATCTTACAAGTTAAAGTAATAAAATACTCTTAACTTGTATGTTTGCTCGTTAACACACATACTCACACATCGTTAGGTTGAACTCTTTCAACTTTAGGATTTTTTGCGCTCTAATAAAGCAACAAATTAAGAATTTCTTAAGAAATTAAGAAATTCTTAATTTGTTTGCTAAATTTATTGATAGCCGCAATACTGTGCTACAATAAAAAGAAAAAAATACAGTCCACTACAAATTTTTTCGTACACGTAATGAAAGTGAAGAATGAAAATAAAATATTCACAATTATTATTACGTTTTTATTATATTATACTGAATATTATATTAACCCATCTCCAATCACACTTAGAGTTGATTAGAGAGAATTATAACCCGTAAAATTTGAAAACATATAAAATTTAATAGGAAAATTTGTATATTATTAAATTGGAACCAATTTTCCCAAAGCCAAGAATTTGAATTGAAACCATTTATAAGTGCGCTAAATCGGTTTAGTAAAAAATTGAATAAATTTACTCAAAGGCAATTTCCCTAATTGCAAACTTGGTAAATTGATAAGTGCGTTAATCTGTTTCGTAAAGAATTAATAAATTTACTTATGCAATTTCCCCAATTGCAAACCTAGTAAATTAACAAGTGCGTTAAAATTTACCGGAGTATTAAAAGTTAAATAAATTTAGAAATATAAAAAAAGGCAATAAAATCAAATAAGAATGTAAAATTTTCAATTTTTAATAATTTACCCATTTATTATTTCCAAGTAAATAAAATTTAAAGTAGGTATTTCTAAATTAAATAAAGTTTAGGATATCAGTTTTTCCCAATTGCATCAGTATTTCAAATTTAATAAAAATAAAATGAGTATAAATTAAAAATCTTAAAAATTCAGTTTCCCCAATTATTGCATTAATTAAAATTAAGAGAAAATAGCATTCTAAAGTAAATAGGAAATTTAAATTTCACCGAATTAATTAAGTAAATTTTAGTTTTCACAAAAATTTTATTTTTTTTATCCTTTACAGTAAAATGTAAATAAATTAAAATAAATAATACTTTAAAATTTTTAATAAAATTTTATTTTCCCAAAATAGAATGAAAATTTTAAATTTCTTAAAAATTAAACTATGCCAAACCAAATTAAATTTAATGTTTTTTACGTAAATTGAAAATTTAAATTTAATTTTTTAATTTTTTCAAAATAATAGAGAAGAAGTTTAATCTCCAAATTAAGGAAACAATTTAATTGTCCCCCAAAAAAAAAATAACAAAAGTTAATGCCTATTCTTAAATTAACGAAAAAATTGAATTTTGAACCCAGACTAAATGAAATTTTTAAAATTTCTTAAATTAAGTAATAGTTAAATTTTCCCAAACTAAACACATTTAAAATTTTTCTAAATAAATTAATAATTTAAATTTTCCAAAATTAAATACTACATATTTGTTATTTTCCAAAATTAAATAAAAATTTAAGTCTTTCAAATTAAAGGAATTTTTTAATTAATTCCATATACAACACATAAAATTTATTTTCCCAAGTTAAATTTAAAATGTATCGGTTAAATACATTAGAAATTAGTTTTCAATTGCGCTTGAATCGGGATAATATTTGTTCAGTCCATACGTTACGGAAATGAGAATTTGGTACAGGTTTATAACATTGAAAGAGTAAATGCAAATATACACTTTTATATCCACTTTTCTGTTTTTATTGCTTGTTTTAACTAATCTATAGTTACCCTACCCCCTAAATTATGCAGAAAAGTGGTTTTTTGTTTGTTTTCTTGTCAATTACCCCACTGAGATTATTGTGACAAGACCCTATACCTAAAATTGCCATATTTACTAATATTTGCATTTATTAGAGCACATACAACCCCTTAATTACCATTCATTCTCATTTTTAAGCGTCTGAAATTCAAAAATAACTCGTAACTTAGGATCTTACTCATAAATGAAAATAGCGCCAGAAGCTAGTAATCAATCCGGTATAAAACTTGTAAACGCATGAATATATTTAAACTAGATACCATATATGGTATGCTATACCCCATATAGCCCCTTAACTCCTATAGTGACGGTACATTGCTTGGAATAAGCATATAGATTTAAACTAGATGCCCATATCTAGTGCTATTACCCCATATAGCCCCTAACCCACTATAGTAGCAGTAAATTGCTTGGAATAAACGCAAGTAGAAAAATTAGATTCCCATATCGAGTGCTATTAACCCATATAGCCCCACGATGAATCCCACATGTACCCAGGAAGTACTTTATAAATTTTACTGTGATGATTTAACGCAGTTATGTGACCATTTTGATGGAACCCAACCGAAAAATTACACGGAGTCTCTTTTAAGAGTCATGCTCAAGGAATTAGAGAGTAGATGGAGCGGGTTGAAAACGTCATATAGGGACGTTATGCTGATCCCAGATAGGGAGAGGTATCCCGACCTCAGAGAAACTGCTACGCTAAACTTTAGGTCATATACCGAAGTTTATTACCAATATAGCGCCAATATTAGGGATTTAATAAAATCATATGCCTGTATGCCTGTTCAATCGTTCAAGAAAACTGCACGCTATCCCCTAGCTGCACAAACCGTGGCTGAAACAGTTGATTCGTGTTTATCGAAGAATGATGCTGCAACCCATGCTGGAAACAAAAAACTAATTGTAAATGGAGAAAGCTCGTTAACTCAGGATGAGCCCCCTACCAGTAATAAATCCCAAACAATAATAGAAGAATCAAGCAGTATTCTCAAAAATACCCACCCAATAGTGCAAGAACAGAAATTTTCAGAAAATTTAACGCATTTATCTAAATTAGAGGATAAAGTTAACAAGTTAAGTATTTGCTCCATATCGCAACTCGTTCAGGATCAAGATTATGTGATAAAACGGAGAGATAATCAGAAGCAAGATCCATCAATTAATAATGAAGCCGCTATCGTACAAACCGCAGGCCCAGATATTGAAGACTCTGGTAATGATCTTGAGATAAGCGGTTCGGAAATTCACGGAAATAACGCTAATAAAAAATTTACATCTTTGATGCAAAAAACGAATCAGTATAAAACTTGTACCTTAAAATTTCATTTAAATAAAACTTTCCAACAACCAAAGGACGTAAATAGAATGATAAACTGTATCTTACTCCCAATTCCACATTACTTTGGCGGGGGAGAACTACCCCCATGGGTAGTATTTGACAGAGGAAAGGGTTGCTTTATGAAAGAGATCGTTTACTCGATGCTACCAGATTATATTTCACTATTACGGCAGCGTGCGATAATAATAAAAAAAAAAAAAAAAAATTAAATGTTCCATTTTTCATACTCATACCGGATTTTACACTTATACCATTTTCGTACTCGTACCAGTTTTTATTTTTATACCATTTTTATTTAACCTCATATACACACATTAACCTCCATCCCCTCTAATCAACCTCTAAATCCCGGCCAGATCATACAAGATTCACATTTTTCCATTTCCCATAATAATTTATACAGTTACTAATCTAAGTGTTTATTTCTTGTCATTTCCACTTTTATAGTCGCAGGTCGAATCGCAGCCACCACAACAACTAACTAAATCAACGTCCACAACACCAAACACCAGGCAGATCAGAGAGGCCATTAAATCGTTAGCACAGGTTCTGTGCGTGGATGAATAACTTTGTGTTCCAGCCCGAGGCCGGAACATGTACAATCTACATTGTACACATTTGTATTTTTAAATTAAACTTTTCTAATTTTTTTTATATATATGTATATTTCTTGAAATAATTAATTTGATTTTTATTAATTATTTAACGTTAAACTCTTTTTTTTTACTTTTGTTGAATTATTGTAAATTAATATTAGAACTACTGAATTGTGTATTGAACATTTGAATTGTTTATTATAAGGTATAACACTTTTATTAGCAATCTAATAAGTTTGAATTTTCCATCCCTGATAATAAGTAGTACTCGTTACAAATAGCAAATGTCAATTTTATCCAAACTTCGTTTAGACTCCTAACCGAAGTTTCACAGAAATTGAATTAAAATAAAAAGGGCACTTGCTATTCGTGTCTCAGTGCATACACTTCACGTTCAAGAAATAAAAGAAAACATTAACTTAAAATTAAATACATAACCCCTTACTGTTTTCAATCTCGAAGTGTGGAAAAACAACCGAAGGTAAGAACTAGCATCTCAGCTCTATAATAAAAGAAAGTTTAATAACTCGTTCTTTCTTTTTATCTCAACCTACCCCGTGATTATAATTGCCTGAGTGTAATTATAATCAACATCTTCCCTCTAGCTTGGCTAACTACTAAAGTTCAACCCTCATCCCCCCACAAGCTAGAAGAAGATTTATAGAAGATTAAACTATCCCCTTAGTTCAAATCTAGTTTATTATTTCTTTCCTAAGTTGCGCTTATTGCTAAGTGATAATTGAAAAAGACATAACTTTATTTTCCGCCATTAACCTGATAAAAAAAATTCATTTGCATATTGCAACCTACGGATAATTACAACTACTCCAAAGGCTTTTAAACTGTAATATAATGTTGTACTAATAAGGGTTTACAATTCATTTCAAATTCAAATATCAATACGTTAAATCTTACAATTTAAATTCTTTAACTCCAATAGTTTTACTTTAAATAAATTCAAATTTAGATACATAAGCTTAGATTCATAAGTTTTTAATTCACTTGACCAATATTCATTCTACAGATTAATATTTACAAAAATTAAAATTTCATGTTTCAAATTTTTAAACCATTTTTTTTTTTTTAATTTTAAATTAGGTTTAGTTTTATTCTTTAAGTAAGGTTAACTTTTTTTTTTATATTAGGCAATAAATTAGGTTAAGAAATCTATAGTAATTTAGATTTAGGTTGATAGGCTTAGGTATAAACTGCTCGCTCCTGTTGCTAAGTGATAATTCTCTTAATGCATGCTGACTGGAATCATATAATATAACATACTAAAATCACACACTCCGCTACAAAGGAAAAAGGCAACGTGAGTAAAAATAATTACTAAATTAATAATGAAAATTTAATTTATTCGTTTGAAAAAGAAAAATATGAGCTTGGTTATTAATTAAATTGAACATAAAACGATTGGAATTTATTTTAAAAATTAAAAAGTGGAATTTAATGCGTTTCAAACTTTATTTACCCTATAACCCTATATTTAGTACAAGGTTATTAATGAAAATTCTATTGTTACTCAAATTTTTTTAATTCAAATCGTTTTTTTTTCAAATCGTGTTCCTATTATGCAAAGCGTGCCTAAAGATTCAAAATATGCTCTTTATTAAAAATTAAGTGGCGAGTTTATTTAAATAAGTAAAGCAAAACCGGTGAATAAAAAGAGTTGTGGAAAAAAAAGGAGAATAATTGTATAAGTTGAAGGGAAATAGGTGAAACGGTTCGAACAATCTCTTCACTTTAACATTTCCTTAACCACAAATAAATTTAGTTTCATTTAGAATCAATTTCGTATTTACACTCTTAAGCTCTTGATTCTCTTGAACAATTTAAAACCCACCCCTAAAATCGTTAATAAAGCGGATCATTGGCACACTTGCAAATTCTCACTAACAAGTTTACTTGCGTACTCTTTGGCTTCATACCCGTGGAAGTTATTGCGTGCTCTTTAAAATTTAACCAACAAATAATTGTTTGGATTTTAAATTTTAAACTTTAAAACTCGTGAAAAAAAAGAAGTAAGAAAGTAAATAAAGTGATTTAAAAGAAAGAAGAGAATAATTTATTGCGATCTCTTAAACAACAAACTATGTATGTAGTTTGTGGTTACGACTCTTTATTCAATCAAATTGAACACAAGAAATAAAATTGGAGTGAGTACTGGAAAAAAAAAACAAAATAAATACATAAAGGCTGCAATAATAAGAAGGAGAAATAGGAGAAAGACATTCTCTTACAAAGCAACAGTGATTGCATGGAAAAGAAGAGTCACAAATAGAAGGAAGCCCTACATACACAAATGGATATTTATTACAATAAATTGATATGTAACTTAATTTTATGAAATTAAATGAAATTAACCCCAACATTATTTATAAAATAAATAAAATAAAAACTGCTATACGGGAAAAAATTATTGTTTTACTAATTTATTTATTTTTTTTAACGTTTAAAAAATGAATTAATGTTCAAATAATAACATTAATTGGTTTCAGAATAATTAATATACTTATGTAAAATGCTTACGTTCTCTTGAACAGTTCTAAAAACCCACCCGAAAATAAATTTTATCGTTGCTTGCATCGCTCTTAAGATTTGCATACTCTTTTTTTTTATTACGTTAAAAAATCGCATAAATCTCTTTAACACGTTGGAATTATACTTGTAGTAACAAACAGATAATAAGTGGAAAACATACACATTCGCTCATACCCCTATATAAATTATATTGGAATAGTTAACAAAGAGACAGACACTCCGCTGAAAAACAACACGGCAACATAAAATTAAAGCGTAAAAACAAAATTAAATTGAACTTACAATCGTTAAAATTTAATTTATGGTTAAATTAAAGTAAAATTTAATTTAATTGGAAACTAATTTGGGTTTTACTTTGTTATTTCTCGTCAGTAATGCAGTGCATGGCATAATTTAATTCTGTTTTTTTAGCGAAAGTTTTGTTTGTTACATTTAAATTCCATTTCAAAATTGTGCTATTAAATAAATAAAATCTGTGCGGTGTTTACTCAAATTTCTAAGTATTTGTCGACTGTATATTCTTGGTATATGAACCGACCTGTTGTTGGGAAGTTTCCTGGAATATACATAATATTTAGTTCCAGTGAGATCATATGGTCGATTGTGCATACTTAGTACAAGAACAGACCTGTTGTTGGGAAGTATCCTGGAATATACGTAAGTTACTTCCCATAAGTAAAAGGTAATTGCCATACAGTCACTTACACATTTGGTGGCACAGTCGAAGGAAAAATAAAATTCATGAATATAAAAGTATTATGAAACTGAAGCAAGGAAATTTATTCAAATAAATTTAAATGTAATCATTTTAATGAAAATCAACACAAATGGAAGATAAAACTATTGTGATAATAAAAATAAAATAAATTTTAATAACAATAAATTGATGTTTATTTCTCATAGGCCATATATTATATTATTATTCAAACGGTACGTTTCATATTTTCTGAATAATTTATATTTGAGTTGAAGTTTATATTTGATTTATTTATTATAACTCTATTGGAAGTCACTATTTAGTAACGTCATAGCGTAAAAGATTGAGTCATTTATTATTATTATTTATTACTCTCTTGGAAGTCACTCTTTAGTAACTTCAACGCGTTGGAAAGTCTTTTTTGATTATTGCACAATTGTAAATAAAAATTGATAATAACCCAAACTAAACTTTCTGTGAGTTTATTTCTATGAGAAAGAACAAGTCCCTAATAACATTAGGCCCTATAAATTAAGGTAAAAATAAAATGCTATAATTTAGAGCCCCAAAAATATTGGGAAGAATTGAAACTTGAAAACTAGACATCCATATCTAGTTCTATACCAGGATAGCCCCAAAATTTTAAAAATTCTTCTTAATTAACGTGAAAACTAGACCTCCATATCTAGTTCTATACCTGGATAGCCCCAAAATTTTAAAAATTCTTCTTAATTAACGTGAAAACTAGACATCCATATCTAGTTCTATACCAGGATAGCCCAAAATTTTAAGAATTCTTCTTAATTAACGTGAAAACTAGACATCCATATCTAGTTCTATACCAAGATAGCCCCAAAATTTTAAAAATTCTTCTAAATTAACGTGAAAACTAGACCTCCATATCTAGTGCTATACTAAGATAGCCCCAAAATTTTTAAACTTATTCTTATACAATTCTAGCAAACTAGAAATCCATATATAGTGCTAATTTATACCCCTTACCAATGGGTAATACAAACTAAAACTTTAGAAATAATATAGTCACAGTAAAGAGATAATATAAAACCAAATACTGTTTAGTTTCGTATCTATCAAATCATAATTCTTAATATCGATCGCATTACACTCATTTTAAAGAGACTCACAGGAATTCAGTCACAGGTTCAAATTTGTCTCTGTTTTATCATAATCCGCAAAAATGACTTCAACACACGAAGCATCTAGTGTGGCTTTTAACCCTTTATATAGGGAACAATTCCTGTTTGATTGTGGTAATTTATTGCAAATGTGTGATACATTAAATAATACCCCAGAGGCTTATTTTAATTCAAGTTCTCAAATCAATGATTTGCTAAAAATAAGTCGAATTGAGAGTACCCGAATCCCAGAGTTTCAATCGACAGCTCACTATTCTCACCAGAATCAGAACTTTACCCCTGATAGCTCAATTAGCTGCATAAAACTACCACCATGCGATACTGAAATTTTTAAGGGCAGCTATGAACAATGGCCATCATTTCGTGACATGTTCACGGCCGTGTACATAAGTCACCCAAAACTAACCCCAGTCACTAAGCTCTATCACCTTAGGAATAAGACAAGGGATGAAGCTGGTGCAATCGTGAAAAGATACCCTCTTTCGAATGACAATTTCGAGTTAGCGTGGAATGCCCTTAAAACCCGGTATGAAAATAAAAGAGTTTTGGTTGACAACCAAATTAAAATCCTTTTTGATATACCCTCGGCAAAAAATGAAGATAGTGAATCAATTAGAAGAATTCAATCTTCAGTAAACGATTCCCTGGCAACTCTCAGAACGCTCGGCGTCGACGTGGAGAGCTGGGACCCTATTCTGATTCGACTCATCTCAACTAAACTGCCACACTTAACACTTTCGTTATGGGAGCAATCCCTCACTTCACCACGTGAACTTCCCAAGTGGACCCAAATGTCCCAATTCCTAGTGGACAGGTATGAAGCAGTCGAACGTCTCAATAGTATAAAAGTTACTAGAGATTGCTTCACACTAAAAGACACATCCAAGCCTGATATACATACATACGCATCTCAAGACAACTTAAGTTTGTCTTGCAAATTGTGTAAAGAAAATCACTCTTTGAGAATATGTCCAAAATTTAGAGCCTTTACGGTACAGCAAAGAGTAGATTATGTGTTTAAAAATAAATTTTGCAATAATTGTTTAGCCTCTTCCCATTTTAAGTCCAATTGTAAGAGCAAACATACTTGCCTTCAATGCAAAAAACCTCATCATACCCTATTACATATGGGGCAAAAGGCACAGAACACTACTCAATTGGCACAAAACTCACAATGTAGGGAAACGGTCGCTAATACTAGCAATACAGCCCAAGAATCTTCTCAGAATAATACCCAAATATCTAGAAGAGTAGATCAGGATGAAAGACCCAGTACCTCAAAGCAATTTCAGGCTAATTGCTCGACTAGTAATGAAAGTATATTGCTGAGAACGGCGTTAATGCAGATAGAGCATAGAGGTGAACTCTTTACCATTAGAGCGCTAATTGATCCTGGTTCTCAACGAACTTTTATAACGGAAAGAATTCGTAATCGCCTACAGCTACCCTTCGAAAAATCTCATTTCGAAATAATCGGTATTGGAGGGAAAAATCAAACGGCAAACAAAGAATGCGAATTTGTTTTATACGCTAAAAGGTATAACTTACGAGTCCCTATTAAAGCCATAGTGCTGCCAAAAGTAACAAAAAGACTTCCTGCATGCACTTTTGAAGTACCTTACTCTTCCGATTTGGCTGAGTTAGATCTAGCAGACCCAACATTTAACAAATCGGCGCAAATAGACTTAATTTTAGGGAATGATTATGAACACTCGCTTAATATTGAAGGTATTAAGAAAAATATTTGTGGTCAAACGTCGGCCTATAATACGATCTTTGGCTGGGTGCTCAGTGGTCCCATAAAATCGCAATCAATACAAACATTCACAACTACAGTGGTTCCAACTGAAATTTCTGAGCTAAATAGACTCTTAAAAAAGTTTTGGGAGCAGGAAGAAATCCCTGAAGCTCGCTCAAATTCAGTGGAGGATGACTATTGTGAAAAATTCTAAACAGAAACGACAACACGTAGTGAGAATGGTAGATACATAGTGCGATTGCCATTTAAACATGAGTTTCCCGAAAAAATATATCTGGGGTCATCTCGATTCGTAGCCCTGGCACAGTATACGAGCCTAGAAAAAACGCTAGCCAAAGATCCAAACCTTCAGTCACAATACAAGGCTGTTATAAACGAGTACCTTACGCTTGATCATATGGACGAAACGTCATCCATTGAAATTAACTCGAATGGTAAATATGGCTCATTTTATTTGCCTCATCACGGTGTAGTCCGCCCAGAGCATAAAACAACCAAACTCAGGGTTGTATTTAATGCGAGTAGAAAATCAAAGTCAGACTTCTCTTTGAATGACGTTCTATATACAGGACCTACGCTGCAAAGCGATTTGATCTCCATAATACTCAATTGGAGAAAATATCAATATGTGTTCAACGGCGATATTCAAAAAATGTATCGCCAGATATTATTACATCCTGCTGATAGACCCTTTCAGAGGATTTTATTTCAACCTGAAGATGACGGCCCAATTAAAGATTATGAATTAAAAACGGTAACTTTCGGAGTAAATTGTGCACCGTATCTAGCAATACGGACCCTTTTATAACTAGCATCAGATTCCGAATCGGCATACCCTAAAGCAGCGTTAATTCTGCGTAAAGAAACGTATGTCGATGATATTCTTTCTGGAGGTTACTCGATAGAAGATCTTCTATCGGCTCAAAAGCAGCTTATGCTTGTTTTGCGATCAGCTGGTTTTTCTCTGAAAAAAATAACAGCAAATGATGAAAAATTACTTGCTCATATTTCAAAGGAAGATCTGTACGATTCTGATTTTTTGCGCTTTCACGATGCAAGCTCTACCAAAACCCTAGGTATAAAGTGGAATGCGCTTTCAGACTCGTTTACGTATAAATTCGATCCAATTGATCAAGCCACAAAAATAACTAAGCGGCAGATTTTGTCATCAGTGGCAAAGCTATTTGATCCTGCGGGATGGCTCGCGCCTATTGTCATTAGGGCAAAAACATTAATGCAACAGCTTTGGTTGGAAGGCCTAGAGTGGGACGAAGATGTGTCACAAGAATCTCTGCAAAAGTGGAACGAACTGGTTCAAGATCTCTCACAAGTTGATAAAATTTCGATTAATCGATGGTTACAATATAATCCCTCTGACAGTGTTCAACTGCATGGTTTCTCAGATGCCTCTAAGACGGCGTTTTGTGCAGCAGTTTATATAAGATGTCAGACTAGTTCTCGTACTACTTTTATTAATTTATTAGTAGCTAAAAGTAAGGTAGCCCCTATACAGACGGTTTCCTTGCCACGGCTGGAACTCAGTGGATCAGTTCTTTTAGCTAAGCTCGTTAATTATGTACTATCAGCCTTGAATTTAAACCCTGACGAGATTCATCTTTGGACTGATTCGTCCATAACACTGGGTTGGCTTTCAAAACCCCCTTCGACGTGGGAAACTTATGTGGCAAATAGAATATCTCATATTCACAGTTTAGTGTCAGATGTGAACTGGCATCATGTTCCCTCTCACGACAACTCTGCAGACTTGGGAACTAGAGGTTGCAGACCTCAAGATTTAGCACACAGTTCACTCTGGTGGCATGGACCATCGTGGCTCATTAAACCCTCAACGGAATGGCCAAAAAGAAATCCGTTAAAAGAATCTGAAGTGTCGAGAAACCAGTCCCAGGCGTTACATGTCGAAGTTGAAGACAATGAAGTTTTAAGTAGATTCTCATCATATAGCAGAGCCTTACGCGTTATATGTTACATGTTTAGGTTTTATAGAAAATGTAGAAAAGGTGAACTGGGAAAATTTCAAACCGAGAATCGTATAAGTATAACACACGCGGAGATGAAATTTGTGAAAGTAAGGCTTATTGCGTTGTCGGAGGAAATATTCTTTCCTGATGATTACAAATGTCTGCAGGCCTCTCAGCCCATACCAAGTAAAAGTTCACTTAAGCCGTTGAATCCATTTCTGGACTTAGATTTAATTATGCGAGCAAACGGTAGATTGGTTCAATCATCTCTTGCGTACAATGAGCGTTACCCTGTAATACTGCCGGGAAATTCACATTTTTGTCTTTTGTATCTAAAATATTTGCACGAGTTTCTTTATCATGCTGAATGTAGCCAAATGTGCAGGATAATACAAACTGAATATTATATAGCACGACTTAAACCCAGAGTAAAAAGTATAATTCGGAAGTGTAAAGTTTGTATTATACAAAGGCAACAACCTTGTTCACAAATAATGGCTCCCTTGCCACCTGAACGGTGTACCTTATCGCCACCATTTCAAACCACGGGCGTTGACTTTGCGGGGCCATTTGAGCTCAAAGTGTCTCCTCTGCGGAAATCTACTTACGTAAAAGGATACGCATGTGTTTTCGTATGCTTTAGTACGAAAGCTGTTCATTTGGAGCCATGCTCTGAGCTTTCGTCAAAGGCGTTTCAGGCCACTTTTGCTCGTTTTGTCGGGAGGCGGGGCCTCCCCCAAAGGGTTACTTCAGATAACGGAAAGAATTTTCTGGGGGCCAGTAGAGCGCTTGAGCGTGAATTTGCTGCCTTTCTGCGAAACTCTGCTCAAGACATAGCACAAAAGTATGTGTCTCACGGTTTCGAATGGAAGTTTATACCACCCCATGCTCCTCATATGGGCGGCTTATGGGAGGCCGCTGTAAAAAGCTTCAAGTTTCATTTTAAACGCATAGCAAGCGGGCAGAAATTTAATTTTGAAGAATTTTCTACGGTATTGGCCCGAATTGAAGGTGTCTTGAACTCTCGCCCAATTTCTGCCATATCAGAAGACCCGTCTGATTTGACGGCCCTAACTCCGGGACATTTCTTAAGAGGTGCGCCTTTAATGGCATTTCCCGAACAACCATGCCAAAGCATCTCGGTCATAAACAGATGGGAAAAGTTAAAAGCGCTTCATCACCAGTTCTCCATACGATGGAAGGCAGAGTACCTAAAATCTTTGCATAAACGTTACAAATGGCAAAACACCGCTCCCAACAGACAAGTAGGCGACCTTGTAGTCGTGATAGACGATTTGCTACCACCCCACGAGTGGCGTCTGGGTAGGATCGAAAAAACCTTTAGTGGCTCTGATAAAAACACTCGTATAGCAGAGGTGCGTACAGCCTCGGGAATAGTAACCAGGCCCATTGTGAAACTATGCTATCTGCCGTTCTTGGGCAACTGACAATTTGCGTCAACCGTATTGCCCACTTTTATCCTAATTTATTGTCTAGTATAGTTTCAGCACGAGTAATTATATCCTCTCATTCAACCTTCAAATTTTCGTAGTCATTAAGCTAAAACAACTTTTTTTCCCATGCCATCTGAAATTTCTTATAAGTTACTAATAAAAATGTATGTGTTTCTTCTGGTATTCCTTTTCTTCAGTAGCAGGTCCAATCGAAGGCTTACGGCCACCAGAGTGCCACGTTCAGACCGTAGCTCGGAAAGCGATAATCGCCAGCCCAGGGATCTGGAGGTGTTTTACTGCGTGCTATGCAAGGGGTACCACGGTCTGGTATTCTGCCGTAAGTTCAAGGCAATGGCGGTAGAAAGGAGGCGAGAGGTGGTGGGAAACCTAGGCTATTGTTTTAACTGCCTGGCAAGAAGTCATACCAAGAACTCGTGCCCCTCCATGGAGGCCTGCAAACGGTGCGGCGAATTGCACCACACAATGTTGCATCTACCACTTCGCCAACAGCAGCAGCAAGAGGCAGCGGTTGCTATCAGAGCAACCTCGAGCAGGTCAACATCCAGTGGAGAGACTTCTAGGAGATCAACCTCCAGAAGAAGCACCCCTGGCAGAACAACATCGGCCAGAGTAGCATCGGCCAGGCCAAGGCGCACCAGTCAACGGCGTCGCCAGCAACCTCCACGTCCCCAGCAGAACCGACGTCATCACCAGCGGACCCGTCAGCGTCAACAGCAACGTCATCACCAACGGACCTACCAGCGTCAGCAGCAGCGTCAGCAACGTCGCCGACACCAGCGGCAACAACCTCGTCAGCAGCAATCAGCTCAGCAACCAACGGTACAACCAGTTAGTACTCAACAGTTAAAGCCAGATGGGCATGTGTTAGCCGAAGCCATTAAATCGTTGGCTAATGTTTTATGTGCAAACTTTAGCTCCTAATCTTTTGGCGAGGGCCAAGGCCGTCGCCATGTCTAAACTTACGTTTAGACAATATAAATTGATTGTTTTTATTAAAAAATGCTTTAAAAATTTGAAACATGAAATTTTAATTTTTGTAAATATTAATCTGTAGAATATTGGTCAAATGAATTAAAACCTTATGAATCTAAACTTATGTATCTAAAGTTGAATTTATGTTAAGTAAAACTATTGGAGTTAAAGAATTTAAATTGTAAGATTTAACGTATTTATATTTGAATTTGAAATGAATTGTAAACCCTTATTAGTACCACATTATATTACAGTTTAAAAGCCTTTGGAGTAGTTGTAATTATCCGTAAGTTGCAATATGCAAATTAATTTTTTTATCAGGTTAATGGCGGAAAATAAAGTTATGTCTCGTTCAATTATCACTTAGCAACAGGAGCGAGCAGTTTATACCTAAGCCTATCAACCTAAATCTAAATTTCTATAGATTTCTTAACCTAATTTATAGCCTAATACAAAAAAAAGTTAACCTTACTTAAAGAATAAAACTAAACCTAATTTAAAATTAAAACCATTAAATCGAATTTTTTTTGATGATAAAGGAAAACTGCGTACCCTAATCTAATTACCCGCTTTCCGATTCAGTTTGCCCACACTGGAAACCAACACCCTAACAATCCCAAGGTAACAAGATATAGTTATATTTATTAGCAATAAGCGCAACTTAGGAAAGAAATAATAAATTCTCTTTTTGTTGTTTCTTTTACCCAAATCCTACAATTATAATCACTCATATGAGTGATCATAATTACAATCTTCCATTAAAGATCATCCCGCATCTTTAGTGCCCTGCAGTTCTGCAATTTTAATCGAAGATTGTTTAACATTCTGTGTTAATCCCTTAAACACAGAATTACAAACAACTTTTCAAAAACATTGGAAAAATAAGGGAGAATCGCAATCGGACGATATTCATTTCCTGCTTTTGGTACTGGAACAATTTTAGCGTGCTTCCACTGCATTGGAAAAGTACAATTTATAATTATAGTATTAAAAAGATGTGTAACATATCGAATTATCCAGGGTAGAATAATTTTAACAAATTTTGGGTTTGGTTAGCCTGTGAAGTGCAAAGAGTTGGGGAAACCAGTGTTTCTGGCAACTCTCACCCTTTCTTTTGGCCATGACCGCCGGCAGTGTAACATCGACCTAAAATTTTTACTTGAATCGGCCATTATCAAATTCCCCATCCGCTTAGGCTTTCTTTTCACGATGTGCGTTACGCGAGTGTGCACTAGAGTGGTTCGAAAAAAAAATATTGTTCACTGTGTCGCCATTTTTAGTCCGATCATAACATTTTGTATATCGGTGTTCATGGCGTAAAGTATTTCTTTAAACTCCTATAACTTCTTTGTTTATGAATAAAAATAAATAGCTTCAATACAGAAGTTGTATCAAAATAACACACCTTCATTTTAGTTCAAAAATATTTAGCGTTTGGGAGGGTATAAACCGAGCTTTTGCAAGACATGTGTTAAGAACATACATTCGTACACATTATAGTGACATAATTTAGTAATCAATAAGAACATACATTCGTACATAATTTTAGCACATTAACTTTCTTACACAATATTTATTTAATTTACAAACTGCATACACCGCATTTTCATTGTTCTGTAATTTGTTTATTTATTTTGTGTTAAATAAACCATTTATAACTAGGTCATTTGTTTATTAATTTTGTGTCGAATAAACCATTCATAATTAGGTCATTTGTTTTACTTCCGCATTCAATTATTATTATTATTTAAGCTAAGCATTTTATTATTAAGTTATTTTTATATAAAAGAAAGCAAAAAATAAAGATAGTCAGTCGTGTTTTTAGTAATTAGACGTGTGTTTTTACTTTAATACGGCTTCCTTCAAGTTCCAAGTGCTTGTAAGGAAAATTGTTAAAAAGTAAGCGTCAATCTGGATTTATGTGTTTAGATTGAGTCACGTTAACGAGACAAACATAAACATTTTGGTGACCGCGACGTGATGTATTTAAAAGTTTTCCCCTCCAGCGGTAAGGAACTATTAATAGCATAAAAGGAGCAACACACATCCTTCAAATTTCTGGAGTCTTAATTCAAGGATCAGAACAACTTGAAGTGATAAAAAACGCAATCAATTCCTGTTTTAAAACATACCTCACGAGTGGTGAAGGTTTTGGCAAAAAAAACAAGAGATCACACAATCTTAAACAACACAATCAATTTCCGTTTGAAGAAGACATCACGAGTGGTGAAGGTCTTGACATATCAAAAGAAAACAACAAAAGTCATCAGAGCCCAAAACAAATGGTCAGCATGGCAACTGTTAAGGATCTTATCGCCCAACAAGAGGCAAGGGCATGTGGTATTGAAAAAATAATTTCTACCATAAAAAAGGCCCCATTAGAAAGAAGGGCTGAAGAATATTATTTTTTTTTTTTTTTTTTTTCTCATTATTTTTTATTGAATCTTCATATTTTAAATATGAACTAACAATAATTAATCAAATCTTAACCTAATACGTTATTTTATGTCCTGCCAGTGCCAGACAAAAATTTTCTTCATCACGGGTTCTGTTCACTTATATAGGTGTTTATCGCTCATCTAATTGGGTAAGTGCTGCAGTGTCTCTTCTTCTTAAGCGAGTGTGGCCGCCATGGTTTAAAATATTTCGAGCTAGTGGATTTGGGTGTTGTTCAAGCCTTTTTAAATATTTTACTGCATATTTTGTAATCATAGTTTTTACTAAAGGAACATTGAGATCCTTGTGTATATTTGAGTTTTTAACATACCAAGGGGCAGCTGTGATTATTCGAAGAAGTTTATTTTGGCGCCTTTGAATTTTTTCGATATTAGAGGCCGAGGCAGTGCCCCATAGTTGAATACCGTAGCACCAGATTGGCTTTAAGATGGAGTTGTAAAGTAAAAGTTTGCAGTCGAGACTTAGGACAGAGTTTCTTCCAATAAGCCAATGAAATTGGATGGCTTTTAGTTTCATTTGAGATAATTTTGCCTCTATATGACTTTTCCACGTTAAACGGCGATCTAGATGAATACCGAGGTATTTTACATGCGAATTTTGAGGCACTAAATGATTATTGATTTTAATAGGGGGGCATGTTTCCCGACGCAAGGTAAATGTTACATGTACGCATTTTTGCTCATTGACCTTTATCCTCCATTGCTTCAGCCACAGTTCGAGTTGAAATATATGATCCTGTAGGTATCGAGATGCTTCTTGACTGTTTTCGTGCACGCTTAGAAAAGCTGTGTCATCAGCAAATGTTGAAGTTTGGGTGTAGTTGTTTATTGGCATATCCGAAGTATATATTAAGTATAAAAGTGGGCCTAGGATGCTTCCCTGAGGGACTCCAGCTTCAATTGGTTGAGGAGAGCTTAAATAATCACCTTCTTTAATAATAAACTTTCGACCGACTAAGTAGCTTTCTAACAGCTTGTGTGTGTTTACTGTTAAGTTTAGCTTCAATTTATGTAATAAGCCTTCATGCCAGACTTTGTCAAAAGCTTGAGAAACATCGATGAAGAGAGCGGAACAATATTTTCTTTCTTCAAAGGCTTTTCTTATTGCGTTTACTATACGATGGGTTTGCTCAATTGTGCTGTGTTCTCTTCTAAAGCCGAATTGGTGGTTAGGTATACATCTGTTTTTATTTAGAATTGGGGTTAATTTTGACGCTAACAGCTTCTCAAACAGCTTTGATATATTTGAAAGTAAACTTATAGGCCTATATGACTCAACTTTTGTGTGATCCTTTCCTGGTTTAGGTATCATGATGACTAAGGAAACCTTCCACTTTTGAGGATAGTATTCCAGGCGTAAAATAGCATTAAAAATTAAAAGAATAATTCTCCTTGCTATGCTGGGTAGCTCCAAAAGCATTTTGTTGCTGATCTTATCAAAACCAGGAGCCTTCTTGGGGTTTAAATCACAAATAGCCTTTTCGATTTCTCTTATCTCAAATCTTAGGGGAACAGCTGCTCTAGCAGCAACAGGTGGTAACTCGACCGCCATATCGTGAGATATGTTAGGGGTAAATACGTGTTTTAAATGATTAACAAACAGATTTCCTTTTTCAACATCATTTCTTGCCCAACTTCCATTCAAGTTTCTTAATGGCGGATTAGCGACAACTGGCCTTTTGAGATTTCTAGCTGCACGCCATAATGAGTAGTCTGATTGTGGAGTTGCATCAAGTTCCTTAAGATATTTTTCCAGAGAAGCCGTTTTCTGAGTCTGCAGTAACTTTCTCAGCCTTTTTGTACAGTCTTTTAGTAAGTTCTTAAGTTGAGGGGATCTGTGCAATTGCCACTCTCTACGAGCTCTCCTTTTTTCAGACAAGAGACGCTCGACATCTGAGGAATATATTTTATTATTTTTGGTTTTTTTGGGGGCAATGCTGGAATGTTGAACAGCTAGTTTTAGAAAACTGTCAAAATTGACAATAGAGCGATCTATATACTCCGGTGTGCTAAGCGGAATATTTTCTGTGCAATGGGTACTGAGATATTTTTTATATTTTATCCAATTTATATGTGTAGCTGACGTCGCTATGTGACCAGAGGGAGATTCAATTATATTGGTGTTTTTTATAGTAACAATTGTAGGTGTGTGATCAGAGGATAATTCTATGGAAGCTTCAACGTAAATCGTTTTTGTGGGGATGTTTTTAACCACGCCAAAATCGATGACATCTGGAATTTTTTGCGGATCAGCAGGCCAATATGTTGGTTGGCCGCTCGCGACAACATTTAAATTCATTTTAGAGATTGTATTAAACAAAACACGACCCTTTGGTGTTATAAGTCGTGACCCCCAGAAGGTATGTTTTGCGTTGTAATCGCCAGCAGCCAGGAAACAGGGCCCCAGTGACTTATAATATTTGTAATATTGGCTTTTTGATATTGCAGATCTAGGTGGTGAATATAGAGATGAAATTACTATGCTTCGATTTAGCTCTTCGACACAAATGTTCGTAGCTTGGAGATAATCTTCACGATGATCACACATTGGGAAGTGTTTAATTCTGTTTTTTATTAATATAGCAGAACCTCCACAAGCTTTATCTCGAGGGTCCTTGGTATCATATAGAGTATAACCATTAATTTTAAACGTATTTCTTGAGGTCAAATGAGTTTCAGAAACAATCATGACATCAATTTGTTTATTTTTAAGAAAGTATTCTAATTCATTTTTATGTTGGCGGATGCCGTTTGCGTTCCAAAAACAAATTTTTAAACAGTTCATGGCTTGTTAAGAATAGCTTGCAATAACATAGATTGCATTCTAAGAATTTCCTGCATCATATTACCCATTGTGTTTGTAAAATTATTTACTGTTTGCACTAATGTTTCCATGGTTTTTTCTAGACGACTTAGATTAGAAACTGGAGTTTCGTCATTACTTGACGAAGCGCCTTGCATTGGTACATTGTTTGATTTTAAAACGTTAGCATAAGAGGTTCTGTTACTACTAGGCTGCGGAGCCTGAAGATCATTACTGTTTACTTGATTCGTTACCTGCATTTGAGGGGGATTAGTTTTCGGTCCAACCGACTGCTTGACGATAGTATATACAGGGCATCCTCTATAATTTGCAGTGTGATTACCACCACAGTTGCTGCATTTTTTTACGTTGGGGTCGGTTTTAGACTTATCGCAAAGAACTGTACCGTGTAGCTCACCACATACTACGCAAACAGGGGGTAAATAGCAGTATGCCTTAGTATGGCCAAATTCTTGGCAGTTCAAACATTGAACGGGACCACCTCTTTTGTGCGGCTACTCTATAGTTACTTTTCTGTACAGAATGTATTTTAAATCATAGATGGGATGCGTTTCATTTTTTTTAAGCTTAACGTCGCCGGGTTCAAACTCTACTCGAAAAAGTGGTTGGGGAATTTTTTCTCTATTTTTAATGTTTACTACATGTTTTACCTTGAAGCCTTTTTCTTCTAGGAATGTTTTGACCTCTTCTGGGTCCACACATGAGTCAATACCCTTAATCACTACCTGAAGACCTTTACTGCTTTTCAGTTGGTATGTATAAAAGTTTTTTTTTAGTGCTTCAAAGTTGTTTATTACTTTGCGAAAATCATTATCATGATTGACTTGTATTTTAGTCTTGTTTATACTACCACGCTTGATAGCCGCTACGTAAAACGAATTTTCACCTATCACTGATATCAAACTCTTTATGAGCTCATTTGAATTTTGTTCCCTAAGATATATCGGGGGAGGCTTTGACGATTTTATGACGTTTGGTGCTTCAGAGGATTCATCCTCCAGAATTGCAAAACGATTTTGAGTATTTATTTTATCAAAAGTTGGTACTTTTGAGGCCGAAGCAACTGCTGCAGAGGTAGGGCTGCGTCCCCGTTTGAGCACTGTTATGTACCTGTCCATACCAACTTGTACTGTAGGCTTTTGAGAAATTTTTCCTTGAGTTACTGAGTTGTCCATAGCGGCTGTTTTGGGGTTAACCGTATCATCACTTATTAAAGTTTTTTTTGGCTCTGCGGCAGCGTTTGCAGTTAACAAACTTGTTATTGTAATACGATCGACCGTATTTGTAAACAAAGAAGGTGAGAGGGAACGCGTTCGAGTAATAGGTTTAGCCGTTAAGTAATTGCTATCATCGATTCTTTTTTTTGTTTCTACTTTTGTTTCGTCAACACTCACTGTAACATAAGCATTTCTTTCATTATGTTTAATTGTTTTTGCATTGTACGCATTCATAAGAGTTTTTTTTTTATTTTACAGTTTGTTTAATTGTGCTCTTCTTGTTATTTGTTGTTAAAAACCCCGATAATAAAAAAGAAGAATAAACAAAAACAAGAAATGTTTTTGCTTAAAATGTATGTATGTATGTATGTTTATGTATGTATGTTCATACATACATTTTTTTATTAAATTATAACTTTTATTATTTTAATTATTGACGTTTATGTTCACAAACTAAAAATTATTTTTAAGCGTCCAATTCGCTGATATTATATTATTTACTAAATAAATAATATTATGATTTTATAACAACTTATTTAAGTATGTTAAAAGAAAACAAAAACCGTATGCCTAATTAAAAAAACACGTCTGCATTCAACGAGCACTGTGATTATTGAAGAATTTTATGATGGTAAAAAGAAAGAACTCATTGCCCAATGGCAGGCATTTGAGAAAACAGAAAATAGAATTCGTAGCGATCCCACCTTATCAGAACTTCAATTGAAGTTCAATTGAATATATTCAATGCTTCAATTGAATATATTGAAATGGAAATAAGAAAACTGTCATCTGAAAAGAACAAGCCGGTGCCAACCGCAAGAAACACATCAGAAGGCGTCTCAGGTGGCCAGTTTGTCGGAGAAGAAGAATCGATCCATGGACTAGCAAGAAGAATAACAGCGCGTATGACAGCGTTGACTCGTTTGCTGCAAGGTTTAAAATCAGTGGAATCAAATCTCCCAAGACAGTTTTATCAACTAAAATCCGAGACTGTGAAAAATTTATGGAATCAAATTCAACAATTATATGACAACATATGGCAACAAACAGAAGACCCTTCAAGGTTGGGTCTACAGCAAGATACATATGATAACCTGGAGGACTTGTTTCAGAATCATCTGGTGAACCTCGCAGTACTATCAGATAAATGCAACGAAGGTGTAACTCCTGCGCCACATGTAGGAAGTGACATGGCAGCACACAGTGCCCTGCCACTGCCAAAAGTAACCATTCCACAATATAATGGGGACTGTTTAAAGTGGCGGCAATTCTATAAACTTTTCTCGGAGATGGTAGATAAGCAGTCTCTCCCGAACGTTCAAAAGATGTGGTACCTTAAAACCAATTTATCGGGGGAGGCTAGCAAACTTATAAGCCATCTAGCGCTAACAGAAGACAATTACAAAACTGCATGGACTCTTCTTCAGGAGCGTTACAACAATAAACGGGTACTTGTTGCCACACTAGTAGAAAGAATCCTGAATCAACCAAAGGGGACATCATCTACTGCATCAATCAACCCCTTCACGATAATACAAAGGAGTGCATGTTAGCACTTAATAATTTGGACATCGACACATCTTCTTGGGATGCCTTATTGATTCAGATAATAATGAAGAAACTAGATCCCATTCTTTACATTCGATTTATACAATCTTTGGCAAACCCGAAAGAGGTACCCACTATCAAAGAATTATTTGCATTTTTAGAATTGCAATTTGAATTAATGGAGTCGATTGGAAAAACATTAACCACTCATTAAGGTTCAAGCAAGATTTTGTCTGCCATAGCATCGACGGAGGATAACATCAATTGCAAACTCTGTAACAATGGTAAACACCGCATTTATTATTGCAAACAATTTGCGGCGATGACAGAATCTGAAAGACTCAAATGGATACAACAGCAGAAACTATGTGTAAACTGTTTTAAGGCCGATCATACAAAAATGTGATAATAAGCACAATACTTTCTTACATTTAACAAAAAAATCTCCAGGTACATCAATGGATCCAAAGCAAACGTCACCCTCAAGGAACGATTCAACATCAGACAATACTACTACAGTAATTTTAGCCACTGCAAGTGTTATTATCAAGGCAGCAAATGGCATGTCAGGCGAATTCAAGGCTGTACTAGATTCAGGTTCACAAGTGAATATTGTAACCGAAAGGCTCATAAAAAGGTTATCTATTAGAACAACAGAGACTTCTTTGTCCATTAATGGTGTTGGAAGAATACAAAAAAAGGCATATCATCGCGTAAATATGAAAATTATGTCTCGCAATTACGAATTTTCAACTGATTTGGAAGCCTTTGTTTTACTAACAATTATACCAGCACAGCCAAATCGTAATTTAGATGTTTCTAATTGGAAAATTCCAAAGGACATTCACTTAGCAGATCCCAGCTTTAATACACAAGGAAAAATTGATATTCTCCTCGGTGCTGAAATTTACTATAGTTTAATACAGCCTGGTACAATAAAACTGACAAACGATCTTCCCATTCTGCATAATACTTCGCTTGGATGGATTATAGGCGGATTACTCAAATAATCCACAACTGACTTTTCATCTACACCTTTAACATGTGCAGTTCTTGACAGTGAAACTTCGTTAGAACAAGCAATTGAACAACTGTGGAAACATGAGGAGGTAGAGTCAAATGAGAAAATAATGTCTCCAGTAGAAAATCTTTGCGAATCTCACTTCAATCAGCATGTGCGGACGGATATGAATGGTAGTTTTATGGTCAACCTTCCTTTTAGCGAAGATTCAACAGCATTGGGTCATTCTCATCGAATGGCGTACAATAGATTTATTAGTCTAGAACAACGTCTACAGAAAAATATCGATATCCAAGGCCAGTACATCCAATTCATGAAAGAATATGAGAATTTAGGACACATTTTATTTTTTATTTTTTTTTTTAAATTTCCTAAGCTAATCCCGCGAAGCTCTGTCTGCAGGAAAGAAACCAGAGTCTCTGGCGGGAAGCGAACCCGCAACCTCAGCGCTGATAGACTAGCTCGCTACCAGCTAGCCTACCGAGGCACTCAAAAGGTCAGACAACATACCGAATCCAAAATACTTTATTCCACACCATTGTGTTCTAAAACCTGACAGTACATCAACAAAACTCCGAGTAGTTTTCGATGCGTCAGCTAAAACATCTACAGGCTATTCTCTAAATGATTTAATGTACACTGGGCCAACTATCCAAAGTGAGCTGTTTTCTATTTTACTCCGTTTTCGAATGCCTAAATTTGTTTTTACAACAGACATCGAAAAAATGGACAGACAGATATTAATTAGTCAAGACAACCATTAATACCAGCTGATCATATGGAGAGAAAATCCTTCAGTACCAATTCAGTATTATAGGCTTAATACAGTGACATATGGTACCAGAGCAGCTCCTTATTTGGCTACAAAATGTTTACAGAGAATTGCAGAGGAGAACATGGAACGTTACCCACTTGGATCAGCAATGCTAAGGGAAAATTTCTATATGGATGATGGCCTTGGTGGTTCTGATAGCTTAAGGACTGCGATTGAAACTCAAAAGGAACTAATAACTATTTTGAAAAAACACGGTTTTAATCTTAGAAAATGGTGTTCAAATACTCCTAGATTGCTGAAGGATATACCACATAGTGACCGGGAAGTCAATTTAGATTTTAATGACAATATGAGCAAAACAATAAAAACACTGGGATTATATTGGATGCCTCAAACCGATAATTTTTGCATTAAGGTAAACATTAACCATCTTCAAGTAATATCGAAACGCACAGTCACGTCCGAGCTCGCAAAACTTTTCGATCCCCTTGGCCTCCTCGCTCCGGTTGTGGTCAAGGCAAAGATATTTATTCAGCAGTTGTGGCAACTGACATTAGAGTGGGATGAACCGTTACCAGAAAATCTTTGTTCTGCTTGGAATACATTTCGAAGTGAGTTGGAAGGTCTAAACAATTTCAAAATACCACGACATATATTCTGTAACGAGATTTCAACAAAAATACAATTGCATGTGTTCGCCGATGCGTCGGAAAGGGCCTTTGGCGCAGCTGTATATATTCGTTCAATAACTAAGGATGGGCAAGTAGTTGTGCGCCTGCTTTGTGCAAAATCAAGAGTAGAACCTTTGAAACAACAAACATTACCCCGACTGGAGCTATGTGGCGCAGTAGTAGCAGCTCAACTCGGTAGCAGAGTAAAATCCGATTTGAGGCTTAAAAATCAGTCTATGTTTTTATGGACCGATTCTGAAATTGTGCTTTCCTGGATAAAATCACAATCAAATATATATACAACTTTTGTGGCTAATCGGGTACCAACTATTCAAACATTAACATTACCAGATCAATGGAGACATGTGCAATCGAAAGATAATCCTGCAGACATTTTATCCCGAGGCCTTCAACCGTCAAAGCTGTCTACATGTGGATTATGGTTTCATGGGCAGTGTTTCTTCATGGAAAAGAAGAACTGTGGCCAACTAAAGGCTCTCCCCAAAGTTCTATTACAGATAGCATGGAACTAAAAAGGGTAGTTACGACAGCACTAGTAACAACTGACACCGATTTCATATATGGAATTCCACACAAAAATTCGTTTAAAAAATTGCAAAGAATTTTGGCATATGTGCTTCGATTCACAAGGAACTCACGGATACCAAAGACACATCGACCAAAAAACATATCACTTGTTCCCAAGGAGCTAGACGATTCACTTCTTCTAATTATTCATGCCATACAAAAGTCGGAGGTTGCAGCTGAAATAAAACAACTGAAGGATTTTTTTTTTTTTTTTTTTTTCTCATTATTTATTTATTGAATCTTCATATATTAAATATGAACTAACAATAATTAATCAAATCTTAACCTAATACGTTATTTTTTGTCCTGCCAGTGCCAGACAAAAATTTTCTTCATCACGGGTTCTGTTCACTTATATAGGTGTTAATCGCTCATCTAATTGGATAAGTGCTGCAGTGTCTCTTCTTCTTAAGCGAGTGTGGCCGCCATGATTTAAAATATTTCGAGCTAGTGGATTTGGATGTTGTTCAAGCCTTTTTAAATATTTTACTGCATTTTTTGTTATATGTAGTAGTTTTGACTAATGGAACATTGAGATCCTTGTGAATATTTGAGTTTTTTACATACCAAGGGGCAGCTGTGATTATTCGAAGAATTTTATTTTGGCGTGTTTGAATTTTTTCTATATTAGAGGCCGAGGCAGTGCACCATAACTGAATACCATAGCACCAGATTGGCTTTAAGATGGAGTTGTAAAGAAGAAGTTTGCAGTCGAGGCTAAGGACAGAGTTTCTACCAATAAGCCAATGAATTTGAATGGCTTTTAGTTTCATTTGAGTTAATTTTGCCTCTATATGGCATTTCCACGTTAATCGCCGATCCAGATGTATACCGAGATATTTTACATGCGAATGTTGAGGAATTATTTGATAATTGATTGTAATATGGGGGCAAGATTCCCGGCGCAAGGTGAATGTTATATGCACGCATTTTTGCTCATTGACCATTATCCTCCATTGTCTTAACCATATTTCTAGTTGAAATATATGATGCTGTAAGTAACGAGATGCTTCATAACGGTTTTCGTGGACGCTTAGAAAAGCTGTATCGTCTGCAAATGTTGAAGTTTGGGTGTAGTTGCTTGTTGGCATGTCCGAAGTATAAATTAAGTATAATAGAGGGCCCAGGATGCTGCCTTGTGGGACTCCAGCACCAATGGGCTGAGGTGAACTTAAGAAATTTCCTTCTTTAATAATAAATTGACGACCCACTAAGTAGCTTTCTAGCAGGTTGTGTGTGTTTGCTGGTAAATTTTTCTTCAATTTATGTAATAAGCCTTCATGCCAGACTTTATCAAAAGCTTGCGAAACATCGATGAAGAGTGCTGAGCAATATTTTTTTTCATCAAATGCTTTTCTTATGACATTAACTATTCGATGAGTCTGTTCAATTGTGCTGTGTTTTCTTCTAAATCCGAACTGATGGTTTGGAATACATCTATTTTCACTTAAAATCGGTGTTAATTTTGAAACTAATAATTTCTCAAACAGCTTTGACATATTTGATAATAAGCTAATAGGCCTATATGACTCAACTTTTGTATGATCTTTACCTGGCTTTGGTATCATGGTAACTAAGGAAACCTTCCATTTTTGAGGATAGTATTTAAGGCGTAAAATAGCATTGAAAATAAAAAGAATAATTTTCTTTGCTGTGCGAGGTAGCTCTAAAAGCATTTTATTACTGATTTTATCAATACCAGGTGCCTTCTTAGTGTTTAAGTCACAAATAGCCTGTTCGATTTCTCTTATCTCAAATCTGAGGGGAATAGCTGCTCTAGCAGCAACAGGTGGTAACTCTACCGCAATATTGTGAGATATATTTGGTGTAAATACGTTTTTCAAGTGGCTAACAAACAGATTTCCTTTTTCAATATCGTTTCTTGCCCAACTACCATTCAAGTTTCTTAATGGTGGCTTAGATATAACTGGCCTTTTTAGATTTCTAGCTGCACGCCATAATGAGTAGTCAGATTGTGGAGTTGCATCAAGTTCCTTAAGATATTTTTCTAGAGAAGCCGTTTTCTGAGTCTGCAGTAACTTTCTTAGCCTTTTTGTGCACTCTTTTAATAAATTCTTAAGTTGCGGGGATCTGTACAGTTGCCACTCTCTTCGAACTCTCCTTTTTTCAGTCAAGAGCCGCTCGACATCTGAAGAATATATTTTATTATTTTTAATTTTTTTGGGGGTAACGCTGGAATGTTGAACAGCTAGTTTAAGATAACTGTCAAAGTTAACAATAGAGAGATCCACATTCTCCGGTGTACTAAGCGGAATATTTTCTAGGCAATGGGCACTGAGAAATTTTTTATATTTTAACCAATTTATTTGTGTGGCTGACGTCGCTAAGTAACATGACGGAGATACAATTCTATTTGGGTTCGATATAGTAACAATTGTAGGTGTGTGGTCGGATGATAATTCTAAGGAAGCTTCAACATGAATCGTTTCTGTGGGGATGTTTTTAACCACGCCAAAGTCGATAACATCTGGAATTTTTTGCTGATCAGTAGGCCAATATGTTGGTTGTCCGCTCGCGACCACGTTTAAACCCATTTTAGAGATTGTGTTAAACAAAACACGACCTTTTGGTGTTATAAGTCGTGACCCCCAGAAGGTATGTTTAGCGTTATAATCGCCAGCGGCGAGGAAACAGGGTCCTAATGATTTAAAATATTTATAATATTGGCTTTCTGATATGGCAAATCTAGGTGGAGAGTATAAAGAAGAAATTACTAAGTTTCGATTAAGCTCTTCAACACAAATAGTCGTTGCTTGCAGATAATCTTCACAATGATCAAACATTAAGTAGTGTTTGATTCGGGCTTTTATCAAAATGGCAGAGCCTCCACAAGCTCTATCTCGAGGGTCCTTAGTATCATATAGTATATAACCATTGATTTTAAACGTATTTCTTGAGGTCAAGTGAGTTTCAGAAACCAACATGACATCAATTTGTTTATTTTTTAGAAAGTATTCTAATTCATTTTTATGTTGGCGGATGCCGTTTGCGTTCCAAAAACAGATTTTTAAACAGTTCATGGCTTGTTAAGTACAGCTTGCAATAACATCGATTGCATTCTTAGAATTTCCTGCATCATATTACCCATTGTGTTCGTAAAATTATTAACTGTTTGCACTAATGTTTCCATGGTTTTTTCAAGACGACTTAAATTAGAAACTGGAGTTTCTTCATTAATTGGCGAAGCACCTTGCATTGGCACATGGTTTGATTTTAGAATGTTAGCGTAGGAGGTTCTGTTATTACTAGGCTGTGGAGCCTGAATGTCATTAGTGTTTAGCTGATTTGTTACCTGCATTTGAGGGGAATTAGTTTTCGGTCCAACCGATTGCTTTACGATAGTGTATACAGGGCATCCCCTATAATTGGCTGTGTGCTTACCGCCACAATTGCTACATTTTTTAACGTTGGGGTCATTTTTAGATTTATCGCAAAGAACTGTACCGTGTAGCTCACCACATACTACGCAAACAGGGGGTAAGTAGCAGTATGCCTTAGTATGGCCAAATTCTTGGCAGTTCAAACATTGAACGGGACCACCTATCTTGTGCGGCTCCTCTATAGTTACTTTTCTGTACAGAATGTATTTTAAATCATAGATGGGATGCGTTTCATTTTTTTTAAGCTTAACGTCGCCGGGTTCAAACTCCACTCGAAAAAGTAGTGGAATTTTTTCTCTATTTTTAATGTTTGCTACATATTTTACCTTGAAGCCTTTTTCTTCTAGGAATGTTTTTACCTCTTCTGGGTCCACACATGAGTCAATACCCTTAATCACTACCTGAAGACCTTTACTGCTTTTCAGTTGGTATGTATTAAAGTTTTTTTTTAGTGCCTCAAAGTTGTTTATTATTTTTCGAAAATCATTCTCATGATTGACTTGAATTTTTGTCTCGTTTATACTACCACGCTTGATAGCCGCTACGTAAAACGAATTTTCACCTATCACTGATATCAAACTCTTTATGAGCTCATTTGAATTTTGTTCCCTAAGATATATCGGGGGAGGCTTGGACGATTTAATGACGTTTGGTGCTTCAGAGGATTCATCCTCCAGAATCGCAAAACGATTTTGAGAATTTATTTTATCAAAAGTTGGTACTTTTGAGGCCGAAGCAAGTGCTGCAGAGGTAGGGCTGCGTCCCCGTTTGAGCACTGTTATGTACCTGTCCATACCAACTTGTACTGTAGGCTTTTGAGAAGTTTTTACTTGAGTTACTGAGTTGTCCATAGCGGCCGTTTTGGGGTTAACCGTATCATCACTTATTAAAGTTTTTTTTGGGTCTGCGGCAGCGCTTGCAGTTAACAAACTTGTTATTGTATTACGATCGACCGTATTTGTAAATAAAGAGGGTGAGAGCGAACGCGTTCGAGTAATAGGTTTAGCCGTTAAGTAATTGCTATCATCGATTCTTTTTTTTGTTTCTACTTTTGTTTCGTCAACACTCACTGTAACATAAGCATTTCTTTCATTATGTTTTATTGTTTTTGCATTATTAGCATTCATAAGAGTTTTTTTTATATATTACTGTTTGTTTAATTGTGCTCTTCTTTTTATTTGTTGTTTAAAAACCCCGAGAATAAAAAAAAGAATAAAGAAAAACAAGAAATGTTTTTGCTTAAAATGTATGTATGTATATGTATGTGTGTACATACATATATTTTTGTTATTTGTAATTTTTAATATTTGTATTATAAATATTATGTTCACTAATTTAAAAATTATTTTAAGGCGTCCATTCATTCGCTGATCTTATATTATTTTTTAAAAAAAAATAATATGATATTATAAATATACAATTATTTATGTTAAAAAAAAAACCGTATGCCGAGTTAAAAGAGAAAGACACGTCTGCATTCAACGAGCACGCAAGCAAAACTGAACAACTGAAGGATGACAAACAAGTTATGACAAACAAGTTAACAACCGTAGCTCTATATGCAGTCTATCACCATTCTTGGATGACAAAGGTATTCTTCGCGTAGGAGGCAGATTAAAACATTCCATTCTACCACCAGACGCAAAACACCCAATAATATTGCCATATAACGATCTTTTGGTAAAATTATTATTTATAATGATGCATGAAGAGTACAAACACTGCGGATCTCAAGCACTTCTAAACACAATGAGACAACGGTTTTGGCCAATCAAGGGAAAGATAACAGCACGATCAGTTATTCAAAAATGTGTAAGGTGCACTAGAGCGCGACCACAACTTTTTCAACAAATAATGGGCAACCTGCCAGAAGAAAGGGTTGTTCCTGCTTTACCATTCATAAACTCTGGAGTAGACTATTGTGGTCCATTTTGGGTACACTACAGGGTGAGAGGTAAAAGGCCAACCAAAGCTTACGTAGCTGTGTTCTGTTGTTTTGCAACAAAGGCAGTCCACTTGGAACTCGTATCTGACTTGTCAACTGAATCATTCATTGGAGCTCTTAAACGATTTATTGCTCGTCGTGGACACTGTCAGAATATATACTGTGATAATGCCACCAATTTTGTCGGAGTCAAAAATAGTTTAGCGGAATTATCTGAAAACATATATTCAGACAATGCTCAAGAGGCAATCATCTCAGCTTCCAGCACTAAGGGTATACAATTTCATTTTATCCCACCAAGAGCGCCACACTTCGGAGGTTTATGGGAAGCTGCAGTAAAATCCGCAAAGAAACTCTTGGTACGTAGTGTGACAACTGAAACACTTACCTATGAAGAATTAGAGACAATTATCATAGAAATCGAAGCCATTTTAAATTCTCGTCATTTTCTTATTGGCGAAGCGCTAACGTCACAAGTAGACAGCCGAGCAGAACCTATGAAGACGTCTAGCATATCACACTGGAAGTTAGTTTCATACATAAAACACCAATTCTGGAAAAAGTGGTCGGCGGAATACTTACATGAACTCCAACAACGTCACAAATGAAAACAAAAGATGAGCAATCTTAAAAAAGGAGATATGGTTATCATGAAAGAAGATAATCTTCCCACGATGAAGTGGCCACTAGGGAGAGTTCTAAATGTATTCACTGGTGATGACGGTGCTGTAAGAGTAGCTGAGGTAAAAATATCAACAGGTGTATTTAAGCGACCCATTCATAGACTGGCTCCACTATTTCCAGAAGATAACAAAGAAACCCCAACAGAAATAAAACCAACATGAGAACGATCGTTGTCCAGAAGAGATGAAAAGGATACCATTCCAACAAAACGATTCAAGGCGTCAAGTAACCCCATAATACTATCTTTATTATTAACACTATTCCTAATGCCTGCTGTCCTATGCAACAACTTGTTAATTACACAATTTCAGGACGACCCGGGTTTTTATTTTGAAGGAATAGGAACGTTAAAACTGAATACGGCGGAATGGAAAATGTTAGTGTATTACGATTTAATGGCTTTTGTGTCAGAAATAAAATCCTTGTCATCAGGCTTGCAAACCTCGCAGCAACTGTGCCCTGTAATGCAACAACACGCGATGTGCGATATTTTCGTCAACAACATTAAGCAAATCAGAAACGAATTAGCCCAAGAAAAGGAATTATTTACCAACAGACGGCTTAAAAGATCTCCGTTCAATATAGTTGGCACTGTTGCACGTTCACTTTTTGGTGTTCTTGATGAGGACTATGCAGAAGAAATGTCAAGGTCTATTAATAAGGCAAAAATCGAAACCGAACACATAACTAGCCTCTTAAAAAAGCAAACATCAATAATTGATTCAACCATCAACGTTATCAAACAGGATGAGGTTAATACTCAACAACAATTACATGAGATTTTAGAAATGATTGAACAAAACAAAAATGAATTTGCTAAGGAATCCTCCCAACTGAGTAACACTCAACTTGTTGGACTTCTGTCAACTCACCTCGCATTAACAGCAATAAAACTACAGAGAATAGAGACTGCAATCATTAACGTCCTGACTGATACTCATAATCGAAAAATAAGCCCTCTTTTATTGTCTCCCCATCAATTAAAAAAGGAGATTACTATCATCAAGGCTAATCTTCCACTTGCACATGCTCTACCAACAGTAGGTGATAATTTAATCGAACTCTATAAGCTTATGAGTGTCAAGGGTGCTGTAACAAAACAAGAAGTTATGTTCGAAGTTAAGATACCTTTAGTTAACCAACAGTTTTTTGAGCTTTTCAAAACAATACCAGCTCCAACAATAAAAAATAATACATTAATCGTTATTCAACCAGATACATCATACTTAGCTACAGATGCGCACAGAGATGAATATATACTTTTTAAATCAGATGACATAGCAAGTTGCATCAAACCAAAGGATGATGAATACATTTGCAAAAATCAGCAGTCGAAACTCAGAAGAAATTCAATTGCCAATCCCTGCGAGATAAATATTTTTAATAATCAATCCACAACCAATTGCAATCTTAATAGACTTCCAGGGACAACAGTTTGGAGTCAATTGAATCACCAAAATAAATGGATCTTTGCAACTACTACCGACATTGAAGCATCAATGGTATGTGGTAAGAAAACTACTCTCATCACCATCAGAAATGCCGGAATTATGGAAATTGATTGCAACTGTGTACTGAAAACCAATTCTGTAACAATACGAGGACATTACGAAGCATCGAATATTGTACACCGATTAATTACTACCCGATTAACTGATCGGTTAATTTAAAATTGGCTTTTTTCGATTAACGATTAAACCGAATAATTTCAGTCGATTAACCGATTAACCGAAGTAACAAAATTTTAATTCGATGCTGAGCTTTGGCAGGATAAGACAGATGTATAGCTGACTCTCGATTGTAACACAAACAATCTTTTAACAGCATTAACCAAAGCAATTAGAAGTGTTTAAAATTTTAAAAATTAAAACTAGAATTTAATGTCGTAATGGAAGATTTTATAATGGGTGATTTTTTAAGCGTAGTTTTTTAAAAACTAATAAAACACTCAAATTTGCTTCATATGTTCAAAATTTTTATTGGAATCGATAAATTGGTCTTTGCCATTTACTTTTTAAAAATAACTTCGTGTAGATGTTGCCCGCGGCTCCGGTTCAAATTTTGCACCACTTTTTCGAGCATTTCGGCCTGTATTCCATGAATAACACGTGTTATGTTATACTCTAAGGCTTTAATCGTGTTTGGCTTGTCCACATAGACCAACGACTTCACATAACCCCACAAGAAATAGTCAAGAGGCGTCAAATCACATGATCTTGGTGTCCAACTCACAGGGCCATTTCGAAAGATAAACTGCTCACCAAATTCATCCTTCAATATGTCCATTGTTTCACGAGCTGTGTACAATGTGGCACCGTCTTGGACATTTCTCACAGAGCACGAATTTTGATAATAAATTTCAACGATTTGCAGTCGTTGCACGTTTGTGCGTTTCTCCATGATTAAATGGCAGAGTATACTGAACACTTTTCACTTTCACATATGTTGTTTGGACACAATTACCAACCAGTGCCGCCAGCCCGAAAAACTTAATTCCTAAAAATTAACCCTTTATGTTTAGAGAAATACAGGAAAAAATTAGATAATCTGTATTATGGATTGCTTTCAATTTCAAGTTTTATCAAAACTAAAGAAAAGAATCGATTAAATCCTAAACATTTAAACCAAGTTATTTTTCTAAAAGATTATTTTATAAGAAATACCTAAACTATTGAAAAATGTATTAATAAAATGATCTGACAGTTTTTTTCTTATTAACCCCACACATCACCAAGTTCAGTTATAATTAACTATCAGTTATAGCTGCCAAAACATATTGTTAACTGCAAGTTAAAGTAAAAGTTAGTTTTAACTGAACTTGGTGAAATTAGGGGTAAATGATACATATATATTTATGAATTACTTTTTTATTTGCTCGTTTTAGTTCAAGAATTGTTTTGTTTGTTATGTAATTTTTTTTTTTTGTAATAAATTCCAAATAATAAATAATTTTTGCATTTTTATTTATTGAAATTACTTAATTTATAACAAAACTTTATTAATCGGTTAACCGATCAATCCGATTAAACAAATCGATTAAACCGATTAAACAAAAACCTCGGTTAATTAATCGAGCGATTAACCGATTAAAGCAAAAGCCCGATTAATTGAATACCCTATACATACCTCCTATGTAAGACTAAAAGATATCAATTCAGTAAGTCGCCAGCAGGAAATAGAAAGGCTTTTGGTTAACACTACAACAACTCAATACAAGGTTCACCTAGAGGAGCTAAAAAATCTACAAAAACAATTGAATGAATCCACTCTAGAACATTTACCACAACTAATCAACTCAAACAGCCAACATCATTATGCAGTTAGCTACACCGCATTAATTTTGTGCACTCTTGTCATATTGACTCTACTAGTTTGGAAATTCCGCTCAAGACATGCTAAGCCAGTTCCTACACCAGCAGCCAGATCCCAACTGTCCGCAATCAACATTCCTGAACCTGATTCAAGTCCCAATCATTTTTCGAACTGTGTTCAACGTGGCGGAGAATGTTAAGAACATATTATAGTGACATAATTTAGTAATCAATAAGAACATACATTCGTACATAATTTTAGCACATTAACTTTCTTACACAATATTTATAACTAGGTCATTTGTTTATTAATTTTGTGTTGAATAAACCATTCATAATTAGGTCATTTGTTTTACTTCCGCATTCAATTATTATTATTATTTAAGCTAAGCATTTTATTATTAAGTTATTTTTATATAAAAGAAAGCAAAAAATAAAGATAGTCAGTCGTGTTTTTAGTAATTAGACGTGTGTTTTTACTTTAATACGGCTTCCTTCAAGTTCCAAGTGCTTGTAAGGAAAATTGTTAAAAAGTTAGCGTCAATCTGGATTTATGTGTTTAGATTGAGTCACGTTAACGAGACAAACATAAACAACATGACTAGAATTTGCGTGGTATAAAAAAACTATTAAGGTCAGAAAGCCATGAACACCGATATACAAAATGTTATGATCGGACTAAAAATGGCGACACAGTGAACAAAAATCTAAAAGGGCGGTATTTCTTGGCGTGGCAAAAAAATAAAAAAATAATTTTTGGAATTGTTTTAACTATCTTTAATCCTAGGGGGGGACTGACAAAAATTTTTTTTTCGAACCACTCTAGTGTGCACCACACCAGCGTGGACCGCATTCCGTAAAAATTAAAAAAAATATATCCTCTTCAATTTCATTGGCAGTGATTTGTCGCAAAAAAAGCATACCAAAAATAAACGGTTAATAAACCAGGTTCAGCAGAAACGTCTCACCGATCCCGTATCAGTCGAGGTAAGTGGTTTTAATTTATTTCCAGTGTTATGACTATTTGTCAGAAACCCTTACATCCACCCTTAACCGTATATAACGTATATTTTCCCGTGTAACTTTAATAGACTTGACCCACTAAGATGGCATTTACATTATGCACGCAACGTTTTGCTTGTTAGTTCGAGGTGTACTGAAGAAAATGGGGTTGAATAAGTTATTTTAAATGTTATCAACTCTTTGTGATAACGACCAACGCCATTTATTTTTGGAAACTGTTTCATATAAAAAAAAAAAAAAAAACAGAAAAGCTTTGATTTATAACCACGAGTTATTTTAAGCATTTTAAAATCTAACGTCTGTATTCATACGAATGTTTTAACTTGAATAAAGGTCTCAAGAAAAGACAAATTTAGTGATAATTTATAAATCAGCTCAAAAAGAGCATCAGTATAAAGACGTTCACTAAAACGCAGTTCGACTATAATTCCTTTTTAATTTTTCAATCAAGAAGTAAAAAGAAACCAACCTGTTAGCCTTTTATGCTAGCTTACATTTTAAGCTTCTAGGTATGGGCGAGCTGCCACTCAACTGTGTATGTTCAAAAATAAAATATACATGCATTTGTATGTGTATAATTACAGATTAAAAAGTTGCCCTTGCCTTTATTTTTTCTTTTTCATTTGTTTCAAAAAAAAAAACAATTTTCATCGCCTAGCAATAATAGACAATGCGTGGTTGGCAAAACAGTAATTTTGTTTGCATTAAAAAAAAAACTTTTAAAAAAAATATTATAATGTAAATGTTGAAAGAGTTTCGCAGCAACTTTAGAAGATAATCGAGAAAAAATGGCATTAATTGCAAAACGTAAATACAGTCTTAGTAAATTATGTGATCTATGATAACAAATTAAAAGACCGAAGTCTAACGTGAATTACCTGAATTTGATCAAAAAAAATCTTCCCAAACTAACACTACCCTCTTAATTTTACATGTGTAAATTAAAACCATTCGGCAATAATACTATCATCCTAACAAGTTGTCTGCATTTAAAATTCAACTTACAAAGACCAATATTACCTCCCGAATCACAAGCATTCTATTGTTTCAAGTGCTGCGCGTGTATGACTCCTATCAACTGTCCCTTGAGATTCTTAACTTCATACTGGCTACTACCTATCGCCCTTCTAATTATACACCTCATCCAGGGTCTACAAAGCTTAGCATTTATTTCCTTCGTAAACTTACTTTGTATAAAATTCTTTCTATAGACCTCCTGACCAGGGGTTTATTTTAGGTTTCTGCTTTTAAGATTATATGGTTTAAAGTTTCTTAGATAGGTATCGTGCAGTTTCTCACTCACTTTCTGGTGCATAAGTTGCATTTGTGACGATTTTGGTAGTACTAGCATTTCCCCCTCTTCAGTAGATTTTCATTTTCTCAGAATTACATAGGCGTTGGCGCGAGTAGTCATGTTGTTACCGTTTAACGAAAAATAGGGGGTTGCACCCGTGGAAGAGTGAATAGTCGATCTTAGGGAACACTCAATTTTCGAAGAGTTTTCTTCCCATTTAGTTTGATCCTGGTCCAATAAATTTCTAATCTAGCTAAGTATGGTCTGGTTCACCCTCTCACTAGCGTTCGATTGTGGTGAGTATATAGGAGTCCGGATATGTTTTACACCAAATATTTGTAAAAAATCTTTTAATGCTTCAGAGGTGAATTGCTTGCCGTTGTCTGAGTGTAGGAATTTTGGCACTCCAAATTTGTGAAATACTTCGTCTCTTAAAAATTTTAGTACCGTCTTGGTTGTGGCTTTCGACAAGGCCTTAAGACGAATTTTGTTTCATGATCTAGTACTATGAAGATAATTGTGTTACCGGATTTTGTTCGGGTGTAAGGTTCTAAGAAGTCTATATATATTTTCTGGAACGGCCATTGAGTCCTGAATTCATAGCCCATGGGTGGTCGTAAAGTTTGTTTTGAGTGTTTTATCTCTTTACACGTAGAACATTCTCGAACAAAATCCCTGATCTGTTTTACCATAGAAGGCCAATAAAAACATTCACGTATATTATATAACGTTTTCGCTATGCCTCCGTGCGAGGTGTTATCTATATGGGATTTACTTATCAGAATGTCGTTTAAAACACTCGGTACCCATATCTTCCAGAAATCTGTCTCATTATCTAGATCGTTTCTGTTGAATTTTATTTTTTTGTATACAAAGCCATATTAAACTTTCAAATCGGATAACCGGTCCTTATACTGCTCTACAGTGTCTATTAAGGATATATAATCTTTATCTTAATGGGACAATATTCAACACCACCTCCTCCATGTCCTGACGCGAAAGCATATCGGGGACAACATTTTTCGTTCCTTTCCTGTGCTCTATGTTAAATTTAAAGCTTTAAACTTCACCGAGCAAGTCTCCCTTTCAGATCTTGCTAACGCATCAGCCACTTCAGACTGGAATGGTCCGTGATGACCGTGAAGTCCATCAACTCGATATATTGGCGAAATTTTTCTATGGCTAAAACTACTGCGAGACATTCCTTTTCGGTCGTAGAATAGTTTTTCCGGGCCTGGTTCATTTTTTTCGAAAAATATTCGATAGGGTGTTCGCCTTCTTCATCGTCCTTTTGAAATAGAACTGCTCCTATTCCTACGTTTGAAGCGTCGCATTGGACAAAGAATGTCCTTTCGCAATCTGGGCTGGACAAAATTGTACTTGTAACTAACCGACGCTTGAGTTTTTCAAAAGATTTTGTTGCTTCAGGTGTCAAATTATATATAGGAGTTTTTTTTAAGGGTATCCGTTAAAGAGTGGAAAAATCGTTAATGAAACGGCGATACCAACCTACTGTATTCAAAAATCTCCTAACTTCCTTTTGGGTTTTCGGAGGACTTATATCTAGTATGGCTCTGACTTTTTCTTCATCCGGTTACAGTTTTCCGCCGCCAACTATTTATCCCAAGTATTTTAATTCGCGGAAACAAAATTTTGATTTCTGCATATTATTCGTTAGCCCAGCGATCGTTAACTTATGTCCAACAACACGAAGTGTGTCCATATGATCTACAAAATTTGAGGACACTACTAACAAATCGTCCAAGTAGATGAAGGCCCTGTCCTTTAGCTCAGATGGCACAACTCTATCCATCAACCGACAAAGCCTCTCGGCAGCGTTGCACAATCCAAAAGACATCATTTTAAATTATACTGAGGCCTGCCAGGGACTGTGAACGCTGTCTTCAGTCTGCTTTCCTCATCCAGAGGTATTTGCCAGAAGGCAGTGGAAAGGCATTCTTTCTCGTAGCCTTATTTAGCTCCCGTGCATCGAGGTAAAGTCTGTTCTTGTTATGCTTAATGACCAAGTTCATACGATTGTTCCACTCTGCTCCAGTGGCTACTTCGATTACGTCCAGTTCAATCATCCTGTCAAGTTTAACGTAGATTAATTTTTGCACTGCTGGACTCACGGGGTAGTGTCTCATCTTTTTGGCCGGTGCATCTCCAGTGTCTATCGTGTGATTTCCATTCTTCCCAGGCCATACTGTGTGTAACACCGAAACGATAGTTTTACATTTTCGAAAATTCGACGTTAACTGTTGCATCTTGGACTCCTCCAAATCTGTGAGAGAAATTTCGTCGACTATACTATTTTCAAAAGAAACCTTCAAACCTATCTTTTTTCCAAAAAACATACCCTAAAATCAGTTCTTGACTCAAGTTTGGTACTAGAAATAACATCATTTCCAGAAATTTACTCCCGTATTTAATCTTTACGAAGATTTTGCCAATAATTAAATGTTGTTTCCCGTCAGCAGTTCGCACAGAAGATCTAAAGTCAAGTATTTTCGCATTCATTTGTTTAACGTTTTCTATACAAAATGAAAAGAGAATCTTCTTGCAAACCTTCGGTCTCTTGTTAATTTAAACTGATTTCGAAATAAACTATTTTTTATGAAGTAAATAGCTCTTGCCATCCATCGTGCTTGATTAATTTTTAATTTGTGAACATAAACGTCAATAATTAAAATAGTAAAAGTTATAATTTAATAAAAAAATGTATGTATGAACATACATACATAAACATACAAACATACATTTTAAGCAAAAACATTTTTTTGTTTATTCTTCTTTTTTATTATCGGGGTTTTTAACAACAAATAACAAGAAGAGCACAATTAAACAAACTGTAAAATAAAAAAAAAAACTTATGAATGCGTACAATGCAAAAACAATTAAACATAATGAAAGAAATGCATATGTTACAGTGAGTGTTGACGAAACAAAAGTAGAAACAAAAAAAAGAATCGATGATAGCAATTACCTAACGGCTAAACCTATTACTCGAACGCGTTCGCTCTCACCTTCTTTGTTTACAAATACGGTCGATCGTATTACAATAACAAGTTTGTTAACTGCAGGCGCTGCCGCAGAGCCAAAAAAAACTTTAATAAGTGATGATACGGTTAACCCCAAAACAGCCGCTATGGACAACTCAGTAACTCAAGGAAAAATTTCTCAAAAGCCTACAGTACAAGTTGGTATGGACAGGTACATAACAGTGCTCAAACGGGGACGCAGCCCTACCTCTGCAGCAGTTGCTTCGGCCTCAAAAGTACCAACTTTTGATAAAATAAATACTCAAAATCGTTTTGCAATTCTGGAGGATGAATCCTCTGAAGCACCAAACGTCATAAAATCGTCAAAGCCTCCCCCGATCTATCTTAGGGAATTAAATTCAAATGAGCTCATAAAGAGTTTGATATCAGTGATAGGTGAAAATTCGTTTTACGTAGCGGCTATCAAGCGTGGTAGTATAAACGAGACTAAAATACAAGTCAATCATGAGAATGACTTTCGCAAAGTAATAAACAACTTTGAAGCACTAAAAAAAAACTTTTATACATACCAACTGAAAAGCAGTAAAGGTCTTCAGGTAGTGATTAAGGGTATTGACTCATGTGTGGACCCAGAAGAGGTCAAAACATTCCTAGAAGAAAAAGGCTTCAAGGTAAAACATGTAGTAAACATTAAAAATAGAGAAAAAATTCCCCAACCACTTTTTCGAGTAGAGTTTGAACCTGCCGACGTTAAGCTTAAAAAAAATGAAACGCATCCCATCTATGATTTAAAATACATTCTGTACAGAAAGGTAACTATAGAGGAGCCGCACAAAAGAGGTGGTCCCGTTCAATGTTTGAACTGCCAAGAATTTGGCCATACTAAGGCATACTGCTATTTACCCCCTGTTTGCGTAGTATGTGGTGAGCTACACGGTACAGTTCTTTGCGATAAGTCTAAAACCGACCCCAACGTAAAAAAATGCAGCAACTGTGGTGGTAATCACACTGCCAATTATAGAGGATGCCCTGTATATACTATCGTCAAGCAGTCGGTTGGACCGAAAACTAATCCCCCTCAAATGCAGGTAACGAATCAAGTAAACAGTAATGATCTTCAGGCTCCTCAGCCTAGTAGTAACAGAACCTCTTATGCTAACGTTTTAAAATCAAACAATGTACCAATGCAAGGCGCTTCGTCAAGTAATGACGAAACTCCAGTTTCTAATCTAAGTCGTCTAGAAAAAACCATGGAAACATTAGTGCAAACAGTAAATAATTTTACAAACACAATGGGTAATATGATGCAGGAAATTCTTAGAATGCAATCGATGTTATTGCAAGCTATTCTTAACAAGCCATGAACTGTTTAAAAATTTGTTTTTGGAACGCAAACGGCATCCGCCAACATAAAAATGAATTAGAATACTTTCTTAAAAATAAACAAATTGATGTCATGATGGTTTCTGAAACTCATTTGACCTCAAGAAATACGTTTAAAATTAATGGTTATACTCTATATGATACCAAGGACCCTCGAGATAGAGCTTGTGGAGGTTCTGCTATATTAATAAAAAACCGAATTAAACACTACCCAATGTGTGATCATCGTGAAGATTATCTCCAAGCTACGAACATTTGTGTCGAAGAGCTAAATCGAAGCATAGTTATTTCATCTCTATATTCACCACCTAGATTTGCAATATCAGAAAGCCAATATTACAAATATTATAAGTCACTGGGGCCCTGTTTCCTGGCTGCTGGCGATTACAACGCAAAACATACCTTCTGGGGGTCACGACTTATAACACCAAAGGGTCGTGTTTTGTTTAATACAATCTCTAAAATGAATTTAAATGTTGTCGTGAGCGGCCAACCAACATATTGGCCTGCTGATCCGCAAAAAATTCCAGATGTCATCGATTTTGGCGTGGTTAAAAACATCCCCACAGAATCGATTTACGTTGAAGCTTCCATAGAATTATCCTCTGATCACACACCTACAATTGTTACTATAAAAAACACCAATAGAATTGAATCTCCCTCTGGTCACATAGCGACGTCAGCTACACATATAAATTGGATAAAATATAAAAAATATCTCAGTACCCATTGCACAGAAAATATTCCGCTTAGCACACCGGAGTATATAGATCGCTCTATTGTCAATTTTGACAGTTTTCTAAAACTAGCTGTTCAACATTCCAGCATTGCCCCCAAAAAAACCAAAAATAATAAAATATATTCCTCAGATGTCGAGCGTCTCTTGTCTGAAAAAAGGAGAGCTCGTAGAGAGTGGCAATTGCACAGATCCCCTCAACTTAAGAACTTACTAAAAGACTGTACAAAAAGGCTGAGAAAGTTACTGCAGACTCAGAAAACGGCTTCTCTGGAAAAATATCTTAAGGAACTTGATGCAACTCCACAATCAGACTACTCATTATGGCGTGCAGCTAGAAACCTCAAAAGGCCAGTTGTCGCTAATCCGCCATTAAGAAACTTGAATGGAAGTTGGGCAAGAAATGATGTTGAAAAAGGAAATCTGTTTGTTAATCATTTAAAACACGTATTTACCCCTAACATATCTCACGATATGGCGGTCGAGTTACCACCTGTTGCTGCTAGAGCAGCTGTTCCCCTAAGATTTGAGATAAGAGAAATCGAAAAGGCTATTTGTGATTTAAACCCCAAGAAGGCTCCTGGTTTTGATAAGATCAGCAACAAAATGCTTTTGGAGCTACCCAGCATAGCAAGGAGAATTATTCTTTTAATTTTTAATGCTATTTTACGCCTGGAATACTATCCTCAAAAGTGGAAGGTTTCCTTAGTCATCATGATACCTAAACCAGGAAAGGATCACACAAAAGTTGAGTCATATAGGCCTATAAGCTTACTTTCAAATATATCAAAGCTGTTTGAGAAGCTGTTAGCGTCAAAATTAACCCGAATTCTAAATGAAAACAGATGTATTCCTAACCACCAATTCGTCTTTAGAAGAGAACACAGCACAATTGAGCAAACCCATCGTATAGTAAACGCAATAAGAAAAGCCTTTGAAGAAAGAAAATATTGTTCCGCTCTCTTCATCGATGTTTCTCAAGCTTTTGACAAAGTCTGGCATGAAGGCTTATTACATAAATTGAAGCTAAACTTACCAGTAAACACACACAAGCTGTTAGAAAGCTACTTAGTCGGTCGAAAGTTTATTATTAAAGAAGGTGATTATTTAAGCTCTCCTCAACCAATTGAAGCTGGAGTCCCTCAGGGAAGCATCCTAGGCCCACTTTTATACTTAATATATACTTCGGATATGCCAATAAACAACTACACCCAAACTTCAACATTTGCTGATGACACAGCTTTTCTAAGCGTGCACGAAAACAGTCAAGAAGCATCTCGATACCTACAGGATCATATATTTCAACTCGAACTGTGGCTGAAGCAATGGAGGATAAAGGTCAATGAGCAAAAATGCGTACATGTAACATTTACCTTGCGTCGGGAAACATGCCCCCCTATTAAAATCAATAATCATTTAGTGCCTCAAAATTCGCATGTAAAATACCTCGGTATTCATCTAGATCGCCGTTTAACGTGGAAAAGCCATATAGAGGTAAAATTATCTCAAATGAAACTAAAAGCCATCCAAATTCATTGGCTTATTGGAAGAAACTCTGTCCTAAGTCTCGACTGCAAACTTTTACTTTACAACTCCATCTTAAAGCCAATCTGGTGCTACGGTATTCAACTATGGGGCACTGCCTCGGCCTCTAATATCGAAAAAATTCAAAGGCGCCAAAATAAACTTCTTCGAATAATCACAGCTGCCCCTTGGTATGTTAAAAACTCAAATATTCACAAGGATCTCAATGTTCCTTTAGTAAAAACTATGATTACAAAATATGCAGTTAAATATTTAAAAAGGCTTGAACAACACCCAAATCCACTAGCTCGAAATATTTTAAACCATGGCGGCCACACTCGCTTAAGAAGAAGAGACACTGCAGCACTTACCCAATTAGATGAGCGATAAACACCTATATAAGTGAACAGAACCCGTGATGAAGAAAATTTTTGTCTGGCACTGGCAGGACGTAAAATAACGTATTAGGTTAAGATTTGATTAATTATTGTTAGTTCATATTTAAAATATGAAGATTCAATAAAAAATAATGAGAAAAAAAAAAACTTTCTAGTGCTTGCTCCAAAAGTTTCTCCTGATTTTAATACGTGATCACAATTGGAAGTCGTTCTTCCTTAACACCTTGGCCATTTAATGCCAATAACTTCCCAGCAAAAAATTATACATTACTAAAAGGACGGCTTGCGATATAATGATTTACTTATACTCATAAAAATATGAAGTAGTAAAAGAACTAATTTTTTAAGTAATATAGGAATGACTAAAAATATTTACTGTAAAAGTAATTACACTCCGTGATACTTTTTTGACCAATTGTATATAATCTTTATGTAAAATTTTCGTTGAATCCGTATATGAAGTCAGAATTGTCAAAAGAAGAATAGTTTTCGAGATATTCCAAAATAACCGTTAGTTAAAAAATGATGTGACTTAAATGGAAATATCTTCAAAAATATTAACCGGATTATGTATTTCTTTTTAGAGGAAGGTCATAATATTATTAAAATAACCATTGGTCGTTTGTTTATATTAGTAAAGAAATTACAGAGTTAAAGTGGACAAAATTTCCAACTTCATGAAAAGTTTGACGATTTTTTCCAAGTTTGATTTCAAGTTATTTTTTTTTTTTTTTTTAATTTGTGACACTGTGTTATTAAAAGGAAAGTATAGTGGTGTTCCAGATTTTGTTGTAAGTAAGCTAATAAGGCCTAAAGTTTTCTTGAAATTAACATTTAATATATAACATAAAACATGAAAAAAACACAAAGCATGAAATTTAAATTTAAAAAATACACTATCACAGTTTTTTTTATTTTTTGCAACTATGCAGATGGCATTTATGTTATTGCTGCCATTCTTTACGTTTATTGTTCTCGTGATATATATTTATATATAAGCTCTTTTTATATATATTTTCCTTCTAACTTTTCAAAGTCTAAAATTTTAACATTCCCGAAGTCAGTGTCTTTGTTATTAAATGTTGAGCTAAACCTGTTGTTTCTTTCCCTTGCGTAATATTCATTTTATGTTCTCCCATTTAGAGATAGGCAAATTGAAAAAATATATCGATATATATCGAATCGATATTTTTTAAGAGCATCGATATTTATTATTTCAAAAATATCGATGTATCGAACATATTTTGCTGAAATATTACCAAATTATAAAATTTAATTCATACAGTTCCGAACATAAATATTGGCACTACGAGCTTTTTTCATTTCACGGTCATTTTAGGAGCATTATAAATATCATATTGTTGGAAAAATATTTAATATTTAATATATTTATTCATATTATTATTTAAACATTCAAAAAAATTTCATCCAAAAATCTATATAAAATAAATTTTTGGAAGGAATTTCGAAATTTTTAGTTGACGTGCACTTCCTTTACAAAGTTGAAACTTCAACCTTTTTATATAAAGAGCTCTTGCAAGTAAAATTTTTTAGGTCTTGCTGTGTTATTAAGGTATCAAAGTACAAAATTTAACTAAATTATGCGGTAAATCTTTTATATATATCTGTTGCATTTTGACAAAACATCTTCAGTCAAATATTAAAAGTTGAAAAAAAAATGTCGTTAATCATACGAATTTTCATTCAAAAAACATTTTTGTATACGTTTTTAAAATTTTGTATTATCAGCGAAATTTTTCTTTAATTTTGGTTTATTTTAATATTTAACAAAAATTATGTTTTCGCAGAGTTTTTTTAAAAAACTTTTTTGCTATCTTATCTCGACTTAAGATGTTTTGTCAAAATGCCACATATATGTAGATGCTTTTTGCCCGGTGGAAATAGAATCCTATTTAAAGTTCCGTTCACTTTGACATTATCGTTTGTCTAGAAAAGTGTTTCAGTTAGACCTATGAAGAATTAAAAGTAGCAGATAATGGCCATCTACACTTCAAAGTATATATGTACGTATAGTTAAGTTGACAGTTTGTTAAAGTTAAAACTTTTTTAAGTAGATGAAAAAGGTATTGGTATTGGTTGCACAAATACCACACACAATTTTTAAGAGTCAAAAAAGCGGAGCGGGTAAATCCTCTTCCAAAACAAAAAATTGGTTATTTTTGTGTTTAAAAAAAGTAACCAAAATGGAAAAAAAGTACACAAGTACACATTGGAAAAAAAAGTAACCAATTTTGGTTAAAAGTAACCAAAACGGCAACGCTGTATGCAGCACAAAACTATTGGCACACTCAAACTGTTATTTGATTTATTCCTTATTTTGTTTATGGCTTGCCAACTTAGCTAAGAAAATAACTGTTAAATTTAGCCAGTAACCGTAATCTAGCAGCTTTTGCAGTTAATGTGACAGTTTGCTAAGAAAATTTTATAAATAAGTCTGCAAAACTATAAAATGTCCAAAACAAAAAGAAACTAGCACATCTCAGCGCAAAATAATACTGCACCTGTACAATCAAGGCAAATCGTACGCTGTGATTGGTAAAATAATGGACAGACCCCGTTTCATAATTCGATGTATTGTTAATCGTTTTAAAGGGCAGTCAAACATAGAAAATGTTAAAAGAACAGGTCGTCCCCAAATATTAACTGATCGCGAGCGTAACCAAATATTGCGGAAAATTAATATAATCCCAAAAAAAAAACATTCACAGAGATTGCCGCTGAAGTTAAGGAAGACTTTTGGAAAGACATTTACCCCATGACGGTCAGAAGAGTGCTGTACGAGGCAAATTACAAAGCTCGAGTTGCTAGACGTAAGCCACTTATTTCTGATATTAACCAAATCAAGCGTTTAGCCTACGCAAAACGATACATAAGCAAGCCTACCAGCTACTGGAATCAAGTACTCTTCTCGGATGAGAGTGAATTTAATATTTTCTGCTCTGATGGACGAACTACTGTATGGAGAAAACCTAAAACGGCATATGAAAAATCAAATCTTGCGCCAACTGTAAAACATGGTGGGGGAGATGTTATGGTGTGGGGCTGCATGTCTACTTCGCGTGTTGGAGAGTTGGTTTTCATAGATGGCATTATGGACAAAACGGTTTATTTAAATATTTTAAAGGAAAATGTAAAAAAACTACCAAGCAGTTTTACATTTCAACAAGATAACGACCCGAAGCATTCAGACAATGGCGTTCGTATGTGGCTTATATAAACCATCGCACATGTCCTACCCCATCCCCGACAATCTCCAGACCACAATCTGATAGAGCATTTGTGGGAAGAGCTCGATAGACGTGTGAAAAAGAGACCAATTTCTAATAAATCTGACATAAAGAAGGCATTGATAGAAGAATGGCGATAAATTGGCGAGGGAACAACGAAAAAGTTGGTGCATTCCATGCCAAAACGTTTAGATGTAGTTATTAAGCAAAATGGTTTGACAACAAAGTATTAAATTGATATACCATATAACAATTTTTTCGTTTTGCGTGATAAAGTGTGCCAATAGTTTTGTGCAGTAGAATTGCTGTTATTTTTTGTTAAATATGTTGCCAAATACTTATAAAATTAATTTTTTGATTACTCTAAATAGTTTATATAGTTTCCTATATGCAGGCTTTCAAGTCATTAATTTAATGTAAATAAAAGATTATTTATTTCATTCTCAATAAAATCCGACGTTTCATTGGTATTCTTTCCAACTTCTTCAGGGATTGAGTTTTTATGAAAAACTGGCAACATTGTAAAAATACAAAGTAAAAAGTAGTCAATAATAACAATAATTATAATCTTAATTTTTGACAAATTAACTTGCAATAATCTTTTTCGTCAGTTAACATCATTTATAATTTATATCACAGTATTTTGTAAAGGTGGACAGCACAACACAAAACTTAAAATATTAAAATAAATGTATGTAAATATAAAAATTATTACAGAAAATTTGTCCTTTTTTGATCACAGTTGTTATTATTACTAAAGTATTGCAATGGTGTAGTTTGCATTTGTATTGTCTTTGTCTTGTTTTGTGTTTATTGCACTTGTCGATTTTTGTTGTATTCTTAAGCTCTCCAACGTGTATCTTTTATTTTCCCTTTTCTCTTTATCTAAAATTCTCACTTTTTCAAAGTTCGGCTTGTGTCCGTTTTCAATGCACGCCTAAATTTCTCTTTGTTGTACCAATGTAGATTTTTCCACACTCCTCATTATCACCGCCGTCACATTCAATTTGATAAACAACATCACTTTGATCCCTACACTCAATCTTTGTTTTTGTTTGTGTAAATAAATTATGTATTGTCTTGTTTGATTTATGCGCGAATATTATTTGTTGGTCCTTTATTATCTCTCTCAGTTAGTTTTGGAATAAACGGTAGACTATAGTATTTGGCGTTGCCAGATGTGTCATTTTTGTTTTTTCCCCCTGATGAAATATTATTTTTAACTTTAGTCAGTAATGAATTGACCAACCACTTTGGAAAATTGTTTTTCATTAAAATAGCCTTTATTCTTGTCATATTCCTAAATTGAAATTTTTTCAATTAGATTCATTGCTGTATTTATCTTCTGTTTCATGGGTTGTGTTGAGTGGAAATTCATCAAGCGTCCAGAAGCAACTGGTTTCATATACCAATCTGTTATTATTTTGCCATTTTGTCGGAATATCTTCATATCCAGATATGGTATTGTATTGTTCTTCTCCCTTTCTAGAGTAAATTACAGTTTGCTATGATATGAGTTAAATGTTTTCAATATTATGTCTTCGTCTTTATATTTTATTATGGCAAACAAATCATCCACATACTTTGTGATCAGTCTTATTCGTATATTGTTCATTTGTAATTCTTCGATATATTGTTCCATTAGGTGGTCCAATATAATGTCGGCTACAGTCGGTGATAATGGGTTGCCCATTGGCAACCCGTATGTCTGTTGGTATAATTTGCCATCATGCATAAAATAATTATTATCATTTAAGCAGAATTTAAGTATTTTTAGAAATTGTGTCCTTGGTATTTTAGTGTGATTTTGTAGCACATTCCATTTTGTCATGATATTACTTATCGCTAGGTGTATAGGTATGTTTGTAAATAACGATACCACGTCCAATGATACAAGAATCTCATCTTCGTCCAATGTAAGTGTATCCAGTTTTGTCTTTAGTTCTAACGAGTTTTTTATGTTAAGTTTGTCGAGTATAATGTTTTTTAATATATTCCCAATATATTTTGATAACCCATAGCAGGGTACTCCTACCAATGATGATATTGGACAAAGTGGGTTACTAGGTTTATGGATTTTCGGAAGTCAATAAAGTCGGTAAGTAAAATTAAATTTAATAATAATTAATAAACTGAAAAATATTTATGGGAGACCATTTTTTCACTTGTACAATGTTCCAATTCAACGTGCAGCGGGCATAAACATAAAAATTCTGGTTGTGCCAATAAATATGTGCGGCACTGTATATAGTATATATGCACAAATCTTATTATTATTCCAAATATATATAGGCACATATATTGTTTCAAAACCGCATAAAATAAATCTTTTCAAGTTCGTTTGACTTTACTGTTTTAATTAGAAATCTGCAATGTGAAAACCCCGCTTTTTTCTGAATTCTTCTTTTTATAAATGCCAATCATTTTAGATCTTCACTTTAGTTTAAAAAACATATGATGCATGCAGTGATGCCAATTCTTAAAAAACATATTGTTTGAAAAACGGATAAAATTTTGAGTTTTTAATAAAGACTGACTTTAAAAAACATTTTAACACTAAAATAATTAAAAATGCAAAATACAAAGAATTATAATAATAATATTTTGTTCTTGCCACATTTTTTATTGTTTAATTATTTGCGTTTACCATTTTTATAAAATATATAATGTTTTCATAGCTCGTTTGCAAACAACAAGCATTAAAGTCGCACTTTACATTATTTGGCATGGCCGACGGTTGTATTTTCCAAGCAGTCGTTGAAAATTTTTCAATTTTAGTAAATTTTGGTCGCCGTCAATGACATGTGTGACTGGCGTCCTCAACGTTTGCAATGTCACATCGGCATCGAGTGCAATGTTATGACATTTATAACGTAACGACGTAATCTCTTTTAATAGTTTTCGACATAAGTTACAGACACACTTTTTTCTCACTTTTCGAGAAAAGATGGAATATTTTGTTTCACATCTTTTCCATGCGAGAAATTCTCACTTAAGTGACAGAACAATTTTTCAAAAATTGTCATCTAAAATAACTTGCGTACATAAGTACATACGTCTTATTTAAGAAAATATAAAATTATGTACTTTCAATAAAGTGATGAAAACTATGAAAAAGTAGCCTGATAAAAAATAAGTTAAAGTTTTTCTACTTAAGTACAAACATTTAGTCGGAAGTAATATCGATAGTGAAATCTGAACTATCGATAAAAATCGATAGAAGAAAATATCGATAGTATCCCAGCACTACTAGGTCCATATGCATTTTTCACTGTAAAATTTTTTTCCTCCGGGTTTTCAGTGTTGTCACTTTGGTCGTTATTTGTTAATCGCCTGTTAGAATTTTCTATTAACGTTTTTATTATTTTGTTGGGGATACTGATTACGACTAATGTTTTAATTATTTTTGCTATTTGGTTTTCAGTGTTTTCATGTTGGTTGTTATTTGTTAATCGCTTATTTGAATTTTCTATTAACGTTTTTATTATTTTGTTGGGGATACTGTTTAAGATTAATATTTTAATTATTTTTGCTATTTTTTGTGTAAAATTGCTTGTCACATATTTTTTAAATTTTGGCATTAAAGTTTTTAGCTGTGTTTAAAATTTTAGTTCTAGACTTAGAATTTAAGCTCATAATTCTTCCAGAAGCAGTTTCTTTTGTGTACCAATCAACATAACTTCTATTTTCATTTATTTTTAATATGCAATCACTGTATCTTTTGGTGATAACTATTAAGCGTTTTTAGGTAATTAGGTTATTACGTCGTCAAGTAAGTTATCAAGAACTGTATTCGCTATTGAAGGTGATAGTGGGTTTCCCATTGGCATCTCGAAAATTTGATTATACACGTTTGTGCCATAAATAAAATAATTATAAAAATGAAATTTTCCAGAAATTTGGATTTAGGGATCTTGGTGAATTCTTTTATTTTACATTTCCATTATGTTTTTAATTGCAGTGTGTATTGGGATATTAGTAAACAATGAAATCACATCAAATGAAACCAATAGCTCATTATTTTCTAATTCAATTTCCTGCAATTGATATTTTAATTCAGTTGAATTTTTAATATCATATTTTTCGGACACAATCCCAGTAAAAATGTGCTCCAAAGGCTGGGATGGCTGATTTTTGTATGGGGTGTTTCCGGTTTGGAGGACTATTTGCTGCTGACAATAAGCGCTTCTTTTAACATGCAAACAAAGCACTCCTAAAGTGGGTTTTTAAAGGCTAACTAAATTAACATATTCATTAATGTTTTGCTTTTACTTGTTTAAATGCCTTTTTTCAATCATTTTCGTAAACCATAATATATTTTTATTTTGTTCGCTTAAAACCTTCTTCATGGTCAGCACTAAAATAGCAACTTTTTTGAATATATTTTTCTTTATCGCTTACTGATGTATAAGAGCTCTCTTATTGAAGCGCTCGATTATGCGCTTTTTCTCTTAAGTGCTTAAAAAAACCCAAATTTTTATACCCACACCACAATAGAGGAGAGGGTATTATGCATTTGTACTGATATGTGTAACGCCTCAGAATATGGGTCCTAGACCTTAAAGTATACCGATCGACTTAGAATCACTTTCTGAGTCGAACTAGCGATGTCCGTCCGGCAGGCTGGGTGGCTGGCTGTCCATGTAACCTTGTGCGCAAAGTACAGGTCGCGATTTCGGAGATAGTATTTGGGACATAGGTTCTTATTGGCATAAGGACTAAGCCTATTGAAAATGGTCCGAATCGTAGGACCACGAGGGAAGATAGGGGGAAATTTCTTCCACTCAGAAACTATCAAACCGATTTTAATGAAATTTAAAACATAGATAGATCTATATCTATATGGACACATAAGCTATAGTTATAAAAAAAATAGGACCACAAGGGGAGAAAGGGGCAATTTTTGCCTCTCAAACCGATTTTAATGAAATTTAAAACATAGATAGATCAATATCTATATGGACACATAAGCTATACAGTTTTTCAAAAATAGGACCACAAGGGGAGGTAGGGGGCAATTTCTGCCTCTCACAAACTTTCAAACCGATTTAAATGATAAACTTCATTCATAGATAAATCCAAGGTATATTTACACAAGGTAGACTCATTTGGGAGTGTAGACATGCTGCTCTATAAATAGAACCGAGTTGTCAAAATCGTCTTCATATAAAACAAAAACAATTTAAGGCACACATGTACACATTTTGGCTCATATACACGAAATTTGAAGTTTGGGTTCCAACTAGGGGTAAACAGCTGACAAACATTTGGGCCAACGAGTTTACCTTGTGTATATATACCTTGGATAAATCCATATATATATGGACACATAAGCATGATGTGTTTTTAAATACTGTGGTGTAGGGTATCATATGGTCGGGCTTGACCGACTATACTTTCTTACTTGTTTTTACTGGGATTTGTTTTAAAACTTGTACCTATGCGATCAACTTTTCCATACAAAAGTTGGGAGCATGTTGTAAGAGTTGCCAAGTTTTTGTTAGATTGGCCATTTTAGTGATTTTTTGGAGCAAATAGAAATTTAAAAACCGGGAAACTAAAATATCAACAAAAGCGGTATTTTGAGTGGATTTTAGCGTCGACTTGAATATTTATTTAGGATTTTTGGTAGTTATAAGTATAAAAAATAGACAAATGGTTGAATATTATCTATTTTGATTATGCTGCATCGGCTTTCTACCAACTATATCCATCCAAAAAGTGAGGAGTATACTGACAGAGTTGCCACGTTTTTATTATTGCATTTTAGAGCTTTTTTTAGTACTATTATTATGGAAAAATAAAAAAACACTACAAATATTTAAAAACACTGTTTGGTAGCAAATATGAATATAAGGGCTAAAGGGAAATGAATTGAAACGAAAGTTGTTTATTAAGTGGAAGGTGCGAAATTTCTTCGTGGACGTATCCGTCTTGAATATTTATTTAGGATTTTTAGTTATATATATACTAGCTGGACCCGGTCCGCTTTGCTGGCCCTTAGTAAAGATTTAAAATTTTATAAAATATGAACGTATTTAATTGATTTTCAAAACATTAAAAAAAAATAATAACAAATGTTTTACTTACCAGCAAATGCTATTAGATTCTTCATGTTTGTTTAAAATTATTGGATACCCTAACCGCGAATTTGAAAAATATTTATGGAAGTGGAAATAGACTTTGGTAAACTAAAATTAACATAAATGTTTGGAATAAAACTGGCTATTAAACCATATTAATTTTGTTTTTTCATTTTGGTGATTTTAGCGTATTTTAGTGAATTACCGCTGACTTGATAAATGCATATTGATAAAGATTTAGTGACATACCATGCATCTAAATTTTAAAACATTATGTTTAGCGATTACGACGAAAATGACAAAAATATAAAAACGTGGTGCCATCTATCGGATAAATACGAAACTCCACAGGAACACTCCTCATACCTCATACATCAAACACACAAATGTTGGTCAAAGTCGGTGCAGTAGTTTTTGAGTTTAGCGATTACAAACAAACACGTCTCTTTTATATATATAGATGCATCTAAATTTTAAAACATTATGTTTAGCGATTACGACGAAAATGACAAAAATATAAAAACGTGGTGCAATCTATCGGATAAATACGAAACTCCACAGAAACACTCCTCATACCTTATACATTAAACACACAAATTTTGGTCAAAGTCGGTGCAGTAGTTTTTGAGTTTAGCGATTACAAACAAACACGTCTCTTTTATATATATAGATATATATATATATATATTTATAAGTATGTACAATCGACAAATGGTTGAAGAGAGAATTAGTCCATTTTTTCCAACCAGTTGCTTTTTTCTGTTCCTTTAACATATATATTCAGATTTGGTGCTTTTTTAGTACTTTTGTTATAGAAAAACGCTACAAATGTTTAAAAATACTGTTTTGGAGCAAACATAAGGGTAAAAGAGAAATGAATTGGAAAAATTTTTGTTTATTTAGTGGAAGGTGTGAAATTTCTTCGTGTACGTGCCCGTCTTGAATATTTATTTCGGATTTGAAAATTTTTGTGAGGGATAATAATTTTACTTGTATTGACGATTTACAAGTTGTTTATTTAGGAGATGGTGCGAAATTTCTTCGTGGACGTCTCCGTCTTGAATATTTATTAAGGACTTGAAAAATTTTGTGAGATATCACAATTTTTTTTTTGCTTGTGAATATTAGTATTGACGATTTACTTAGAATTTTTGTAGTCATATGCATGTATGTACAATCAACAAATGGTTTAATATGGAACTGATCGTGGAATAATTATTTCTTAGTTTTTGAATGTTTAGGATAGTAGCCTTATCTGTTATGAGTATGCTGCATGGGTTTTCTAGTAACTTTTTGTATACATGCCTTGGTAGGTTTGTGGGTAGTGAGCTAGTCTATCAGTATAAGGGTTGACTAGTCCTAGTCCCTTGTGGGCTACTCTTTACACGCGTGTTTGGACTGGTCCTATTATTTGCAGGGTTATTCGAGTTTATTTGACGAAAATAAAACATTTTAATACTCATAAAATTATTACAGTAATTAATTGTGGATTATAAAATTCGTTTTTCGTACTATTAAAATTGAATAAATATATATGTAGTTCGTTTTCAAATAACTTTGTTTTTAACATTTATGTATGTTTGTTATTCAAAAAACAAATTAGCAAAAAAAAAAAAATAAAGTTATATATAATGTTATGTAGTTTGATTTTTTGTCGTTTAAAATAAATTTTTTAAAAGCAACAACTATTAAATTTTACGGAATATGCTGTTTAATAAATAAAAATTTTAAAATTAATGTAAAATTCATTTATTTTAAAGTAAAAATTTATTTTAAATTAAATGTAAAAATTTATTTTAAATTAAATAAATTTTCAGTTCTTTAAAATGAATTTTCTTTTTGAATAAAGCTACATAATATTTTGATTGTATGAATATTATACTTTGGGATGAGTGCTCTTGTTTCTTTTTTATAAATTTTTTTTTTTGCAGTAAAAGAGTTTGTGTTTTTTTTTTAATATATTTTAGGTAAATCCTTTTTTTACCTAGTTATTTTTGTATGCACTTGCATGGACATTGGTTTATTAAGCAATACTTATGGCGCTAACATTAACGCTGAAAAATAATTGTATACAACATTTGCGACAACTGATGTGCATATGTACGCCTACCTAAGTACATGTGTACATATGTGAAGATCCTGTTTATGGGAATTTTTAACTTGTGCGTTGTATTGCATTAAACACATTCACCACAGCAGGCTACACGAACACAATACTACAAATGCTGCTGGCTGAAACTTTAGTCGTGTAGTTAGCTACGGAATTATGTTGAAGACGGCAGCTACAATTGAAAAAATACATACATAGTTCGTAAAAGTTTCAGAACACCTTGGGTACGTAAATGCATAAAAACTATGGCGCATATTCAGAAATCATAACTAAAGTTGTAACTAACAAAACAGAAACTAAAAAATAGTTCATAGATAGTTAAGGTCGATTCACCTATGCGTTCCGAACAATATTTTTGACCGGACAATAATGTTTTTACAGTGAGTGTTCTGCAGAACGATTCACCCATCTCGGAAAATTTGTCCGGACAAACAAAGCTACCATATGGTTTACAGATGTAAACGATTATACAAAGTGGCAGCACAGTTAGCAAACTATTAGTTTTTTTTATAAAAGTGTGTTAAGGTCGATTCACCCATGCGTTCCGAACAATATTTTTGACCGGACAATAATTTTTTTAAAGAGAGTGTTCTGCAGAACGATTCACCCATCTCGGAAAATTTGTCCGGACAAACAAAGCTACCATATGGTTTACAGATGCAAACGATTATACAAAGTGGCAGCACAGTTACCAAACTATTAGTTTTTTTTATAAAAGTGTGTTAAAGAAAATGGACAAAAGAAGAAAATTATTTTTTTTATTTTTAATTGAATTGCATAAATTTACTAGCAAACAAAATTTATCAAAAAATGTTGAAAGTAAAAAGAATAGCAGTAAGAAAAATATTACAGAAAAGAAGAACAAACGGTGTTTTCCACACACTTGTTCCTGAGATGCGCCTTCATGACGTGGAATCGTTTATAAATTTTCACCGTATGGACCCCAATACGTTCAATGAAATCCTTGCAATTTTAGGGCCTGATTTGCGTGGTATACCTATTCGTAAACAAGAGCATATTACGCCGGCAGAAAAGTTGTCCTTAACATTAAGGTAAAGCTGCTTTGTAGCGTCTTCGCAGACTTTTCCATAATATTTAATATTCACTTCCTATAATAATTGGTAAACATTATGTTAAAAAATATTAAAATTTTCCATTTAAAATTTACTAACGACCAATTCCAATAGATTTTTCTATTTCCGTCCATATATTTTGTTTAAGGTAAGAATTTTTATATGAACGATTGCCCATATCATAAATACATTCTCTTCTTGGTTTTTTTATTTCTTCAATTAGTTTCAGGGCAATATTTTCGTTAACATCCATCTTTTGTTTAATTTTTTTTTTAATTATTCAGCACAAAATGAAAAATGTAATATGTGGCAGCTCAATTCAACTTTAATGTACAAATTGAAAAAAAGTGGCATCTCAGTTCATTTTGTTCGGCACAAGAATTAAAATTAAACCAATTTAAGAAAAATGTTCCGAACAAAATCTTTGCTCTCTCTCTCAAAAGTAAAACGTCAAACTCAATATAAAAAAAATTTTGTCCGGACAAAAATTTTGTTCGGAACGCATGGGTGAATCGAGCTTTAAAGAAAATGGACGAAAGAAGAAAATTAATTTTATTATTTTTAATTGAATTGCATAAAACCCGTTTACTAGCAAAAAAAATTTATCAAAAAATGTTGAAAGTAAAAAGAATAGCAGAAAAAAAAATATTACAGAAAAGAAGAACAAACGGTGTTTTCCACACACTTGTTCCTGACAATGAAATCCTTGCAATTTTAGGGCCTGATTTGCGTGGTATACCTATTCGTAAACCAGAGCATATTACGCCGGCAGAAAAGTTGTCCTTAACATTAAGGTAAAGCTGCTTTGTAGCGTCTTCGCAGACTTTTCCATAATATTTGACATTCACTTCCTACAATAATTGGTAAACATTATGTTAAAAAAATATTCACCCCTATCGTGAATAACAAGTGGAATTTTTGTTCCCATGAAATTTTCATTCCCCTCGAAGGGAAAAAAGCAATCGTGAATCTCATGTGAAAAATTTTTATGCTATCTGTTCCAGTGAATGTAAAAAAGAAGAAAATTAGAAAAAATTAAAAATCATTGAAATTTTTGTTTAAAAATATACACGTATATATTTTAAAGGAAAGTTAAAATAATAAATCTAAATAATTAGTATTGGAGCGATAGGTTGATCACAACGTTAGTTTTTTGCACTTTTTAAATTTTATGTAGTAAAATATTTTCCAAAATTCTGCCACCACGTCTTTCACAAATCCGGCGGCAATCAACCTCTTGTTTTCCATTTTGTTGACCAATATATCGGTTTGTGCCTTATTAACGGATCTAGCCCTTAATATTCGATTTATAGGAGGAACTACTAACATACACGTTCTATTCACTAGCAAAAATAAAGTGAGAAAATCTAAGAGAAAAGTGAACAAATTACGAGGGAAAAAACTTTTCACGATAAGGGGAATTTATTCCCGTGAACATTTTTTCACGTTATTATTCTCCTTTGAATTACATTTTTTCATGGGAGCTGTTCATGATCGCAAATATGTGAAAAGGGGAAAAATTACGAGGGAAAAATTATTCACGATAGGGGTGATTAAAATTTACCATTTAAAATTTACTTACGACCAATTCCAATAGATTTTTCTATTTCCGTCCATATATTTTGTTTAAGGTAAGTATTTTTATATGAACGATTGTCCATATCATAAATACATTCTCTTCCTGGTTTTTTTATTTCTTCAATTAGTTTCAGGGCAATATTTTCTTTAACATCCATCTTTTGTTTAATTTTTTTTTTAATTATTCAGCACAAAACGAAAAATGTAATATGTGGCAGCTCAATTCAACTTTTATGTACAAATTGAAAAAAAGTGGCATCTCAGTTCATATTGTTCGGCACAAGAATTAAAATTAAATCAATTCAAGAAAAAACCTTCCGAACAAAATCTTTGCTCTCTCTCTCAAAAGTAAACCGTCAAACTCAATATAAAAAAAATTTTGTCCGGACAAAAATTTTGTTCGGAACGCATGGGTGAATCGAGCTTTATAGATCTTATTCACAATTCATAACTAACGTTGTAACAGCTCTCAGCTGATAAAAGAAATGCAACCATGCATATTGGCATTTAGAGAAAATTAAATGTCGATAATATTTTGAACGATATATTCTGTAATTAATTAAAAAGCTTATAAAACTATTAAAATCTCATTTTTTGTTCTTTAAAAAATTAACGCAAATTCTAAAAAAGTGGTTTTTTGGTTATAATAGTATATAAGTCAATTAAAATAATAATAAAAATATTCAAAAGAATTTTATCGACTAAGAACACATCTCTAGTTTATTTTTTTATGGATTTTTTTTGGTGCAGCAGAAATTAATTTCAAACACAAATTATAATTGCAGCGTGTTTTATACGTCTTAACAGTTTTTTGTCATGTTTTTATCTGTTATTATTTGAATATCTCTTATAATTCTTTCCATTTATTTTTTATAACCACTTCAAAAATGTTGTACTTTTGAAATAAATTATAAAATGATATCAATCAGCTGTTCTTTGAATGTATTAGTTAGTTGGCATTTAGTTACAGCTTTACCTATAATTAAGTGTAAACTTTTTATGCTGCAAGTAATCATCTGTGAATAGCTTAAATAGGTAGGTACTTAAAAAAGTTTACACTTGGTAATGATTTATGAATATGCGCCTATGTATCACTGCTGCAGTGATGCAAAATGTTGTTGCTGATGCGTGATTACCAGTTGCAGTTGTGTTGCTGATACTTAGCACAACAGCTGTGCAAAGTTTGAATTTTTTAAATTTCAAAAGTTTAATAAGCAAACATTAAATAATAATAAAAATGCTTTTTACAATAAAGATGACAAATTTAATTGAAAATATTGAACCAAAAAGTAACAGTTTTCTTATAAATGACGATTAAACAATTTCTTTTTTGTCTCAAGTTATTGCTTCAAAAAATTAACTAAAGGTACGTTCAGACTAATGAAATATTTGACGAAAATATTTGTTCTGATATTTGCTTCAAACTATGTGAAACAAAAAAATATTTTGTTTAATGTTCAAACTAAGCTCAAATATATAACAATTTTTGTTTGTTAAAACAGTTGGCAAATAGTGTCAAATAAAATAAATTAATTCATGTTTGCCATGCGTTCAGACTAAGACAAATATTTGCATCAAATAATTATTTGATGAAAGTGTCTAAAAATAAAAATATATTTCTAAAATAGTAAAAATGACCGCAGAAGCTATTTTATTTTGTGGAGCAACATATCTTATAATGTTAGAACAGGAGAATGAAAAAGGGAAAAAACTGGAAGACAATGGGTAACGGAAGGAACATGGCTAAAATTTGTGAAAAACTGCAAACTTGGAAATAAAGCCTAAAATATATTTGAAATTGCTAAATCGGTTAAAAAACAAAATGTCGGGTAAAAAGAAAAAAAAATTTTGCAAAAATAGCAAAAATTCGCGAAAAATTTATTTATTTCAAACAAGACATAAAATTAATTAAAAGCGCCTAAAACTGTAAGGAATGCCAAAAATTCGGTAAAAATTGCTAAATTAGTGGAAATTTGCAAAAATTTGCTAATAGCGGTATTATAGCAAATCCTTATAATTATTAAAAATCGTTAAAGCTGTAAAGATTCATAGCGAAAAATCACTTTTTCGCGAGCATGGCTAAAATTCGCGAAAAATTGCAAACTTGGAAACAAACCCTAAAATTGATTTAAAATTGGAAAATTGAAACAAATTGTCGGAAAAAACAAAAAAAAAAATTTTTACAAAAATGGCGAACATTCGCGAAAATTTTTAATATTTCAAACAAAGTATAAAATTGACTAAAAGTCCCTTAAAGTATAAGGAATGGCAAAAATTCGGTAAAATTGCTAAATAAGCGGAAATTCGCAAAAATTTGCTTATGACGGCATGATAGCAAAGTTTAAAACTTATTAAAAATCGTTAAAGGTGCAAAGAATCACAGGAAGAAATCGCTTCTATCGCGAACATGGCTAAAATTCTAAAAAAATTGCAAACTTGGAAACAAACCCTAAAATGTATTTGAAATCGCTTAATCGATTAAAAAGCAATATGTCGGGTAAAAACAATAAAAAAAAAAAAATGTTGCAAAAAATATCGGAAATTCGCAAACAACTTTAATATTTCAAACAAGCCATAAAATTAATTAAAAGTCCCTAAAAGTGTAAGGAATGGCAAAAATTCGGTGCAAATTGCTAAATTAGCGGAAATTCGCAAAAATTTGCTAATAGCGGCATGATAGCAAAATCTAATAATTATTTAAAATCTTTAAAATTGTAAAGAATCCGAAAACTTACAGGAAAAATTGCTTCTATCGAGAACATGGCTTAAATTATTTGTCGTTGTTTGCTCTTACAATTTTTTTTGTAATATCAAATAAATGTTTGCTCAAAAATAACTAAAATATTTGATATTTTGTGTTCACACTATGTTCACATTGGACAAATATTTGTTTGCCGGCAAATACTTTTATTTGCTCAAAATCAGCTTTTATTTTATTTGAAACTCAAAAATATTTTGTGTTCAGACTACGTTAATGAAATATTTGATGTTTGCTTTCAAATATTTGATCAGTCTGAACGTACCTTAAAGCAATAATTGCCAAAGTTTGCTGCAGAGCTGCGGCATTACTGCATAAAAACTTTTGACATATGAGAGTGATGCCAAGTTTCTTACAAGTGATGCTTTTACGAACATTAAACTTTACTTCTGCGCAAGTGATAGCCAACAACTGCATTTACGAACGTACCCTTTATCAATAACTTTTTAGGTAAAAACTGGATCTAAGAAGTAGTGGTATTATAAGAAACTACTTCAAAATGGCTTTCAGTTGATCTTTAAAAAATTCCGATTTATTAGCCCGTTAAGGGCCAATTTTAAAAATAAATATTTCTTACAAGATTTTTCTACAAAACTTAAAATTTTGTCAATATAAGTACATATTTATTAAAACCTTTAGGGAAGAACACTTCAATCTTTTATATACCATATTATTAGTAACTTCATCATATAAAATTTTAAATTTATTAAGCTTTAAAAAATTTTATTTTGGAAAATTAGTCAATTTATTTAAAAGTTTGATTAAAAATATATATCTGGTAATAATTAATTTACTTCTTACATATGGGCATTTCCTGGGGTCGCGAACGTACGTTCGTACGCTTTTGATGTACAAATAATATAGAAAACAAAACTTTTCCTAGCATTTTTTCTTGCGATTCGATAGCATTTGGGTAGATGTATGTTTAGTGCACCACCACCTGGATAACTATCTTGCCGCGATGTGGTGGCTTAAATGCTGGCTGTAGTGAATGTCTTGCAACTTGTCTCGACTAAGCCGGATTCTGAATCGTTTCGGCTGAGCCGGAATAAGTTGGAAGGTATTTGCTCTAAGGCCAGCACGACTAAGGGTTATCCATCCTCCCATCCCCCATCCCATTACCTATAATCCTATCTATTCCCCCTTTATCTCCCATATCCCCCACTTTTAAGGTCAAGGTGGTAGACAGCAGTGCCGAGGACCTGAATGGCTAGTTAGTGGTTAAAGAAACTGGTCGTGAACAGCTTCCCTCTGGCGCCGATGGCAAGGGTCAGTTGTAACTTTGGCCTAGTCCGTGCAAGCCGTCACTGCGCGGACGGTCCTTTTCTTTACGGCTTACTCGTGGGACCAAAAACTGGACAATTTTCTTAAAAAACAAAAGGACGCGACTCTAGGAGTCGATGCAGGGAATGTCTCCAATAACTCGGCAGGTTCGGTGTCAGATCTAGACGCCGATTGGCTGAGTATCCATGGAGATATTCTTGAGCAGGAAGGTCAGTTATTGACAGAACTGACAAGGACAAAAGGAACGAACGACCCCCCAGTCGGCTCCCCGCCTCGAACAGGGGTCTCGGAAAGACTCGATGGTCTGGCTCTGGGATCTGATGATGAGCATGAAATAACCATGATTTCGGCTCATGATCAGGACCATAGAGCTGGGTCATCGACTCCTGAGGTCACACTCGAGATAGGGAGCGGAGTAGCGGGTGTACCAAAAACTATTGTTCGGCAAGATGCGACAGAACAGGTCACATCAGAAGGCCGAACGAGCCTTGAAAAAGCCAAGAGTGGTGTAAGAGCCTCCTTAGCCTTTCTAGAAAAGATAGCTAAGAAAGACTCCTCACTACACGATGGGCGGGATAGGCACTTGCTGAGGAAGCACCGGAAGAACGTTGCCAGATTCGAACGAATCCACGGATCTGTCGGTGATATCCTAGGCATCCCCTATCCTGCGGGATACATAGCAAGGGCTGCTGAGGGCTCAAATGTTGTCAGTAAAGATAACGAACCCTCAGCAACCCCTGTTGATGAATCCTCCAAAAATTCGGGAATTCAGAAGGAGGGTACGAAATCAACACCTGGTCCTCTAAACCGAGACAGTATGGTCACGGATAAGGGAACCAAGCCTGTTGACGTAATACCCACTACTAGCTGCGCGATGAGGACTGGTAAAGTCTTGATTATCTCCGACAGTCCCTCCCAAGGGGAAGTCACAAAAGGGATAACTGGGTCAAACCAGCCAACATCTGCAGGGAAATCGGGTAATCACCGACAGAGCTCTGCTAAGGCCCCCAAGAAAGGGGTACTTAAGAGAGTTAGGTCTAGTGATGACCAGAAATCCCCAGCGGCTAAAAGGAAGGATCCCCGAAAGGGGATCACTAAGAGGATTGGCTCCAGAGAGGACCAACCCTCCACATCAAGGAGGCTAAGGGAATCGTCAGGTAAGGACGGTATTCTGGCAGCTGTCATTGATCGTATGGATCCCGATGGAAGGATCAGTGTCGAGAAATGGCAGGTGCTAGAAAACAAACTACTTGACGAAATCTTTAGCGTTAAAGGAAGGCCGGACGAAGTATCGTTCAAAGGGGCTGACTGGATAAGAGGTGTCAAAACTGTCAGTTGCGGCAATCTAAAGACCTTTGAGTTTTTAAAGGCTGCAATCGGCAGGTGTGGCAGCGCTTGTCCTGAAGCCAGATTGGACGTAATACTCGCGTCTGAGTTGCCGTTAAGGCCGGTAGTCACGGTATGGATTCCTCCACCTATAAAACCGGTAGAGGTCATACTGGGGTTACTGGCCAACCAGAATAACGGGCTCCTTACAGGACAGTGGAAGATGGTAGCTTCACTGGGTTGTAAGGAGAACCAAGGTAGAGACTTCCGGTTCGCAGTAGACCGAGAGTCTCTACAGAAGCTGAAGTCAATGGGAGGGGTTGCTGTATTCGGGTTAGGGTCTGTCAGATTTAGGTTTCCTAAAGATGACAGATCCTAAGATGCTGAAAGTGGTGCAGATAAACTTGCACCACTGTGAAGCGGCCTCAACCGAATTGGCAACCCACCTCATTGACAACAACGTGGACGTGGCCTTAATCCAAGAGCCCTGGATTAACAAAAACCGGGTAGTTGGATTAAAGGTGACGGGGTATACCTTGTTCGTATCCCGCTCGGAGGAGAAGGTACGAACTTGTATATTGGCAAGAACTGAGCACAATTTTATGTTTTCTCATTCTTTCAGTAACGGAGACCTCACGGTTGTGACAGGGAAGGCCAAGGACAGATCAGTCCTGGCACTGGCATCGGCATACTTGCCATACGAAGCTGTCGATCCACCTGGTGATAAAGTACGAGAGTTGGTGGAGCACTCAGGCAGAAGCGGCTTGAGATTGGTACTGGGTTGTGACGCCAATGCACACCACACCCTATGGGGTAGTGCCGACATCAACAAGAGAGGTGAGTCTATGTTTGATTTTATTATTGCCAGCAATCTTTTTATCTGCAACAGGGGGAATACACCGACGTTCAGAACTAAAGATAGGGAGGCAGTGATAGATATAACACTGACGAACTGCAGGGAATTAGTGGAGGACTGGAAGGTGGCGTTGGATTTTTCCTTTTCTGACCATAGTCGCTTGTCCTTTAGTCTGATATTTGAGGGGTCGAAAAGGTGTCCGTATAGGAATCCGAGAAGGACGGATTGGAACACTTTTTCGGGACTGGTTCAAAGTAACTTTAGAATTACAGGGGACTGGGGGTCGACTCCGACCGGTGTGGAGCGGCTGGTGAGCACCTTTACGGGGGTATTGACCAGTAGCTATGAGCGATCCTGTCCGTTAAACTTTCCGGGCAGGCGTACACAGCCAAGATGGTGGACAGACGAGTTGAGGACTCAAAGGTCCACCGTCAGAGGGCTGTTCAATAGGGCGAAGTATACGCGTAAGGAGGAAGATTGGAGTAACTTCAGGTTGAGTTACGGGAGGTATAAGAGAGATATTAGAAGAGCGAAAAGGGACTCGTGGATTAAGTTTAGCGAGTCAGTTGAATCCGTGAATGAAATGTCTAGGTTCAGGAGAATTTTATCCAAGGACCCGGTGGTCCCTGGATTTATTCAGAGACCGGACGACTCATGGACGGAATCTGGCTCTGAATCTCTCTGCCTGCTTATGGAAACTCACTTTCCGGGGTGTGTGGATCCTGGGTCGGGGGAACAGGTTGTATGTGGTGACCCCTTCTCTGGGTCGGGCTCGGACGGTGGGGAAGGGAGACGGTGGGAGATATGATCACCTTGGATAAGGTAACTTGGGCGGTGAATACCTTTGGGTCCTACAAATCGGCGGGACCAGATGGTATCTTTCCGGCGATGTTACAGAATATCGGGAGATCATCACTCCTGGTGTTGGTGGAACTGTTTAGGGTATGTGTGCTGAACGGGTACATTCCTAGAGGGTGGAGGGAGGTCAGGGTAGTTTTTATTCCCAAGGCGGGTAGAACCGGTCACTCTAAACCCAAGGATTTTAGACCAATCAGCTTATCGTCTTTTCTTTTGAAGACGTTGGAAAGACTGATTGATCTACATCTGAGGATGAAGATTGACGCCGACATCATCAGCGGCGCTCAACACGCCTATCTTAAGGGTAGATCTGTTGAGAGTGCGTTGCATGATGTGGTGGGTTATGTTGAGCGGGGTTTGCGAACCAAGGAATACACCTTGGCGGCATTCCTGGATATAGAGGGCGCCTTTAACAATTTGAGGATAGAGGCTATTAGGCAGGCACTGTTTGATCAGAGGGTTCCGTTGTTCTTGGTCGAATGGATAACTAGGATGCTAAGCAGCAGGGTTATTCACTCGGACTGGGGAGACGAACGTTTGAGGAGATCGGTGACTAGGGGGACCCCACAGGGGGGAGTTCTCTCACCCTTATTGTGGCTCTTGGCCGTCAATGTCGTTCTGAGACGTTTTGACAGAATGGGTCAGAAGGTCGTAGCCTACGCGGATGATGTGGTGATATTGGTGTCGGGCAAGTTTCTGCCGACAATTAGCGACATCATGCAAGGGGCGCTGGGCGAACTGTCGGCATGGGCGAGTGATAAGGGACTGGGAGTTAATCCGGGGAAGACGGAGTTGGTTCTTTTCACTAGGAGGTACAAGGTGGAGGATTTTAGGCTACCGGTACTAGGAGGAGTGGAGCTTAGACTATCTGATAGTGCTAAGTATCTGGGAGTTTTTCTGGACAGCAAGCTGTCATGGGGAAGGAATACTCAGGAGAGACTTAAGAGGGGTCTCAATGCCTACTATGCTTGCAGATCATCGATAGGTAGGAGTTGGGGACTCCGGCCGTCAGTGGTGGGATGGCTGTACACCTCGGTGGTTAGACCCATTCTTACGTATGGATGCTGTGTTTGGTGGGAGTCATTGAGATTGGCTAGTCGTAGGAACCTTCTTTCTAAGGCTCAGAGGTGTGCTTCAATGGGCATGACAGGTGCCATGAGGAGTACCCCTCAGGCGGCCCTGGACGTCATTCTACATCTTCTGCCTATTGAGCAGTATGTGATGGGAATGGCGGCCAGGAGTATTCTTAGACTGAGGGAATCAGGACTGATGGGGAATGTCACTCAGGGTCACTCACGGATCCTGAGTGAGATTGAGGCGTGTGGCTATTGCCTGGGACCTCCCGGATCCACAGATTATGTGGGCACTAGGGTGGATTTTGGGCGGCTGCCGGAGGTAATAGTTCCTTCTAGGGAGAGCTGGTCAGGTAGGGGCAGATTATTTAGTGGATTTGCTATTTTCACTGATGGCTCGAAGATGAGGGGCACGGGTGCGGGGGTCTACATTGAGGATCTGAACATCAGAAGGTCATATAGGCTTCCTGACGACTGCAGTGTTTTTCAGGCGGAGGTTCTGGGGGTCATGAGGGCCGTGGAACTGATAAGGGACAACATTGATAGGGGCTCGGAGGTCACTATATATGTGGACAGCCAGGCGGCTCTTATGGCCGTAAGGGGCTGTTATGTGAAATCCAAGCTGGTTGATGATTGTAGGAAGGCTCTTGGGGCAGTCTTAGGGGAGTATTTGCTAAGGCTGTGCTGGGTGCCGGGTCACTGCGACATAGTCGGCAATGAGGTTGCTGATGGGTTGGCGAGGCAGGGCTCGGAGATGGAGGATCCTAACTGTTTAGAGGCGGTTAGGCCTCCAATGGCATTCTATTTTGGAAGAATCAGGGAATGGGTTGTGGGCGCGACCAACCGGGCCTGGGGGAATCGAACGGACTGTCGGGTATCACGGACGCTGTGGCCGGTGCTCAATAGGTCCGATTCGGTTTTGCTGATGGGCAGGAGTAGGGTCTGCGTTAGAACCATGATAGGAATGATCACGGGCCACTGTATGATAGGCAGGATGGCGGTGAGGATGGGATCCGGATTGTCGGATATGTGCAGGTTGTGTGAGGACCCTGAGGAGTTGGAGACGGTGGAGCACATTCTGTGCCACTGTCCCAGGTTGCAGGGCAGCAGGCAGAGGTGGCTGGGCAGCAGATTCCTGGGCGAATTAGGGGATGTCTCGGGTTGCGGACTCGAGAATCTGATAGGATTCGTAATGGGGATGGCCTGGCTGCGCGAGAATGGGCTGGGTGTTGGACGCACGTAGGGCGCATTGGGTTGAGTAGGATTTCGCTCGGGTTTGGTCAGGAACCTTCTTTCTTTCTTTCTTTCTTATTTATTTTATGCTTTCTCTGTTTATTTCACTAACTTTCTCTCTAGGGCTATCCCTGAATAAGGCATCACAATGGACCATATTGGTCTCTGGGTGAGGGTGTGAAGGAGACTTCACACCGGCCTTTCTACCTACCTACCTACCTATGTTTAGTGCAAAGGATGGATTTCATCGAGTTTAAGTTTTCATAATAAGAGTTATAAACATGTGGTCGCGAACGTACGCAAAATAGAAGTCAACTTTGGCTGACAGCAGTTAAATGTAAAAATCTGCGTAATGGAACGGAATATTCAAAAGTGATTAATTTATTTTAAAAGTGTATTAATGTAGGTCTCCATGCAGTGTTTACCAAAAAAAATATCTCTTTTGGTTTTTGTTTAATTGGCTTATGTACCGGTCGCGAACGTACGGGTCGCGAACGTACGATTTTTCCATATTATTTTTTATTATTATCACCATGCAGTTTCCCATTAATGTCTTCAAATTTCCTTAACAAACAACTAAATACTCAATTTACAATTGATTGTAATGAAAAGATTATAAAGAAAGAGTGTAAACATAACATATTTTTGCATGTAAAATAAGCATATAAAAATGTGTTTAGAAGTAGAAAATATAAGAAAATATAAAATTTTCCAGTTTCCAGTGCAATTTCTTCGAGTAAAACAGCTGAGACATGCTATGAAGCCATTCTTTTATAACAACATAGACTTTTTTTATAATAATAAACAATAAAAGACGATGATTATCAACATTTTATTTTTTCATCCTGGTAGACCATTCTAGGGAAATGCCCATATTCATCCCAATTATGAATAAAAATTCCCCGGGAGTTTTCTCCCTTCTCTCATTTTTCCTATGTTAATTCAATTCTAAAAGTAAGAAAAGGGAAAAAACTCCCGGGGAATTTTATTCATGATTGGGCTGATTGAATTATTGCAATATGTACATAAATAATAAGTGTTCTGCAACGCCGAAAAACCGCAATTCAGAAAAACTTTATTAAGCAAATATCTTAGGGTTTAATAATTATTGTTATATCGACATGATTTAAAGATAAAGCCAGTTTTGTAAAAAAAAGTCAGCCACGGAGTATAAATATATAAAATTGGCTTTTAATTGGTTAATCGGTATGCCAGAAACGCCATGTGGAACACACTTTAAAGAATTTTCCAATGATTCCCATATTTTGTAGATTCATTTTATACCTAAAGAGATATGGATAAAGTATTTTGAAGCTTTTACGACCTATAACTCCTGAACTAGAAGCGTTGGCGCTAAAACATCTTCATATAGAACTTCTTTCAAGGATATAAAAACATTTTATAAATAACAATTTGGTGTTGAGCCGAGTTAAGATTCTTGTTTCATGCCGATTCTTTTCAGTTAAACAAAAAAAAAAAAATTAAGCACTTATTTTTTAAATATTTTTTTATATTAGCAGCACTTTTTCTGTTTCGTAGTGGACAAAAATAGAAATTAGTTTAAAGGCCCAACTATAATATGCTTAAGTTGGCTTAAGCAAATGGGCGAATACACGTAAATCATATATGTCAAACCATATTGAACTTAAGGAAACTTTTTGTTAAATTTTATGAATCTGTCATTTGCTTAAGCAAGGTGCGAAACAAATCGCACTTTCCGTACGGAATCAAATGTTTTTTGGTTTTGTTTTTGTGTTTTTAAATGCATTTGAAAAGATTTTTGTTATTTTTTGACAGGAGCTTAAGCATATTATAGTTGGGCCTTAATTTGACTACAACTACAAAATAAGCACAGACAACAACCTGCAGCCTTGTATCCGTGTCGTCGTGAAAATAATCATATCCATATGCACACATGTATTCTAGTTTTGACATATTAAAGCAGGGATGTCAGCGCCTTGCACAATTGTGCAAATTAATTCACACACATTCTTCACACGCATTCTTACGCTCTTTCAACGCATTCTTACGCTCTTTCATTTAGTCCACGAGAGTACACAATTATACACAATTAGTCGTCGATTATCAAGCGACGGGTGCACATGCGGCGGATGCTTACGTATTTTTTAATCTTTATTAAGAATACATGTCTCTTTATTCACTAATACTAATGTAAAGCAATACAACCACAATTGACATCACTGTATTAAAGTCGGTAACTTGCTGTCTCGAATGTGTTTAAAGCATATAAGTTAACACAATAAAAATTTACAAAAAAAAAAAAAAATCAAAGACATAAAAAATAAAACAACTCTTGCTAATTTTACTAAAACTTTTTATTGTGACCCATTTAATAATAAAATTTTGATTATAAAAATATTGAATTCCCATTTATGCTGACACTATGTTTACATATTTAATATCTTTCCCAATACAATGTTACCCAATTTATTTCGTAAGGTTTTAATATGAATTATATTTTGTAACTCACACTAAATGCTGATGAGATGTTAATTCTTTGTTTCAACATTGTTTTGTTTATTTCTACATTGATTCTGTTTATTAATTGTGAAATTGATTTTTACTTATATATGTATAAATAAAGTTTTTGGTTTACGTATTTCAGTTTAAGTCAAGTACTCAAATAAAAATGTGTTTTATTTTAACTTATATTTGCAGAAAGAAAAAAAAAACATTTTTATGACTGCTCTTGTTTTTTATAATAAAAAATTTTTTCAGTTAAAGAATTGATCATACATTTAAGGTAATTTTTTTTTTCTTGACTATTTTTATGAGCAATATTTATGGCACCAAACTCTTTCAGATGAAAGATCATTCATAAAAAACTCAAAAGCAACAAATTCGCAGAAAATTAAGTAATTTTCGTGACCTCAAAACAATTGCTTGTGCACATTTGGCAAATCAAAAGTCGAAAATTGTTATTGTGTTTTGCGTTATTCGAGTTTATTTGAAAAAAAAATTTTATGAGTCCTCTTGTTTTTTATAATTTAAAATTGTTTTCAGTTATTTTTTATATTCATACATACCTTTTAGGTAAAGGTTTTTTATTTAATTTTTTTGTATGCACTTGCGTGGACAATGGTATATTAAACAATAATTATGGCACCAACCTCTTTCGCGGAAAATTTAGGAATATTCAGTTGACTTCAATCATTATGCATTTTAAGTGATCATTTAACATTTGATTGAAAAGAAAGTAAGATGCCGCGCCCTAAATTTTTTGCACGATTATTCTAGTTTAATCGATGAAAGTGACGTATTTTGTGATAATGGAAGTTGTAAAAAAAAAAATTAAATAATCATACCGGAAATCTAGAAAGACATTTAAAACGGTTCCACCCAACTTTATATTCAGATTATGTTGCAATAAAGTGTGCAAATATAAATAAAGTCAATGATTTAAAAACCAAAACAGTTCCAACCTATTTCAATCAAACTAACGTTGAATTGGCGATTGTAGAATTATTTACAAGGAATGGACGCCCACTGCGCATGGCGGAAGATCGTGCTTTAAAAATATAAGTTCAACCGGCTTTTGATGCTTTGGGAATAAATGTTAATGAGCATAACGTAGCTAAAAAAATAAATTTTGATCATAGTTATAAAACGTTAATATGTTTTATTTTGGCTAGACATTTTTAAATTTTTAAGTTTAAATATATTCGCAGAGTTGTTATTCGTAAAATAACTATATTTTTTTTAAATTAATAACGAATTAAATAATCCACAATCAATTATCGTAAAAATTTTATGAGTGTAAAAATAATTTTTTTTCTGCAAATAAACTCGAATAACGTATAGCAAAACAACAATTTTCGACGTTTCATTTAGCACTTACAAATGTGCACAAGCAATTACCTAGCGGGAAAAGTCAGAACAGCTTCTTATTCAGGCCTTATTAAAGGCATGATTTGACATTTCTTGATTCAATTACCATTCAGTTGTAGTCAACAGTGCTCCTTGAATGCAGACGTTTTTTGATTTCTTTTAACATACTTAAATAAGTTGTTATAAAATCATAATATTATTTATTAAATAAATAATATAGGGCATGTTCGTAAATGCATCACTGCGCTGCATTAGTGATTTCAAATGTTTATATAAATATCAGTGAAGTAGATGTGGACCAAAAAATTGTCAAATACTACACAAAAATAATACACAATAAAACAGATTATATTAATAATTTTTTTTATCGGCATTAAAAAAAGTTTGCTTTTCTGATGCAGCGCAGTGATTCATTTACGAACATGCCCATAATATCAGCGAATTGGACGCTTGAAAATAATTTTTAATTTGTGAACATAAACTTCAATAATTAAAATAATAAAAGTTACAATTTAATAAAAAAAATTTATGTATGAACATACATACATAAACATACATACATACATTTTAAGCAAAAACATTTCTTGTTTTTGTTTATTCTTCTTTTTTATTATCGGGGTTTTTAACAACAAATAACAAGAAGAGCACGATTAAACAAACTGTAAAATAAAAAAAAAAACTCTTATGAATGCGTACAATCAGAGCTGCCAGAAATTTTCAGCAAAAAATCTTAATTTCACCAAAAAAAAAATCTTATTTTTGAAAAAAAATCTTTTTTTAAAATTAAAATTAACTTTAGAGCATATCAATATGTATTTCCACTGCTGCCAACTTTTTTTGAAGATTTCCCGAAAAATCGGACTTCAAAACCGCTAGAAACCGCTAAATATTCAATTAAGGCGGCATTTTTCTTAAAAATACCGCTAAAATCTAATAATTTTTAAACGTTTATTTATATAAATCTAGACATACACGGGTGTCATGGAAATCGAAAACGTATAAAGATTAATTTTTGCGAACCTTAGTCTGACTTGCAATATTTTCTGTTTTTGCAAAATAAAAAGCGCGCAAAACTTACACCTGATTAATCACCCTTGAACGCCAAACAGAGGTTGGTTTTTAAAGGCCCAACCATGATATGCATAGCGTTGCTTAACCTACTGTCAAAAATTAATAAAATGTATTAAAAAAAACAAAAATAAAATCAACAAACATTTGATTCCGTACAGAATGTGCGATCAGTTTCGCAACTTGCTTGAGCAAATGACAGTTTCATAAAATTTAACAAAAAGTTTCCTTAAGTTCAATATGGCTAGCCTGATTAACATGTATTCGAATATTTTCTCAAGCCAACTTAAGCTCATTATGGTTTTTTTTTGTCCAGTAAACCGCAAGGTTGCATTATTAAGTTTAAAAACTTTCAAATGTTAACAAAGAAATTTTTTTTTTAATTGAACCTAACTTTCGTCTAGACAAAACAGAAAGTCTTGTTTTTGGGAAAAAATCTTAAAATCTTTTTTCGGTTAAAAAATCTTAAAAAATAAGGTAAAATCTTACTTCTGGCAGCGCTGCGTACAATGCAAAAACAATAAAACATAATGAAAGAAATGCTTATGTTACAGTGAGTGTTGACGAAACAAAAGTAGAAAAAAGAATCGATGATAGCAATTACTTAACGGCTAAACCTATTACTCGAACGCGTTCCCTCTCACCCTCTTTGTTTACAAATACGGTCGATCGTAATACAATAACAAGTTTGTTAACTGCAAGCGCTGCCGCAGAGCCAAAAAAAACTTTAGTAAGTGATGATACGGTTAACCCCAAAACAGCCGCTATGGACAACTCAGTAACTCAAGTAAAAATTTTTCAAAAGCCTACAGTACAAATTGGTATGGACAGGTACATAACAGTGCTCAAACGGGGACGCAGCCCTACCTCTGCAGCAGTTGCTTCGGCCTCAAAAGTACCAACTTTTGATAAAATAAATACTCAAAATCGTTTTGCAATTCTGGAGGATGAATCCTCTGAAGCACCAAACGTCATAAAATCGTCAAAGCCTCCCCCGATCTATCTTAGGGAATTAAATTCAAATGAGCTCATAAAGAGTTTGATATCAGTGATAGGTGAAAATTCGTTTTACGTAGCGGCTATCAAGCGTGGTAGTATAAACGAGACTAAAATACAAGTCAATCATGAGAATGACTTTCGCAAAGTAATAAACAACTTTGAAGCACTAAAAAAAAACTTTTATACATACCAACTGAAAAGCAGTAAAGGTCTTCAGGTAGTGATTAAGGGTATTGACTCATGTGTGGACCCAGAAGAGGTCAAAACATTCCTAGAAGAAAAAGGCTTCAAGGTAAAACATGTAGTAAACATTAAAAATAGAGAAAAAATTCCCCAACCACTTTTTCGAGTAGAGTTTGAACTTGCCGACGTTAAGCTTAAAAAAAATGAAACGCATCCCATCTATGATTTAAAATACATTCTGTACAGAAAGGTAACTATAGAGGAGCCGCACAAAAGAGGTGGTCCCGTTCAATGTTTGAACTGCCAAGAATTTGGCCATACTAAGGCATACTGCTATTTACCCCCTGTTTGCGTAGTATGTGGTGAGCTACACGGTACAGTTCTTTGCGATAAGTCTAAAACCGACCCCAACGTAAAAAAATGCAGCAACTGTGGTGGTAATCACACTGCCAATTATAGAGGATGCCCTGTATATACTATCGTCAAGCAGTCGGTTGGACCGAAAACTAATCCCCCTCAAATGCAGGTAACGAATCAAGTAAACAGTAATGATCTTCAGGCTCCTCAGCCTAGTAGTAACAGAACCTCTTATGCTAACGTTTTAAAATCAAACAATGTACCAATGCAAGGCGCTTCGTCAAGTAATGACGAAACTCCAGTTTCTTATCTAAGTCGTCTAGAAAAAACCATGGAAACATTAGTGCAAACAGTAAATAATTTTACAAACACAATGGGCAATATGATGCAGGAAATTCTTAGAATGCAATCGATGTTATTGCAAGCTATTCTTAACAAGCCATGAACTGTTTAAAAATTTGTTTTTGGAACGCAAACGGCATCCGCCAACTTAAAAATGAATTAGAATACTTTCTTAAAAATAAACAAATTGATGTCATGATGGTTTCTGAAACTCATTTGACCTCAAGAAATACGTTTAAAATTAATGGTTATACTCTATATGATACCAAGGACCCTCGAGATAGAGCTTGTGGAGGTTCTGCTATATTAATAAAAAACAGAATTAAACACTTCCCAATGTGTGATCATCGTGAAGATTATCTCCAAGCTACGAACATTTGTGTCGAAGAGCTAAATCGAAGCATAGTAATTTCATCTCTATATTCACCACCTAGATCTGCAATATCAAAAAGCCAATATTACAAATATTATAAGTCACTGGGGCCCTGTTTCCTGGCTGCTGGCGATTACAACGCAAAACATACCTTCTGGGGGTCACGACTTATAACATCAAAGGGTCGTGTTTTGTTTAATACAATCTCTAAAATGAATTTAAATGTTGTCGCGAGCGGCCAACCAACATATTGGCCTGCTGATCCGCAAAAAATTCCAGATGTCATCGATTTTGGCGTGGTTAAAAACATCCCCATAGAAACGATTTACGTTGAAGCTTCCATAGAATTATCCTCTGATCACACACCTACAATTGTTACTTTAAAAAACACCAATAGAATTGAATCTCCCTCTGGTCACATAGCGACGTCAGCTACACATATAAATTGGTTAATATATAAAAAATATCTCAGTACCCATTGCACAGAAAATATTCCGCTTAGCACACCGGAGTATATAGATCGCTCTATTGTCAATTTTGACAGTTTTCTAAAACTAGCTGTTCAACATTCCAGTATTGCCCCAAAAAAAACCAAAAATAATAAAATATATTCCTCAGATGTCGAGCGTCTCTTGTCTGAAAAAAGGAGAGCTCGTAGAGAGTGGCAATTGCACAGATCCCCTCAACTTAAGAACTTACTAAAAGACTGTACAAAAAGGCTGAGAAAGTTATTGCAGACTCAGAAAACGGCTTCTCTGGAAAAATATCTTAAGGAACTTGATGCAACTCCACAATCAGACTACTCATTATGGCGTGCAGCTAGAAATCTCAAAAGGCCAGTTGTCGCTAATCCGCCATTAAGAAACTTGAATGGAAGTTGGGCAAGAAATGATGTTGAAAAAGGAAATCTGTTTGTTAATCATTTAAAACACGTATTTACCCCTAACATATCTCACGATATGGCGGTCGAGTTACCACCTGTTGCTGCTAGAGCAGCTGTTCCCCTAAGATTTGAGATAAGAGAAATCGAAAATGCTATTTGTGATTTAAACCCGAAGAAGGCTCCTGGTTTTGATAAGATCAGCAACAAAATGCTTTTGGAGCTACCCAGCATAGCAAGGAGAATTATTCTTTTAATTTTTAATGCTATTTTACGCCTGGAATACTATCCTCAAAAGTGGAAGGTTTCCTTAGTCATCATGATACCTAAACCAGGAAAGGATCACACAAAAGTTGAGTCATATAGGCCTATAAGTTTACTTTCAAATATATCAAAGCTGTTTGAGAAGCTGTTAGCGTCAAAATTAACCCCAATTCTAAATAAAAACAGATGTATTCCTAACCACCAATTCGGCTTTAGAAGAGAACACAGCACAATTGAGCAAACCCATCGTATAGTAAACGCAATAAGAAAAGCCTTTGAAGAAAGAAAATATTGTTCCGCTCTCTTCATCGATGTTTCTCAAGCTTTTGACAAAGTCTGGCATGAAGGCTTATTACATAAATTGAAGCTAAACTTAACAGTAAACACACACAAGCTGTTAGAAAGCTACTTAGTCGGTCGAAAGTTTATTATTAAAGAAGGTGATTATTTAAGCTCTCCTCAACCAATTGAAGCTGGAGCCCCTCAGGGAAGCATCCTGGGCCCACTTTTATACTTAATATATACTTCGGATATGCCAATAAACAACTACACCCAAACTTCAACATTTGCTGATGACACAGCTTTTCTAAGCGTGCACGAAAACAGTCAAGAAGCATCTCGATATCTACAGGATCATATATTTCAACTCGAACTGTGGCTAAAGCAATGGAGGATAAAGGTCAATGAGCAAAAATGCGTACATGTAACATTTACCTTGCGTCGGGAAACATGCCCCCCTATTAAAATCAATAATCATTTAGTGCCTCAAAATTCGCATGTAAAATACCTCGGTATTCATCTAGATCGCCGTTTAACGTGGAAAAGCCATATAGAGGCAAAATTATCTCAAATGAAACTAAAAACCATCCAAATTCATTGGCTTATTGGAAGAAACTCTGTCCTAAGTCTCGACTGCAAACTTTTACTTTAAAACTCCATCTTAAAGCCAATCTGGTGCTACGGTATTCAACTATGGCGCACTGCCTCGGCCTCTAATATCGAAAAAATTCAAAGTCGCCAAAATAAACTTCTTCGAATAATCACAGCTGCCCCTTGGTATGTTAAAAACTCAAATATTCACAAGGATCTCAATGTTCCATTAGTAAAAACTATGATTACAAAATATGCAGTAAAATATTTAAAAAGGCTTGAACAACTCCCAAATCCACTAGCTCGAAATATTTTAAACCATGGCGGCCACACTCGCTTAAGAAGAAGAGACACTGCAGCACTTACCCAATTAGATGAGCAATAAACACCTATATAAGTGAACACAACCCGTGATGAAGAACATTTTTGTCTGGCACTGGCAGGACATAAAATAACGTATTAGGTTAAGATTTGATTAATTATGGCCCCTTATCCGTAAATTTGGCTCGTTTTTTTCTTAAATTTTGGCACAAAGTGAAAATTTGCATATCCCATGAATAGTTTTTAGAGCCAATAACTTGAAGCCCTTTTAAAATAGATTTCTAAAAGACTCTTTAAAAAGATTACCTTTATTCTAAGGCCTTTTTAAACCCATTCTCATCTCATGAAAGCCTTCTAAAAGCCATTAATTTAAATGGATTTCAGTATCTCCGGCGAATGAAGCCAGAGTGGAAGGCCTACCCCGCAATGACAACGTGTGTAAAAAAGCTAAAAGTATGCAATGAAGCGAGCAGGCCTTGTACGTCCAAAAGAAACTAATTAGGCCTTCTACAAGGCAACTGTATGCGCTCTTTTTCCCGCTGGGTTTACATGCATATTTACATATACGCATACTCTTAACACTTTACAACTGATCATAAACACAAACAAAAATTTAGAGTTTGTCTGTTAGAAAAATACGTTACGATATTGTACAGTTTTTTTGGAACCCTGGTATAGACATAAAATATTTGATAAGAAATTGATTTTTTTTGTAAATACACAAACATGTCCACCTTATTTGGTTTACGAAAGTTTCTCCTGTTATTTAATGATTCACCGACATCTAAATAGCACCGAAGTAGCTGGGACTATAAGATATTTTTTGCAACTTTAGATAACTTCCTAAATGGTTCTGATTCTGGACCCAAAAGGTAATCGGTCTAGACGGAGTACAAAGAAGCACAGCTGAGCTATCGATACCACCTGCTATTCTTCTTGTTTGTATACATTACTTTCAGCGCGAATTATTAACAAGTAAACTTGCGGCGGAAAACTGTGATTATAGCTGCTGTAACATGTTTTCATTGATATTCAACACTGTTGTAGCGATTTTCAATATTAATTTTTCTTGAATTCCAATAAGCGTTTAGAACACTGATTTTCAATAATTAAAGTCATTTGTTGTTAAAAATTTTGTGACAAAAAAGATAATTTTGTTATTCGTGCTTAATTCCCAGTTTTTATTCTTGATAAAAACACTTGAAATTTATTGTTGATGGGATAAGCTGTTCCTGCGCATTTTACTGGTTGCTTAGGCCAGATCATCCGGAAACTTCATCCATAAGGATTTTAGAAAAACTAAAGATATTAAACCAAATAAAACTGTTAAGCGTAATAACCAAACTGTTAAGCATGTAGGAATCATAAGCAACAGTTCTACTTGTAATAATATCAAAGTTTAAATAAAAACATCAACAATAAACAGTGAGTTTATCTCTTCTTACATTCCCCACTACAACTGATTGGAATTCTTCCTACATTAATTGTAGTTGTTAGTAGGTTAAGAAAAAACAAAATGCAAAAAAACAACTTGCAAAAGCATGTTGCCAGGTAAATTTTTTTTTCAGGCCGTGCACTTGCCAGTTTATTATCAAAAGTAATTTTTGGGAATACAAAATTTTAATTTAAAAGATTTTGTTGTTCGTGCTTAATTTCCAGTTTTTATTCTTGATAAAAACACTTGAAATTTATTGTTGATGCGATAAGCTGTTCCTGCGCATTTCACTGGTTGCTTAGGCCAGATCATCAGGAAACTTCATCCATAAAGATTTTAGAAAAACTAAAGATATTAAACCAAATAAAACTGTTAAGCGTATAAGAATCATAAGCAACAGTCACACTTAAAACAATATCAAAGTTTAAAAAAAAATATCAACAATAAACAGTGAGTTTTTCTCTTCTTACATTTCCCACTACAATTGATTGGAATTCTTCCAACATTAATTGTAGTTGTAAGTAGGTTAAGAAAAAACAAAATGCAAAAAAACAACTTGCAATTCTCACATTTTTGCATATTTTTTTAGAATAGAACAAAAACCCGTCCGATTCGTAGCAATCTCGATCACCTAGGTTACCATCCAATGAACAGAGACCATTTTAGGAATATAATTTGTAAAATATGCTTTAATATTTACTGCACTTTTTTCTTATTTGAGTTCTTATTCCTTGCATGGAAGACTTTTTAATTATGTATTCGTTTACACTACGCCCAAGTACTTCTAAAGCAGCTTCTAAAATATACTCGGAGTCGCCCATACTCAATTGACATCTACGAAAGCAACTTCAAGTTCTGAAGAAGGAGTTGCTTTTTGTCCCTTTTTGGAGAGATAACCAACAGAAATCGTGGATTTAATGAGAAACTTGAATTTAGTGATACGGTTGTTGTACTTTCCTGTCTTTTTTTCTTATAGTAACCGGAGTTTTATGCTTTCTGCCATAGATTTTAATCCACTCCTACCAAATAGCATGGTCTAGACTCCTTTTGCACCTACAAAAAAATTTTCTTCATCGATTTTCATTAACTTTAAGGCATGAGCGATCGCTATGTCAAAGATATTGTGTTAAGTGTTTTCAAATAAGTTTTCGTTATCTTTAAGCACCTGAGAGGTCTTCTTCGATTTTTTTATAGAAAAATCACAAATTTCTTAGACGTGGCCTTTGGGGCGCAAAACAGCATATGAGTTACAATTTTGTCAAATAGAAAAAAGGAGCGGGTACCGTGTCAACATTTTAAAAACAAGGGAAACTCTATATCAGCCAAATATTCATTTGGCGAAAAAAATCTTATTTTGAGGAGAAAAATCTTCAAATTTCTTATAACCAGGGCAAAAAAGTAAATATTATGAATTTTTTGTAAGAACATACTTCTTATTATTGAAACTATTTAAATTAAAATACATACGTACATAATTGCGGTAATTATACAAAATTAGATTGTAGGTTTAAATTGTGTTTTTAGTTATATTTTCCATACACACCTTTTAAAAGATATTCTTAAGCATTAAATTATCATAAGCATGGAATGTGGAATTTTCAAACTAAAAGCTTATTAACCCTTGGGTTTTCCGTATTTTTTACCATTAAGTTCTCCTCTTTGGCCAGAACAGTTAAGAAAAACCAATTAAATGAACGTATGCTTATATACGAGTTTATTATATTATTTTACATGCAAGAAATCGAAAATGTAATCCTTAATTTTGTGCTTTGTTTTTGTAGTTAAATTGAACTTAGCTCATAGCGGGCCAAAGTTTTCTGATTTGATTCATTCAATTCAGAACATATCATTTATAGAATTTCTGTATTTTTGATATTTTGTCCTATTTGGAAGATATTGCAAGCAAAAAAAAATTGGTCTGGCCAAGAGGGTAATTTCATAGTGTAACGAACCAAACCGCGAGGGCGTATTTCTAAAGGGGTTGTGCTACCTTTATAACCGGCCGTGCTAGTGGAAAATGGGGTGGTTCTTACCCCTATCGAAACAGCTTATTGATCGCCACACAAATTAAATAAATAAGAAAATAAATACGAAAGAAAGGAGAAACCTAGAAGAAGAGGAAAGGTGTTAAATCCTCTTTCGTTGTCTACACCCACCCAACCATGCTATCTATCTCTTAGCCTCCCTAGATGGCCCAAAAAATTATCTACATACTAATCTTAACTAACTTTTCGTGAAATTTAAAGTCAAATCTTTTAACACAACATATTTTTTAACAAAACCGATATATTTTCAATAAATGTCATTATTATATTAACTCTATGGATTTTACTCTAATCAACAAAATACAATTAAAAATGTATATAAACAAAAAAAAAAAAAAAATAAATAACATTAAATTAAAAAAAAAAAAAAAAAAATTGAGTTAAGATAAATATTATATCAGAATGTCAAAATTTAAAAGTTATATATGTAAGAATAACATCTAATAAATATTTCTTAAATGAAAAGAACAAAAAAAAAAAAACCAATTTATTTTTATATTGTTATGTTGTTGACATAAAATATTTTTGTTATCTTTTTTTTAAAAAAAAAAACATAATATATTTTCCTCAAATTCATATAAATTATTTATGATACTGACATGCGTTTTGAGGAGCAATTCTAATAACATATGGTTTTCATGTTATTTACATTTTATTATTATTATTAATTATGTAATTTTCAAAGTTTTACTTTTAATGTAAATAACTTTATAATTTGTATGTTATAAACATAACATAAAAAAACAAATTGAAATTTAACGGGTACAAAAAAAAATTAAGTTTGTTTGTGTAAAATAAATTAATTAAATAATTTGTCAAACATATATATATGTAACTCACCAAAATATATCCCTCGTTGACTTCAGGCCTGATGTCCTTGAGATTAAACGTTTGAATAATTATTTCCGATGAATGTTAATGGTGATAATTTATGATTTTGTATTGTATACTGGGTATGTGTCAATGTAATTCTGACATTATTCCTCTAACATTACAACAAAAAAACCTAAATTATTTAACATTTAAAAAAAAAATTAGAATTTTAAACAAAAAAAAAAAAAAAAAAAAAAAAATTTACTTTGTGTTGTGTTAAAAAAAAAAAATTGATTATAGAAGAAGTTATCCGAAATATAATGTAATATAAGGTATTTCCTTATGACATTGTCCGGTAAAAAAAAAAAAAATTAAATTATTTAGTTATGAGTTCAAAAAGTTGGTATCTTGCTAGCATTCAATTAATCTGGTAGGTATTTAGTAATGAGTTCAAAAAATTGGTATCCTGGCTAGCATTCAATTAATCTGGGAGGTATTCTTCAATTATAACTTCTAAATTTATCCGAAATGTAATTGAATTTCCGCCAACTATACTGTTAGAATTTGAAACTTTTGCCCAAAATTTGATTATAAATTTTTCCACTAGAATTTAAAATTATCTTGCCCTGTTTCCAAATGATTCAGAGGGCAAAAAAAATATCACTACGATTTTGAAAATTAGCACTAAAATACGTAAATTTTCCTTTATAAACGACACGACTAAATTTTTAAATTCGGTTACATACCTATTAAAATAAGATTCCTCCAGATTCTTGAAATTTTTACAAGATCGGATTTAATATAAAAAAAAAATATCCCAATGAAATTCCGTAGAATTATATTTTCCACAAATTTAGGATAAAATTTCCAATTTTATTAGAAATAATTCGTTGTAGTACAATTATTTTTCAAATTTATACACAAAATGATTAAAAACAAAAAGCATAAGTAATAATATTCTAACAGAAAATTCCAATGCAAATATGATTAAAGGAAATATTAAATGTAGAAATTATTTTTAAACAATTCCAGAAGTAAAAAAAACCACGCCTCACAAAACAGGTACAATTTTGGAATATATTACCTTCCAAAATTGAAACTGAAAAAAGCGAAATCAATAGTCGTTCGATATAAATTGATTATAACCAGATATCTTTTGCATGATATGTACCTTTGTTGCCAGAATTTAGGTCCTCCAGTTCATAGTTCACGTTGCCAACTCTACGCAAAACCCTAGCCTTTACTCCTACTGGTGCCAGTTTCGAATTAAAATATTCCGCTTTCGAGCTTTGGGTAAATGTCCGTCTGTACACTTCCTGTCCCACTGTAAAGTAAATTATACGTTCTAGCATTTCGTTCATACGCCTTGCGCAAATAGTCAATTATTTTGCTCCTAATCAAATAAAATTCGTCCTGCCTTTCCAGAAAAGAGTCCGCATCCGCCAAAATCTTTAGTTTGCGTAAAACCTCGAAGTCCTTACCGTGAGTCAACAAGCTCTGTCCAAAAACTATCTGATACGGTGTCCTGCCAACCGATTGGTGTATACTGTTCCGCAATGAGCAATTAATGCTGGGTACATATAAATCCCACTCTCGTTGGTCATTCCTTACATAACTCCCTAAAGCCTCGTGTATTGAGCGGTTTACCCGTTCACTAGCGTTGGCTTGGGGACTGTAAACAGCCGTCAACACATGCTCAATACCATATTTCTCCAAAAACTTCCCAAAGTCTTTGCTCCTGAATTGGGATCCGTTGTCAGAAACTATTGTTTCAGGAACACCGTAGCAGCAAAATATTTCCGTCCGCAGGTAGTCAATAATGTGTTTCGAAACGAACTTTTTTAGTGGTTTCAAAAAAGTGAACTTAGAAAAATGGTCCAAAATAATTAAAATACCGATATGTCCAGATTTAGTCCGGGGTAAGGGTCCGATTAAATCAATATATAAACGCTGAAACGGTCTTTCGGTCGATACCATCTTACCCAATGGTGGTCTTAAAGTCGATGTCGGAGTCTTGGATGTCTTACACATATCACAATTCAGTATATAAGTCTTTACGTCAGTCCTGGCCAAAATAAGTATCGTCTGATTCTTTCCAAAGTCTTGGCAATTCCACTATGCGCAGAATTGGGCGTGTCATGAGCAGAATAAATTACTCCATGTCGTAGGTCATAAGGTACAAAAAGCCTCCAAGAGTCCGATTCGTCTAGGTCACCTGAAGAAAAGTCCACGCGTTTATATATAAATTTGTCAATGACCTTAAAATCTGGCAACTGAGATGAAGTAAATCTCTCACGCAAGTCGCTATATTCAACACTATCAAAAGCAGCTGATTCTAAATTAATAGAAGGCAAGGACTCGATTTCAATAGAGTCAACAAACACTTCGCCCTCATGGATACGTGAAAGCGTATCTGGCACAATATTATCCTTGCCACTTCTATGCTCTATTGAAAAGTGAAACCCTTGTAACTTCAAGGACCACCGTGCTAACCTACCAGATAGATCTCGCTGATTCATAAGCCATTTAAGACTCGCGTGATCGGTAACTACCTTAAATTATTGGCCCTCTATGTACGGTCTAAATTTCTTAATTGCCATTACCACCGCCAGGCACTCAAGCTCTGTAATTGAATAATTACGTTGAGCTTTGTTTAATTTTTGGGACATGAACGCAATAGGTTTTTCAAGTCCGTTGTCGTCCTTTTGCGCCAACACTGCACCTATACCATATGTGCTTGCATCACATTGTAAAATAAATGGTTGCTTTTAATCGGGATGAACAAGTAATGGCGCAGTTGTCAGTCTAGTTTTTAATATATCGAAAGCAGCTTGCGCTTCGTTAGTCCACTTGAAAGTCTTCTTTTTCGTCAAAAGTTCTTTCAGTGGGAAAGTTAATGTTGAATAGTCCTGAATGAAACGTCGATACCACCCTGTCATTCCCAAAAAACGTCGTAAATGTTTAATAGATTGTGGTACCGGAAAGTCTCGTATTGCCCTTACTTTGTCATCGTCCACTTGTAAAGTCCCGTTTCCTACAACATACCCAAGATATTTCACTTTATTGAGAGCAAAACTACTTTTTTTGACATTAATCGTCAAACCCGCTTTCCTTAATTGCGTAGCCACCTCCAACAAATGTGTCAAATGTTCGTCGAAGTTTGTCGAACCAATTAATAAGTCGTCTAAGTACACAAAAACATGTGTTTTTAATTGATACGGAATCACCATGTCCATAAGTCGGCACAACGTCTGCGGTGCATTGCACAGTCCAAATGGCATTCTTGTAAACTGGTACAATGGCCTATTTGGAACTGTAAAAGCTGTCTTTTGTCTTGAGCTTTCCTCCAGTTTAATTTGCAAGAAGGCATCTTTTAAATCAATTGTTGAAATGCAATAAACTGAAGGAAGTCTCGATAAAAGTCCGTCAATGTTTGGTATTGGGTAAGAGTCTTTTACTGTCACAGAGTAAAGATTCCTACTGTCCACACACATTCTCACTTTACCCGGTTTTATTACAACCACAGTCGGAGATGACCACGGAGAACTGAGAGCTTCTTCAATGACACCAAGCGATAACATTCGGTCTAGTTCCGAACACAGCTGCTTCTCAACTGCAGGAGATATAGGATAATATCTCTGCTTAATTGGCTTGGCGTCACCCGTATCAATTTGGTGTTCAACCAAATTTGTACACCCTAATCCCTCAGTCTCCGAATTAGGAAATGCTAAAATTACCTTTTCAAGTTTTTGTTTTTCTAAAGGTGTCAATACTAATCTATCAGGTTCACTATTTTCAATCTCCCCAATTTCCGGAACAGAAATTTTCAAACCAAAAGTGGTACAAAAATCGAACCCGCATATAATATCTTGTTGTATAGTTGGAACTACTATAAAGTCCATAGTCTTCGTTTGTTTTTGAAAGGTCACTGCCAATGTCACCGTCCCCGAAATATTCTGTCTTTGTCCATCTGCAGTCCTTACGTTTCCGTTGCACTTCCGAAAACCTTCCATCTCCCTAACGTCTGAAACCAATGTACCACCGATCACGCTCTTATTGGCCCCACTATCTAATAAAGCCAAAACTTTTTTGCTTTCAATTTTCAACTGTATGAAAGGCCTACTATCATCATCCTGCGAAATTATAGGCGAAATGGTAATGGATCGTAGAGATTTTAAGTTTTTATAAAAATTGCGTATACGTAGTGATGAACGCTTGTATTTTACCGTATTGTCCGCAAATCCGAAAATTCGATCACGAGCTTTCTGGTATTCCATCAAACGTACGTGGTATGGTCTCATTAATGGATGTTGGTTAACCCCACTGGGGATACCAGATTCTGTCTCAGTCCTTGTAATATTGTCAGGATTAAAATTAGTCAAATCAAAGTTATTCAAATCCGGTCTTGTCGCAATTCCAACATTTACCTTCGCCACGAATTGCAAAAATCTCCGGTGATATGTCCGTAGTTAAATCATTATCGAAATTCGTGTCACTTATTTCCGTTACATGTCCTCTGAAAGTTTTCCGCGAATCGCAATTGCGAATATCCTTCACAAACTTCTCGTGTCGTTTAACCTCACGACAAAGTTGAGCTACTGTCGATATGTCCAAGTGTATCAGTTCATGTCTTATTTCATTTCTGAGATTTCGTATTACAATGGAACACAAAATCGCATCAGAAAGAGGTGTTTTAAGTCTGTCCGTCATCGCCGAAATGGAGTCGTAAAAGTCATTAAAGTTTTCATTTGTCCGTTGTTTGCGTCTGTGTATGTCCTCCATTACGTCATAATCGTTGTAGTCCCCTTTGTATTGTTCACGCAAAGCTCTCGTCAAACTAAACCAGTCAAGTTCATTGTCATGTCGATGGTATCGCCAGTACCAGTCTAAAGCTTTGCCGTCAAATAGTCCGTGAGCATGTTTGCCCAAAAGCCTAAAGTCCCCGTCTAAACTGTTTGTTGTAAGTACATTTATCCTATATATAAAATCGTCCACCGTCATTTGGTCGTCACTGCCAGTAAATTTAATACGCCAGTTGCGTATTATATTGGAAACCTTTTCACCTACGAAAGGTTCCCGAGAAAAATTTGATGTCCGAGGAGTTATTATTTGAAGATACCACATTACGAGTTTCGGAATTACCATCAATGTTAATTTCACTTAGCATTGACCTAAACTCATTTCTAACAAATACTGTCATTTCACTGCGAAATTGTATCATGGAATTGGAAACAATTTGTTAAATTTTATTATGATTATCTGATTCATTATCCGCACCATCATTTCTAGTCGGAACCGGATTTCTTTTGGAACTTCCTTGGGACGTAGATTGTGTCGGATTTGTGTTTGAGTCTTCAATTGAAACTGTAAAACTACAGTTTGTAGGTACGTCCAAGTTTAATAAATTATCATGACTTCTCGTCACAGGCATTTTAAATCAAAATTGGAAAGCAAACAAATAACAAAATTTCACTACTCCGTTAGGGTCAGAATAATATGTAGAAAAGCTAACTAAAACCGAATTAACCTACTAAGCCTTTCTCCAAAAAAAAAAAATCATATTAAAATACTATTCAGAGAGCGCATACAATAAACTTTATACTTTCATTGTAAGAATCAATCCTCGAAATACTAAAAAGAACAGAAAATAAAAACAATTATCAATGAGACTAGTATGAGAATAGGTAATAAGATATATCCAAATGCATAAATCTCAACCACACAATATCTCAAAGTAAAATTTTGAAAAATGAAAAAAAACTTAAAAAAAAAATTATTATCCAAAAAATCATAATGTTAAAAACTGTGAGTTTTATTTCAAAACAAATCTAAAACAAAAAATCTCAACAGAAGTTTAACACCAAATACAATCTACTAATAATTCTTCAGTTAAAACCTCCCAACTCTGAAAAGTTCAAAAATCCAGAAGAAAAATTAAAATATAGATGACAGATAAAAACAAAATGAAAATCAAGAAGGAAACAAAAGAAGTCGATAAAAAAAAATAATATGTAGAAGCATCAACACCAAGATGTTATTATGAGAATTAAAAGATTTTTAAACATTTGAATGTTTAAGAAAAGTATATTGGCTGATGCCCCACGTTGGGCGCCATTTAATTTTATGTAACGAACCAAACCGCGAGGGCGTATTTCTAAAGGGGTTGTGCTACCTTTATAACCGGCCGTGCTAGTGGAAAATGGGGTGGTTCTTACCCCTATCAAAACAGCTTATTGATAGCCACACAAATTAAAAATTAGGTAGCTGCTAAATCGACAAATAAGAAAATAAATACGAAAGAAAGGAGAAACCTAGTAGAAGAGGAAAGGTGTTAAATCCTCTTTCGTTGTCTACACCCACCCAACCATGCTATCTATCTCTTAGCCTCCCTAGATAGCCCAAAAAATTATCTACCTACTAATCTTACCTAACTTTTCGTGAAATTTAAAGTCAAATCTTTTAACACAACATATTTTTTAACAAAACCGATATATTTTCAATAAATGTCATTATTATATTAACTCTATGGATTTTACTCTAATCAACAAAATACAATTAAAAATGTATATAAACAACAAAAAAAAAAAAATAAATAACATTAAATTAAAAAAAAAAAAAAAAATTGAGTTAAGATAAATATTAGATCAGAATGTCAAAATTTAAAAGTTATATATGTAAGAATAACATCTAATAAATATTTCTTAAATGAAAAGAACAAAAAAAAAAAAACCAATTTATTTTTATATGGTTATGTTGGTGACATAAAATATTTTTGTTATCTTTTTTTTAAAAAAAAAAAACATAATATATTTTCCTCAAATTCATATAAATTATTTATGATACTGACATGCGTTTTGAGGAGCAATTCTATTAACATATGGTTTTCATGTTATTAACATTTTATTATTATTATTAATTATGTATGTAATTTTCAAAGTTTTACTTTTAATGTAAATAACTTTATAATTTGTATGTTATAAACATAACATAAAAAAAACAAATTGAAATTTAACGGGTACAAAAAAAAAATTAAGTTTGTTTGTGTAAAATAAATTAATTAAATAATTTGTCAAACATATATATATGTAACTCACCAAAATATATCCCTCGTTGACTTCAGGCCTGATGTCCTTGAGATTAAACGTTTGAATAATTATTTCCGATGAATGTTAATGGTGATAATTTATGATTTTGTATTGTATACTGGGTATGTGTCAATGTAATTCTGACATTATTCCTCTAACATTACAACAAAAAAACCTAAATTATTTAACATTTAAAAAAAAAATTAGAATTTAAAACAAAAAAAAAAAAATTACTTTGTGTTGTGTTAAAAAAAAAAATTGATTATAGAAGAAGTTATCCGAAATATAATGTAATATAAGGTATTTCCTTATGACATTGTCCGGTAAAAAAAAAAAAAATTAAATTATTTAGTTATGAGTTCAAAAAGTTGGTATCTTGCTAGCATTCAATTAATTTGGTAGGTATTTAGTAATGAGTTCAAAAAATTGGTATCCTGGCTAGCATTCAATTAATCTGGGAGGTATTCTTCAATTATAACTTCTAAATTTATCCGAAATGTAATTGAATTTCCGCCAACTATACTGTTAGAATTTGAAACTTTTGCCCAAAATTTGATTATAAATTTTTCCACTAGAATTTAAAATTATCTTGCCCTGTTTCCAAATGATTCAGAGGGCAAAAAAAATATCACTACGATTTTGAAAATTAGCACTAAAATACGTAAATTTTCCTTTATAAACGACACGACTAAATTTTTAAATTCGGTTACATACCTATTAAAATAAGATTCCTCCAGATTCTTGAAATTTTTACAAGATCGGATTTAATATAAAAAAAAAAAAATATCCCAATGAAATTCCGTAGAATTATATTTTCCACAAATTTAGGATAAAATTTCCAATTTTATTAGAAATAATTCGTTGTAGTACAATTATTTTTCAAATTTATACACAAAATGATTAAAAACAAAAAGTATAAGTAATAAAATTCTAACAGAAAATTCCAATGCAAATATGATTAAAGGAAATATTAAATGTAGAAATTATTTTTAAACAATTCCAGAAGTAAAAAAAAACCAAGCCTCACAATAGACTTTTACATAAAAATAGAATTTCACCCCACTAATTTGCTCCAATCGAATCCAAATTGGTTTTATTCGATTCAGGACATATCATTTATAGAATTCAATCCCCTGTTTTTTGATTTTTTGTTATATGTATTCGAAAAATATGGCAAGCAAACCAAAAATTTGGTCGGGACCTAGACGGTGATCCTAGGGTTAAGTTCCATTAGTTTTACCTTTTGGTACTAAATACATGAACTTTTTTGTTATTTAAAATATGAAATTTAATTAACATACGTATTTTCTTTTCACAAATAATTAATTTTTATCAATATATTCAAAATTAACAACCGCTAGTCGAAAATGCTTTTTTAATATTTTGTATGCCCAAAAATAATAATGCATTTTTACAAATGCTAATACAAAACCTCATTGTTAAAAAAAATTATGTATGTTGTACAAACTTAAAGTTAAAAATCTTTATATCTTAAAAATCTTCAAATCTTTTTTTGGTCAAAAATCTAAAATAAAATCTTCATTCTGGCAACGATGCTCTATATACATACATATTTGATATATGAAATGCTGTTGTTTCTTTTTTTATAACGATTAAATAGAATTTAAGCTATTTTACATATATTTGTTAGGAGAAGTGCTGTGTTTGCTGGTGCTTTAGCGGTATACGACTGCTAATGTTATTGAATACTTGAAATGGCTCACACACAGTCGTTTATTTTGCATTTAATTTTTTTGCTGTTAGAGAGTTGTTTTCATTAAGTGAAAACTTTTCTTATATTTCATTGTCTGTTTCTGTCACTTGACTTCTAAGCCAGTTACTTTCTCTTCTTTTAGAACAAATATTTGCTTATGCTGTTGTTTTGTCAGTGTTGCTGTTGATGTTAATATTTTTGTGCTATTTTGCAAAAAACTTTTGTCAGTATGCAGTTGCAAACAAATATAAAGGGGAAACAAATAAAACAATACAAAACAAAAACTGTATTATTAGTGTATATGAATGTAAAGGGTGTTTTTTAGAGTGTAACAACTTGGAGTTGGTATCACTGCTTTATTTGAACACCTATTTAACCTATTTAATTAAGCTATCAGTTACTTTTAATCAAAATAATTCGGCGAACGGGCTGAAGCACAAATTGATATTGATTTTGAATTTCTATTCAAAATTTTATTTTCCGACGAAGCCCATTTCTGGTTGAATGGGTACGTAATAGGGTATTCATTCGGTTAACCGTCAATCGGTTAACCGATTAATTACTACCCGATTAACTGATCGGTTAATTTCAAATTGGCTTTTTTCGATTAACGATTAAACCGGTTAATTTCAGTCGATTAACCGATGTAATAAAATTTTTAATTTTTTGTAGTATTATAACATATTTTTTGTGTTTTTAATTATTTGTTTCGTCTCATATAGAATAGGTATGTGTTTAGAAAACATTTTTTCTTACAAACACCTTTTTTTGTTTCACGTACTTTTTATATGTATGTGTTTAGTTATTTGTTTCTTCTCATACCTTCTCATATCAGTCTTTTATCAAAATTAACCGAAACAATTAGAAGTGTTAAACATTTTTAAAAATTATAAAACAGGACTCTAAGGGCATCATGGAATATTTTATATGTTTAGAGAAATCCTGAAAAAGGACTGAGAAATAAGATAAGTTTTTTTTTTTTTTTTTTTTTTTTTTTTTTTTTTTTCTTTTTTTTTTCTCATTATTTTTTATTGAATCTTCATACATTTAAATATGAACTAACAATAATTAATCAAATCTTAACCTAATACGTTATTTTATGTCCTGCCAGTGCCAGACAAAAATTTTCTTCATCACGGGTTCTGTTCACTTATATAGGTGTTTATCGCTCATCTAATTGGGTAAGTGCTGCAGTGTCTCTTCTTCTTAAGCGAGTGTGGCCGCCATGGTTTAAAATATTTCGAGCTAGTGGATTTGGGTGTTGTTCAAGCCTTTTTAAATATTTTACTGCATATTTTGTAATCATAGTTTTTACTAAAGGAACATTGAGATCCTTGTGAATATTTGAGTTTTTAACATACCAAGGGGCAGCTGTGATTATTCGAAGAAGTTTATTTTGGCGCCTTTGAATTTTTTCGATATTAGAGGCCGAGGCAGTGCCCCATAGTTGAATACCGTAGCACCAGATTGGCTTTAAGATGGAGTTGTAAAGTAAAAGTTTGCAGTCGAGACTTAGGACAGAGTTTCTTCCAATAAGCCAATGAATTTGGATGGCTTTTAGTTTCATTTGAGATAATTTTGCCTCTATATGGCTTTTCCACGTTAAACGGCGATCTAGATGAATACCGAGGTATTTTACATGCGAATTTTGAGGCACTAAATGATTATTGATTTTAATAGGGGGGCATGTTTCCCGACGCAAGGTAAATGTTACATGTACGCATTTTTGCTCATTGACCTTTATCCTCCATTGCTTCAGCCACAGTTCGAGTTGAAATATATGATCCTGTAGGTATCGAGATGCTTCTTGACTGTTTTCGTGCACGCTTAGAAAAGCTGTGTCATCAGCAAATGTTGAAGTTTGGGTGTAGTTGTTTATTGGCATATCCGAAGTATATATTAAGTATAAAAGTGGGCCTAGGATGCTTCCCTGAGGGACTCCAGCTTCAATTGGTTGAGGAGAGCTTAAATAATCACCTTCTTTAATAATAAACTTTCGACCGACTAAGTAGCTTTCTAACAGCTTGTGTGTGTTTGCTGGTAAGTTTAGCTTCAATTTATGTAATAAGCCTTCATGCCAGACTTTGTCAAAAGCTTGAGAAACATCGATGAAGAGAGCGGAACAATATTTTCTTTCTTCAAAGGCTTTTCTTATTGCGTTTACTATACGATGGGTTTGCTCAATTGTGCTGTGTTCTCTTCTAAAGCCGAATTGGTGGTTAGGAATACATCTGTTTTCATTTAGAATTGGGGTTAATTTTGACGCTAACAGCTTCTCAAACAGCTTTGATATATTTGAAAGTAAACTTATAGGCCTATATGACTCAACTTTTGTGTAATCCTTTCCTGGTTTAGGTATCATGATGACTAAGGAAACCTTCCACTTTTGAGGATAGTATTCCAGGCGTAAAATAGCATTAAAAATTAAAAGGATAATTCTCCTTGCTATGCTGGGTAGCTCCAAAAGCATTTTATTGCTGATCTTATCAAAACCCGGAGCCTTCTTGGGGTTTAAATCACAAATAGCCTTTTCGATTTCTCTTATCTCAAATCTTAGGGGAACAGCTGCTCTAGCAGCAACAGGTGGTAACTCGACCGCCATATCGTGAGATATGTTAGGGGTAAATACGTGTTTTAAATGATTAACAAACAGATTTCCTTTTTCAACATCATTTCTTGCCCAACTTCCATTCAAGTTTCTTAATGGCGGATTAGCGACAACTGGCCTTTTGAGATTTCTAGCTGCACGCCATAATGAGTAGTCTGATTGTGGAGTTGCATCAAGTTCCTTAAGATATTTTTCCAGAGAAGCCGTTTTCTGAGTCTGCAGTAACTTTCTCAGCCTTTTTGTACAGTCTTTTAGTAAGTTCTTAAGTTGAGGGGATCTGTGCAATTGCCACTCTCTACGAGCTCTCCTTTTTTCAGACAAGAGACGCTCGACATCTGAGGAATATATTTTATTATTTTTGGTTTTTTTGGGGGCAATGCTGGAATGTTGAACAGCTTGTTTTAGAAAACTGTCAAAATTGACAATAGAGCGATCTATATACTCCGGTGTGCTAAGCGGAATATTTTCTGTGCAATGGGTACTAAGATATTTTTTATATTTTATCCAATTTATATGTGTAGCTGACGTCGCTATGTGACCAGAGGGAGATTCAATTCTATTGGTGTTTTTTATAGTAACAACTGTAGGTGAGTGATCAGAGGATAATTCTATGGAAGCTTCAACGTAAATCGTTTCTGTGGGGATGTTTTTAACCACGCCAAAATCGATGACATCTGGAATTTTTTGCGGATCAGCAGGCCAATATGTTGGTTGGCCGCTCGCGACAACATTTAAATTCATTTTAGAGATTGTATTAAACAAAACACGACCCTTTGGTGTTATAAGTCGTGACCCCCAGAAGGTATGTTTTGCGTTGTAATCGCCAGCAGCCAGGAAACAGGGCCCCAGTGACTTATAATATTTGTAATATTGGCTTTCTGATATTGCAAATCTAGGTGGTGAATATAGAGATGAAATAACTATGCTTCGATTTAGCTCTTCGACACAAATGTTCGTAGCTTGGAGATAATCTTCACGATGATCACATATTGGGTAGTGTTTAATTCGGTTTTTTATTAATATAGCAGAACCTCCACAAGCTCTATCTCGAGGGTCCTTGGTATCATATAGAGTATAACCATTAATTTTAAACGTATTTCTTGAGGTCAAATGAGTTTCAGAAACCATCATGACATCAATTTGTTTATTTTTAAGAAAGTATTCTAATTCATTTTTATGTTGGCGGATGCCGTTTGCGTTCCAAAAACAAATTTTTAAACAGTTCATGGCTTGTTAAGAATAGCTTGCAATAACATCGATTGCATTCTAAGAATTTCCTGCATCATATTACCCATTGTGTTTGTAAAATTATTTACTGTTTGCACTAATGTTTCCATGGTTTTTTCTAGACGACTTAGATTAGAAACTGGAGTTTCGTCATTACTTGACGAAGCGGCTTGCATTGGTACATTGTTTGATTTTAAAACGTTAGCATAAGAGGTTCTGTTACTACTAGGCTGCGGAGCCTGAAGATCATTACTGTTTACTTGATTCGTTACCTGCATTTTAGGGGGATTAGTTTTCGGTCCAACCGACTGCTTGACGATAGTATATACAGGGCATCCTCTATAATTGGCAGTGTGATTACCACCACAGTTGCTGCATTTTTTTACGTTGGGGTCGGTTTTAGACTTATCGCAAAGAACTGTACCGTGTAGCTCACCACATACTACGCAAACAGGGGGTAAATAGCAGTATGCCTTAGTATGGCCAAATTCTTGGCAGTTCAAACATTGAACGGGACCACCTCTTTTGTGCGGCTCCTCTATAGTTACCTTTCTGTACAGAATGTATTTTAAATCATAGATGGGATGCGTTTCATTTTTTTTAAGCTTAACGTCGCCGGGTTCAAACTCTACTCGAAAAAGTGGTTGGGGAATTTTTTCTCTATTTTTAATGTTTACTACATGTTTTACCTTGAAGCCTTTTTCTTCTAGGAATGTTTTGACCTCTTCTGGGTCCACACATGAGTCAATACCCTTAATCACTACCTGAAGACCTTTACTGCTTTTCAGTTGGTATGTATAAAAGTTTTTTTTTAGTGCTTCAAAGTTGTTTATTACTTTGCGAAAATCATTCTCATGATTGACTTGTATTTTAGTCTCGTTTATACTACCACGCTTGATAGCCGCTACGTAAAACGAATTTTCACCTATCACTGATATCAAACTCTTTATGAGCTCATTTGAATTTTGTTCCCTAAGATATATCGGGGGAGGCTTTGACGATTTTATGACGTTTGGTGTTTCAGAGGATTCATCCTCCAGAATTGCAAAACGATTTTGAGTATTTCTTTTATCAAAAGTTGGTACTTTTGAGGCCGAAGCAACTGCTGCAGAGGTAGGGCTGCGTCCCCGTTTGAGCACTGTTATGTACCTGTCCATACCAACTTGTACTGTAGGCTTTTGAGAAATTTTTCCTTGAGTTACTGAGTTGTCCACAGCGGCTGTTTTGGGGTTAACCGTATCATCACTTATTAAAGTTTTGTTTGGCTCTGCGGCAGCGCCTGCAGTTAACAAACTTGTTATTGTAATACGATCGACCGTATTTGTAAACAAAGAAGGTGAGAGGGAACGCGTTCGAGTAATAGGTTTAGCCGTTAAGTAATTGCTATCATCGATTCTTTTTTTTGTTTCTACTTTTGTTTCGTCAACACTCACTATAACATATGCATTTCTTTCATTATGTTTAATTGTTTTTGCATTGTACGCATTCATAAGAGTTTTTTTTTTATTTTACAGTTTGTTTAATTGTGCTCTTCTTGTTATTTGTTGTTAAAAACCCCGATAATAAAAAAGAAGAATAAACAAAAACAAGAAATGTTTTTGCTTAAAATGTATGTTTGTATGTTTATGTATGTATGTTCATACATACATTTTTTTATTAAATTATAACTTTTATTATTTTAATTATTGACGTTTATGTTCACAAATTAAAAATTATTTTTAAGCGTCCAATTCGCTGATATTATATTATTTATTTAATAAATAATATTATGATTTTATAACAACTTATTTAAGTATGTTAAAAGAAAACAAAAACCGTATGCCGAGTTAAAAAAAAAAACACGTCTGCATTCAACGAGCACTGTGATGCAAAAAAAAAATAAGATAAGTGAAATAATTTTTTTAAGTCAAGTTTTGTCAAAATAAAAGAAAAGAATCGCTTTACTCCAAAACATTTAAACCAAATTACTCTTCTTAAAGATTATTTTATAAGATCTCCTTTAACTATTGAAATACCTAATAAAATTATCTCAGTCTATTTTTTTATAAATACATACTTGGGGGATTCACAAGGTAGTCATAAAGTTTTAAGTCTTATGTCTTTAAATAATTACTAGAAATATATATCGTAGGATTAAAATGCAAACCGGCTAAATCCACTTTTTATGTAATTTGAGATTTTGATGCCGTGTGGTAGGAAAATATACGCCTCGTCTATTTAAGTCTTGAAGTGTGTAAAACTAATTGTACTTTAATTTTCTATCAAGCTGCAAATAGAAAAAATAAAAAGTTTTTGGTCTCTCCTGTGAAATGTGCTGAAAGGAAGTTAGCAGGTTTGCATATGAAGCCGACGATATGACTGTTGTTGGCTACCGCTTATAATTTAGATTTCTACTGTGCAGTTATGACGAATCAATGAGCGCAGCATTAAAATTTTTACGTTGTGAATCCCCCAATTATGTATTACATAATTGAAAAATGCATATTACATATTTATGAATTGTTTTTTTGTTTGCTCGTTTTAGTTCAAGAATTTAAATGTTTGGTATGTTATTGTTTTTTTACTAATAAACTCCAAATAATAAATAATTAATGCATTTCTATATGTTGAAATTATTTACTTTATGAAAAAAACTTTATTAATCGGTTAACCGATCAAAAACAAAATTAACCGATTATTGACCGATTAAACCAAAACCTCGGTTAATTAATCGAGCGATTAACCGATTAAAGCAAAAGGTCGATTAAATGAATACCCTTGTACGTAAATAAGCAGAATTGTCGCATTTGGAGTGAGGAGAATCCCCAAGCTTTTGTCGAAACACTATTCCATCCCCAGAAAATTACTGTTTGGTGCGCTTTATGGGCTGGCGGAGTCAATGGCCCATATGTCTTCAAAAACCACAATGGTCAGAATGCGAAAAGTTGTTGAAAATTGGTGTTCCAGATTGCGCCTTCTACGCGCCAGCCGTGGCGGCCACATGGCAGAAAACATATTAAAACATTAATTTCATAAAATGTTCTTTCCAGTAAAGCCCATTTTATTGATATTAAAAATATATTCCCTTGTTTCATTATGATTTAAACTTGTGTCACTCTTTAAAAAAACACCCTATATATTCTTGTAAATAAATAAACCAAAAGAAAATATCCCATTTGAACTTGCTATTGTCATGGTGCATAACTACTTGTACACTCCGGCACTCATCGTGCTCGTCTAACTTGAACATACTACATAATAAATATTTGTTGTAGACGGATTTGTACTTACTTGTGTCTGTGATAAGCAGATGCATTCAGTTGGGCATGATTTCGATGATGTTTCAGTTAGTTGCGAACTCCATAAGCATCCAACAGTTGTTATAGCTACGATGAGTAGCCAAGTATTGTTCATTTCACGTTACTTAACAAAGAAAAGTTTTAAATTGCAAAACAATGAATGGATGAATACACTGAAAGAAACATTATTAAGAAAATTTCACATCATTTGAGTTCCATATCATTAAAATCGTCAAAGTTAAATATTAAACATCTTTTAATGAATTGGTGTTTGCTGCAATACAATGCAGATATGTTTAAAGTAAATTAATAGTTTGGAAATCCCTAAAAAACATTAATATAGTAGAAAAAGGTCGATAAATATAAAAAAACAATAAACAGGATTTTAATTTATTCAACAAATTTGCTGAAAATAATAAAAATATTTAAAAATTTTAATTAAAAAGATTTTGTTATTCGTGCTTAATTCCCAGTTTTTATCTATATATATAAAATTGTAACGTTACTGACTGACTGTCTGACTGACTGACTGACTCACTGATTCATCATCGCACAGCCTAAACGCCTGAAGCTAAACACTTGAAATTTGGACCAGAGATTGGTCACACCCCAAATCGATCCACTAAGACGGGATTTTTTGAAATACGAATGCTTAGGGGGTAAAAAAGGGTAAAAACGGGAAAATTCGGTAATCTTATATCTCCTAAACTAAAAGAGATACCAAAAAAATGTAATACTAATCGGTGTTCTTTAAAAAAATTAGCGGACACGTGTCTGGTATTTTTTTGAAATTCGGCCCTTTTAGGGAGTAAAGGGGTAAGACCTGAATTTTGGTACTTTTTTGACACCCCATCTATCTTTTGATCCAATAAACATAGAAACAAAGTTTATACCACATTCGAAACTTATCAAAAAAATACGAATAAAAATTTGGTACTTTTTCGAAATTCGAACATTTAAGGGGTAAAAATCGTAACTATTTTTGGTACTTTTTTTTACAAAACATTTTTCTACATTCATTGAGATATTCGTACCAAATTATGGGCTCCCACTACAATACTGAAATTTTTGAAACTTTAATGGGGGGAACAAATAGTACCAAAAAAAGGAAATACGGAAAATTTGATATTTTTCCTTAGCTTTTTGGTTCTACAACTGTTATTTTTTAATTATAGTTAATATTGGACCCAAAAACATAAGATTCAACATGCAATGTCCTGAGAGGATAAGAATCTATTGCGGAACTTTTTGGTACTCTTTTGTTCTATAACTGGCACTTTTTGAATTTCCGTTAATATTGGACCTAGAAACATTAAATTTTAAATGCAATGTCCTGAGTGAACGAGAATCTGTAAGAGGGATCTTTTTGGTACTTTTTTATTTTTTGACTGGTACTTTTTGAATTTCAGTTGGTTTTGGACATAGAGAGATAAAATTGAACATGCAAGGTCCTGAGTGAATAAGAATCTGTAAGAGGACTTTGTGGCACTTTTTTGTTCTTTAACTGGTACTTTTTGAATTTCCGTCATTATTGGACCTAGAAACATTAAATTCAACATGTAATGTGCTGAGTGGATAAGAATCTATGATGGAAGTTTTTGGTACTTTTTTGTTCTTCAACTGGTACTTTTTGAACATCCGTTTTTATTGGACTTAGAAACATAAAATTAAACATGAAAGATCCTGAGTGAATAAGAATCTGTAAGAGGGCTTTTTGGTACTGTTTTTTGTTCATTAACTGGAATTTTTTGAATTTACGTTAATATTGAACCTAGATAAATAAAATTCAACATGCAGTGTCCTGAGTGGTTGAGAATCTATAGGAGGGAAATTTTTGGTACTTTTTTATTCACTAACTGGTACTTTTTGAATTTTTGTTAGTACTGGACCTAGAAAGATAAAATTAAACATGCAAGGTTCTGAGTGAATGAAAATCTGCAAGAGGGTTTTTGGAACTATTTTGTTCTTTAACTGGAACCTTTTCAATTTCCGTATTTGTTGGACCTAGAAACATAAAATTTAACATGCAAGTTCCTGAGTGAATGAAAATCTGTAAAAAGGATATTTTGGTTCTTTTTCGTTCTCTAACTGGTAATTGTTTTAAATAAACTGGTACTTTTATTTAATTTAATATTAATTTTTGTGCATTAAATAAAAAAAAGCTAATAGCTGTCTGGTACTTTTACGAAATTCGGCCCTTCTAGGTAGCAAACGGGTAAAACGTGTATTTTGGGTCTTTTTTCCACCATGTAGCTTTTAAATCAATACACATAGAAATAAAAATTATATAACATTTGTAACTTATCTAAAAAATACAAATGCATATTTATGGAAATTCGAACGTTTAAGGGGTCAAAATTGTACCAACATATGTTTGTTACTTTTTACAAAAGATTTTTTCTCCATCTATTTATCTTTCATCGCAGAGCCTAAACGTCTGAAGCTAAAAGGTTGAAATTTGGACCGGAGGCTCTCCTCTCGCCCAATTGATCCTGCTAACCTCATACCTCCTAAGATATGTTTGTTACTTTTTTCAAAATATTTTTTTCCATATATTTATCTTTCATCGCAGATCCTAAACGTCTAAAGCTAAAAGGTCGACATTAGGACCGGGGTCTGTCCTTTCGCTAAATCGATCCTGCTAGCCTCATACCTCCTAAGCTAAAGGAAAACATGTATTGTTGTTCATTAGAAAAATTCGCTAACCTCATATCTCCTAAACTAAAAGAGATACAAAATTAAAAAAATTAACAGACTGGTGTTTGGTACTTTTTTGAAGTATGGCCTTTTTGTGGAGTATCTTATCTTAAAAAATACAAAACAGATTTGGATTTTTTTTTTATTTCAAATGTTTAAGGTGTGAAAATCTTTCCAAATTTTGTTATTTTTTCACAAAATTTTTCTTCATCTATCTATCTATCTATATATATATAAAATTGTAACGTTACTGAATGACTGACTCACTAATTCATCATCGCACAGCCTAAACTCTTGTAGCTAAAAATTTGACATTTGGAACAAAGATAGGTGACTCCCCAAATCGATCCACTACGACGGGATTTTTGGAAATTCGAATGTGTAGGGGGTAAAAAAAGGGTAAAAACGTAATACTTATCGTTGTTCTTTAGAAAAATAAGCGGACAGGTGTCTGGTACTTTTTTAAAATTTGCTCCTATTAGGAAGCAAACGGGTAAAACCTTAATTTTGGTACTTTTTTGGCACCCCATCTTTTAAACAAAGTTTATACAACATTCGAAACTTATCAAAAAAATACGAATGTGAATTTGGTACTTTTTCGAATTTCGAACATTTAAAGGGTAAAAATCGTAACTATTTTGGACTTTTTTATACAAAACATTTTTCTCCATTCATTGACATATTCGTACTTAATTATGAGCTCTCACTACAATACTGAAATTTTTGATAACTAAATGGGGGAAAAAAATAGTACCAAAAAGGGGAGATACGGGAAATTTATGTTTTTCTTTAGCTTTTTGTTTCTGCAACTGGTATTTTTTTATTGTCGGTAATATTGGACCTTAAAACATAAGATTCAACATGCAATGCCCTGAGTGGATAAGAATTTACTTTTTTATTCTTTGATTGGTACTTTTTTAATTTCCGTTAGTATTGGACCTAGAAACATAAAATTCAACATGCAAGGTCATGTGGTCCTTTTTTACAAAATATTTGTCTCCATTCATTGGCATATTCGTACTTAATTATGGGCTCCCACCACAACACTAAAATGTTTCATACATAGATGGGGTGAAACAAGTATCAAAACGGATAATACGGGAAATTAACTTACTTTCATTTGCTTTTGTGTTCTACGAGTGGTCCTTTTTGAATTTTCTATAATATTGAACTTAGAAAGTCAAAATAATAGATGCAAAGTCCTGTGCAAATATCAACCTATGAGATACAAATTTTGGAACTTTTTTGCTAAAACATAGATACATATTCTTTGGCATATAAATATGTTCATGAAAGAAAAACCCCGATTAAAAAGTAGCGGGTTAAATGCTTGAATTTAAACAAGTTTAAGCCTAGAAAAGTAAACTTTGGCATACAAATATGTCCACGAATAACAGGAGACGCTAACGAAGTAGCGGGTTAAATGCTAGTTCTTGATAAAAACACTTGAAATTTATTGTTGATGGGATAAGCTATTTTTATGCGCATTTCACTGGTTGCTTAGGCCAGATCATCAGGAAACTTCATCCATAAAAATTTTAGAAAAACTAAAGATATTAAACCAAATAAAACTCTTAAGCGTATAAGAATCATAAGCAACAGCTCTACTTGTAACAATAATTCAAAATTGAATTTTATTAACAATGAAAAAACTATGGCCCTATTAGCTTAACAAAAATAACATTCATAAATTCATCACTCTGTCCAAAGCAACAACTTCAACAATAAATTAAAAATATAATTACGTTAATGCATATAGTTTCTTTATTAACATAATAATACGCTAATTTAGAACATTCACAAGTCGCATTTTTCCGAAAACCTACCTTTTTGTAATGTCTGCAAATCCATTAAAAGTCATAACGGAGGTAAGTACAGAGTATGCGAAAAAGAAAACTTGTTAGTGTATGTGTTTTTAAATCTCGAAACCTCTCTTAGGAAATAAAATATGCAATAAAATTTTTTGAAAGCAATTTAGTAAAATGTCACATTCGTTATATATATTCAGCGATATAGCATCCAGTATAATCATAAAACGGCCTTTTCAAAAACGTCGTTTTTTCAAAAAGTCCAAAGAATGTCGATATTTTGTTAATTCGTCGTCGCATCAGAAGACGACATTGATTTCGCAATATCGGTGAAACATCTATGTAGATGCTTAATTCCAGCAAATAAATCTAATCTGAAAAAAACAGGAAAAACGATGGCGGCGATAATGTTATAAAGTAAAAATACTTGGAGTACAAATACAGTCTTTGGTAACCCAAATGGATATTAAAAACAGGATTCAAAAAACCACAATATAAAAACATATATCGAAAAAAACTTTATTAATTCAGCCATTCAGTATGCAAAATGAACTCATTGATGCATGGACTTCAACAGAAACATTGATAAATGCAGATGACTAAAAGGAAAATAAACCATTCCATACATATATACACATATACATACATGAAATACAAATACTTACTTTACAAGTTGGGTTTTCCTAGCACTTGTGTATGTTTATAAATCACTTGAATATCGAAACGGAGTTAAATGCAGAGGATGCGAAAAAAAGATGTGCATGTGTTGAATTTTGTAAATGTAGTAGTGTTTATGGCTATGTGTGTTTTTATGTTTGGAACTTAATGTGGTTCAGTGTTATGGGGCGTTTTGGCAAAGTCAAAGTTTATATAAGGTGCTAATAACTCTTTGAAATTTCATGCTAGACTAGTCTTTAGGGAAGCGTATGCAAATATTTGTAATAGCAATTCTCTTCACCGTCTCTACTTGGCCAATACTATTCGCATATATTGTCCTCTAGATCCATCTCCATTACAACTCAATCTCCAAAAAAATGCTAGTTTGTGGTTATACAAATGGTTTGTTGCATGCATTAAATACTGGAGAAATTATAAAAGTAAAGTTATCGAAATTTACATATTTATGTTTCTTGGCACGAGTAGGAATATAAAGAGAAAAAGAGCCAATCACATTTTAATGCAGCAGCAATGGTATTTTAAATGTGATAACTTTCACTTGTAAAATTATAAAGTTGACCAACAAAGTTGTAGGGGTTTTTGGCAATGAAATATGTACGTTTATGGATGTATAAAACTTAAACGTTGCACTTTTGCTGTGGGTGTGTATGGTGTTAAAGTTGGTTTTTCTGCTGATGGGTTTAGGGCATAGAAGTCAAATATACGTAAGAAAATAGAAAAATTAATGAATATCTGATTTTTGCAAATTTTTTAAAGTGAAATTTGCCCAACAAGATTTTAACAACAATTTGAATACACCTTAGGGATAACAATAAAGTTTCTTACGTATTTTTTTTTTCGTATGTGTGAAACAGTTGAACATCTTTTTTTTAACTTTTAACCAATTACATTTCTAAATATGGTTCAGCTGCATTATGGAATCAGTGATGTTAACCGTACGGTAATTTTGAGCCCCAACGGTAGCAAGGTAATTACATTTAAAATACGATCATTTAAAAAAATGTGGGTTTTTGGTATTGTGGGTACATTGAACAATATGTACTTTGTTTTAAAAAAAATATTTTTAATCAATGTATCCGTTTTTTAATTGTAGAAAATTTTCATAATATTATTTTAACTAATTTTCATTAAATTATTTTTATGAAGAAAGGAATTTTACAACATGAAAATTAATTAAAATTGTTATTGATAATCTTTCATTCTTGACCGTGGCCGGGGCCGGGGCCGGGGCTTACCATGACATGTTTCTTCTACTTTTTTGAAAGACGTGCCTGAAGCTTGGTTTCTTCAAGTTGAAGCAAGTTTTCGTGTTTGTGGAATAACCTAAGATGTTACAAAGTTCGAGTATTTAGTAATGAACTTGGACCAATCGGTTCTGTATTTGGAAAAGTATATAATTATTTCCCCATCTTCCTCTAGTAAATACGATACATTAAAAGAGCGTATCATTAAATCAGTTGCAGAGTCTGCTAAAAAACAACTTAAAGGATTCACAAAGAAAAAATTACAATTGTTAAATGTTGATTGAGAATCATAGAAGATGTCTGAAAAAGTATGCCCTTTATTAAATTTATCATTATTTCATATTAATTTTTAATTAAAAAACAAGTAGGAAAGTATAGTCGGTCAAGGCCGACCTTATGATAGCCTACACCACAGTATTTAAAATCACATCATGCTTATGTGTCCATATAAATATGGATTTATCTATGCTTATAAACTTCATTAAAATCGGTTTGAAAGTTTGTTAGAGGCAGAAAGTGCCCCCTACCTCCCCTTGCGGTTCTATTTATGAAAAACTGCATAGCTTACGTGTCCATATAAATATGTTTTTATCTATGATTTAAATTTTATTTAAAACGGTTTGATAGTTTCTGAGAGGCAAAAATATGCCCCTATTTCTCTCATGTTCCTACGATTCGGCCCATTTTCAATACGCCTTGGTCCTTGTGCCAATAAGATTTTATGGCCCGAATTTTATCACATTATCTCCATTATTGCGACCTGTACTTTGCGCATAAGGTTACATGGACAGCCAGACGGACGGACATCGTAAGTTCGACTCAGATTCTGAGTAAAATAACATTGTTCAATATTGAATCCATAAAAACCTGTTTTATATTAAAATCAAAAGTTAATCTTGTTGAATTAACATGCATACTTACTTAAGTATGTATGTAGGTACATATGTATGTTTGCGTGTATGTATGTACACACAGAAAAATATCAATATTAAATTAACATTGATTTTAATTAAAATTAACTGCAAAAGTATGGACTTTATTTAAAATTATCTTGGTTTCATGTTTATTTTAAATGAAAAATGTTACAATAAAGTTGTTCAATAATGAAGAAATAAAAACCTATTTTACTTGTTTTATATACAAAAAAAACAACACCATAAAAAGAAAAACATAAATTTTTTATTTTTATGTTTAAATTATGTTATAAAAAGAATACATATATTAGTTAAATAGTACATCAAGTTTTCAAAGTAGAATGATGACGAAAACCATATCGAAAACCATTCTGCTGATGCTTCCGTTAACTAAACAAACAAAGAGGAATACAAAATAAGTGAAGTGTTTTGAATTGTTCTTAAATAAATGCATATGCTGTCTCTGAAGCTTCTTCTCATTGTTATATCACACTCAAACCAATTTGATTCTACATGAAATTCACGTTATTTCAACTTGAAATAACTTTCATTCAACGTGATTCGGGTTGTTATTTCAATATAAATGACATTTTGCTCTTAGTCTAAATTTACACGTTTCATCTTTTGATGCTCAACTTCTTTTCAATTCCCTTTTAAAGATGCCAATATAATCACACGCAGCAATCGTTTTCAACTTTTTTCGGTTCAAAACAAGAACAATTTTATTAACAGCGAATCAAAGAGAAAAAGAAAAGAACAAAATTACATGCAGCCATCGTTGTGCATATACCAACGAATAAAAACACAAAGCGTACTGACCGAGTACAGGCATCTCCGTACTAACCCCCTTTCTTCTTTCTTCTCTCACCTAAAAACATAAGAGTTGAGCATCAAAAGATGAAACGTGGGAAAGCAGACTAACTTTAATTCAATGCTAAATTAACATGAATTACAATTATTTAAAAAGAAAAAAATGTTGTTCGCAAGTTATTGTGAAATCATGTTAAATTAACATTAAGTAACTATGAAGCAAAATCACTTCCGAAAACGGTAAAATCAACCTTGTTTTCGACGATTTTACATTGATTTTTTTCTGTGTGTTATTAGGTGGAATGGTCATGGGTGATAATTAGTGTTTTTCATACGGTATTTCCCGGGATCTCGCATATTATGTCAAGTTTACTGCTGATATAATTGTCAATAAATTGTGTCATGAAATAGGTAAATGGTTTTAAGTGAAAAAAAGCATTTTGAGTTTTTGATTGGCTTTAATTTAATTTTTTTTCTTTTGTTTGGCTTGAATCACTTTAGTCAAGCACAACTGCTTCTAATCGTTTTCATCCGCCTTTACGAAAAAGGTCTATGAAATACACCAAATAAATATTTTTCAATTTAACATAACGAAAAACTACGGTTTCTGACTTTAGTTTTGCCAAATAGATGACAACTCATATCCGATAAGTAAGGCAATGTTTTATGTTTAATGCTCTGAAATTTTGAAAGAAGAAGAGTAAACATGTACAGAATTTTTAATTTTTTTAATGATCCAGATTTATTTTTTAAAAACGAAATAAAGTTGTTCCCACTTGCTTCAAAAAGTTTAATGATTTTATATGCACAGCAGCTGCATAAAAGATTTTTCGGAATAGATTCTGTAAGAGATGATGACAAAACTTATTAATAAAGAAAACGCCTATTCGATTCGAAGAAAACTATTTTTTTTTTTTTAAAAATTATAAGTTTTGAAGGAAGTGCTAAGAAAAATGAAAGTGTCTAGAGATTATATAATAAACACTAATAAAACACTCGAGATAAATCAAGTTTTTATGATTACTTTAAGTACGAGTCGTACTCAAAAATTCAAGTACGAATAACACTAAAACCAGTGCTGCCATTAGGATACGAAAGATACATTTTTCGTATCTTTTGATGGCTTCAGATACCATGTATAATCCGAAATTTTTCATATCTAAATAAATAAAATAAGAAATAAAATATTAAACTTTCCGTCTCTGACAAAGCTTTTTAAATTTATCATTTCGTTATGAATACTGAAAAAAATCTGTGACAACCAAGGCGAGTTACTGGTGGTGTCGAAACGGCATCTGGTTTCGACAATTCGAGCTTATTTGATTTGTTATAGCCTTTTCACACTTGTCAACATTTAACATTTAACATCAATTTGCGAAGATGTTGGAATTTTCCCATAAGAAATACATATGTAGGGCTAAAAACTAAAAATTTTCAACATCTTTACAGAATGCTACTATCTCTGTTTGTTCCCTTTTACATATTTCGATTCTTTAAGTGTCATCACTAGAATAGTGGCAATAAATTCTGTAATTATTGTGGCATCACTGACCAAATGGAAGTTGCTTTGAAAGCAGCGCTACCATTTTTTAAGTTTTTCTTTTTTTGAAAGCCTTATTTTGCTTAATTTTGCTTAAATTATTAACCAAAATGAATTAGAAATACATTTTGGTGTTATCTTTTAAAATGTTGGTACTTTTGTAGAAAAAAGATATTTTAAAAAAATAACAGTTTTTTTTCAGAAATTGTAAAAATTTTTATTGATAGTAGACGTTAGATGTTTCAAGTGTGAACGCGTATTTCATATTTTCAACATCTTCCATGCGTTCCTCCAAAATGTATGCAAGTGTACAAAGGGTATTAGTGTTTGGCTAAGAATAACACTGTGCAACAAAAAAAAAACCTGCATCCATACTTGCAACGCGAAATGGGTAGAGCAAATATTTCGGGAACCCGAGCTAACTTTTCAAACCCCTTTGGCAGATTTGCTCCACCAATAGTCTAGGTTCATTTCGCATTGCAAGTATTGAGGCTGGTGGCGATGACATTTTGTTGCACAGTATAATTAATTTTAAAGTATGCTTACTGTATTTTTAAAATTAACATACTTACATCCGTATTCATAAAAAATAAAATAAGTTGGAAATGTGTTTTAAGGCAAAATTTTCATACTAATGTTTCTTAAAATATATTTCAAATCCATTTTAATTTGAATGAATACGGCAGCTAATATTTATGAAAACAAATATAAAAATTAATTTATATGATATCATTTTCTGTACAATATTCATTAAATATGAAATACTGACTAAAACGTACTCAAAACAATCCTAAATGGGATTACTTTCGAAAATTAATCCCGGAATTTCTTGAAATAAGTATAAAATTCTTAAATCAAGTAAAAAAAGATAAACTTTTCGTTGTGTTTACCCCTCCGGCTTACGCATGTTTTGGTTTTCTATACACGAAGATTTAAAAAGTTAATTTAAACTCTTGCTTCTCCGTTAGTTTATATTTTTGGTTAAACATGTACATCATCATCATCATATATATTAATAGGCAAGTTGATTTATTTTGCTCCCTTTTTACGACTATACTATTCATTGGATTTTAACAAATGATACATCATTCGAAAGATATTTTTTGGTAGAAGTGGACAATGTACATTTTATTAAAATTGGTTCAGTTAGGAGTTTAGGAGTTATAGACGTCAGAAAGTGTTACTAATACATAGAAAATACTCACGTACGTGTGAGCAAAAAAAATGCACACAAATAACAGAAAAACAATTATGCTTCTTCTTTTCTGTTTACATACTAAAAAGAACAACAACATACAGAGTTCTTTCATATGCCTCAAATTGGAGAACCGTAGAAAATAAGAAATAAAAAATAGACAGACAATTATAAATATTTTATTTTCTTTTTGGAAGAGTTGTTGTTTTTTAATGTTGCGAATTACTTAAATTTTTTGCATATGAATAATTTTAAATGTTACCGTTGATTTCTTAAATTATCTGCATATGAATAATTTTAATGTAACATTATTAGTTACATTATAGAATGGACTTATTAAATTTTTTCAACAGTTCGGTGGTACTCTGCTATTTTTTTTTTTAAATATTATTTGGCGTTACTTTAAATTAATTAGTGTTTGGTGTTTATTAGTTTAGACTTGATTTTATAGCCTATTTTTTATGTGCGAAAGAATTCTTTCGTTCGAACAATTACATTTAAAACAAAAACAAAAATTCTAAAAATTTTGTTTTGTTTTAAAAAAGTGACAATATAAATGATAAACAAAAATCTTTAAAATCCTTAAAAAAAATGCCTCGCCGTGGAACCTGGAAGAATAGAGTTGATAGGTTTCGAAGAAAACATTCCACAATGTTTCCAAATATGCTATGCAGATGTTTCTTTTAACTGTGGCTGAAATTCAAACCCACGTAATTTTTGATCTTTTTACTCCATTAAAAGCTATTCTCGGGAGTGGATTTTATATAGGAGCTATGGTTAAAAATGAACCGATTTCAAAAAAATCTGGCAAGATAAATTGAGTTGCAATACAATAAATGTTGGTCCAATTCAATCTAAATGACAACATAATTAGACGGTACAAAACTTTATTCCGGAGCGAATTTTGTATCAGGGCTATGTGGAATTCTGGTCCAAATATCACTATTTGCAATAGGCACAATTTTTTATTCAGCACAAAAGCATAACACCTTGTCCAACATTGTTGGTTTGGGTACAAAAACAACAACTCTGCCAAAAAGTAAACTATTGAAATACATATTTACAATTATTCGATTGTACTGATGTATGTAATAAATAAAACTATTGATCATGGGCAATCACGAATTTCTGTAATGAGCTTACGATTCATGTAAGAGTTCTCTGTGTCCAATATCATCCAGGTTTCTACATCTATATGAGATTTTTTCGTCTTAAAGTGATTTAAGGGAGGGGGTTTATATTAGACCCATGGTTAAAATTGACGTACTAATACGCAGTTCAAATAAAACCTGTTATAAAAGTTATCGTTGCCAAATTTTATATTAAACCAACATTTCTAAGGAAGTTATAGCATTTGTGGTATTTGTACGGGAGCTGTGGTCAAATAAAATTTGATAAAATGATTAAGGCTGCAATAAAATAATTTTGGGTTCAATTTAATGTAAATACCAATATGATATGATTTTTAATGGGCACAAACTTATATTCCTAAAGATTTTTTCTGAGGTTTATGTGTAATTTTGGACCAATTCATACAATTTATAATAAGCACCATTTTTGTTCAGAATAAACGCATAATATACTTTCTGCCTTTGGTGGTGTGAGTAGAAAAACAAATTTTCCAAAAATAAAATGAAATATTATTGCAATCATTCTATTTTAATACCCACACTACCATATGTAGATAAAGAGGATATTATGCTATTGTACTGAAGTATGTAACAGATAAAAAACATTGGTTCGGAGCCCCCCTTTAGTGTACCAATCGATTAAGTCCGTTTAGGTGGCCGGCATACACTAAACAAACTCTGTATTTCTAGATTGCAGTCGATTGTGTCGACTGCTGGCCCATACTAGTAAGATTTTTTTTATCATTCTGTAAGGTGTAAAACGGGTCAGTAAATCAATAATAATAGTTTTTTCTTTGTAACTCGGGATAAAATCAACTTTAAAATAATTTGCAATTGATTCAATCTTAGTTTTACTTAAATCAATGTCATTTCCGGATTATTTCAATTAAGAAATCGGGTTTGAATATTTATAATTTAAGTATTTTGCGATCGAAAATCCGTACTTGAATCAATCTTTCTGTGCTTGATTCAAGAAAATTCGTACTTACCGTACTATTAATACCGCTTCGGATTGATTTGAGTACGGATGGATTTTTCTTTTGAGTGTAGGTGCCAGGGATGATAAATGAGAAAACCAATATCGTACTAACTAACTATTAAAATTGTACTTTTTCGACACCAATAGTACTAAAATTGTGTTTTATAATTTTTTTTTATAAAAGAAATAGTCTTTTGTTTCGGTTAAAGTGTATGTAGACGACATGTCTTTTACATCTGACTTGTCATCTTTTTAAGTCACATGTAATTGTGCATGTCTGTCAAAATTAATGTTTTACAGAAGGTTGATAATATTCAGTCACAAATGTGCATGTAATTTGCTTCTGATATTGTCTGACATTTTTTTTTTTTTCTTTTAAATTTTTTTGGCTAACTCTGTTGAGTTATATTGCCAGGGTATAACACAATTTTTGGAGCTTCAACTACAAGTACTCGTGCGACCTAAACCTTCGTATATGAAGGCGAGAGCTTCCAGAATCCGCTCCAGAGTATTTTGGTCTCCACCAGTAAACGTCTGAGTTATTTTGTGGTACTCCACCTGTAAAACGTCTGAGTTTTATATGGTTCTCCACTAGTCACGTTGAGTTATTTTTGGTTCTCCACCAGACAACACATTAAAACATTGAGGTTAAAAACGATTGCATATAGTTAATGTAGAAACCGCAAAAACTGTAACTCGGTACAGTTATACGACGCCGAACCACTAACCAATGCGGGGTGACAACGCAAAACGCACGAAAAGCAGACAAACAAGAACGACCTGTTTGTCCTTAAGAAATAATGACAAAAAGCGCGAGCTGCTTCTCCACTCAGAGCAGTTTTACGAGTCTTGTCTGACATTGTCTCTGTTTTTTTTTTGCGTAGTTGTTGCAGAAACCAAAGTGGTTCTCGGTTTCAAAATAGCTTGCTGCCGCCACAAAAATTTTTATTTGCGCCGTAAAATTGCTTAGCCATCTTAACATTTTTTTCTTTTAATTTAAAAATACCAATTAAGAATATTATAATGAAACGTTTTTTATATATATTTACAAAACTTATATTCAATGGTGAGTTGATCATACATATATCAATAGTGTAAAATATAACCTTCAGCAGGCTAATAATTCCGCCAATAGTGGATCCCGCACACTGGGGACTTTTGTATGGAGGTGAGGAAAAAAATATATTTGTCAAATAATGTATTGATTTCATCACAAATTTAGTTTTATTTATATAGTAATACACAAAAGTAATCAAAATAAAGAAAGTTAGAGAAATGTATATCGTTACCCACAATGTAAAAAGCCCTAACTAACAAAAAAATTTAATTGATTTTTTTAATTTTTAATTTATTATTTATTTTAAATCTATTTTTAATTTCATCACAAATTTAGTTTTATTTATATCGTAATACACAAAAGTAATCAAAATAAAGAAAGTTAGAGAAATGTATATCGCTACCCACAATGTAAAAAGCCCTAACTAACAAAAAAATTTAAATGATTTTTTTAATTTGTTATTTATTTTAAATCTTTGTTACGACTTTCCTGAGACTTTTCGGATAGTAAGCCTGCAGAAAAAATACACTTTTCAGTTATACCTTTTCCATGAATCAGAATTTTGTGGAGTGTAGGTGGCATAGTGTACCACTCGTACAGTGCAACAAACTCTTTTGCAGTCTCCAGACAAAAATCACCAAATTTTTTCGGATCTACTGCCTCGGTAATTGTTATAGCTTCGAGTATTATTGAAAACCTCTTGATTATTTCTTCATCTAGACCCGTGATTTCGGAAATCAAAACAGTTTCAACGTGTGTTCCAATTTTCTCTTTAATTTCACGCTTTATCAAACATATTCGGGCATCTGTTATCGGACGAGTATTTGAGTCGACTCTTCCACGTTTAAATTCAATATTGTAAGCTACATGCAAACGACACTCCATCAGCTTAGTACGTGCATGAAGTGGTGACATACCAAATTGCAGTGCTGGTTCATTTACGGGCATAGCTTGAACTTCTTCGATTTTATTCATCTTGGATGTTAAAACAAGAAGATGCTGCTCGTGTTTCTGTTACACTGTGTGTAATTTTTTAAGTCATTGAAAAATAACCATATACGGACAATAAATAACCATAAAGGACCAAAAAAAAAGACCCGTGTGAACATATAAAATCAAAAAAACTTCATCTTCAAGACCAAAATCGCAAAAAACTTTAAAAAAATTAGATTTGCTTACCTTTTTCCGCTGTTCAGGTCCATAGGTAGCAAACCGTTCAAAATTCAAGGAAACAATCAACCACAAAAATGTACTTAAGATCTCAAGAAACAACTTTCTAGAACAAATGAACTTCCTAGGAATGATTCCTAACACCGTTTAGGTATCGCTTAGGTAGCCGCAAAAGTGAAAAATTTCCCGAAAATGTTACTGTGTTTAATTTTTTAAGTCATGGAAAAATAACCATAGACGGACAATAAAAACCCATAAAGGACAAAAAAAAGACCCGTGTCTCCCAGTTTTGCCCAATGTCATGCACTTTTTTATGGACCCTTAAAAAAATTATCATTTTCTCAGGCTCATATCTTCCAAACCGTTCGGAATTTTCGGAAAAATTGTGAACATTTAAAATCAAAAAAACTTCATCTTCAAGATCAAAATCGCAAAAAACTTTAAAAAATTTGATTTTTTTTACCTTTTTCCGCTGTTCAGGTCCATGCGTTCAAAATTCAAGGAAACTTACCTAAGATCACAATAAACAACTTTCTAGAGCATATGAACTTCCTAGGAATGGTTCTTAGCACCGTTTAGGTAGCCGCAAAAGTGAACATTTTCCCGAAAATTCATTTTTTACCTTTTTTCCACTGTTCAGATCCCTAGGTAGCAAACCGTTAAAAATTCAAGGAAACAATCAACTACAAAAATGTACCTAAGGTCTCAACATACATTTCAAGCGCTCACGCACCGACCGCAACATCACAGGCAAAGCAGTAAGCACAGCACACGCATCAAGGGACGCAGCCCACAATATAAAAGCAACAAGTCGCTCACATCGAGGCATTACATTCATTTTCATTTTGACGACTTTATCAAAAAACTTCCTACCGAATCCGATGAGCAAGGAGAACGGTTTCACCAAACCACAATGCCTATGAAAAACGCTGCAAAGGCAAAAAACTCGACGCATTGCTTGCAGAGGTAATATCAATTTTATTGGTGCATTGTTTTGCATTCCTTACTTGATTTCTTTTCTAATTCATTTCAGGTATGTTGGTGGAGTCACAAGATCATCCTGTATGATGTTAATGAAGTATTTGAAGAAGAAAAAGCTGATGATAGAGGGCAGTCTGGAAGCAACGTGCCTGTGGACACCATAAGTTCTGAATCAGAGTCGGATTCGGACGACGATTTGGATCCACAACTAAAGAGAATTCGATTTGCAAGTCCATTGCCATCAACATTATAAACATAATACGAACATGTCATGGTAACCTGCTGGCCAGGGTTCGAGCCCCGGCTACGGTCAAGAATGAAAGATTATCAATAACAATTTTAATTAATTTTTATGTTGTAAAATTCCTTTCTTCAAAAAAATAATTAAAGGAAAATTAAATTTGATGAACTTAAGCCTAATTAAAAATACTAAAAATTTGGATTAAAACCCATAAATAGTTCAACAAAATAACCACAATACTAATTATTCATAATACGAATATTTTTTTTAATATTTTTGTAAAAAATAGCATAGTATCTCAATGTTGAAGTAAAGAACAAACAAATGAAATTAAAAAAATTTCGGAAAATTTTTCACTTTTGCGGCTACCTAAGGAAGTTCATATGCTCTAGAGTTCTTGACAAAAGTACGAAAAAAACAGAAGTAAGGAAAAACATGTAAAATCAATTAAAATGGATAATCATTAAAAAAAGCAAATTTCGATCTACCAAAGGTTAAAATACAATTTGGTTTAAGGATTGATGTTTGACTATTGACGGCAGCAGTCGTCGATGGCTGCAAGTGTAAAGCTGGGATCACACGATTGCCGCAAATGCACCAATATGACACAATTTTTATTGTGCTTTATTGACGCACAATAATGAAATTGCACCAATAAAATATTGTGAAATCACACGATTGCCCTGTTTTAAACAAATTTAATTGCCGCTAGTTGGTACAAAGCGAAATGGTTACAACAATTGCCGCAGCACAGTCACACGATTGTTCCTACTTGACAACTGCGAAAACAGCTGTTGTGGTAGCTTATTTATTTGTTTGAAAGTTCTTTTTGGTTTGTTCATTAAATAAAATCAAATATGTATCATATACGTATGTATAGTTTTATTTAATTTTTTTAAGAAATTCCAAAAATTAAGTCTGTTCAACAATTTCGTATGTTAAGGTTCGCATAGAAATACCTTAAATAAAAATATTCGCACTGAACAGCTAAATATGCCTATGAACATACATACATACATATTTTGGTTATAGCAATAATTAAAAAAAATTAAAATGCATAATAAATAAATAAATATTTATCTTCATTACCTAAAGTAAATTTATTAAAAAAAGGCAAATATTGGTGCGTATTGTGTTGTTTGATTGCCGCAGAAGAACACAATAAATATTGGTGCATTTTTGTTATTTTTATTGACGCGCGGTTGCATAGCAAACAGTCACACGATTGCCGCACCAGGGTTGCATTTGATTGGTAAAAGTAAGCACAATATTGTCCTTGATTGGTACATGAGCCAATTGGTTGTGCAGTTACACGATTGGGGTATTAAAAAGTATGAAAATTGGTGCATTGGGGCAATCGTGTGATCCCAGCTTAAGACGGCAAATCCATCTGAGGAGATCGAGTGGTTGCGATCGAAACATGTCATGGTAACCTGCCAGCCAGGTTCGGGCCCCGGCCACGGTCAAGAATGAAAGATTATCAATAACAATTTTAATTAATTTTCATGTTGTAAAATTCCTTTTTTTATAAAAATAATTTAATGAAAATTAAATTTGATGAACTTAAGCCTAATTAAAAATATTAAAATTTGGATTAAAAACCATAAATAGTACAACAAAATAACCACAATACTAATTACACTATGCAACAAGCAAAAATTACGATAATAACCACTATATTTTTTTGATCCGCTGTAGTCACCTAACTGCCTCATTTTAAAAATTCTATGATAAGGTTTTTTTTTTAATGTTTTCCAAAATCTGAGATTTTTGAAGAGGCTGCTTCATACATCTTATCGTAACTTTGGAACGACGATCCTGATTTTTTTGTGCAATCAGTCAAAACAAATTAAATTACACCAGATTTAAGTTTATCAAATATCATTTTTATACCCTTCACCACAGGTGGAAAGGGGTATATATAAGTTTGTCATTCCGTGTGTAATTTCTATAATATTGATCTTAGACCCTATAAAGTATATATATTCTGGGTCCTTATGAGGAGAGATGTTGATTTAACGATGTCCGTCCGTCTTCCTTTTGATACGCGTTTTCCGGATACTCCAGACATGATAGCGACTAGGTTGTTTTACATTAATGTTACATATAGTCTACCATTTCTTGCTATTGAAATTCAGCAAGATCGGTCCACAAATGGCTGAGATATGACCAAAAAACCACGACTGCCTCTAATTTTTCCAAAAAATTCCCTTGTGGTTTTTGGTTTTTTTTTTTTCGAACGAGTTGAATGTTAGGCATATCAAACACACAAATGTTTGTACATGGTTGGTCGCTTAAATTGAAAAATACATACCTACATAATAAACAAACAAAGTGACAGAATATATTCTACTTTAATTCTTTATTTGCAAAAGCGTTAATGTCTGATTTGTCTGGGCGGTTGCGCAAGGCAGCGTTGTTAGTAGTTGCCGGGTTTCAAATATCGGCATCCACCTTTTCGAAAAAAAAAATTTTTTTTTTAACTTCTTTTATATTTTATGAACTGTTTTAAAATTATTCAGCAATTTTTGATATTTTTCATTTTATTGACAATGTAAATATAAATCGTTCGCTAAACTTACATGTAAAACAAAAACAATATTTTATAATTTGTTTTTGGCTTAAATGTAAATACCTATGTAGTATATGCAAAAGTTATTTATGTGTACATGTGTATAGGTACCCTGCAAATAATAGGAGCAGTCCAAACACGCGTGTAAAGAGTAGCCCACAAGGGACTAGGACTAGTCCAAAAGTAACCCAAACGTATGGAAAAAACATGGTCTATTTAACATTACGATGTCCTAGGGCAGGACCATATAACCCAGCTTTGGACTACGAAGGAGTAGTTTTTAAACTACTCCATGGTATACTCAAGAGGATTAGTTTTGAAGTCGCTTAAAAACGAAAACACGTCGTTAAAAAACGAAGACATGTCGTCTCACTACAAACACTTTTTAACAATGGCATGGTCCATGCTTGCATTAGATCGGAACAGTCCATGGAGTAGTCCATTTTATCAAAATTGTCTAAAATTATTTGCAGGGTAGGCATTGTTTTCATGATTGTTGTTGTGTTTTTTCGTCTTAGAAACGGATTGTTGCTACGTGTTGAGCATCTCTTCTTACATTTCGAAATTTAAGATTCTTACACAAGTGTTGCCAAATTATTTTTAAAAAACCTTTTTATTTCTAACAAAAAACGCATTTGTTATTTGAAAAAAAATTCAAATATATGTACGTACGTAAATGTTTAATATAATCAAAAAGCAAGAAACATGTACGTTTGTATAATTTTATTGACGAAAACAATGACATAGAAACAGATCTTAAAATTTGTTCTCTGCGTGGGAACACTAGCAGCCAGACAACATAGGACCCATGGGAGACGGTGTGACATGGTAACACAACGGGAACTAATTAATGGACCCACGTGAGCTGTGCTTGATCACGGCTGCCAATGGAACCTAACCTAACCTAACCTAACTCTTGTATTAGGCAAGCCCAAAAAATGCTAAAATTGATTTTGAAAATACTAGATTTAATTCTTAAAGTTGTTCATTATTTTCTTTAAATCCTTATAAATTTTAGTGGCTCATTTCAAACAAAATTAAAATTAATGGTAATATATAAACAAGTATTTAGGTGGATTTGATATAGCATCAGATATACACAGTTGATTAAGTTTGAAATTGGAAGGAAGAATTTTGCAGCTAAATCTTAGTTTTTGGTGCTGAATTTACCTTCAAAAATGGCAAAATGGTCATACTACTTAAAAGTCTTCATTAAAAATCGCACTTACATGCAGGGCTATCGTCTTGTAAATAAATAAAATTAAATTTCTTTGAACTTTTATATCGTAATATCAAATAATTTTAACAATCAACATCATGATGAGGTTATATGTTTATGTTTTACAATACTATTAAGATATTTTAAAAACAAGAATTATAACTATTTTTAGTCAAAATTTACATACAAAACTTAAGTTAAATCAATAAAACTAGTATTCAGTTTTTACAATAATTCTAAAAAAAGCTAGAAATATTTTATAAAAATGATTAAAAAATGCCAAGCGCTTAATGAAAATTTTGCAGCTAAATTCAAATTTTTAATGCTAAATTAAGCTGCACAATTACTAAAATGGTCACACTGTTAAAAATTCTTTATAAAAAATTGCACAAATATGCAGAGTTATCACCCTGCAAAAAAATAGAATATTCATAGAATATTAGAAAAGGCCTCATCATGTAATTTTACGACTATTTCTTTTTTTTTTAACAAAAAACCGGTAATTTGTATAACGAACAACGTCTGTGGTCAAAATATTAAAAGCAATCATTGTCTTTTTATTGTTGACATGGATAGCAAGCCAAGTCAGCTTTTCAGAAAATTTATGCAAAAATAAATTCAAATACATATGATATTTTTGCACGAAAGTGATTTAAAAGCACTCACAATTTAAGCAATTGTTTGGTTTGCTTATGTTGCATTATTGATAAATAAAATTCATTAAAATAGGTTTGCGACTTTTATTAACCAAAACGGCCGTTTTTGCGACTTTACGTTTAAAAATTACTAATGGTAGCCCTGTAAAATAATTGTGTGTTGGCATTTCAATGTTTTTTTGTTTGTGTTTTTTTTTTTCTTTCATTTAAAATATTTGTGGTGAACTTCTTTTCTTTAATATTACATGCCTCCTGTATTATACAAGTTAGCATCCTCCTTACATATCATGATAAAATCCCAATTGGGAATTTGTAAAGAACAAAATTGTAATTATTTTTAAGTCTGGCATCGCCAATTAGTAATAAGTATTCATGGATTAACGATAATGAAGAATAAAGGCTCAGTTAGCCGGGAGTAACAGTAACGTTTCAAATCAGCTGATTCATTTTGTTGTTTGTAAAGCAATTAGAACGATTATAGTTAGCAGTAAGATGTTACGTCTCAATCTGTAAGAAATAGATTGGTCTTACTTTTTTACGGTAAGGTTACTGTTACTGTTACTCCCGGCTAACTGAGCTTTAAAGTCAGTCACATTTTGACACTTAACCACGTCGTTTTATTTTTACAAGACCAAATACTTGGTTAGAACACATAGAACGTTGTGTGATATTTTAGAAGATCGTGTACTCGGTTAAAGATATCCAACGTGTAATAACTGGCGCCCAACAAAATCCTATAAAATATTTAACAAACCATATAAATTTGGTCGGAAAATAAATTTTCCAAATAAAAGATCGAACTTATTTGTTGATAAAAGAATGACAAGTGTTTCGTAAATCCAATATGATATTTAAAGCCATACTACAATGAATGTAAATTCTTCGTAAACTGTTTGATTGACGTACTACAAAAAAGGATTACAATAATTAAAAAAAAATCAAAACAATTATAATTAAAAAAAAAAATTAAATAAACATCATATTCTTTATAAAAGAAATTATATAACTTTAAATTTAATAATTCTTTATAAGTGAACCACGTGTAAATTACAAAAACAAAGTGGATTTCTAGAAGAAATTATAAAAAAAAAACAGCTAAGAAGGACAATTTAAAGCTACATACATACATAAATTTTTTTTATTTTTTTTTTTTTGCAAACACTCAATAAGAAACAACGAAAAAAAAAGAAATAAAAAACTTGCAAATTGAAAAAACATAAAATAAAAGAAGGCTCCAATAACAAAAGCAAGAAAACCAATTGTTCAATAATATTGATGATAAGCGGAAAAGAGCGGCAACTGAAGATATTTGCTTCCAGCCTTACAACAAAAGAGATCTGCTCAAAAACGGAATCAACTTTAACATCATTACACATATACATATATTTTTTTTTCTCTTTTTTATGCTATGATTTATTTTCTTGCTTTTCTCTATTAAAATATTTAATGCAGTCTTATTATATTTTAAATCAATTTTCTATATTTACATATGTAAGTACACATATACCTATGACAACTACAATTTTCTAATATTTACTCTAAATTCTGCCAATTATACTTTTGTTTTCTAACTTCATATATTATTACTGATTGTTCTATAATTCATAACTATAATATTTACGTAAAACTATTACAAAGTTAGAATAAGTTAAAATAATAACTATTTTATTACCGTTAATAAAATAAATAAAAATTAAAGAAAAAACAACAAACAAATAAAATGAATAGAAACGAAGTATTGGGCCTCGTTGAGGCAGCGGTGGGTGCATCAAACTCAGAAATTTTGGATCAGATTCGAAATTTGACAAATGCAGTCCAACAACTGCAACCAAGCCGAGTGGAACCTTTAACACCAGTAACTATTCAGTCCGGTGTCGGCATCGGTAACACAAATTTAGATCTTGTTAAATCTCTTCCACAGTTTGGTGGGGACTCAAAGGAGTACCCCGCTTGGAGAGAAGCGGCAAAATTTGCTATGAATTATTACCTTAAGGGTTCCGAGACATATTATGTTGCTATGGGAATTTTGAGAAATAAAATAGTTGGCGAAGCAAATTCGACCTTAAGCGCATTTAATACAATATTTAATTTCGATGCGATCATTTTACGTTTAGATCAACCGTATTCCGATAAAAGACCACTATATTTGCTGGAAAACGAATTAAGTATTTTGAGGCAGGGCAAGTTATCGATCACCGAGTATTACGATAAAGTAAACAAACAACTGACTCTCATTGTTAATAAGATTTTAATGACCAACTCTGGCAAGGCAGATGTAATCGAAGCTTTAAATGACCGTGCGCGTTCAAACGCATTACGGGTTTTTATATCTGGCCTTCGAAAGCCACTGTGTGACATTTGCTTTTCAACGAATCCCCTGATTTACCCACGGCCTTGGCAACGGCTCAAGAATTAGAGCAAAATCACGAAAGGTATAAATTTGCAAATGCATTTGCTAACTCCAAAAATAGTTTGCCATCAACCGCACATAGTTCAAGCAATATGCCTAGCCTTGCAATTGCTTACCAACATTCTCCAAACCATGGACAAATGCCACAATATGAACACCCCGTTCGTATGGAAATCGATAACGGGACATCGTATTTTCGGAAACCAACCGCGTTTAGAAACAGTGTAGGTATTGAACGTCAGGGATTCAACCCGGACTACAATAGGCAAGGAGTTGTTGCTCCCGAAAATCATCCCAAAAGATTACACGCCAGCAATAATTCTGGCCAATCACCTGTTCAAAAGCTGCAGAGAATTAATTACGTTGAAAAGTATCAATCGAATGAGAGCATCCATGTAAGCGAAGATTTTTCTGGTATTGAGTCTGAGAATGATGCAGTAGATGACCTTAATTTTTTAGTATAAAGTCGCTCTTGCCATATATTGTGAAAAAATCAGTTAATGGTCAAGAGCTTAACATTTTGGTTGACACTGGAACATCTAAAAATTACATACGGTCTTTCAATTTTCTTAGGGGGGTTGAATCAGTAGAATCTCCATTTCACATAAAATCAATAAATGGCTATACCTGCATTAAACAAAAATGCGAAATAAATCTATTTAATCATAAAACTATATTTTTTTTTTTTACCGTCTCTCACTTCCTTTGACGGAATTGTAGGATATGATTTTTTGAGGAAAATTGAAGCTTCGATCGATACTAAAAATGGAATTCTTTTTCATAAATTCGGAAAAGAATCAATTAACCATTTTTCGTGCAACCAGGTTAATTCAATAGAAATTGATAGGGAAAACGTTCCTACGGATTTACTAAGTAAATTCGAAATCGTTATTTAAAATAATTTAAATGCATTTGCGGACCCAGACAGGGCATTGCCAGCCAACACGCAGGTCGAAGCGACAATAAATCTTACTAAACAGGAGCCCATATATTCTCGTAGTTATCCATATCCCATTTCCGCATCTGAATTTATAAACAAAGAAATAGAAAGCCTTCTTAAGGACGGCATTATAAGAAAATCTTCCTCGCCTTATAATTCACCAATCCATGTGGTCAATAAAAAGGGTGTTGATCACAACGGTAAACAGAAATTACGTATGGTGATTGACTTCCGTAAAATTAACGATTTTACAATTCCGGATAAATATCCAATGCCGGACATTACTGTAATATTATCGAATTTAGGTAGATCGGAATATTTCACAACACTTGATTTAAAATCTGGATTTCACCAGATTACATTGGCTGAAGGGGACAGACACAAAACAGCGTTCAATGTAAATAACGGAAAATATGAATTTTGTCGTTTGCCGTTTGGCCTTAAAAATGCCCCCAGTATTTTCCAGCGGGCTATTGACGACATTCTGCGCAATGAGATAGGTAAAACTTGTTTTGTTTATATGGATGATGTGATTATATTTTCACCAGATGCAAATAGCCATATTCGCGATGTCGATAAAGTTCTAAAAAAATTGGCAGACGCTGGAATGCGAATTTCAACAGAGAAATCAAAATTTTTTAAACGTGAGGTTGAGTTTCTGGGATTTCTTATTTCGCAAAACGGAATCAAAACATTCCCTGAAAAAGTAAAAGGTATTCTGAATTTTCAAGCCCCTAAAACCCTAAGAGCATTGAGGTCCTTTATTGGGTTAGCAGGTTACTATCGCAGATTTATTAAAAATTATGCTGACATCGTTAAGCCGCTAACAACATTTCTGCGAGGAGACAACGGCAATAATGGCTCAAGGGCATCAAAAAATGTTAAAATTCATTTGTCCCAAGAGGCAATCGATGCTTTTGATAAAGTCAAACGTATTTTAGCATCAGAGGATGTGCTCCTTCAGCACCCGGATTTCGACAAGCCTTTTGAGCTTACGACTGATGCTAGTTCTAATGCAATAGGTGCCGTCCTTTCGCAAAACGGCAAACCAATCACAATGATTTCATGCACTCTTTCCTCAACGGAACAAAACTATGCTACAAACGAGCGTGAATTGCTCTCCATTGTATGGTCGCTGCAAAAGTTACGACACTACTTATATGGTGTCAAAAATATTCATATATTCACCGATCATCAGCCGCTTACCTTTGCTACTTCTGACAAAAATCCCAATCCGAAAATAAAAAGATGGCAAGCGTTTATAGCCGACTTTGCTCCAATTTTCTTTTATAAACCTGGCAAAGAAAATGTCGTAGCTGACGCTTTATCACACCTTAAAAGAAACACTTATTAAAACTTGTTTATCGCAACGGGACGTTACGATTTTAAGAAGGGGAGAAGTTAGCATCCTCCTTACATATCATGCTAAAATCCCAATTGGGAATTTGTAAAGAACAAAATTGTAATTATTTTTAAGTCTGGCATCGCCAATTAGTAATAAGTATTCATGGATTAACGATAATGAAGAATAAAGTCAGTCACATTTTGACACTTAACCACGTCGTTTTATTTTTACAAGACCAAATACTTGGTTAAAACACATAGAACGTTGTGTGATATTTTAGAAGATCGTGTACTCGGTTAAAGATATCCAACGTGTAATAACTTACACAAAGCGAATTTTTTATTTTATTTTTTTTATTTTTATACCCTTTTTATTATAATTAAGTTTGTTTTTCCTAGGTATTTTTCTTTTCTTATTTATTATTTTTTTTTATTTATTTTTATTATAATTAATTTTGTTTTTTTTATAATTAATATTGTTTCAATAAAACCGTTGGTTTATTTTTATACCCTTCACCACAGGGTATATATAAGATTGTCATTCCTTTTCTAAATTCTACAATATTGATCTTAGACCCTATAAAGCACATACAAATATTGATAGGTTTGATAGGTATGTGTTTGCCGAAGGCCCCAGGCATGATACCTAGTGGCTAGGTTATTTTACATTTATGTCACATACTTATGTATAGCCCACCATTTCTTACTATTGAAGTTCCAAGAATTTATAAAAAGATATTTCGACCAGTTACATTTTTTATATATTGAAAAAAGATTTATCATTGATTGGGTAAAAGTTAGTTTATAACAATTTATAAAAAGAATATTAGTTTTAATCTCTGAGACTATTCCTCTCAACTTTTCAATTTAATCAAAAGAATCTTAAAACATTTTTTAGAAAGCTAAATAAAATGCCAAATTATGGGGGCTAGGTTGTTATACATTTATGTCACATAGGTAAGCTCCGGTATTGTTTGCTATTTAAATTCAGCTGTGTAATTCGATTCGAAAAAAATCATTTACGAATTCAAACAATACATATTTGTTTCGAATAAACGTACGTTCTTTTATACTTTATCGCAAACAAAAATCACTTTCTTAACAGCCCCTTACGAACAAAAAGTTTCCATCAAATTTTAAATTTTTTTAAAAATACAACCTCTGTTATCGTTTCGAACGATTGCAAAAATCGTTACACACAGACAAATTGTTCGAACTCGTAAAGTATTTCTTTTGTAAGGGGTGCGTTGTCGACTATTTCTTTGGCTTCGCTGCTTGTTTTTTGTTTATGATAAAAGAGTTTTTTAAATGACCTTAAAAAGGTCTCTAAAAGAGGCCCATGATTTAAAATCGCCATTAAATGTAGGCATATCGCAAGGGGGTACATTTAAGGATACGGAATGGTTGGGTTGTGTAATTGGAGGCTCGCGTAAAGAGGGTCGGGTTGTTTGGAAATTTTGCGTTGTTCTGTGTTTGTAAAATTTTGAAAAATTTTGTCTCCCAATCATTTTCCTTTTGTTGTTGTTTTATAAAAATAATTTCTGTGTTGTTTTGATTATAATTATTATTAATAATTGTGTATATATTTTAATTTTAATGTTTTTTATGCACTTTTTTGTATTTTTTGTAAATATGTAGTTTGTTTTCACACTTGTTTTGTTTTTAAACCCGTATTTAGTTTTGAGTTTATTTTGTAAAAAATGTTTTCGTTTGGGTGTGTGTGAAACGGTAGCAAAGTTCTATGGTGAATTAGAATTGTCAAAATGTCTACGCTAATGTCAAATTTTATACTAGCCCCTAGGGCTAGTGAAATATTATTCACCTCAACAGTATCAAAATTTTACATACATGAGTACTTTGCTACCGTTTCACACACACCCTTTGTAGGACTTTAATTTTTTAATTGTAGGGTTAGGGTAAGATTTAGTTTATTTCACTTTCTTTTTTCTTTGTTTTATGTAAGTGGACTGTATAAAATTTGTTACACTGTATCACTGACGGTTCGATTGGACCATGTTTTGACGAGTAAGAGCGGGTGGGCAATTACTTACTTGCGGAAAATTTAACTAAATAAAAATGTAAATTTAACATTTCTTTATATATTATATTCAACATTTTTTTATTTTTCGAATTTATTCTATGAGTTAAATTTCAGTTATGTATTTTATAAAGCTTTTTTTTTTTTTTTTTTTTTTTGTAATAGTTCTATTCCTTAAATTTTTAGGAATGACTTTTATACACTACCAGACTATTATATTGTATTTTCTGGTAGTGTATAAAAGTCATTCCTAAAAATTTAAGGAATAGAACTATTACAAAAAAAAAAAAAAGCTTTATAAAATACATAACTGAAATTTAACTCATAGAATAAATTCGAAAAATAAAAAAATGTTGAATATAATATAAAGTAACCTGCGAAAGGAAATAATTCCCAGTTTCTATTTCTTTATATATTTAAAACGCTATAAAGTATATGAATGTATGTTTTTTAAATATTTTCTTTTTTATTTTGTGTTAAAGTTTAAAAGTGCAATAATTAGGTGTAGATTTTGGGTAAGTCTTGCTTTATATACTTTAAGTCTAAATAAGTATACATGTTTCTTTTTACGTTAAGATGGCAACTTTCTTTATATTTTGCTGCCATTTTATTGTTAGTGATGCACAAAACTTCTATTCGGTTTACATGATATTCAATGTTTAAATTTTTTTTATAATTTTTTTTTTAATTGTAGACCTTCAAAATTATTCTTATCAAATAAAACTACATATTATTTTAGTTTCTGAACAAAATGTTTCCGAAAGGTATCATAAAAACTTTTGTTTGAACCTTTTTTAAATATACGATAAGAAAGTAATCGAATAAAAAGTTTGTTTACTTTTTATTAACATCACTATTATTATGATTTGTTTATTTTATTTTTTTTTTTATATTTTTCAACAATAATTTGTTGTTTTAAACAAAAAAAACAACTAGTTTCAATAATTTAATAAATAATTAAAGAGAATATCTGCATTTGCCCTTGAACATATTCATTTAAATCATATAAATTTGTTTTAAATAAATTTCAATATAACTTTAAATTGGCTGTCTAAAATAAAATAAAAAATTAGTAAAATGTATTTAACATGTCCGTTGTAATAAATAAAACATTTTTGTCATTATTTTTCATCATATTTCACAAAAATAAAATCATAAAATGCAAGCACTTTTTAAAATGTCATTTTATTTTTGGTTTAAAGAAGGGCAAATCCAACAATAAATTTTCTTACTTTATGAATGGTTTATTAAAGGTTCAATAGACTATTTTTCGTTTATGAATACAACTTTAGCAATTTTTGCTTAAAAACGGTCGATTAATTAATCATCAATAAGTTTTTATGAATACGGCTGTAAAAATATAAAATAAAAAAATAAAAAAAACCTCTTGGTGGTTTTTGCTCGAACTTAACTTATTCCTCGGTTGCTTTACGAGCGAATCTTTTTCTTTTTTTTACGGCTTGAAGTTGGTTGCAGTTTTGTGGTTTATTGTACAGGGTTGGGAATTTGCATGCATTGTTCACTAGTGTGAACAGTCGGTTTTAGACTTATCGCCAGGGCTGTTAGACTTAGGGATTAATCCCCAAAGTTGGGGATTTCATGTGAGCAAAAAGGACAAAGAAAGTCATTTGGGGATTGTGGATTTAAAAAAAAATTTCTAAGTTTTTTGGGGATTTTACACTTTTTTATTATTTGCGCTTATTTTTCTTTGTTTCGTATATATAAAAAAAAAACAGCAAAACTTTTATCTTACTCGTATATAGTGTAAAGGGTCCTAATTAAGATTACCATTTTTGTTAAGTGTTTAAAAGGTACTTTATAAACTTGTTATTTTTCTTGAGTGAGTGATTAAAAAAAAGAATTTAAAAATATAATCTAAAACCGTTGACAATACATAACATTTTTGATTTTTTAAAGACAATTTTGAAGCAAATTTGTATGTATTCCCCAAAAATAAGTAAATATGAAAAACAATATAATAAAGATTGGGAAAATGCTAGGCTGGCTATTGGTTAGTAGTTATGATGCATTGAAGTACTAAATAAATGACGGATATATGTTTTTTTATTGTTGATTATAAGGATGGCTTAAACCGATTGAACAAGCTCCAAATTCTTAGAAATTGGCGCATTCGTCTTCAATAGCAGTATATTGTTCTGCTTCTAATTCCTCACTGGAATCGCATAAAAAGGATTAAGAAAACATGCCAAAACCAGTCGCTACAAACAAAATTAAATGATATTTTTGACTAAAAATTTTTATTTGGTAATTTTTGGGGATTTCTTATTAAAATTTATCTAACTTGTTATTGATAATCTTTCATTCTTGACCGTGGCCGGGATTCGAACCGCGGCCGGCAGGTTACCATGACATGTTTCGATCGCAACCACTCGATCTCCTTAGATGGATTTGCCGTTTTAAACTCGCAGCCATCGACGACTGCTGACGTCAATAGTCAAATATCAATCCTTAAACCTAAATTGTATTTTAATTTTTGGTAGATCGAAATTTGCTTTTTTGAATGATTATCCATTTTAATTGATCTTACATGTTTTTTTTTCTTTACTTCTGTTTTTTCGTACTTTTGTCAAGAATTCTTCTTGAAGTCCAAAGTACATTTTTTGTTTTTTCTTTTTGTCTTTCTTTTTCTTGTTGACCTTTTTCAGCACAACTTGAAGAAACAAGAACAAGAAAAAGAAAGACAAAAAGAAAAAACAAAAAATGTATATATGTTGTATATACATATATAGTCGGGCCTCGATTATCCGTGATGGTCGGGACCAGAGGCATTCCGGAAAATCGATTTTCACGGTAAATCGAATAAAAATTTTGATTATACAGTTTTTTTAATATTTTTATTATTTAACAAGTGAACATTGGTGTACATACATATTTACATCAAAAAAAAAATTAATTCAAGAAGTTTATGTACATTTTTAAATTAAGGCCCTAAATTTGTAAAACGCAACGCAATGCCAAAAACATTGAAAGCAAAAACAATGTCAAAAATTTGTCAAAATTTGGTTGTTGCTTTCTACAGAAATACATATTGCGTTTTAAAATTATCAACGCCACAGAATCTGCAGCGTTTAAAATTTAAAAATTCAATATACATTTCTATATCAAACAACAACAAAATTTGAAATTTTTTCGATTTTGTTTTTGCTTTCAATATAATTTTTGGCGTTGCGTTTTACAAATTAAGGGCCTAAATAAGTTGCTATACATTAAATTTTCGGCTGTGCCGAATCTTATATACCCTTCAGCATTGTGCGAGCAGAATACAGAGCAACTAGACAAAAACTAAATAATTTAATAATTTCTACATATACATACATATATACAATACATAAAACTTCATTATAAATTAAATTTAAAAAGTTAAAACTGGTAAATATTTTTTAAAATCGTTTCAGAACATAAAAAAATTAACGGACAACCGGATTTGAGCTTCGCTTTTCATAAGGACCCAGAATATATATACTTTATAGGGTGTAAGATCAATATTGTGGAACATACAAACGGAATGACAAAGATATATATACCCTCTTACCTTCGGTGAAGGGTATAAAAAAGACTAATTTTTGGGATTTCAGTACTTTGACAGATTTATATACCGATGTCTTTAGGAATAAATTTACCATTTATTGTGGTGATAAAACTTGGACTCGGAAAGAACTATGGCTCCCGTAAATAGGTATTTTTCAAAAAAAATTAATAATTTGGTCATAACTTTGTTGTATCTGAACCGATTTTTTTGAGTGTTTTGGGAGATATGTTGTACTAAAGATTTTCGATCTTTTGATATATTAAGCGTATCTATTGGACATATGGTAGCCCTAAAATTTAAGTTTTACTAAATTTGTTTATGTTTTCTGTTCGGGAGGTCCCACGCCCACTTTTCCAGTCCCGCCCATTTTTTTATAGAGGTTGTGTATTGATAACCAAGATGATTGGATCTTATTTGGAAACTTTGGCTCTTGCCGTTCTCCAGAAATACAGAAAAAACAAATAAAAAACAACAACAAAGATTTTTGGGTAAAATTATAGGCAGTCGTGGTTTTTTGCTCATATCTCCGTCATTTTTGGACCGATCTGGCTGAATTTCAATAGCAAACCTAAACGGAGTATATGTGACATAAATATATGACAACCTAGTCCCCATCATTTCTGGGTCTTCGGAAAACACATTTCAACATATACACGGACAACCAGATTTGAACTTCGCTTTTCGTAAGGACTCAGAATATAAATACTTTATAGGGTGTAGGATCAATATTGTGGAACATAAAAGCGGAATGACAAAGTTATTTATACCCTCTTACCTACTGATCACGGTTAATCGGGGCTGTCCGTGAACCGGATTACGGATAATCGAGGCCCGACTGTATATATTCTTTTGTATGTATAATTGTGTAATTTTTTATTTTTCTTTATTTAATTTTTTCGTTTTTGATAATTGTTCATTTATTTAAAAATCATTAATTTTTTGCGTCCATTCGCTTAATATTGATTTATATTACAAAATCAAATGTAATTAAATAATAATTCAAATCGTATGCGGGGTTCAGAATACACGTCTGTATCACAACAAAGCACAAACTGACTGGAAGTTTCTGAAATGAAAAATAAATTGAAAGAATTGATGTTTCCGGATCTTTCAAGAATTGTAGGGGGGGTATTATTAGTTCCACATTTCTCAGCGAATGTGAAAAATATAACTATATGGAACACAATAAATTACGAACGAAGACATATCGTAGCGTGTTTTTTATAGATTCATTACTTTTAAAGTATAAATTAATTTTTAAATACAAATAGTAATTTAATCATTACAAAAATGATTTTTATGAACAATGTTATGTAATAGTTGAAAAATTTCAAATGTTAATTAAAAAATTTTGCTACAATTGGGGTCGAAAAAGTATAATTATATGAGCTTGTTGGTACAATTTTCAAGCAAAAAATTAAAAAACTAGCTGCCAAAAATAAGAATTACTTGCAATAAAAAATATAACTCAAATATAATTTTTAACACATAATTTTTTTTGTATAGATTATAAACATTCAATTAAAACAAAAATTTTCGTACATACAAGTTGATATATTAAAAATCCCGGGGTTTATAAAAATAAATCCCGGGTCAATCGAGAAACTTTCCGGAGTTTTGCGATTCGGGATTTGATTGAAATCCCTAGCACGTACGTTTCAATTGACATAAAGACGATGCCTATTGAAAGTGGAATCGATCTACTAATTCACATAGCCCCCATCCAACTTCTTTCCGGAATAGTATTTGCTAAAACCTCCCTTTAAGACAAAGAAACCTCATACAGATAGGTGTTGATCAGTGTTGCCATTTAGTGGATAGATTTAGCCATTTTTCACCTTGTTTGGCCATTAAAAAATTAGTTTAGCCATTAGCCATTTTTTTTTCATGGTGTGTAGCCATAAAAAGTTTTTGCCGATTTTCTTTTAAGATAATAAATTTTGTTCTTATAAAAATTATAAAATTGCTAAAAGTAAAACAAACATTTTTAGCAATTTAAACGCATTTGTTTTAAACAACATTTGCAAATATTGAAAATCGCTATAAAAGATAATTAATAAATAAATATTTTTCAAAATAAAGGAATCATCTTTAAAAGTAATTTGAGACATAGGTTTCATTTAGCAACCGTTAATTCGATTTTATTTATTGGTGATTTCTATGAGACGAACAATAATGACACACAATTTATCGACAATTTGATTTCTTAAATGCTAAAATATTTAATATACGTTTAGTTTTATGTAACAAACTGATTTCAATTTACAATTTCATTGCAATAAATTTTAATGAACTATTTTTGTTTTGTTATTGAATTCTTATGTGTTTTTATTTAAAAAAGTTTTTTTTTTCCGTTAATTTAGCCATTTTGGTCACCAAGTTTTGGCAACACTGGTGTTGATATATAGAAAATATTCGGTCTAAAGAACTCTTATATTTATTCTTACTTCATAACACGATTTTTTTTTTGCTGGGTCCATGATTTGTCATGGGTCCCTAAACACAGAAAGAAACCAATGTAAAATCGTCGAAAACAGGGTTGATTTTTTATTTTTCGGTAGTGATTTTGCTTCGTTGTAACTTCATGTCAACTTAACATGATTTTACAATAACTTGCGAACAAAATTTTTTCTTTTAAAATAACTATAATTCATGTTAATTTTACAATTCAGTTAAGTTAGAGCGAAATGAATAAATGAAAGTTATTACAAGTTGAAACAATGTGGATTTCATGTAGAATAAATTTGATTTGAGTGTGAAGTAACCATTGAGAATATGTTTGAGAGACAACATATATATATTTTTTAAGAATAATTTAAACATTCCCTCCGGAACCAGAAAGAGATAATATTGCTATTATGTATTATTATTTATTTTTCTGTTACCCATGTTTCACTTTTGTTGAATTCCACTTTGTTTACAGTACCACTCAAAATTAAAAGACACCAGCAGAATGGCCCGATAAGGTTTTCGACATCATTTGAATATTGTATGTATTTAACTAAATAGTTTTAACAAAAAGAATACTGAAAATTTTCTACCTTTTATAAATTATTTTAAACATCACGGTAAACAAATATGTATATGTTTTTCTTATTGTTACTTCCCAGCTAGCATTTGGGTGATTATTTTTTGTAAAAATCAGCTAAGTGAGCCTTTTCAGATCAGTTTTGATGATTAAAAACTGATTTATCACTTGAGCGATAGAAAAAGGATTCATATATGATTCAGTGATATGATAAAATAATGATTTTTAAATATTTGTTTTGTCAAATCAAAAAAATAAAAATAGCAACTTTCGTGTCAGCCAAGCAAATAAAAAGCCCAAAAATTATTAGCAATTTATGAACATACATAAATGTTAGTGCAAATGGTTTTTTCTCTTCTTTGCCAAAATTCGATTACTTTCGTAACAAAATAAAGCTGGTTTGAATAATCAAAAGCCATGTTAGTGCAAATGGTTTTTTCTCTTCTTTGCCAAAATTCGATTACTTTCGTAACAAAATAAAGCTGGTTTGAATAATCAAAAGCCATAAGGGTGCTTAACCGAAAAAAAAATAAATAAAAAACCTGACAATTAAAAAATTATATGAAATATAATCAAATACGATATAATTTACGATCGAAAAATGAGACAAAAACGATTCAATAATGATTATAAAAACGAACATTGAAATGATCAAAAAGGAATCAGAAAATTGTATCACATATGATTCTTTGAGGTGATTCATCTGTAGGGTACCATTTTCTCACAACGAGAGTATCACTTATGATTGAAAAATGAGCTCGTATACGGGTATTTTGCTCGTGAAGCTGATTCCTAAATGATTAGATTATGATACAAAATGCTAGCTGGGTTGTACACAAAACAAGAAAAACAGCAGTTAATGGATTCAATATTAAATAATATTTTTAACACTTTACGTTTAAAATTATATGAAACAATGACAGTTTTAAATAAAGTCTGTACTTTTGCAGAAATTTACTATGAATTTAAATCAAAATTACTGTATGTTAATTTAACATTGGTATTTTTTCTGTTTGTAGTGTGTAATATGGTATAAGTACCCTGTCGGACATTCAGTTAACTTTAAATTAACTGAAAGCTAACTATTTTTCAACTAGTGGTGGTTGACACTTGGATTTATTTTATATGTAATTTACTAACTATTTTAACATTGCGATGTCCTAGGAAGTAGTCAATTGTCCGACTCTGCATTACTTTTAATTAACTTTAAGTTAACTTTTTGTAGCTAGCTATAAACTTACTACTTTAAGTTAGCTTTAAGTTAAGTTAGTTTAAGTTAAGGCCGATCTATGAATGTTATTCGTTGGATGAATACTTTCAAAAAAATAAAAAAATTTTATTTTTTTATTTTATTTTCTTTTATTTCTTTTATTTTATTTATCAAAGTTGTTTTATTCAACTTTTTTTTTAACCAGAGTCGCTGGCGGGAATCGATCCCGCAACCTCGGCGCTGATAGACTTGCTCACTACCAGCTAGCCTACTGGGGCAGTCTAGTTTTTGAATAAAAAAACTATGTTTTTTGCCATTACTCAATTAAGAGCGTAAATATGAGATTAAATTGTCATAACATAACAACAATAACAGCGTTGATTTTTTTTGCAAACGACTTGGCTCTCACTACTTAAAATATACAACACAGTGTTTGTATACACTTTGGTTAATGTAAATGTTGCATTGCGTAGTAGTTGGCTTTAAGTTAGTCGATACAAGCTAACTTAAAGTTGGGTTTTTTTGTAGTTAGCTACTCATTTGACGGCAGGGTAGGGATGCAACATCGCTCTGAAAAACATCGATGTTTGAAGACATCGATGTTTTCACGATAAGCATCGATGTCAAAAAACATCGGTAAAAAACACGATACATCGATGTTGAAACCTACTTTGCAATTATACTTACGGACTGTTTTAATTCTTCTTTGCTACTGAAAATCTTAATGCCCAACTATAATATACATATGCTTGCATAAGCTTTTGTCAAAAATTAACAAAAACCCTGTCAAATGCATTTAAAAACACCAAAACAAAGTGCAATCAGTTTCGCATTTTGCTTAAGCAAATGACAGATTCATAAAATTAATCAAAAAGTTTCCATAAGTGCAATATGGTTTGACAAATATGATTTTTATGTATTCGCACAGTTGCTTGAGCCAACTTAAGCAACTTAATACATACATATAGTTATGCAATGCACAGTATGCATGCATGTACATTAGGGGTATTCTATTTTTTTAACCTATGTTTTACATGCCCATTCACGATGAGAAACATTAAAAAAATGTTAACTGCGTTTTTAGTTTTTTATTTCATTCAAAAAAGTTCACGCACCAAACGATTTTAAAATTTACATGCGCATATACACACAAACATGTACATTTGCATTGGCAATGTATGACCTCTTTTGCTATTGACCGCTTTGCTATTTGTTTTCGTTTGCTTTCTAGTTCTTATAAAAATATTTACTGCTATTTTGCAGTCAGAACTGAGTACTTCTCTGCTTTTATTTTATCTCTGAAAGCAAATTGATTGAAGCACTTCAGTTATTTTGTGCTCGCTGATCGGTGCGTTGTGTCATAAACAATTTACATTTTTAAACAGTGGAAAAAAATGAGTTTCAAGAAAAATACAAATGCAATTTCAAGAAATTCGCAACAATGGGAAAACTCTTTGGTTCGCTTCGAGAAAAGCAAAAATAGACGGCAAGAAATAAAACAGGTTGACAAAAATTTGAACGCATTTTGCAGAATACCTAAGAAGACCGTTATCATAGGTAGATATAACTCATTGGCAAACATCGAAAAAAGTAAAAAAGCAAGATTTAAAATTATTGCCGACGAATTGGTGGATTTATGGAGAAAATTAAACTTTCCAAGTATAACTAAAACTTCAATTGAAAGAAAGTAGAAAATCTCTTTAAAAATTATTCCAAGTTTTAAAAGCGACCTAATGGAGAAGTTTATATAGTTTTTGGAGAACTGTTTGATATAACCAATACAAATGGCATTTGGCTGAGCGTTGAAGACAAAAACTTGTATGCACTTCAACAAAATTCCAATGGAGATGTTGGATACACCACTGAAAAGGAAACAAATATTCATCCATCAAAAATTGTTTTACTTAAACCAGTGACCGTACAAGACAAAAGTAATACAAATTCAAGTGTATCTGACACAACAATATCGTCCCTGGAAGGAGATACTAAATTGTATGACCCTGAACCACCTACAAAAAGACTTAGAAAAGTCAAGTGTCAAACAAGGGTCGCAGTAGACATGATAGAGGAAACAAGTTTGAGTAGCAGAAAAGCAACTAAAGTATGTGAAGCATTAGTGAAATCAGGCATTGCTATTCCAGCACCCACACAATCTGCCGTATATAAAGCCTCAATGAAATCAGCCGAGCGATTGGAAGCAAAATATATGACAACGTTACAAAAAGAGAATTGGTGTCTTCATTTTGACGGGAAAAAGTTTGGAAAAAAGGAAGTGCAGGTAGTGGTATTGTCAAATGAAACTAAAGAAGTGCGAGTAGCAGTAATGGTGCTTGAGAATGGAAAAAGTGTCACAATATTTGAAGGTAAGAAATAAAAATTAAGATTTCATATACATTTCTAACTCTACTTAAATTTACAGGCATAAAGGAAATTCTCGACCGATTTTCTTTGTGGAACTCGGTTAAAATGATTGTATGTGATACAACAAATTCCAATACAGGGAAAAAAAATGGAATTGTTCATTATCTACAATCATGCTTTGAAGAAAAATCTTTGACACCGCCACAATATGTTGGTTGCCAACACCATGTTTTGGACTTAATTCTTAAGCATGTAATGAATGAATTACTTGGCGCGAAAACAGTATCACCAAATATTTCCTACGAAATATTTTCAGATATAATAACTGATTTTCAAAATCTGAAACAAAACTTCCAACAAAGCGACAAAAAAATGAAAATTCCTAATATCAAATGGCGCGATGACATGCAGTATTTGTATGACCTTGGACAATACTTTAAGTATTATCAAAAACAAAGCGTTTTTCCGTTCATTAACTTTCGAGTTTTACCATCGCTCAGTAACGCCGGTTGGAACTCCAGAGCTATTCTTGCATTGCTCACATTTATACTCCTTCCCAATCACAGAGAAAAACTTTTACCACTTTGTCAATTTATATGCAGTGCATGGTACGAAGTATGGTTTTCCGACCAACGTTTTCGCAACAATAATTTTGAATGCTTGGAAGAATCTGTGAAGCCGTTCAAAACTGCACATCAATGTTTAAATAGACACTGGGTGAAGGAAGATTCAGCCATTCTAAATTTAAAACGGTCTAATATATGTGCCGAACGAGCCATTAAAGAAGTGAAAGATTTATATTCGTTTTGTAAAAATGGACGAACCTTGAATTTGAAATTTATTTCTTCTAATGTCAAATTAAATAATAAATAAAAATATTTCCAATGTAAGAATTTTTTCATTTTCGTTTTCAAGTATAACAACAAAAACAAAACAAAAGCAAACGAAAACAAATAGCAAAAGCGGTCAACAGCTATACATTGCCAATGCAAATGTACATGTTTGTGTGTATATGCGCATGTAAATTTTAAAATCGTTTGGTGCGTGAACTTTTTTGAATGAAATAAAAAACTAAAAACGCAGCTATGATTTTTTTAATGTTTCTCATCGTGTACAGCCATGTAAATTTAAAAAAAAAAAAAAAGTCATAATAGAATACCCCTAATGTACATTGTACATACATACATACGTACTTTGTATGGCTATCAGGGGTGTGCTGGAAAACGGAAACGTAAAACGCAAGAATTTGGGAGGTCGTTTTTATTACACTTTTAATAAAATATTTTTAATTTTTTTTTTATAATTCTGTTTAATAGCGAAATATTTATATATAATATTTGTCATAAAATTCTTATATTACAGAAATTTTATTAAAAACCGACATTTCAAATTCTTGCGTTTAACGTATGCATTGAAAAACAATTTTTTATATTTTTAAATAAAAGGTTTAATTGAAAAATAAAAATTAAAATTGCTAAAAATATTATAAAAAATATTAAATTAATGAAAATAATAAATGGACGATGTCGATGTTTTTTAATTTTGACGACGATGTATCGCCGATGTATCGTAAATCAAAACATCGATGTTTATGAACGATATATCGATGTTTTCTAAACATCGATGTATCGTTTGCATTCCTAGGTATAAGGCTTAACCAACTATACTTCCTTACTTATTTTCTTTTTAAATATAATGCACTCAGTATGACACAAACTTTTTCGACAAATACGTACTGAACAGCCTATCTAAACAATCAGATTAAAGATAAGTTACTTCGAGCTTTAATACACAGAAAGGAAAACACTCGGAATAAATTAAGTTTTTTATACATACTTTAAGAACGAGACGTACTCAAAAATTCAAGTACGAATCACAGTAAAACGTTTTCAAAACAATCCTAAATGGGATAACTTTCGAAAATAAATCCCTGAATTTCTTAAAGTAAGAATACAATTTTTAAATCATGTAAAAAAAAAAAAATTAACTTTTCGTTGGTAGTGCCACTCTGAGAGTAAAATTACAAAGTGAGAGTTTTAATGTCATATAACTTATTAGCAGTGTGGTCATATCCAAAAATATTTTACAGTTAAATCGACTTTAAAATAATGCTAAAAAAAATCCTAAACTGCCAAAAAATAATGCTAAAATATCAATTGTATTATTTTTTTGTTATTTTAGTTAATATACCTTTATATATGATTTAAACTGATTAAAAAATAACAATAAAATATTTAGTAAACATAAAAAGTCTTAGGCCCGTTTTCACGACTTACCTTTAAAGTTCGATATAGTTAACGCTACCTTTAGCACTAGTGAGGAATAAAGTTACCTTCAACTATTTTTCGTTTTCACAACTTCTGTATAAAATAAACTTAACATTTTTAAAAAAGTGGCAATACTAAAGAAAATACCGATTATTTTTGCCAAAATAAAAATACGAACTGGCAACTGCGTACTTTTTTACATTTACAAAATATACGTATAATTGGAGTTGCCATATATAAAAAATATGTGAATATAATATGGCAATCTCAAATCTAAACCTTACGACAAAAGTTAAAGGTAGAACGTTCCTCTCTTTAGCTTATCCTTCACTTTTAGGTTAAAGAGAACTTGTGATAATTAAAAACTCATTATCTGTTCGATAACTTCCTACATTTAGCTACCGTTAAGTCGTGAAAACGGGCCTTAAAACTATAAAAGAAATATATTTCAGTCTTTATATGCGTACATAAAAAGTTTTTAAACAAAAGGTACCATACCATAACAAAAAATCAAAGGAACTTGACCTATAAATGGCTATTATTTAGTATTTCAATAAAATTTATAACATGTTTAATAAAAAAATTTCATTTTATAAATTAAATACGTCATCAAATTAATATTCTTCTTCAACTTCTGCAGAATCGATCGAGATATCATTATAATATATGTTCTTATCGCATTTTTAAATGAGATCGTACATTTTTTTAAAACTATCGCAACATTTTAAGCCACACCTAATATAAAGTAGCGAATTCATAGTCTTTAACGTCATTCTATTTCGAGTTTTCGATTTAAAGGATTTATACCACTAAAACAATCAATCAACATCAATCCTGAGCTGTTAAAAGTAGACCCCCAAACAAGTGCCTTCCTGCTCCAGAATGTGGTAAAAAGATTGTGGGACAACAATGAGCTCTCCGACGAATTGAAAGAGGGCCTGATCATCAACATACCGAAGAAAGGTGATCTTACAGAGTGTAGAAACTGGAGGGGAATAACACTTCTAAGCATGATAAACAAGATAATCGCTAATATTATCAATAGAAGACTTTCTGACTCCCTTGAAAAAGAGTTTCGTTGTGAACAGGCGGGTTTTAGATCACAAAAGTCTTGCTTAGATCATATAAACAGCCTCCGTATTATAATTGAGTCAGTCGAATGGAGATCGCCCCTTTACCTAGTCTTTATAGATTTCGAAAAAGCTTTTGACACACTTTCACACGATGCCATTTGGAAGGCACTGACCTGTAAAGGCGTTCCTGGAAAAATAATTGAGATCATTCAGGAGTTGTACAGAAACGCAAATTGTCGTATACTACACCAAAACTCAATAAGCGGCAAAGTTTCTGTTAAAGCGGGTGTGCGTCAAGGCTGCATATTGTCACCGTTACTTTTTAACGTTGTGCTGGACATCGTTATGAAAAATGCAACGGCCAACAACAGAGGCATAATGTGGGGACTTGGCGAGCGTTTGGCCGATCTTGAATATGCCGACGACATATGCCTTCTAACACATAGTCAGAGTCAGAAGCTGCAAAGGCAGGCCTCAAAATAAATATTCCTAAGACAAAGGCCATGAGAATAAATTCCACATGTAACAGGCCTTTTTCCATCCAAAACATTCAAATCCAGGATGTTAACACTTTTTGCTACTTGGGTAGCATCATAACAACGACCGGAGGATCTTCTGATGATGTACCGAATCGCACTATGAAAGCCCGACAAGCGTTCGGCCAACTCAGCACAGTGTGGAAATCGCCAGTCATCTCCACCCACACAAAAATCAACATCTTCAATTCATGTGTGAAATGTGTTCTTCTCTATGGGTGCGAAACGTGGATCTTGGCTACCAAAGATGTGAACACCCTGCAAGTCTTCGTCAACAAATGCCTGAGAAGAATATCAAAAATTTTTTGGCCCAACAGGATATCCAATGTACAACTCTGGGAACGCACTCATCAGAAGCAAATACAAATCGAAGTGTTAAGAAGGAAATGGCGCTGGATTGGCCATGCACTGCGAAGATCTCCAGATGACTTAACCCGTAATGCTATAGACTGGAACCCACAGGGTAGTAGAAGAAGAGGACGACCAGCACACACTTGGCGAAAACAGCTAGACTTAGAAGCCTTGAGAGCAGGCAAAACCTGGAACGAAATAAAGAACCTTGCACCAAGTAGAAACGAATGGCGAAACTTTGTTGAGGCCCTATGCTCCTTATAGGAACTAAAGGAACCAATATATATATATATATACCACTAAAAACTAACTTTAACTTTCGCGTTGCTAAATGGCAAAACAACCAAGAACTTCATTGCAAAATAATCTAATATACTGAATTGATTTTCATTTAATGCATTTTTATATCCATATACATTTATCAAGAAATCAACTGTTGAGTTCTCATTTAACAATTCATATGAATTTAGTTTCTGCCACTGATGTTCCAAAGTTGTAATTTCTTCTAAAGTGAAATCAATCATTTCTTCTTTAAAATGTTCGCTTAATTTGCATTTATTAAGGAACAACCATAATGTGCTTAAGTTGTCTTAAGCAAATCTGCGAGTACATGTAAATTATACGAGGCAAACCATATTGAACTTAAGGAAACATTTTGTTTAATTTTGAGAAACTGTCATTTGCTTAAGCAATATGCGAAACTGATCGCACATTCCGTTCGGAATCAAAAGTTTTTTTTAGTGTGTTTTGGTTTTTTTTAAATACATTTGAGAGACTTTTTGTTAATTTTTGACAGCAGGTTAAGCAAGGCTATGCATATTATGGTTGGGCCTTTAGTCTTTACACCAAGGCGAATTCATACAGGTGACATTTTCGAGTCATCTGTTTATTTATTTATTTTTTTTTTGTGTAGTGTATACTGAATGTCAAGCTTTGTTTAAATTTTGTGAAAAAATTAATTCCAATTTAAAATTCAATAACAATTTTAATATGTACTTGGAAAGAAAACTAATTTAAGTTTTATAAAATAAAAATGTCCTTTTTTATATTTTCAACAAATATTTTTGACATTCACTCTAACCTTTTACAAAAACAAAATACATAGAATTTTTCAATAAAATGGGATAGCTAGTATAACTCTATCTCATGATGCGGTCAGCTTTATGAATTCGCCTTGCTTTAAACTGTACACTAAAAAAGTTATTTGTTAAATTATTAAATTTTTTTGGCAATCGTTGTCAAAGTTGACATATTAATTGAGCAATAAAATCTCGGCATGTAATTCATATTTGTTTTTCTATTTCAAAAGTTATGGTATCTCTTTTCGTTTCCAAAAATTTTTCAAAATCGTAATTGAGGGAAAAAATCAGCTTAACATGGATTTAATGGATCAAACTGATCAATTTTTAAAACAATTTGATATGAAAGATCTTTTTAAAGATTGTACAGTTTCTATAGCAAAAGAGTAGGGATTTTTATGTGCATTCAACAAAGAAGTGTGGTAGATTTTCAAAAAAAGATTACTTGAATATTCTTACATAGCGTTTACATTTGCCAGTACTGGCAAGACAGTAGCAATACATGCAAACTTTTTTACTAATACATGCACATTTTTCCAACTGTCTTGTCTACTGTCTAGCAAATTTTGCAGACAGTAAAATTAGACAGTGATTTGAAGTTTTGTTCGAAAAAGAAAAAAAATCAAGAAGTAAGAAAAAAAATTAACATATTTTGCTTTGATTTTTTATGTTTTAGTTAAGTGCTATATTTGTTCAAACAATAATGCTCTTTTAAGTTATTTTTAAATTTGTTTAGTTCATATAAAACATGTTTTAGCTGGACTTCTACTGCAACACTTACGTTTGGCATATTTTTAAAAGTGAACTGTCTTAACTACTGTCTGGACGCCTACGTCACAAACACAGTTAGTAGTGTCTTTGGCAACTAATATGTATTTTATTACTGTCTTGCCAGTACTGTCAAATGTAAACGCTGTGTTAAATTAAATAATGCGAAAAAATGCTAAATATGTAGTTGAAAAATGTTAAAAAAAAAATGCTAAATGCTGAATGAGAAATGTGTAATCAGACAAAAATATGCTAAATCTAGCTACAAAAATGCCAAAATGGCCACGCTGCTTAGTAGTCTCATCCAGTATTTCCACTTTGTGGCTAATAACCCGAATTTATTGTTATCTTTACTCTCGTAGGTAGAGCGTGGGTAATTTCTTTGAGGTGTAATTCAGGTGAAATTCGAAATTCTTTCATTTTAAAAGAAATAATATAATGATTTGGTTTAAGTGAAAAAATGAATTCCATTTAAGATATTGTTGAACTAAACAATTAACGAATATATTGTTAACCAGTCACCGTTTATAAAAAAAGATGTTCAAAGTTTATCAAGCAAAAGATTGAGTTATTGGTGCTAGATGGACATATATTAGAGCGGAGGAAGATATGTTTCCAATATTACAAAAAGTAATGCATTTTGTGTTTGCTTTAACATTTAAAATGCTTAAGTTGGGAAATATTTATCGCTATAAACATTTGTTAAACTGATTTGTCATTTGAAACCATTGCAGGAATTTTATTTACTAAATAAAGTATACAAAGGAACGGCAATGAAATTTTTGAACTTTTCCTAGATATATGGAAATAGAACTTATTATTTTAATTTTTTTTAATTTTTATTAATTGATTTAAGTGAATAGGATATTATTTGTTTGTGCTAATGTGTGAAACACACCCAAACACACGTCCTGTGGCTGGTTGTCTGTCCATGTAGACCTTCTGTGCAAAGTACAGATCGAAATTTTTAAGATAATTTTATGAAATTTGGCTCATACGTTTTCTAAATATTTTGAGAATCCTTTCATAATTCACATAGCCTCAATACGAGCTTTTTTTCTAATAGATCTTTGTGCCCATAAACCATCTTATTATATTGGTATTTGGACAACATTTGACCCAAATATATTTTATTTCAACCTAAATTATCTTACGACATAAATTTAATTCTATTATACTTCATTTATACTTCGAACATGCCAACAAACAACCACACCCAAACTTCAACACTTGCAGACGATACAGCTTTTCTTAGTGTCCACGAAAACCGTTATAAAGCATCTCGTTACTTACAGCATCATATATTTTAACTTGAAATATGGTTAAGACAATGGAAGATAATAGTCAATGAGCAAAAACGCGTACATATATCATTCACATTGCGCCAGGAATTTGGCCCCCCTATTACAATCAATAAACAAAAAATTCTTCAACATTCGCATGTAAAATATCTCGGTATGCATCTGGATCGGCGATTAACGTGGAAATGCCACATATAGGCAAAATTAACTAAAATGAAACTAAAAGCCATTCAAATTCATTGGCTAATTGGAAGAAATTCTGTCTTTAGTCTAGATTGCAAGCTTCTACTTTACAACTCAATCTTAAAGCCTATCTGGTGCTACGGTATTCAACTATGGGACACTGCCTCGGCCTCTAATATCGAAAAAATTCAAAGGCGCCAAAATAAACTTCTTCGAATTATCACAGACCCTCCCTGGTATATTAAAAACTCAAACATTCATAAGGATCACAATGTGCCATTAGTAAAAACTATGATTACAAAATAGGCAGTATATTTAAAAAGGTTTGAACAACACCCAAATCCACTAGCTCGAATTATTTTAAATCATGGCGGCCACACTCGCTTAAGAAGAAGAGACACTGCAGCATTTATCCATTTAGATAAGGGATAATCACCTATGTATGTGAACAGAACCCGTGGTGAAGAAAATTTTTGTCTGGCACTGGCAGGACATAAATAAAGTATTAGGATAAGATTTGACATATTATGGTTTGTTCATATTTATTATATAAAGATTCAAGAAATAAATAATATAAAAAAAAATAAATTAATTTTGGAATCAGTTCACATTTGACCATGGCTCACATACAAATACCACTCACGAAAAAAGCTTGTAATGCCATAACTGCCTCATAAATTTTGTATGTATTGTTAAAAAAATAGCTTCTTTTTTGGCGTTAATCATTCTGATATTAATAGTCTTACGGCCAATTTTAAGATTTGTATTAAAGCACATTTATATTAAAATCGTTTAAATACAAAATTCTGTTCTTCACCAAGCACTTAAATGTAACTTTATTCACCAAGGTGGTACATTAAAATTTCCATTGTATAAAACTGAGCAAGGTGGCCTCAATATCACAATAATAGGAAAACCAATTACAGTAAGCTTTTTCTTGAGAGCACCATGTAAATAAACACTTTTATTTATACAGCTTGTTCGTCGATTTCGAACGGTTACGTTCCCATAGAAAATTATCTTTAAGACAAACATAAAATTCGAAAATTTGTTTTTGTTTTATATGGAATTTTCTATGCGAACGTTAACGTTCGAAATCGACGAACAGGCTGATAATATTTTTTGTATTTAGTAGTGCTACCATACTTTTAACTTAATTAAATAAGACTTTTAAAATAAAAATGAAAAAATCACTCTGTATTTTAATACGATTTAACTTATAGGAAAATAAACATAATATAGATTTAATACTATCCTAAAAATTGGACATTAACCTTATAAAATAATATTGTTTTAATAGGTCTATAATTGCAACTGTGGCCTAACAAGCTAACACTCTTAAAAATGTGTCTGTAAATATTGTGGTGTAGGGTATAAAATGTTCAAAATTGGCCGTCTATGTACTTTCTAATTTGTTAATTTTTGTACAAGTTTTTTTTTATAACTAAACATTTATTCGATATCAGGTGTAATTTCATTTAAATTGGGTAATTTTGCTTCATCCCAAGTGTAGTTTAGAATTTTGCTGGTGGTAACACTGGAAATATCTCTCAGCATTCTTTTATGCGTGCATACGCGTGGGTTTTTCGAAGTTTGTTGCAGAAATTATAACAACACCACACAAGTTGGGAAAAACGATTTGCTTTTTGTGTGTTTCTTTTTTTTCATTCTTTACTTATTGAATCTTCATATAATAAATATGAACTAACAATTATTAATCAAATCTTATCCTAATACTTTATTTATGTCCTGCGTGCTCTACATAGGGGATTATCACTCATCTAAATGGATAAGTGCTGCAGTGTCTCTTCTTCTGAAGCGAGTGTGGCCGCCATGATTTAAAATAATTTGAGCTAGTGGATTTGGGTGTTGTTCAAGCCTTTTTAAATATTTTACTGCATATTTTGTAATCATAGTTTTTACTAATGGCACATTGAGATCCTTATGAATGTTTGAGTTTTTAACATACCAGGGAGCGGCTGTGATAAGTCGAAGAAGTTTATTTTGGCGCCTTTCAATTTTTTCTATATTAGAGGCAGTGCCCCATAGTTGAATACCGTAGCAACAGATAGACTTTAAGATAGAGTTGTAATGCAGAAGCTTGCAATCTAGACTGAGGACGGAATTTCTTCCAATAAGCCATTGAATTTGAATGGCTTTTAGTTTCATTTGCACTCAAAAAAATAATACGACTAAATTTAAGTTAGATATAAACTCAGTTTTAGTTTATGAAATTTCCTTGAACTAAGTTCGGATTTATTTAAAAAAAAGAAATTTAACTTAAAGTAAAGAAATTGTATTAGACAGAAGTGCACACAAAATTCTGGTGAACTTAAAAAAATCCTACAATTTTAGTTAATTTTCCATTCTAAAACGAAGTAAATATTACTGACATAAATTATAAAAATTCTAGTTTTCAGAACAAAAATCGTAATATTTAAGAATTCTTATCCTTAATATTAGTACATAAGATTTTGTATGAAGAGTAAAAAGTTAAGTACATAGCTTCCTTAAATCTAGTTGAAAATTTTTTATTAACTTAAATCAAGTATGTCAACTTCTGAAGTTTATGCAAATATTTATTTTGGAGTAAAGAAAATTTACTTGATTTTAATAACATTTACTAAACTTTAATAAAGTAGGCATAGCATATGCATAACTAGAATTTACGAAATGTATTCTTCAAATTAGAATATTTATTTCTTAAATTGATTATGTTAATACCTTAAAAATAAGTAAATTTTTCACATGTTCTTACTTAGACAAATATTTGTGCTTAAGTTAAGTTTTACTTGATTTTAGGAATTAAATACTTTTAAAAAGTTTATCTTTAAAAATATTGACAACAGAACAATTAAGAGCGCTATATTTGAATGTGCCGAGTTTTGTGTACATAAAACAGTTTGTGAAATAAAAAGAAATAAAGATGAGTGAGTGGTATTTATATTTGGTGAATTTCGTTTGATTTGCTTAAATAATTTGGAGTTAGTTTTTAAAATCATTAAAATGTGTGTTATTTGGTAGATATTTTGTTCCACATTTTTATTGCTTCTAAAGTAATTCAACCGACATTTGGATCCAGTTTGATTAAAGTTACAGAGTGGTGAAATTGGATACCTTTTCGTTAAGTAGTTTAAAAATTATTTGATAATGATTTCTAAAAAAATTTTTGATTTATTTATTGGGTTATTTGGGTTTTCAAAACTTAGAATATTTGCTGAATGCTAGAAATATTTTAGTCAACTTTCATTGCCCTATATCCTTTCTTTCAAACTCTATTGGGCTTTCAACAGACATACAGGCGGACGGGCATTAGTTTTAGATGACTTAAAGTATATAACTTATGAACAATTATAAAATTTTAAGGCAACCTATGTATTTTGATGTGTTACAAACGTAATGAAAAAGCTAATATACCCACAATATTCTTTTTTAGCTGATGAATAAAAAGAGACAATAAATTATCCCGTTATAATCGTTGCTTATTAAGTTTACTTGTTTCAAAACCAAATACAGTAGAATCGCTTTAACTCGTGCCGCGCTACTACGAAAATCTCAAAAATTCCCCAAAAAAAATTAAACTGTTAGTACCTTGGCAAAGCCGTTTTAATTTCCTCTCAGTAATTCGTTTTTGATTCTTAAAATTCAAATACCTACACCGTCTTTTCAACCTGTTATTCGTAATTATTGTTGACAACCTCTTTCAAAAAGAAAACATTATAAGACCTTAACTTTTTTGCATGTATTTTTTGTGATTTTGAATTTATTCATTGTGTTTGATGCAATTATGTAATGCGTAAAAAATTCCTGACTGCATGCGAATACGCATTAACTGGATCCTACTGTATTCATTTGGAGTAGGTACATACATAATTTTTAAAAGTGCCACCCAACGTTGCCAAAAGTTTATATCGAAAAGTCATTATTTGACAAAATAAAAATCATGTTTTTTGGGAAAAATAACAAAAATATATTCTATAATTTTCTAAACCTAAGTCTAGACGAGCAATTTGTTTGGCAATTATTGCCGTAGCAACTATCAAATTATATTGCTAACACTTGATATTAACGTGTGGACTGCATATATAAGTATGTATTTGGACACATGTTCAGCAAGAAATTCTTATAATACATTGCTGAGCAATTTCCTCAATTATGTCCAAATCAAATATCAGTTACAAAAAAAGAACAATTTTTAACTTAAAACGTTTACTGCCTGCCGTATTCATAAAAAATTAAAATTGATTTGAATTGTAGCTATTTTAAGAAAAATTTGTATGAAACTTTTCCCTTAAAACACATTTCAAACTTATTTTATTGTTAATGAATACGGCAGTTAAAATTTAAATACAAAATTTACAAATTAATAATAAAAAAAATAATTAAAAATAAATTGGTTGCCAAAGAAAATGTAAGTATTTATTTCCATGCAAATTCCTGTTTTGTGTTTAGACATACGTTTACTCCACTGTGAAAAAAATATTAAACATAGAACATTTCGGTGACGTCATTCTACCGACGTTTTTGCCTAACCTTACCTTTACCTTGTAAATTTCATTTCTGATATTACTATGTACGAAACCGTAAAGAAAAAAATCTTATATTATTAACGAGATCCCCAGTTATATTATTTAAAAAATCAAATATATGATTAAAACATCATTCTGGCAACGCTGTTCCCACCTCTGCTAAAATCATAAAGCTGGGATCACACGATTGCCCAAATGTAGCAATTATTGCCTTATTTAATATCCCAATCGTGTGATTTCTCAATTTATTGGCGCATACGGCAACGTCGGCCAATATTGTGCTTATTTAGGCCAATCAAATGCAACCATGATACGGCAATCATGTGACCGCTTAATATGCAACCATGTGCCAATAAAAATATAAAAAATACACCAAATTTTATTGTGTTCTTGTGCGGCAACAAAAGTGAACAATTCGCGCCAATATTTATTTAACATTTCAAAAAAAAAATTTATTTATAGTTTTTTCAACACCTCGTAAGTAAAATAAAATTTTAATTTATAAATTTATGAATATATGTATGTAATTTTAGTTTACTTGCAGTTATATAATATGGAATTTACAGATTGCATCATAATGGAAGAACCCGAGTGCTCTGAATTTGTGTACTGCACCATTGAGGATTCAGTAACAACACCTGTAGCCAAAAAAAGAAAAAAGCCAAGTGTGTGTTCTAGTCTTGGGCTTAATCGTTCATTTAGGTGACCGGTCATTATCGTTCAGTTAAAAAAAATGAACTAGTTCGTTCTTTTCGTTCACTCGGTCTTTTGTGTCAGTCGGTCTTTTGTGTCAGTTGGCATTTTGTGTCACTTGGTCTTTTGTATCTTTCGTTCAGTCATTCACAATTGATTGAATACGGCAATGTGTTAAAAGAAACAAGTATAGCATACTTGTATGATGTTACACTCAAAATATTATGTAGGTAAATTCAAAAGAATATTAAGTTTGAATAACTGAAAATTTAATAAGAAATGGGAAAATCATTTCAAATAAAGGAATTTTAGGGCTATTTTTTAATGTTTAATTTAAAACGGAGAAATTCTTTAAAATGAATTAATTAATTTTTCTGTTATTTTAAATTTAAAATATACAAACTACAAAAAATACATTCAAAGTTTTTTTCAGTTAATTTTAACTCAATTTAAATTACATACTAAGAAAGCTAAAACAGTATTTTTACCTGTCATTATTACCTACCAAATCAGCGAAACATTTTTGTTTTTTATTTATGTGCACATGTATGTGCGTATGAAATACTGGGTACACACAATGCATGCATTTACGCAATCTAGCAAATTAAATTCATTTTCATTCATTTTTCATTCATAACAGATTGCATCAACATCAAAACGAATTGATATTTTGAGATTGCATTGATGTAGATTGCATGTAGATTTCAATGTGTGTACCCAGCATAAATAATAAAATAATTTAAAATAACTTTGCAGTTAAGCATTTTAGTTTTATTTTATGCATAAAAAATAACTGAACATATTTGTTTTGGAACAACATGTAGAAACAGTTATAGAATTAGTTTAATTATAAAATAACAAAATTTTCATTATTTTTAAACTTTACGGAAAATGATTTTAGTAAATTACACTCAGTTACTGTACAAGTTTTTGAGTGTACACAAGAATAGAAAACAATAAGCACAAATCAAATTCGCAGTTGTTTTTCGTTTACTAAACAACTGATTAAAAAGAAACAATACTTTTATAGTGTGTATGTTATACCAATATACTTTACTTGTTTCTTTTAACACATTGCCAGTGGCAATCTGCCACATTGTTTTAAAAATTTCATAGTACAATCTGGGCTGCCATATGTAGTGATTTCTCGCTAAACGTGGCGATTTCAATACTTTTTTGGTGTTCTTAATTTCTATTTGCTTAGGTAACTTTATTTACCTGGGGTTTACACGTGACAGTACTTTCGTGCAAGTAGACTATAGGTTTTATCAACGAAAAATTTAAGAAACAGCCGATTGGCTGAAAGTACAAAAATTATGTGTGTGTTAGTAAAAAAGTGTGAGTGTATTGCAACTTTCAAGAAATTTACTTTCATGTGTAAATGCTAGGTTAAAGAGAAAAAACAAAATTTTTTGCAAGGGCTTATTCAAAGTAAGACGTTGTAATAAGTCCGAAGTTTTTTCATATATGTCGTTACCTAACTACAGCAAATGTTGAGCGCAAGTTTTCAAAAATTTAAACAAAAATAATGTAAGAAAATAATTAAAAATTTAAAATTTATGTAGTATTTTAAGTACAGAAGACTTTTTAAAATAAACAAAAAATAACAGCGATTGCACAAACGTTTAGCTATCAAAAGAATATTACAAAAACAATGAACAAATAGCAGATGTGATTATTAATATTCATTTGAGTTATTTTTTCAAAAGATATGATAATATGAATTTTAATTTTTGTTTTTATTTTATAAAAATTAGAAGTAAAAAACCTTTAAAAAAAATTACTTAAAAACTTTTACTGCCTGTTTTAGAACTTATACAGGTCTGTCACAGAAATCAATTCCGATCGAAAGTGATTTCGTTTTATATGAAGCAAAATACGAAATCACTTCGACTTTCGATCAGAATTGATTTCTGTGACAGGCCTGATAATGTCATTAATCAATTTATATGATATAAACGCATGTTGCTTGTCAATACATTTTAAATATGAAAGCTTGTCGCGAGATTTAAGTACTCGTATTTACTTCGTTTGAGAATTTTAATAGTTAAAATCAATCACATCAACTGTCAATTCCACCAAGTTCAGTTATAATTAACTATCAGCTATAACTGTCAAAAACATATTGTTAACTGGTAGTTAAAGTAAAAGTTAGTTGTAACTGAACTTGGTGAAATTGGGCGCAAGTTATTTAATTTACTTGTTTTTCTACACAAGTAAATCTCGCGACAAGCTTTAAATCATATAAATTGCGTAACGACGTTATAAGATGATAGTAAAAGTTTTCAAGTAAAATTATATTTTTTTCTTTTTAGAGCATTTAAATAAAAGATTGTTTTTCAAATATTTTTTACTTTTAATTTATTCTAAAACTCGCATTCCTATTCTCAGTAAGTCCTTTCAGTTAATACCCATATTGAAGGCAAGCATTAAAAACTTAGTCCGTCATATTGGATTTAGAGATTTAGAGTCACATAATTTTTAGACTTATAGTCAGCAAGCCCTCCTATTTGATACTCATATTGTAGGAACGCATTAAAAATAATAAGTCCACCATCTTGGGTATTTTACCATGTTGGATTTAGAATAACTTTACACAGTTAACCATGCATTGTCATCCAAACTGAACGTGCTTACAAAAGTCATCTTAATCGGTTCGAGGTATCTGCTTTAAAATTGAGTTGCAACATATCACCCACAATTATATGTACATTGCAAGTTAAATAAAAGCTTTTAAAATTCATAAGTTATTTCTTATAAACTATTTTTTTTATATTTTAACAGTCTTATTCATAAACGAATGCTTAAGTAATGTATACATTAAAAATAGGGTTTCCATTCTAATTTCGTGCTCTAAAACTTGACTAAGCCTTAATAAATAGAGCTGTCGAATATTGAATTTGGTTATTTATTTAAAGGTCTTATTTAAAAAATAAATGAAATAAATATGTATAAAATTTTCTGCGCAAATGAAAAAATTTGCATTTGGCGGGTTTTATATTAAGAACAACTGGCAACGCTCATGTAAATTGTAGAAAAATTGTGAACAGCAGCCAGGGTTGTCGGATTTCTTTTGATCTTTTCTTGCCAAATTGATTGTCCAAAATCGCCAAAGCCTTTTTTGCGTTTTTGCCAATATAAAATATATTTATAAAATTTTCAAAAATACTTTCTATTAATTCTAAAAACTAAATCAGCCTAATTATGAATAAAAATTCCCCGGGAGTTTTTTCCCTTTTCCCTATTTTACAATTTAATTTACATAGGAAAAATGGGAGAAGGGAGAAAACTCCCGGGGAATTTTTATTCATAATTGGGCTGAATGTCTTCATGATTGCTAAAATATGCCAAACATGGAAAAAAGTCGCCATGATATATATTTTGTTTAATTAAAGTAAAATGATTGTTGAACACAAAAAATAAACAATAGTTAACAATAGTGTAATTAAAGCAGCAAAACGTTTTTTTTGTGGTTAGTATTAAAGTGTGGTTAGTATTAAAGAAATATTGGATATATATTTTAAACGCTATACACTCCACCGGAAAGGCAATTCTAACTGTATTTTTTAACAATGTATATGATTCAGTTTATTCAACATATCGTGTGAAGGTACAAAAGTGATATTTACATATGGGGGATTTCATGTCAAGTGACCCAATTTTGAAATCGATGTCTTCCGATTTGGATGAAATTTGCACCAAGGTTAGTCCTATTGGATAGTAGTTTAGACACAAATTTTCAACAAGATCGGTCTAAAAGTTTCTGAGTTAGTGGGGGTCAAAATTTGACATTTTGGCCATACAGGTGTTCTTTCTTATCCATGTAACTTATTACCTATTGGTGTTAGCAAAATTTGTCCCAAGTAGCTTCGATAGCTATTTGATCCATCTTTTGAAAAAAAATTTTTTTGTTTTTTTAAAAAATTTTTTTTATTTTTTTTTTTAAATTTAAAACTTTTTTTTATTTTTTTTTTTAGCGGGTATGTTTTTTTTTTTTTTTTTTGTTCAAAAGAAAGCTTATGTCTTTTCCTTTAAGGTAGTTTTGGTCCCTTTTTGGGATGCGAGCGGCTTATGTATAAAAAAAAATAATTTCTAACTCTAGACAAGGGTTTTTCAATTTTTAGCATATGCAGTGTTTTTTCTCATCCATTTAACTTATTACCTATTAGTGTTAGCAGAATTTGTCCCAAGTATCTTCGATAGCTATTTGATCAATATTCTGAAAAATTTTTTTTTTGTTTTTTTAAAACTTTTTTTTTTTAATTTTAAATTTTTTTTTTAAATGCAAAATTTTTTTTTTATATTTTTTTTTTATCCGGAATGTTTTTTTTTTTTTTTTTTTTGTTCAAAAGAAAGCTTATGTCTTTTCCTTTAAGGTAGTTTTGGTCGCTTTTTGGGATGCGAGTGGCTTATGTATAAAAAAAAATAATTTCTAACTCTAGACAAGGGTTTTTCAATTTTTAGCATATGCACTATTTTGAATTTTTTCCTATTTGTGTTTAAGTGTTTCTAAAGCCTTAAAAATAAAACGTTTGCAAAGAAACTAGACAAATTAACCTTTCCGACGGTATGTTACAAACCCAATTACTATTTTATACCTTCGATACTATAATGCCCACAATATGTTAATCCCAGGAATAAAATCACTTTTTTTCTGTAGAAATGTTGACAAATAATTCTTTTTTTAATTTTTCCTACATAAATTTTATTAAATTATTTATCTTTATCTTTTTATTATTATTATTAGAAATTATTATTATTATAATTATATATTAGTTTAATTATTATTACAAATTAATAAAAAGAATTTAATTTGTCAACATTTCTACAGAAAAAAAGTGATTTTATTCCTGGGATTAACATATTGTGGGCATTATAGTATCGAAGGTATAAAATAGTAACTGGGTTTGTAACATACCGTCGGAAAGGTTAATTTGTCTAGTTTCTTTGCAAACGTTTTATTTTTAAGGCTTTAGAAACACTTAAACACAAATAGGAAAAAATTCAAAATAGTGCATATGCTAAAAATTAAAAAACCCTTGTCTAGAGTTAGAAATAATTTTTTTTATACATAAGCCACTCGCATCCCAAAAAGCGACCAAAACTACCTTAAAGGGTAAGACATAAGCTTTCTTTTGAACAAAAAAAAAAAAAAAAAAAAACATTCCTGCTAAAAAAAATATAAAAAAAAAAATTTTACATTCAAAAAAAAAATTTTAAATTTAAAAAAAAAAGTTTTAAAAAAACAAAAAAAAAAAATTTCAGAATATTGATCAAATAGCTATCGAAGCTACTTGGGACAAATTCTGCTAACACTAATAGGTAATAAGTTAAATGGATGAGAAGGAACACTACATATGCTAAAAATTGAAAAACCCTTGTCTAGAGTTAGAAATTATTTTTTTTTATACATAAGCCACTCGCATCCCAAAAAGCGACCAAAACTACCTTAAAGGAAAAGACATAAGCTTTCTTTTGAACAAAAAAAAAAAAAAAAAAAACATTCCGGATAAAAAAAAAATATAAAAAAAAAATTTTGCATATAAAAAAAAAATTTTAAATTAAAAAAAAAAAGTTTTAAAAAAACAAAAAAAAAATTTTTCAGAATATTGATCAAATAGCTATCGAAGATACTTGGGACAAATTCTGCTAACACTAATAGGTAATAAGTTAAATGGATGAGAAAGAACACTGCATATGCTAAAAATTGAAAAACCCTTGTCTAGAGTTAGAAATTATTTTTTTTTATACATAAGCCGCTCGCATCCCAAAAAGGGACCAAAACTACCTTAAAGGAAAAGACATAAGCTTTCTTTTGAACAAAAAAAAAAAAAAAAAAACATACCCGCTAAAAAAAAAAATAAAAAAAAGTTTTAAATTTAAAAAAAAAAAATAAAAAAAATTTTTTAAAAAAACAAAAAAAATTTTTTTCAAAAGATGGATCAAATAGCTATCGAAGCTACTTGGGCCAAATTTTGCTAACACCAATAGGTAATAAGTTACATGGATAAGAAAGAACACCTGTATGGCCAAAATGTCAAATTTTGACCCCCACTAACTCAGAAACTTTTAGACCGATCTTGTTGAAATAGGACTAACCTTGGTGCAAACTTCATCCAAATCGGAAGACATCGATTTCAAAATTGGGTCACTTGACATGAAATCCCCCATATATATAATTTATAGCTCGTAATAACGTGTCAAGAAGTTTGTATTGCACTCTATTTTGAAGGCAAATTTAAGTGGAGTTAATTTTTAAAAAGAACTCTTTCAACACATACATTAGCAGTTGGAATTATGTGCACATAAAGACAGTAAAAGCAAGTTCTTTAAAATGGTACGTACCGGACGTATCCTTATAGCTATAAACTTTTTTTAAAAACTGATTTAAATTAGATGGAATACCATCATTGAAATAGTCTTTCCAAATAACAAACGTTAAAGCAACTCGAACGTGATAAAGCTCTAATCACATTAAAATCGAGATAATTAACCATACATTGAAGTGATTTGTTAATCACTTCAGATTGTCATGATTACAACTAAATCACTTCATTAATCACATAGAATTCTCTGAACATACCTCAAACTAAGTATAATGTAGAATCGGCCAACATGAACGTGTACCACCGGCCACGATTTCTGCTTAATGTTTTATTTTTTTTCCTTAAATATTTTATAAATTTTCACAATTTCATCATTAATATGTTTAAAATAATCTTTTGATAACTTTATTAAAGTACTTTTATCCATTTTTAATACTTTAAAGAAATATAAATTTGATTGTTGGGGTTTTTTCTTAATCATCAGTCATCTTAATCATCTCAAATGTAATAACATTTTGCTTAATCGCCATATATTTTAAAAGCCGCCAAAAAAATCGCCATATCGCCAAATTGAAAATTAGCTCGCCAAGAAACTTGACAACCCTAATCGCATTATGAAAATGTGTAAAGCAATGAGTAAATGAAATAAGTATATTTTTCTAGCATCACATATACACCACAATAGTATTGTTGCTTCTTTTCAACCAGTTGTTCGGTAAGCAAGTGACCGACTGACAAAAAAGACCCAAGTGAGCGATTGAACGGAATTGAACGATGAAACTGAACGGCCGTTCATCGTTCATCTGACTGATCCGTTCAATTGAACTAGTTCGTTCATGACCGACACAACTCTAGTGTGTTCCTCATGGAGCAACAGTGCTATCAATGCGTTGATATCAGCTGTCGAACAACACCCATGTGTTTGGGAGTACTCGTCGGGGGATTACAAGGATAGGTACAAGCGAGAGCAAGCTTGGCGCGAAATACAACGGGACTGTGCCGGGCATACAGTAGAGGACTGTAAAGGCAAATGGGCAAATGTAAAAACTGCATACCAAAATGTAAAAAAGAAAATTAAGACAAAGTCTGGACAGGGTTTGGAAAACACCAAACCACATTGGCCGTATTGGAGTGCAATGCAGTTTTACAGCCGTCATGACATAGCAAAAACTACATGCTCATTGTCAACACTCGACGAACTAGATACGCAGGCAGGTTGCAGTACGGCTTTGAATGTTTCGCCTCCTAAGGAAAAAAATTTTGAACCTGACGATTTAATGAAGCGGGCAATGAAATATTTAGAATCTGAAGAGGACAATTGGAATGTATTTGGCTTCACAAATGCGTGAAATAGCCAAGAAAAATCAAAAGGCTGCCAGCAAATTGCATATGCAACTGGTAAAAACCGCGATAGAAGCTACTTTAGAAGTAGAAGAAGAAGCCTAATTTGTGATGTACATATAAGTATTTTGTTTTTTTTGTTTTTTTATTAGATTTTAATATTGAAGAATTTATTTACAGCCTGTTCATCGATTTCGAAAGTCATCGTTCGCATAGAAAATTACATTTAAAACAAAAACAAAATTCGAACATTGTACGAAGTTTGTTTTTGTTTTAAATATAATTTTCTATGCGAACGATGACGTTCGAAATCGATGAACAGGCTGTTAATTCTATCAAAATGTGATATTGAAGTACAAATTTTGTTGTTAACTTAATTAATTTAATAAAATGAATTCCCTGTGTAATTTGTACATCTTCTTCTTTATATGTTCATGTACATATATACAACTATATTGTCAGTGCATGTGTAAGTAAACTTCTCCTGAACGGGGAAACTAATTTTTTTTTTTTTTTTTTTTTTTTTCTCAATATTATTTATTGAATCTTCATACATTTAAATATGAACTAACAATAATTAATCAAATCTTAACCTAATACTTTATTTTATGTCCTGCCAGTGCCAGACAAAAATTTTCTTCATCACGGGTTCTGTTCACTTATCTAGGTGTTTGTCGCTCATCTAATTGGATAAGTGCTGCAGTGTCTCTTCTTCTTAAGCGAGTGTGGCCGCTATCATTTAAAATATTTCGTGCTAGTGGGTTTGGATGCAATTCGAGCCTTTTTAAGTATTTTACTGCATATTTCGTAATCATAGTTTTGACTAATGGAACATTGAGATCCCTGTGAATATTTGAGTTTTTTACATACCAAGGGGCAGCTGTGATTATTCGAAGAATTTTATTTTGGCGCCTTTGAATCTTTTCTATATTAGAGGCCGAGGCAGTGCCCCATAACTGAATACCATAGCACCAGATTGGCTTTAAGATGGAGTTGTAAAGAAGAAGTTTGCAGTCGAGACTAAGGACAGAGTTTCTACCAATAAGCCAATGAATTTGAATGGCTTTTAGTTTCATTTGAGTTAATTTTGCCTCTATATGGCATTTCCACGTTAATCGCCGATCCAGATGTATACCCAGATATTTTACATGCGAAAGTTGAGGAATTATTTGATTGTTGATTGTTATATGGGGGCAAGATTCCCGGCGCAAGGTGAATGTTATATGCACGCATTTTTGCTCATTGACCATTATCCTCCATTGTCTTAACCATATTTCTAGTTGAAATATATGATGCTGTAAGAAACGAGATGCTTCATAACGGTTTTCGTGGACGCTTAGAAATGCTGTATCGTCTGCAAATGTTGAAGTTTGGGTGTAGTTACTTGTTGGCATGTCCGAAGTATAAATTAAATATAATAGAGGGCCCAGGATGCTGCCTTGTGGGACTCCAGCGCCAATGGGCTGAGGTGAACTTAAGAAATTTCCTTCTTTAATAATAAATTGACGACCGACTAAGTAGCTTTCTAGCAGCTTGTGTGTGTTTGCTGGTAAATTTTGTTTCAATTTATGTAATAAGCCTTCATGCCAGACTTTATCAAATGCTTGCGAAACATCGATGAAGGGTGCTGAGCAATATTTTTTTTCTTCAAATGCTTTTCTTATGACATTTACTATTCGATGAGTCTGTTCGATTGTGCTGTGTTTTCTTCGAAATCCGAACTGATGGTTTGGAATACATCTATTTTCACTTAAAATCGGTGTTAATTTTGAAACTAATAATTTCTCAAACAGCTTTGACATATTTGATAATAAGCTAATTGGCCTATATGACTCAACTTTTGTATGATCTTTACCTGGCTTTGGTATCATGGTAACTAAGGAAACCTTCCATTTTTGAGGATAGTATTCAAGGCGTAAAATAGCATTAAAAATAAAAAGAATAATTTTCTTTGCTGTGCGAGGTAGCTCTAAAAGCATTTTATTACTGATTTTATCAATACCAGGTGCCTTCTTAGTGTTTAAGTCACAAATAGCCTGTTCGATTTCTCTTATCTCAAATCTGAGGGGAATAGCTGCTCTAGCAGGAACAGGTGGTAACTCGACCGCAGTATCGTGAGATATATTTGGGGTAAATACGTTTTTTAAATGATTAACAAACAGATTTCCCTTTTCGTTATCATTTCTTGCCCAACTTCCGTTCAAGTTTCTTAATGGTGGCTTAGAGATAACTGGCCTATTTAGATTTTTAGCTGCACGCCATAATGAGTAGTCTGATTGCGGAGTTGCATCAAGTTCCTTAAGATATTTTTGCAGAGAATCCGTTTTCTGTATCTGTAGTAACTTTCTTAGCCTTCTTGTACAATCTTTTAACAAACTCTTAAGTTGAGGGGATCTGTGCAATTGCCACTCTCTTCGGGCTCTTCTTTTTTCAGACAGGAGACGCTCAACATCTGTGGAATAAATTTTAATATTTTTAGTTTTTTTTTGGGTAATACTGGAATGTTGTACAGCTAGCTTTAGAAAACTGTCAAAATTAAGAATAGCGCGATCTACGTATTCCGGTGTACTAAGCGGAATATTTTCTGTGCAATGGGTGCTGAGATATTTTTTATATTTTAGCCAATTGATTTGTGTAGCTGGCGTCGCTAAGTAACCAGTTGGAGATACGGTTCTATTGGGGTTCATTAAAGTAACAATTGTTGGTGTGTGGTCGGAAGATAATTCTAAGGAAGCTTCAACATAAATCGTTTCTAAGGGGATGTTTTTAACCACGCCAAAATCGATGACATCTGGTATTTTTTGCTGATCAGTAGGCCAATATGTTGGTTGTCCGCTCGCTATCACATTCAAATCCATTTTAGTAATAGTATTAAATAGAACACGACCCTTTGGTGTTATAAGTCGGGACCCCCAGAAGGTATGTTTAGCGTTATAATCGCCAGCGGCCAGGAAACAGGGTCCTAATGATTTGAAATATTTATAATATTGGCCTTCTGATATTGAATATCTAGGTGGGGAGTATAACGATGAGATTACTACGTTTCTATTTAGTTCTTCAACGCAAATGTTTGTTGCTTGAAGATAATCTTCACGATGATCACCCATTAGGTAGTGTTTGACTCTGGTTTTAATTAAAATGGCAGAACCTCCACAAGCTCTATCTCGAGGGTCCTTTGTATCATATAGTATATAACCATTTATTTTAAACGTATTTTTTGAAGTCAAATGAGTTTCAGAAACCATCATGACATCAATTTGTTTATTTTTAAGAAAGTATTCTAGTTCATTTTTATGTTGGCGGATGCCGTTTGCGTTCCAAAAACAAATTTTTATACAGTTCATGGCTTGTTAAGTACAGCTTGCAATAACATTGATTGCATTCTAAGAATTTCCTGCATCATATTACCCATTGTGTTCGTAAAATTATTTACTGTTTGCACTAATGTTTCCATGGTTTTTTCTAAACGACTTAAATTAGAAAATGGAGTTTCATCATTACTTGGCGAGGCACCTTGCATTGGCTCATGGTTTGATTTTAGAACGTTAGCATAAGAGGTTCTGTTATTACTAAACTGGGGGGCTTGAATTGCATTTGTGATAACTTGATTTGCAACCTGCATTTGAGGGGCATTTGTTTTTGGTCCAACCGTCTGCTTGACGATATTATATACAGGGCATCCTCTATAATTGGCAGTGTGATTACCGCCACAGTTGCTACATTTTTTAACGTTGGGGTCGGTTTTAGGCTTATCGCAAGAAACTGTACCGTGTAGCTCACCACATACTACGCAAACAGGGGGTAAGTAGCAGTATGCCTTTGTATGGCCAAATTCTTGGCAGTTTAAGCACTGAACAGGTCCATTTTTTTTGTGCGGCTCCTCAATTGTAATTTTTCTGTGTAGAATATATTTTAAACTATAAATGGGATGCGTTTCGTTTTTTTTAACTTAATGTCGCCGGGCTCTAATTCTACTCGAAATAGTGGTTGTGGATTTTTGTCTCTATTTCTAATATTTACCACGTGTTTTATCTTGAAGCCTTTTTCTTCTAAGAAAGTTTTAATTTCCTCTGGGTCTACGCATGAATCAATTCCCTTAATCACCACCTGGAGACCTTTACTGCTCTTGAGTTGGTATGTATAAAAACTTTTTTTAAGTGCCTCAAATTTGTTAATAATTTTGCGAAAATCATTTTCATGATTCACTTGAATTTTCGTTTCATTTATGCTACCTCTCTTTATTGCGGCTACATAAAACGAATTTTCACCAATCAACGAAATTAAACTCTTTATTAGATCATTTGAGTTATGCTCCCTAAGATATATCGGGGGAGGCTTGGGCGATCTTATGACGTTTGGTGCTTCAGAGGATTCATCCTCCAGAATTGCAAAGCGATTTTGGGAATTTATTTTGTCAAAAGATGGCACTTTTGATGCCGAAGCAACAGCTGAAGAGGTAGGGCTGCGACCCCGCTTAAGGACTGTTATATACCTGTCCATACCAACTTGGACTTGAGGCTTTTGGCAACTTTTTACAGGGGGGTTTTCCATTGCATTAGTGTTTTGGTTCATGGTATCATTTCCCACTAAATTTATTTTTGACGTAGCGGCAATACTTGTTGGCCTGGCAACACTTGTTACCAAGTCTATTTTTAGTTTTTTTAATGAGTCACTATCCACCGTTTGTGTAAATAAAGAGGGTGAGAGGGAACGAGTGCGAAAAATTGGCTTAGCCGTTAAGTAGTTACTATTGTTTTGTTTTGTTTTATTTATTTCAACATTATTTTCGTTGGCATGCACTGTCACATAAGCATTTCTATCATTTAATTTTATTGTTGTTACATTGTTTTTACTCATGCAAGAAATTGTTTTTGTTTTTCACCGGTTTAATGTGCTTTTAATGTTTTTATTATTTATTTTATTTTACAACAACAACGCCAAAAATAAGAAATTTAAACTAAAATGTTTGTGCACAGAATATGTATACATACACATGTATGAACATTCATACGTACATATGTATATATTTTTGCTTTATTTATGTTTATTTAATTTTTCGTTTTAATTGTTCACTTTTATGTTAAATAATTTAAATAAAAAATATCATATATTTTCCAGCGTCCATTCGCTTAGTGTTTATATTCCAAAATCAAATTTAATTAATAATAAATTAAAATCGTATGCGGGGTTGAAAATACACGTCCGTTTCACAACAAAGCAAAAACTGAACTAATTTTGATGAAATTTTGTGGGAGCGTTTTAAATTAAAAAATATCTTTATATAGTATAGTCCTTGGGAAGAGTTGTCATTGTTTACCCATTTTATGTCAACGAAATCTTGTTTAACCGTAAATATATAAACGTATTTCGCACTTTTAAGAAATTGCATTATTGCGTCAAACGCAACAACAAAATTATAAAATATTTTTGATTTTGTTTTTTGCTTTCAATGAAAAAAACTAGTTTATTCCATAGTTTAATTATTCTACGATGGTTTATTCAACATATTGTTAATTTAAAATTATTTTTTTGTTTAAATTTGATTTCTCAAAATTCTTAAACTGAAAATTTTCTTAAAAATAAAACTAAAGCTTCGTTTACAATGGCAGCAACATTTTCACTTGGTGTTCATAATCGAGCAACAAATTTTTTCATAACTTCACACATTTTCAGTTAAGAAAACGTTAGTTAGCGTTTGTGTTTTGAATGAACGATATTTAGTGTTTATTTTCGAACACTGATTACAAGTTTACTTTTTTCTTTATTTAATAAAATCTATGGTTTAGAAACGATTTATTTAAATATTTGTGCAAACATTATAACCTTTTTTTTAATTTTTTTAAGTGTAAACCAAATGCAACTGTTTTAAAAAGTGTAACAGTAACTAAAAAAAATACTTAAAAACATATTTGGCTTAAGGCCCAACTATAATAAGCTTAAGTTGGATTAAGCAACTGTACGAATACATGGAAATCATATGTGTCAAACCATATTGTACTTAAGGGACTATTTTTTTAAGTTTTAGGACTATTTTTTTAAGTTTTAGGAAAACTCAATTTTTTGATTCAGTTAAAGCTCAAAATTAAATATTAATTTTTATTAATAAAATTAAAACTATAAACGCCATAATAATACAGACTAATTCTAAAATAACATACAAATTATTGCTATTTATATATTATATTTATATATTTTCTTTTCATGAAGTTGAATTATTGATTTTAAAATTGGCTTGGGTCTCATTATACATATATTAATTTGCAAATATTTAAAATAATAAAAAATTTATTTTATATTTTATATATAAATGTATATTAACATTTTAATAATATATATGAAATCTTAATAATAAATAATTATATATGTATGTATATTTTCTATATGAGTACTTTTAATTGTTTTGTTGTCAATAGTCTAATGGAAACTGTTCAATTAAATAAAAAAAAAAAACTATTATTATTTACGAAAAAAAAGTTCGTTCAAGTTGGTTTAAAAGTTATGTGCATACATTAAACAAAATAAATGTTTGTACATAGTACATCCATATTTTTTATAAAAAGTCCGACCGAACGTTGACCGTCCGTAAGCATGTCCGGATTAGTTTGCAAAAGGAATTTAACTAAACCGGTCTACAAATCGTTGAGATATGAACAAATAACCACGACTGCTTTTAAATTTAAGTCAAGTATCTTAATTTTTTTAAAGGTCCAACTATAAAATGCTTCAGTTGGATTAAGCGATTGTGCGAATACATGTGATTCGTATGTGTCGAACCATATTGAACTTAAGAAAACTTTTTGGTTAATGTTATTAAACTGGCATTTGCTTAAGCAAAGTGAGAAACAGATAGCACTTTCCGTACGGAACAAAACTTTTTTGATTTAATTTTTGTTTTTTTTAAATGCTTAAGCAAGCTTATGCTGTTATAAATGGGCCTTTAACCACGATTAAAGTATTGATCTTGTCAACTTGTCAAACTTTTATTGATTTGTGTTGATGCAATACATCAGAATCAATGATGTATGTTAGGTTAGTTAGGGTGTTTTGAGTTTTAGGTAACGATAAGTAGAGCTTTTTGTGCTTAGGCTATGTATTTTAAGTATGTAATTGCATTTTTCTTGAACATTTTAAAGTATTTATATATAAATAATAAAAAGCGCCCTATGCTCCAATGGGAGTTAGAGGAACACATATATATATATATAATAAAAAGTAAAAAGACTAGCTCATAAGGATCAATATACACCTAAATCAGTTTTAATACACAAGAGGGTATTAACTTAAAATTTAAAAATTTTCAGTAGAAGCAAAACATATGAAAAATAATTTTTAAACTAAACGATATTTTTACAGCGGGTAGATATAAATTTAACGTATCGATTTCTTACAAAAGGTAAACAAATTAAAATTTTAAGTTAATACCTCTGTTGATTTTGTGCGAAATGTTTTTTGTTGGTTTTAAAATTTCAAAATAACTGTTATTTTCGGTCCTTTGATTTTAAATTCAAAATATGAAAAATGAAGAGTTGTTTTGTTAAAAATGAGGACTTTTAAAAAACATGGAGTTAAAAATGCATATACAATGTATATTATACAGGTACATATAACAAAATTTACAAAAAATATGCATCTATAAACAAAATATGCACAAATGTGGACAAACAGATAAATGCAATTTTCTGACAAATTTTTGATTTGGATAAGTATTTTATAAAAACTGAGTTTATGCTTCTGACTAAAAACATGCCTTTGCTTTAAATTTGCAGCCCTGGCTATATATATTTATATTGCCAAGGTAATTCACCAATTGCTGACATGAAATAGTTTTGAAATTCTTCACGAACAGCCTTTGCTTCACTGCTTATGTAAGAGCTTGGAATTTCTTCTGTTCCATTCTCAACGGCCAGTGGAATATCGCTTCTCCATGCGCCCGGAATAAGTGCACCGTTATCGTCGTACCGATCAGTTAGCACAGACGTTAGATAATTTGACTTTTTTTTTTAGCAAAAAATTGTGCAGTGCACAGCATGCTAAAGTCGTAGAAGTTGTTTTTTCAGCGTTAAGTCTCGAAGAACGAGAAAATATTTGGAAACGCTTCGTCATAATACCAAACGCATTCTCCACAATACGTCGAGCTCTTGATAATCCGTAATTAAATATTCTCTGACCAGTAGATAAATTTTTACCTGGATATGGTTTTAATAAATGCTTCTGCCTTCGAAAAGCATCGTCTGCAACCAAGACAAATGGTACGTTTTCTTGACGACCTTCCAAAGGCTTTGGCTGTGGTAAATTGAGCTCATTGCATTGAAGAGCACGTTGGAAAGAGCAGTTTCCGAAAACTCCTCCATCCGAAACACGGCCATTGCAGCCAACATCAACGTACAAAAAATTGTATTCGGCATCAACAATAGCCATTAGAACAATACTGTGTGTGCCTTTATAGTTAAAAAAGGTGCTTCCAGACTTTGGTGGTGCTACCATATGTACATGTTTGCCGTCAACAGCCCCAATACAGTTAGGAAAATTCCACAGCTCATCGAATTTTGAAGAAATGTCATTCCACATTTCTTGTGTTGATGGCACCTAAAATAGGAGAAAATAATTAGTACTATTAACAAAATACATATGTATGTTCACAACTTACGTACCTTTAAGTATTCATCTTTTAACACTTTGTAAATTGAATTACAAACAGTTGGTATAAAAAGTGATATTGTGTTGGGCGCAATTCGGAAGAAGACCGAAAGGCTTTTAAAACTATCACCGGAAGCAAGAAAGCGAAGTGTCGTAGCTAACCTTTCACGTACTGGAATAGCCTTCCGCATGTTTGTGTCCTGTTTCATTATATATGGGGACACCAGTTTTAATAATTCTTCAAAAGTTTCATCATTCATTCGGATAAAATTTTTAAACAAAAATTTTTGGTTGTCTATTTCCCGAAATTCTTTTAAAGTTTTTTCATATGCGCCTTCAGTCGCTCTTTTTGAAAGCCAATCTCTGACCCATATACTTCTTTTTTTCACTTTTCTTTTTTTCATTTTCCGATTTATAAAATGCACATGCTATGTACAGAGCTGATGTAATTTTCTTTTTTTTTAACGAACAAACCATTTTTTTGTAAAACACAATTTTTAATGACCGACAAACTAGAACTTCGAAACAAATAAAACAAGCTACCACAACAGCTGTTTTCACATTGACGCAAGTAAGAACAATCGTGTGACTGTGCTGTGGCAATTATTGTACCAATTTCCATTTGTACCAACTAGCGGCAATTAAATTTGTATAAAAGAGGGCAATCGTGTGATTTTAGAATGTTTGGTTGGGGCAATTTCATTATTGTGCGTCAATAAAGCACAATAAAAATTGTGTCATATTGGTGCATTTGCGGCAATCGTGTGATCCCAGCTTAAAAAGCAGAATATGAGAGAATAAATTTTCCCGCTAAATTTCTTGCAAATGTACATGAGCCAACAGGGTTGTTAACTTTCGAAATTCATAAAACAAAAAAGGAAAGAAATAGTAGTAAAATTGTACTTTCCTTTAAATTCGGTTAATAAAAAAAAAAACAAATACAATTCTTATAAAATTGTTCGCTCCTTATTAATAAATAAACAAAAAATATCATAAACAAATAACAACAAAAATTGAAGCGCAGCCGCGAATAACGTTGTAAACGCCACATTTTGCAAAAACTTTTTTTTTTGCAGATAACCGTTGACCTTACTCTCTTACACAGTTTAAACATCAAATCAATCAAAACTATGCACCTTGACGCCTTCAAAATGGCGTACAAAGTTTCTGAAATGGTTTTGCAGTGCGGAATAATGTTTTAAAAGCCTTTTGCATTAAAGTTTTTATTATCATTATTTTTAATACTAGAAAACAAAAATTTTTTAAACAAATAATACTGCCTGTCAAAAAAGGTTTTTTTGCTCTCCTGAAAAATTATTATTTTGTAACTCAAAACGTTATTCGCGTCTGTGCTTCAATTGTGGAATCCCACATGAATATGTTTTCCGCAAGATTTTACGATGTCAATTTACTTGGCAACATTGTGTAAAAACCGAAGTATGTATACCAGTGTTGCCGGAATCACGAATTGATTTTACATGCGAAGCAAAGAAATTGACCAACATTAACAAATAAATTATTCCTACAAAATATATTATACATATTTTATTTCAATAAATTCTATGTTTGTAAAAAAATATAAGAAAGACTTTTTTCAATTTAACTCTCGGAAAAGTTAATTTCGCGGATAAGTTAACCGAATTTTAGCGCCCCTGCGTCCCTTTTTAAAAGTTAACATTTAGTTAACTTTGCTGAACGTTTTAATAAAAAAAAAACATCGCAAATGATAAGAAAGTAGAGATTTTAAACATAATAATTGAGATATTTAAGGAAACCTATTAGCGTTGGATTATGGATCTCAAACAAATTTTTTTTTGAAATTTTTGCGTCAGTGCAAATACATACTTATGTATGAGAAATCTAAGTTTAATTTTTGTTATGGTGAAAACTAAGACATTGGAATAAGTTTAGTGTGTTATTTCTAAAAGATCCTTGTTTTTTATTGTATATTTTTGAAATTTAAACCCGCTTAGAAAAGTTAATAGTTTGGAAAAGTTAGCAACCCTTGGGACATTTTGGTTAACTATTTCGCGATTCTACTGTATTAATCTCAAATTTCAGAAAAAAAATATCCAGTTACAAAAAAATTGTTTTAATTAAAGGTACGTTCAGACTTTGATAGCAAACATCAAATATTAATATAAAATTGTTCGCGAATTTTTGATATTTTTGCAATTGTTTTTTTGTTTTCCCCGACATTTTGTATTTTTTAACCGATTTTAAATAAATTTTAGGGTTAGTTTCCAAGTTTGCAATTTTTCGTGAATTTTAGCCATGCTCGCGAAGAAGCGATTTTTCCCTGTGAATCTTTACAGCTTTAACGATTTTTAATAACTGTTAAGCTTTGCTATTATACCGCTATAAGCAAATTTTTGCAAATTTCCGCTAATTTAGAAATTTTTACCAATTGTGAAATATATCTTAATTTTTGAGCACTTTCATTAAATAATTATTTTATGCAAATATTTGTCTAAGTCTGAACGCATGGCAAACATGCTTTCATTTATTTTATTTGACAATATTTGCCAACTGTTTTAACAAACAAAAATTGTCAAATATTTGAGCTTAGTGTGAACATTAAACAAAATATTTTTTTGTTTCACACACTTTGAAGCAAATATCAGAACAAATATTTTTGTCAAATATTTCATTAGTCTGAACGTACCTTTATACATTTTTTAAACAAATCCTTCTGCTTAATTAAATTTTTAAATAATCATAAGCAGGGACATTACAGTTATAACCAATATTTGAAAAAATCCTGAAATAATAATTTATCACGAATTTTTAAAACCTGATCTCTGAATAATTGTTACAAATAACCAATATTTTTTTGGTCTTTGATAACCGTTATAGTTTGTTTTTGTTTTTTATGGGCTTCCATAACCATTACAAAAGATTTTAATTTTTTTTGGTCTTCCGTAACCATTACAAAAGATTTTTATTTTTTCGGTCTTCAATAACCATTATAAAAGATTTTAATTTTTTTTGGTCTTCCGTAACCATTACAAAAGATTTTTATTTTTTTCGGTCTTCCATATCGAATTTCACACAAGTTTTATGAAAATATTCGTTGGAGTTCAGCCAATGACACTCCTAATAAAATCTATGAAACAGGTTTCGTTACAGTCAATGTTTATGAAAAGCTTCATAGAATTAATGAAACTCTTTACAGAAACAATAAATCGTCAGGTAATGAAGCATTTTATAGAATCTATGAAACAGTTTCATAAAAGCCTTTCATAAAAAGAGCTTCATTAAATTATCATTTTTATTAACATTTGTATTACTAGCAATATTTGCATTTGAAATTACTTTCATTAGTTCGCTCAAGCCAACCGATAGTTGAGGATGTTAAGAAATTATTATTTATTTTTGAAAAATGTTTTTTTTGGTCGCTCGAGCCAGGAATCGAATCCGGGTCCTATCGGTTTCAGAGTCCACATCTTAGTTACTACACCAGCAGCACTGACTACTCAATGGTATATAAATACAATTTTAGTGCGAAATTTCTTGTATATAAAAAAAAATCGGGAAAATATGCCTAAAACTGGATCGATTTTATTTAAACTCAGCACCATGATTGTGTGGTATAATTGGTTTCTATTTACAAATATGAGAAAGATATCAAAAAATTTGCGGATCCTTACCAAAATCATTAAAAAAAAGTTCGTCCTTGTGGAAATATAAGTCAGTGTGCGAAATTTTATAAAAATATCTTAAGATTTGCGAACTGTAGCGTGGTTATAGAAGACAGAAAAAATAAAAATCTTTTATAATGGTTATAGAAGACCAATAAGAATAAAAATCTTTCATAATGGTTACCAAAGACCAAAAAAATTAATAATCTTTCATAACGGTTATCAAAGACCAAAAAAAATTATAATCTTTCATAACGGTTATCAAAGACCAAAAAAAATAATAATCTTTCATAATGTTTATGGCAGAACTATAATTTTCTGTGTAATTTATAATTATTATTACAAGACCAATTTTTTTTTAGTTATTTTTTCCATAACCTATTGTATATTTAAACAAGTTAGAGTGCTATATTCGGCTGTGCCGAATCTTTGATACCCTCCACCGACAGTTCGAATGTTTAAGGAGTAATATCTGTATGCTGTGTTTATTATTATTATCTTAAACTGTGACGATTTGTTATTAATTATGGTTTTAGGAGACTAAACTGTTTTCCGCGAGTAAGGCATATATGGGGCCTAGGGTAAATTATGTACCGATCTCCACGAAATTTTACAGTGTCATTTCTAGTCGAATAAAACGGACTTGTGCAAAATCTTATGTCATTCCGTGCATTTTTGCATCATTTATGTTAGTTTTTGTAACAAAATTATCAAGTTTTTGAAGGTGGTGGTTCCACATTTTGATTCATAGCTCTGGTCCTACTGAACCGATTTTGCTGAAATTCAATCCCAAACTGCTTAGGATAACTACAAGCAATTTGACACCTAGTTTGTTTATTTCTTTTGAGTTTTTCGAAAGTGAGCGTGTTTTCAACAGACGGACAGACGGACAGACAGACGGACATGGCTAAATCGACTTAGAATTACTCAAGCAGCCAGAATATATATACTTTATGCGGTCTGAGATGAATAATAAAAAAGTTTCACACGGAATGACAAACTTAGTATACCCTCTTCACAACTAATTGTGGTGGAGGGTATAAAAATAATAACAGTTATTTCGGGTCCCTGATCATAAGCAATTTATAATTAAATAAATTTTAATGCTATGTTTAATAAGCTCTAATCACATCAAAATCGATTATCCATTAATTATACATTAAAGTAATTTGTTAGCCACTTAAAATTGACATTTTTTTTTCTCATTATTTATTTATTGAATCTTCATATATTAAATATGAACTAACAATAATTAATCAAATCTTAACCTAATACGTTATTTTATGTCCTGCCAGTGCCAGACAAAAATTTTCTTCATCATGGGTTCTGTTCACTTTTATAGGTGTTTATCGCTCATCTAATTGGATAAGTGCTGCAGTGTCTCTTCTTCTTAAGCGAGTGTGGCCGCTATCATTTAAAATATTTCGTGCTAGTGGGTTCGGATGCAATTCGAGCCTTTTTAAGTATTTTACTGCATATTTCGTAATCATAGTTTTGACTAATGGAACATTGAGATCCTTGTGAATAGTTGAGTTTTTTACATACCAAGGGGCAGCTGTGATTATTCGAAGAATTTTATTTTGGCGCCTTTGAATTTTTTCTATATTAGAGGCCGAGGCAGTGCCCCATAACTGCATACCATAGCACCAGATTGGCTTTAAGATGGAGTTGTAAAGAAGAAGTTTGCAGTCAAGACTAAGGACAGAGTTTCTACCAATAAGCCAATATATGGCATTTCCACGTTAATCGCCGATCCAGATGTATACCGAGATATTTTACATGCGAATGTTGAGGAATTATTTGATTATTGATTTTAATAGGAGGGCAAGATTCCCGGCGCAAGGTGAATGTTTTATGCACGCATTTTTGCTCATTGACCATTATCCTCCATTGTCTTAACCATATTTCTAGTTGAAATATATGATGCTGTAAGTAACGAGATGCTTCATAACGGTTTTCGTGGACGCTTAGAAAAGCTGTATCGTCTGCAAATGTTGAAGTTTGGGTGTAGTTGCTTGTTGGCATGTCCGAAGTATAAATTAAGTATAATAGAGGGCCCAGGATGCTACCTTGTGGGACTCCAGCGCCAATGGGCTGAGGTGAACTTAAGAAATTTCCCTCTTTAATAATAAATTGACGACCGACTAAGTAGCTTTCTAGCAGCTTGTGTGTGTTTGCTGGTAAATTTTGCTTCAATTTATGTTATAATTTATCAAAAGCTTGCGAAACATCGATGAAGAGTGCTGAGCAATATTTTTTTTCTTCAAATGCTTTTCTTATGACATTAACTATTCGATGAGTCTGTTCGATTGTGCTGTGTTTTCTTCTAAATCCGAACTGATGGTTTGGAATACATCTATTTTCACTTAAAATCGGTGTTAATTTTGAAACTAATAATTTCTCAAACAGCTTTGACATATTTGATAATAAGCTAAAAGGCCTATATGACTCAACTTTTGTATGATCTTTACCTGGCTTTGGTATCATGGTAACTAAGGAAACCTTCCATTTTTGAGGATAGTATTCAAGGCGTAAAATAGCATTAAAAATAAAAAGAATAATTTTCTTTGCTGTGCGAGGTAGCTCTAAAAGCATTTTATTACTGATCTTATCAATACCAGGTGCCTTCTTAGTGTTTAAGTCACAAATAGCCTGTTCGATTTCTCTTATCTCAAATCTGAGGGGAATAGCTGCTCTAGCAGCAACAGGTGGTAAATCTACCGCAATATCGTGAGATACATTTGGTGTAAATACGTTTTTGAAGTGACTAACAAACAGATTTCCTTTTTCAATATCGTTTCTTGCCCAACTAGCATTCAAGTTTCTTAATGGTGGCTTAGATATAACTGGCCTTTTTAGATTTCTAGCTGCACGCCATAATGAGTAGTCAGATTGTGGGGTTGCATCAAGTTCCTTAATATATTTTTCTAGAGAAGCCGTTTTCTGAGTCTGCAGTAACTTTCTTAGCCTTTTTGTGTACTCTTTTAGTAAATTCTTAAGTTGCGGGGATCTGTACAGTTGCCACTCTCTTCGAACTCTCCTTTTTTCAGTCAAGAGCCGTTCGACATCTGAAGAATATATTTTATTATTTTTAATTTTTTTGGGGGTAACGCTGGAATGTTGAACAGTTAGTTTAAGATAACTGTCAAAGTTTACAATAGAGAGATCCACATTCTCCGGAGTACTAAGCGGAATATTTTCTAGTCAATGGGCACTGAGAAATTTTTTATATTTTAACCAATTTATTTGTGTGGCTGACGTCGCTAAGTAACATGACGGAGATACAATTCTATTTGGGTTCGATATAGTAACAATTGTAGGTGTGTGGTCGGATGATAATTCTAAGGAAGCTTCAACATGAATCGTTTCTGTGGGGATGTTTTTAACCACGCCAAAGTCGATAACAACTGGAATTTTTTGCTGATCAGTAGGCCAATATGTTGGTTGTCCGCTCGCGACCACGTTTAAACCCATTTTAGAGATTGTGTTAAACAAAACACGACCTTTTGGTGTTATAAGTCGTGACCCCCAGAAGGTATGTTTAGCGTTATAATCGCCAGCGGCGAGGAAACAGGGTCCTAATGATTTATAATATTGGCTTTCTGATATTGAAAATCTAGGTGGAGAATATAAAGAAGAAACAACTAAGTTTCGATTTAGCTCTTCAACACAAATAGTCGTGGCTTGCAGATAATCTTCACAATGATCAAACATTAAGTAGTGTTTGATTCGGGCTTTTATCAAAATGGCAGAGCCTCCACAAGCTCTATCTCGAGGGTCCTTAGTATCATATAGTATACAACCATTGATTTTAAACGTATTTCTTGTGGTCAGGTGAGTTTCAGAAACCAACATGACATCAATTTGTTTATTTTTTAGAAAGTATTCTAATTCATTTTTATGTTGGCGGATGCCGTTTGCGTTCCAAAAACAGATTTTTAAACAGTTCATGGCTTGTTAAGTACAGCTTGCAATAACATCGATTGCATTATTAGAATTTCCTGCATCATATTACCCATTGTGTTCGTAAAGTTATTAACTGTTTGCACTAATGTTTCCATGGTTTTTTCAAGACGACTTAGATTAGAAACTGGAGTTTCGTCATTACTTGACGAAGTGCCTTGCATTGGTACATTGTTTGATTTTAAGACGTTAGCATAAGAGGTTCTGTTACTACTAGGCTGCGGAGCCTGAAGGTTATTATTGTTTACTTGATTTGTTACCTGCATTTAAGGGGGATTAGTTTTCGGTCCAACCGACTGCTTGACGATAGTGTATACAGGGCATCCTCTATAATTGGCAGTGTGATTACCACCACAGTTGCTGCATTTTTTTACGTTGGGGTCGGTTTTAGACTTATCGCAAAGAACTGTACCATGTAATTCACCACATACTACGCAAACAGGGGGTAAGTAGCAGTATGCCTTAGTATGACCATATTCCTGGCAGTTCAAACACTGAACGGGTCCATTTCTTTTGTGCGGCTCCTCTATTGTGATTTTTCTGTACAGTATATATTTTAAACTGTAAATAGGGTGCGTTTCGTTTTTTCTTAGCTTAACGTCGCCGGGCTCCAACTCCACTCGAAATAGTGGTTGGGGATTTTTTTCCCTATTTTAAATATTTACCACATGTTTTATTTTGAAGCCTTTTTCTTCCAAGAAAGTTTTTATTTCTGCTGGGTCCACACATGAGTCAATTCCCTTAATCACTACCTGAAGGCCTTTGCTGCTCTTCAGTTGGTATGTATAAAAACTTTTTTTAGTTCTTCAAATTTGTTTATTATTTTGCGAAAATCATTCTCATGATTGACTTGTATTTTTGTCTCGTTTATACTACCACGCTTGATAGCCGCTACGTAAAACGAATTTTCACCTATCACTGATATCAAACTCTTTATGAGCTCATTTGAATTTTGCTCCCTAAGATATATCGGGGGAGGCTTGGACGATTTTATGACGTTTGGTGCTTCAGAGGATTCATCCTCCAAAATTGCAAAACGATTTTGAGAATTTATTTTATCAAAAGTTGGTACTTTTGAGGCCGAAGCAACTGCTGCAGAGGTAGGGCTGCGTCCCCGTTTAAGCACTGTTATGTACCTGTCCATACCAACTTGTACTGTAGGCTTTTGAGAAGTTTTTACTTGAGTTACTGAGTTGTCCATAGCGGCAGTTTTGGGGTTAACCGTATCATCACTTGTTAAAGTTTCTTTTGGCACTGCGGCAGCGCTTGCAGTTAGCAAACTTGTTATTGTATTACGATCGACCGTATTTGTAAACAAAGAGGGTGAGAGGGAACGCGTTCGAGTAATAGGTTTAGCCGTTAAGTAATTGCTATCATCGATTCTTTTTTTTGTTTCTACGTTTGTTTCGTCAACACTCACTGTAACATAAGCATTTCTTTCATTATGTTTTATTGTTTTTGCATTATTCGCATTCATAAGAGTTTTTTTATATATTACTGTTTGTTTAATTGTGCTCTTCTTTTTATTTGTTGTTTAAAAACCCCGAGAATTAAAAAAAAAAGAATAAAGAAAAACAAGAAATGTTTTTGCTGAAAATGCATACATATATTTTTGTTATTTGTAATTTTTAATATTTATATTATAAATTTTATGTTCACTAATTTAAAAATTATTTTAAAGCGTCCATTCATTCGCTGATCTTATATTATTTTTTAAAAAAATAATATGATATTATAAATATACAATTACTTATGTTAAAAAAAAACCGTATGCCGAGTTAAAAGAAAAAAAAAAACACGTCTGCATTCAACGAGCACGCAAGCAGAACTGAAAATTTACATGATTAAAATTAAGTCATTTCAATAATCAAAATTCAAATTTATTCCAATTTGGATAATTATATTAATCGGCAACACTGATATGCCTCTCTTTGCAAGTAGTTTTTTTGTTTTGACACAATGCTGTTGTTGTATTGGCTTTGATCACTCACTTTACATCAAAGATGACCAGTAGTGGCTGATATCAGCAAATTAAACTCACACGTATACTTACGCTCTTTTGTTTGATCGTCAATCAACCAATAGGAAATCAGCATGTTGAGTGGGAGAGACAAGCTACACTTGCAGAACTTCTGTGTCTTATTTTAAATTTTAATCGTCATTGAGACTGCTGTCAGTGAACATATAAATTGAAATTATTGCGATATATTAATGATGTCAGCCGAAAAGTATTTTATGTTACAAAATGCTTTTGATGGCATGCAATGTCTTATTTGTCATAAGACATTTAGATGTCCGCATATATAAATTATATATATATGTATGTATGATAGATATATATCTCAATACATTCATCAAGAGTATTACTAAAATAAATACATTCATCAAGAGTATTACTAAAATATGTACATTCATTAATTTTACATTTCCCTTTTGTTAAACAAAGAAACAGAAAAAAAAATGACAACACCCGCCACACATAAGCTTTCGTCGCAATCTCGTTGACGACTAAATAAAGTGAATAGCAAATTGTTTTCTTCCAGTGTAATTTCGTCACTCTCACCAATACCTTGGGCATCTTTGCTTTACATATGCATATGCATCATGTGCGCTGTGATATTCATTTGTAATAAATAGTCTTGGGCTTCATCGTTCATTTAGGTGACCGGTCATTATTGTTCAGTTAAAAAAAATGAACTAGATCGTTCTTTTCGTTCACTCGGTCTTTTGTGTCAGTCGGTCTTTTGTGTCAGTTGGCATTTTGTGTCACTTGGTCTTTTGTGTCTTTCGTTCAGTCATTCACAATTGATTGAATACGGCAATGTGTTAAAAGAAACAAGTATAGCATACTTGTATGATGTTACACTCAAAATATTATGTAGGTAAATTCAAAAGAATATTAAGTTTGAATAACTGAAAATTTAATAAGAAATGGGAAAATCATTTCAAATAAAGGAATTTTAGGGCTATTTTTTAATGTTTATTTTAAAACGGAGAAATTCTTTAAAAATTAATTAATTTTTCTGTTATTTTAAATTTAAAATATACAAACTACAAAAAATACATTCAAAGTTTTTTTCAGTTAATTTTAACTCAATTTAAATTACATACTAAGAAAGCTAAAACAGTATTTTTACCTGTCATTATTACTTACCAAATCAGCGAAACATTTTTGTTTTTTATTTATGTGCACATGTATGTGCGTATGTAATACTGGGTACACACAATGCAATGCATTTACGCAATCTAGCAAATTCAATTAATTTTCATTCATTTTTCATTCATTCCAGATTGCATCAACATCAAAACGTATTGATATTTTGAGATTGCATTGATGTAGATTGCATGTAGATTGCACTGTGTGTACCCAGCATAAATAATAAAATAATTTAAAATAACTTTGCAGTTAAGCATTTCAGTTTTATTTTATGCATAAAAAATAACTGAACATATTTGTTTTTGGAACAACATGTAGAAACAGTTAAAGAATTAGTTTAATTATAAAATAACAAAATTTTCAATAATTTTAAACTTTACGGAATATGATTTTAGTAAATTACACTCAGTTACTGTACAAATTTTTGAGTGTACCCAAGAATAGAAAACAATAAACGCAAATCAAATTCGCAGTTGTTTTTCGTTTACTAAACAACTGATTAAAAAGAAACAATACTTTTATACACAGAATACCACAGAACTGAAAAAAGTGACGTGTGAAAAAGGCCCAAATCAGTTGCGAGGGCAGCTTTCGAAGAAAAATACAGAAAGCTTTTTTTGGTAGTGAAGTAGCAATGTGTAAAAACAGGCAGCAACAATCAACACAAATGGCATGATCAAAACAAAAATAACAAAACACAGACCACGTTAAAAAAATGCATTAGTTCAACAAACGTTGTGTTTTGTGTAAAAAAAAATTTATTTATTAATATTTTTTTGTTTTATAATGTTATTTATTTACTTGTGTTGTGGTAAACTTAAAAGTTAATTTTTGCAAAAGCTTTGCAAATAAATCTCAACTAAATAAATTTGTGTTCATTGTATTGCGGCATAAAAGATGATGCAAAGAGAAATGAAAAAGGGCAGCTTTCTTAAAAAGAGACAAAAAAAACGCAAAATCTTCCGTCTCGTGACAGTTCTGTGGTATTCTGTGCTTTTATAGTGTTTATGTTATACCAATATACTATACTTGTTTCTTTTAACACATTGCCAGTGGCAATCTGCCACATTGTTTTAAAAATTTCATAGTACAATCTGGGCTGCCATATGTAGTGTTTTCTCGCTAAACGATTTCAATACTTTTTTGGTGTTCTTAATTTCTATTTGCTTAGGTAACTTTATTTACCTGGGCCTTACACGTGAAAGTACTTTCGTGCAAGTAGACTAAAGTAATTATCAACGAAAAATTTAAGAAACAGCCGATTGGCTGAAAGTACAAAAATTATGTGTGTGTTAGTAAAATAGTGTGAGTGTATTGCAACTTTCAAGAAATATACTTTCATGTGTAAATGCTAGGTTTAAGAGAAAAAACAACATTTTTTGCGAGGGCTTATTCAAATTAAGACGTTGTAATAAGTCCGAAGTTTTTTCATATATGTCGTTACCTAACTACAGCAAATGTTGAGCGCAAGTTTTCAAAAATTTAGACAAAAATAGAGTAAGAAAATAATTTAAAATTTATGTGGTATTTTAAGTACAGAAGACTTTTAAAAATAAACAAAAAAATAACAGCGATTGCCCAAACTTTTAGCTATCAAAAGAATATTACAAAAACAATGAACAAATAGCAGATGTGATTATTAATATTTGAGTTATTTTTTCAAAAGATATGATAATATGAATTTTAATTTTTGTTTTTATTTTATAAAAATTAGAAGTAAAAAACCTTTAAAAAAAATTACTTAAAAACTTTTACTATCAGCTATAACTGTCAAAAACATATTGTTAACTGGTAGTTAAATTAAAAGTTAGTTGTAACTGAACTTGGTGAAATTGGGCGCAAGTTATTTAATTTACTTGTTTTTCTACACAAGTAAATCTCGCGACAAGCTTTAAATCATATAAATTGCGTAACGACGCACAGTGTCGCCATTTGAGTTTTTTCGTTGCAAAAATCATATCTTTTGAACCGAATAAGATAATTAAACAGTTTAAACAGCATATGATAGATAACTGTTCAGCCTATGAAATGAGCGTTTGGAAAGGGTGCTACGCTCTGTAGGGGCCTACTTATGGGCTATCAAAGTTAAAATTAGTAGAAAAATCAATTTTATGGTAACTAAAAAAAATTATTTTTACATTTTTAGATTGTTTTTATTTTTCTTTCTTTAGGGTTTTATGTTTTAAATTATTACCCAACAAATTAAAAAAAAAATTATTTATTTTTAAAATTTATTTTTTCAATTTTCTGTAAAATATTCATCACAGTTCGTAATAGAAGGTATATCTAAAAGACTAACCATTTCTAAACTATAATTATTTTCTAACTCTATTCGTGACTTCACATGCCGCAGGGAAGAAATAAGTGGATCGGAAGATGCTGCCAACATGTTGAAGAGGTCCTCATTTTGCCTTACCCTTGATGCTTTGAATGTGTTCTGCAATCTATATTTTTTATAAAATTTGTTAAGAGACTCCTGTGCTTCTTCAGAAAGCTCTCCAATTGGCAAAGACTGGTACTCAATTATATCTTTGCCATGCGGCAATATTTTATGGACGGTCGGGGTCAACTTCTTCTGTGGATACATTTCTGCTAAAAGAGATGCAGTTTCGACGCATATTCTCCATATTTTGTAGAATTGACATTTTCTTTGCAGTTTAAAACATCCAAGATCGTTCCCAATCTTTTCACGATTTGATTGTCAATTCCAGTGATTCTAGTTACTGCCTCATCATTTTCAAAAAATCTCCTAGAAGTGCTTCCATCGTTTGAGTTACCGTATCCGTGCTTGGGACAGTCTACTTTTAGTCCAACTTGTTTAAAAAAAGCATCCTGTATTTGCTTCTTTCTGATCTTTTCCTTATCCTTTATTGATGTATTTTCATCGAAGTTTTCCTCCTCTTGTGGTAGGGTATACGCCAGTTTTAGCAAGAATTCCATACACCTTATCCTTGCGTGCAATGGTGACATTCCATATTCGTAATTCTCCTCATTTGTAGAATCGTTTAAATTACCAAAGTTCTTCTGACTCTTTTTGCAAATCGGGCATGACATTGTTGAGGTTGTTCCTGTCAGTTCGTTTACGACTTTTCCGTCAACCATGGTCAGATGGAACTCGTAATTGCATTCAATATATTTTCCTTCTCCAATTTGCAGCTTTGTAGGCTTAATCTTGCTTATTTGTTCTTCAATGACCTTCACCGTGGTCCTTATGAGTTCTGCCGATTCCCTTGCAAACTGAAACATTATTGGTCGGCAATAATGCACTGATGACGGACGTGGATTTTTCCAGTGTAGGGAAACATCAGATTTAAGCCGCAAAGGAACAACAGATGCCATAACCATATTTCCGTCCGATATTGTAGCGTCATCGGAAGATATCCTTTGCTTATAAACGCTTTGTCCGGATGATCCATCGCAGCCCCATTTGCTGATCAATGTCAACTTCTCAGGAAGACTCTCCAACAACCGTTTTGCTGTATGACCCATGAGATCCTGCAGATTGGCTTTCGCAGAGACTTCCGTAAACTCCTTTTTTGGCCTTCCTTTTGCTCCTCTGGTTGATGTGGTGGGTTTATCTACTGCCAATATATCCAGGATGGTGTCTTCATTAAGCCAGTCCTCGTATTTGGAGTTGAATTTCTGAATGGTTCGATTAGATTTCACCCATTTTGCCTTAATATTTTCATATATCAGATAAAAATTATTTTTTATAATTTCGCTTCTCTCAATATTTCCGTATAAGCTATCAAGTTCTTCTAAAGCAGCTTCCGTGAAAAAATTTGGTGTGGTTGACTTTCTAAACAGTTCGAATAATTTAAAATTGTTCAACGCCATGTTTTCAGTACTTAAATTGTTTAATGGTTTCAGTAATTGTTGCGCCAACTTTCAGTCGTAGACTAATCCAGGCATTATGCTTATTTTGCAATATATAGGCTTATGCTACCATTCCTAAAAACTTACCTGTTCCCTGCATACATATGGATTTAGGCTGAATAATGCAATTTTGATATTATGCACGTGTCCAAATAAGATTTGTGCCTACCTGTAGGGACCATAAGTCAATATTGTTCTTGACCATTTGTACGCCAAAGTATTGTTTAAGTGAGGTACGTACCTGCTAATTTCAATGAGTAGTTTTTTTCAAACTATTAGATCAAACTACTGTCAGTCAAAACATATAAGGGATGGATGCCATACAATTTCTGCAACCAAGTCTTTTTAACATTTTTTACCTCTAGAAGCCAAACGGGCACGTACGTACAGATACAATTTTTGAATTATGTAAAGAAATAATCAATGAACAGGTTTTGCAAATATGGCAAATATAGAAAAATATACATTTTTTTTTCCATCAAAGTTGAAAAATAGTGAAAAAACGGATAGTTTTTAAATAGTGATTTACCAGGAGAAACACAAAGCAAACAGTTAATTTTTTTTTTATCATTATACATTTAATAAATACATCAATCAATACAAACAAAAAATAAGGCGATTCGTTACCTATTTTTCGTGATATTACACCTGAAATGGCAACAAATTTATCAAAAATTGTGTGGTTTTTTGAAAACCGAAAGTCGGTCAACTTTGAACGGCTATATCTTCTAAACTAAAATGTGATATTATTAAGAGTGGCAGATTTGAAATCGTTCCTATAACATGGGTTTATTCAAAACTTCGTAGGCGCTCATGAAAATTTTGATTTTTGCAACCTCGTTTGCTCTACGGGCGCTACTGTGCGACGTTATAAGATGATAGTAAAAGTTTTCAAGTAAAATTATATTTTTTCTTTTTAGAGCATTTAAATAAAAGATTGTTTTTCAAATATTTTTTACTTTTAATTTATTCCAAAACTCGCATTCCTATTCTCAGTAAGTCCTTTCAGTAAATACCCATATTGAAGACATTTTAAAGTCGTCCCTTAATGGAAGGCAGATCCTTTTATATTTCGATAAAAATAAATCTCTAAACATTACTCATCGAAAATTGCTTTCTAGTAGTTTGGTGGAGTATTTAATTGATTATAAAGTAAACCCAACCCCAAAGACCTTTCAAAATATTTCTATAAAAATAGAAAATCTATTTCCCACTGAAAATAAAGTAAGTTATTGTAATTTAGCAGTTGTGTTAAGGAAACTTATAACAAGAATAATTCAATTTCTAGGATATGTATTATATACCAGTTAAAGGCAGAAAGCCTGCGGGCTATTTATATAGCAAGTACCATAACTCACTTTCAAAGTTGTGGAAAGAAGTGGTTTATGAATGCAGTTGTGGTACAAACGAAAACGAAGAAAGTGTTGTTTGTGAAAAAGATGATGTTCAAGGTATATTAATATAATATTATGGGAATTAGATTTTGGCATAAATTTTATCAAATACATACCTCTATCTCATATTCTCTATTCCACGTAGATTTTTGTTATGGCATTGTTGCTTTAAATTCAAAATTATTAGATCATTGATGTGATAATTCTACAGGTTTTGATTTCACGTTGAATAAAGGATATACGCCCTATTTTTCCTTATATTGATTATTACAAGTTTAAAAATTATAATAGTTGAGCGTCAGAAAATAATTTTGTTTTGCTTTAAGTTCGTTCTGTTTGCTGTAAGGTTCAGAATTTACATAGGCCATTGAGTTATTGGTTTAAAGGGTTGTAGATGCAGGTCATAGCACAATTGATATTATCGATCCCCATTTATAACCTCGCATGAGGGTAAGCGGTGCGTAATTTAGCTTATGAGACACTTTGAACTTGTCTAAATTGCTCTACACAGCATTTCGACGAGTAAAAATGTCTTCTAGATCAAAATGCCCGCTCGCTTATTTCAATGAGCCAAGATCACAAATGTGATTGGTAAATACATGGTAGCAATTAGCAGACCAAAACAAGGCTGGTTTTATAAACCCTAAATTATTTTGCTGTAGGGTTTCCTAAGTACATCTTTTTAAATTTTAAACTTGTAATAAATCAATTTAAATTAAAATTTTAAACTTGGACTATTTAAATCCTGATTTTTATGCCAAAATCAATCCATTTTTTAATTAAATTTTGTCAACATATCGCTCACAGGCTGCAAAAGTTGCACAATTCAAAATTTATTGCTTTAATGTGTTAAAGGATTTTTTATAAAAATCTGACAAAAATGGTAATTACTTTGAATGTTTTTATTTTTAATAATGTTAAAAACAATAATAATAAAAATTATTTTTAATAATATTAAAATTATTAAAGTTTTTGATAATAAATTATAATATAAACAATTTTTTGAAAATTTCATCATCCAAATCTTCAACTTAAATAAAAAAAAAACTTTTGCAGCTGGTGAGCGATATGTAAATTATAACGTCCCAGCAAACACAAAGTTTTAACCTTAAATTAAGGATGATTTGAAACAAATATTTTTCCAAGATATAAACGTTTGAGAATGATTTGATAATTGAAAAACCAAAGCTTTCTTAACAAAAATGAATGGTTTATTATAAATTTTAAAAAAACCTTTGTTCTCAAACCATTTTTAATGTAAATTCTAAGCAAAATAAAAACCATCTTATTTTAACCATATGACTTTGTGTTTGATGAGGTTTTATATAATTATTTCAATCATCTTTTTCTACAGACGAAAATCAAATAGCCAAAAGAGATTGGCTGAAGTATAATGTTGAACCCTTTGATGAAGTTTTAAAAAAATGGGAAGAAACTTTTTCATTAAGAAAATTTTACATCCGCGAACAACATAGTTTGTTAGAAATATTTGAAGAGTGGCCACTTTTTAAACAGGCGTATGGCTACAAATTGGTTAGACTATTGCTTTTTTCAATATTATTTATCTCTAAGATCATATCTTGTAGGTAACTTCCGACTTTTCAATACTATTTTCTGAAAAAGTTAATTTGTTATATGAAAAATGGGAAGCTTTTTGTAAACCTATTTTAAAACTTATTCAAACCAGAGTCCAAAGTCCTGAAAGTTTACAGCTAATTCAGAAATTAAAAGAGTCTGAAGATAACTACGGTAACTTCTAATTTTTTTTAATTTAATTATAAATATGTATATAAATTTAGCAATTACGTATAAGTTTTCATACCGCTCACCGGCTGCAAAAATGGCACAAATTGATACATTGCAAACACACGTTTAGGAAAACAGCCTTTATATCCTTTTGCTGATTAAGTGCAATATGAATTGTGCCGTTATTGCAGACGGTGAGCGGTATGTTCTTTCATGTGACGAAATCATTTAAACTTTATGTGAAATTAAATTTTTTTCAGAGCAAAGAAATATTATTATTTTACATCTTCTACATCTTCTACAAAGCCAAATACAAGAAAATGTGTGATTAACGAGGGTACTCGTAAAAGAAAATTCGTTAAAACATCCATTGAAGACTCCCGAAACGAATTTTTCTTGTGTTAATCAACAGTAATGGAACTTAACACAAAAATTAAGTTATTTATTGATGACCTCTATATAAAAAAAGAAACTCTTCAACCAATAATTTGTGGTGTTGGGAGATCTTTGCTACAACTTAATGAATTTTATGTATTTTACGGCAACATATTTTATAAGCTGTCAAACGTAGTTACATGTGTCGATGTCGCCTTTAAAATTTTTCATGTCCTTAATTTAAGGTATTCTGAAGATTATAAAAATATCTGGCTATTTTTTCAACAATATTTTTATAATATAGACGTTAAAATTAATGAAAAAAGTACTGTTTTATCAAGCGTTTTGAATGATATCAAAACGATTAATATTTAAACCACAGAGCACACAGAGGCGTCACGAGAAAGAAAATATTGCGAATTTTTGTTTTAATCACGCACTTTGTGTTAATTACATTGGCCTGTTCTTACACCTTGCCACTTCACTATCAAAAAACCGCTTCATTTCTTTATCTTTGAAAGCTGTCCTCGCAAATTATTTGGGCATTTTTCTTGCGTCCCTTTTTTCATCTCTATATGCTCTGCGATTTAAACATTGTAAATACTGAACTGTTATTTTTTTAATATTAAAATAAACCAAAACATTTATTATTTTTTTTCGTATTATATTTAAAAAAAAAAACTTATTTTTTTAATATTAAAACAAACCAATACATTTATTAATTGGTTTTCGTATTTTATTTAAAAAAAAAACTGTAATTTTTTAAATATTAATTAAAATAAACCAATACATTTATTAATTTTTTTTCGTTTTATATAAAAAAAAATGGATATTAACTGTTTTATATGTAAAAAGAAATTTGAAGATTGCGCAAAACTATTTTGTCACCTAAAATTTCTACATCAATTGTCCTCAATAAATGTATATGAGGGCGGGGTGCAATAACGCCTTACGAAATAAGGCCTTTAAGGCTTTATTTCACTTCCAATTGAGAAATAAGGCCTTTATTGCAAAAAGGGCTTTATTGCACTTTGAAAGTGACATAAGGCCTTTATTGAAATTTAGGGTGGAGTGCAATAATGCCTTACGAAATAAGGCCTTTAAGGCTTTATTTCACTTTCAATTGAGAAATAAGGCCTTTATTTGCAAAAAGGCTTTATTGCACTTTGAAAGTGAAATAAAGCCGTAAAGGCCTTATTGCACTTAAATTTCTTTTTATATGTCAAAAATATTACTTTGAATATATTGTAGTACGTGGATATATGCTTTGAAAGATTTGCTTGACATTAAAATGTACATAAAAGGATATGTCTGGAAAAAAGGATACACAAATATTAATTTAACTGCAACAATATTGAAAATCTTTGCTTTATAAAGTTTTTCTGCGTGGCGGCCTGCGGCCGCTCTTAGGGGTTTTCTCCTCCATGGGACGCGGCAGGTGGCTTCGCTGAATAAAGTTTCCCTGCGCGCGTCACACTACGGAAGACAATGAGACGCGCGCAGGGAAACTTTATTCAGCGAAGCCACCTGCCGCGTCCCATGGAGGAGAAAACCCCTAAGAGCGGCCACAGGCCGCCACGCAGAAAAACTGTATTAAGTGAAGATTTAGGTGGCTTTTACCTACGTAGTGCACAAAAAAAATAAAATAAAGGCTTTATTGCACCATTGGCTAAATTTTAATAAAGGCCTTATATCACTTTCAAAGTGCAATAAAGCCTTTTTGCAAATAAAGGCCTTATTTCTCAATTGAAAGTGAAATAAAGCCTTAAAGGCCTTATTTCGTAAGGCATTATTGCACTCCACCGAAATTTAGCCAATGGTGCAATAAAGCCTTTATTTTATTTTATTTTATTTTTTTTATGCCATACGTAGGAAAAAGCCACCTAAATCTTCACTTAATACAGTTTTTCTGCGTGGCGGCCTGCGACCGATCTTAGGGGTTTTCTCCTCCATAGGACGCGGCAGGTGGCTTCGCTGAATACAGTTTTCCTGCAAGCGTCTCATTATCTTCCGTAGTGAAATTTTTTATAATTGTTCAATAAAATATAAGAAGAATAAGAAATTTTATTGCTTCATTTAAAAAGAAATTTAAGTGAAATAAGACCTTTACGGCTTTATTTCACTTTCAAAGTGCAATAAAACCTTTTTAGAAATAAAGGCCTCATTTCACTTTCCATTGAGAAATAAAGCCTTAAAGGCCTTATTTCGTAAGGCGTTATTGCACCCCACCGTATATGAGTGTTTTTAAAATGTTCCCAAAAATTTAGTTGCTTTAAAGCATTTTCCAAACATATGAAAAATGAGTATTCCAAAAATATTGAAACTGTTAGTGTTAATTCAGCTTCTGCAAGCAGTACAACTTTCCAAAACCAAAGTTTTTATGAATTACCAAGTATCAATTCGAATAATATTTCTGAAACCTTGAAGTTTAGTGATCCAGCTTTTGCACACACGAACGTAAATAAATTAAATTATCTTTAGGCAACTATGCTAACAAGAACTTTTCAAGAAAGGATGCCACAAAAATACAAGTTAGTATATAACAAAATGTTACTCATCCTATTAGAGACGAGTTAAAAAAAATTATTACATCATTAAATTCAAACAATTTCACCGATGTTAAAAATAACCTTTACAAACTAGTAAACTTTTGCGATAAGCCTTTTGCAAATATCGATAACGAGTATAAATTGATTAAAAGATTAACTGAACTTAATTTGTATGAAAGCCCCAAAGTTATAACCTTAAACAATACAATTAGCAATAAAGTAATAAATAACGAAAATGTTCTTGATGAAGTTTTAGTAAAGGGAATATTGTTTCCAATTAAGTTTCAAATTCAAAAGTTTTTTGAAATGGAAGGTATTTATCACGAGTTTGAAAATCATATGAAAAATATAGCTGAATGCACAACTTTAAAAAATTTTTGCAATGGTAAAATTTGGCGAAATAAAACTAAACATTGCTGCAATAAATTTGTTATACCTTATTTTTTATACTTTGATGATTTTGAGGTAAATAACCCACTTGGTTCACACTGCTCAAGTCTCCTGGCAGTATTTATTTCCAACAGCTCCTGATTTTATAAAATTTAAACTTTATAACGTTTTTATTGCTGCATTATTTAAATCAAAAGATGTTAAAAATTTTGGAAATGATGTATGTTTTTTTAAATTAGTTGAAGTTTTGAACGATTTGGAAAAAACTGGTGTAGAATTTACTACTAAAAAAGGAAAAAGAACCATATTTTTGTACTTGGGTTTAATTGTAGGAGATAATTTGGCGTTAAATAGTGTATTGGGGTTCTCACGTTCATTTTCATCGAAATATTTTTGCAGAACCTGTAAAGTCGATAAAGAACAAGCTAAAACACAGGTATTAGAGAAAATTCAATATTTAATAATATAAACCGTTACCACGTAACTGAAAACTTATACGCTGATATTCTGCATGATGTTTTATAAGGTATTCTAAATTATGATTTATGTCACATTATCAAACTTTTCTTAAAAAACAAGTCATTCGATTTAGAACTTTTAAATATAAGAAAACAAAACTTTAACTATGGTGAAACAGAATATGGAAACAAGTCTCCCGAAATACAACTACACCATTTAAAAGCATTAAAACTTAAGATGTCAGGTAGAGAAATGCTTTCGTTCGCTCATTTTTCCCCACTTATTATCGGTGATTTGGTAGATGTGAATAGCGAGTTGTGGGCGTTTGTCATAAATTTAATTGAGTTATTGGATATATTGCTAATGGCAAATTTTACAAGCTTAGATATTATTAATTTAAAATCCCATATTGAATATCACACTAAAGAATATGTTAAAACCTAAGCACCACTTCTTATGTTATTATGCCAGAATATTAGAACACTCCGGTCCGTTTATATTTTTATGGACCTTTAGTTTTGAATCCAAACACAGAGAACTTAAATCGTATGCTAAAAATATAACTTCAAGAAAAAATATAACTTTGTCCTTAGCTATAAAATTTTGTATGTCATTTTCAGAAAAAATACTTAACTTTGAAATTAATAGTTTTGTGCTTGGTTCAGCAAAATATAGCATCAAAAAGTCACCATTTAATACAGAAATTAATAATTGTTTTAGTAATACAAATTTAACTCAATGCCAATGCTATGCATCTTTTAGTCGATATGGTACAACGTATAAAGCAGGATTTGTAATTTTTAATTATGTTCCTACATTTGAAGCATTTAAAATTGAAGAAATATTTTCATTAGATGGAAAAATAGTACTTTTTTGCAAACAACTGAACGTTATTTCTTATGAAAAAAGTTTTGTATCATATCTAGTAGATGAGAACTCATTACACTTTAAAACTTTTTAGCGACCTCTATAAAATCTCCTCCTATACACCAAATATTATTAAACAGTAGTTACTATCTAAGACCAAAATCACTTTTTTAATGCCTATATGTTATATATAAATTATATAAAATGAAATCAACAGTTTTGGTATTTGTTTAATATGCATAGCTTTAATGTAATCTTAACCCTAAAAAAATAATCATATCAAGATATACGTAAAAATAACGCATTATTTTAACCTGCTATATGGTTGTATTAATTGATTAATTAAGAAAAAACTTATATGAATTTTATTTTTACATTTTTAAAAATACAAATACAAAATTTAAAACATGTTTATATATGAAATGTCTGAAGTGCACAGCACTCAAATTATCTTTCTAGGGTTAAAATAGTTTTTAGAACCGAATGTAAAAAACCATTAGATGTAAATATATCAAAATCAAAATAATAATAGTAATATAAATGTAAATATTTGTATAAAATTGTACTGAATAAGTTATTTAATAAAAAAATTAAAAAATAAATATAAATGTAACTATTTGTATAACATATAAAAAAAACAAATGGAAAAATAAATGACTTTTTTGTGAATAAATAAGAAAATAAATAAATTAAAAACGACTTTTTATTTAAGCTTTTAGTACTACATTCTACTAAAGTAAGTTCACTATACTTTCATTAAGGAAATTCAATACTTGATATTACTAAAGTTTTTATTTAATTAGTATTGTGGTTATTTTGTTGAACTATTTATAAAGATAAAACCATAAATAGTTCAACAAAATAACCACAATACTAATTATTGTTAGAGCTAAGGCACGAGCTCTATGTATTCATTTGTCCTTCAAGTTGTACTGAAAAAGGTCCACAAGAAAAAGAAAGACAAAAAATGAAAAAACAAAAAAATGTACTTTGGACTTCAAGAAAAATTCTTGACAAAAGTACGAAAAAACAGAAGTAAGGAAGAACATGTAAAATCAATTAAAATGGATAATCATTCAAAAAAGCAAACTTCGATCTACCAAAGGTTAAAATACAATTTGGTTTAAGGATTGATGTTTGACTATTGACGTCAGCAGTCGTCGATGGCTGCGAGTGTAAAACGGCAAATCCATCTGAGGAGATCGAGTGGTTGCGATCGAAACATGTCATGGTAACCTGCCGGCCTGGGTTCGAGCCCCGGCCACGGTCAATAATGAAAGATTATCAATAACAATTTTAATTAATTTTCATGTTGTAAAATTCCTTTCTTCATAAAAATAATTTAATGAACTTAAGTTTTTATTTAAACTAAGAAAGAATTTATTTTATTTGAAGTTTATCTTACTTACTTTGAGTTTAAATTTGAACTCAAATTTAGAACACTTTTCTTGTACTAAAAACAAATAATACTTAAATTCAGTTAATGGTTTGTACTATAATTAAGAATTTTTTTTGTTCTTTTAAGTAAAAACTTCTTAACATCAAGTATAACTTTTTCATTCAGTTAAAGAAATTTCTAGTAAAAATGATATCTTTTGAACTCCAATTTAAATAAATCAAACTTCAAGCAAGTTAAAAACTTTTTGGAACATAATACAAACAAGATTTTTTTTTTAACTGAAGTTTAAAGGATTCTTAAAAATAGGAAAAATAAACTCACAATAGGACTAGGTTGCCAAATTTTTAACTTAATATTAGCAAACTTTTACTCAGATCATATAAGAATGTAGTAAATTGTAGTAGAAAATGTACTCGCTTTTAGGAATTATTATTTAGTAAAAAGTACAATTGGTTTACTGTTTGGTTAATTTTTGCCTCTATGTGACATTTCCACGTTAATCGCCGATCCAGATGTATACCGAGATATTTTACATGCGAATGTTGAGGAATTATTTGATTATTGATTGTAATAGGAGGGCAAGATTCCTGGCGCAATGTGAATGTTATATGAACGCATTTTTGCTCATTTACCATTATCTTCTGTTGTCTTAACCATGTTTCAAGTTGAAATACATGATGCTGTTAGTAACGAGATGCTTCATAACGGTTTTCGTGGACACTAAGAAAAGCTGTATCGTCTGCAAATGTTGAAGTTTTGGTGTAGTTATTTGATGGCATATCCGAAGTATAAATTAAGTATAAAAGAGGGCCCAGGATGCTGACCTGTGGGACTCCAGCGCTAATTGGCTGGGGTGAACTTAAGAAAATTACTTCCTTAATAATAAATTGACGTCTGACTAAGGAGCTTTCTTACAGCTTGTGTGTGTTTGCTGGTAAGTTTAACTTCAGTTTATGTAATAAGCCTTCATGCCAGACTTTATCAAAGGCTTGAGAAACATCGATGAAGAGAGCGGAACAATATTTTCTTTCTTCAAAGGCTTTTCTTATGGCGTTTACTATCCGATGGGTTTGTTCAATTGTGCTGTGTTCTCTTCTAAAGCCGAATTGGTGGTTAGAAATACATCTGTTTTCTGTTAGAATTGGGGTTAATTTTGACGCTAACAGCTTCTCAAACAGCTTTGATATATTTGAAAGTAAGCTTATAGGCCTATATGACTCAACTTTTGTGTGATCCTTTCCTGGTTAAGGTATCATGATGACTAAGGAAACCTTCCACTTTTGAGGCGTAAAATTGCATTAAAAATTAAAAGAATAATTCTCTCTTAATCTTATTAAAACCAGGAGCCTTCTTGGGGTTTAACTCGCAAATAGCCTTTTCGATTTCTCTTATCTCAAATCTTTGGGGAACAGCTGCCCTGCAGCAAGAGGTGGTAACTCGACCGCAATATCGTGAGATATGTTTGGGGTAAATACGTTTTTTAAATGATTAACAAACAGATTTGCTTTTTCAACATCATTTCTTGCCCAACTTCCATTCAAGTTTCTTAATGGCGGATTAGAGACAACTGGCCTTTTGAGATTTCTAGCTGCACGCCATAATGAGTAGTCTGATTGTGGAGTTGCGTCAAGTTCCTTAAGATACTTTTCCAGAGAAGCCGTTTTCTGGGTCTGCAGTAACTTTCTTAGCTTTTTGTACACTTTCTTAGTAAGTTCTTAAGTAACGGGGATCTGTGCAATTGCCACTCTTTTCGAGCTCTCCTTTTTTCAGACAAGAGACGCTCGACATCTGTGGAATATATTTTAATATTTTTTGTTTTTTTTGGGGCAATATTGGAATGTTGAACAGCTAGTTTAAGAAAACTGTCAAAATTAACAATAGAGCGATCTACATTCTCCGGTGTGATAAGCGGAATATTTTCTGTGCAATGGGTACTGAGATATTTTTTATATTTTAACCAATTAATTTGTGTAGCTGACATCGCTAAGTAACCAGTCGGAGATACAATTATATTGGGGTTAATTATAGTAACAATTGTAGGTGTGTGGTCGGAAGATAATTCTAAGGAAGCTTCAACATGAATCGTTTCTATGCGGATGTTTTTAACCACGCCGAAATCAATGACACCTGGAATTTTTTGGTGATCAGTAGGCTAATATGTTGGTTGTCCACCCGCTACCACATTTAAATCCATTTTACCAATAGTTTTAAATAAAACACGACCCTTTGGTGTTATAAGTCGTGACCCCCAGAAGGTGTGTATAGGGTTATAATCGCCAGCGGCCAGGAAACAAGGTCCTAATGATTTAAAATATTAATAATATTGGCTTTCTGATATTGAAAATCAAGGTGGGGAGTATAACGATGAAATTACTAGGTTTCTATTTAATTCCTCAACGCAAATGCTTGGAGATAGGGAGTATAACGATGAAATTACTAGGTTTCTATTTAATTCCTCAACGCAAATGCTTGGAGATAGTCTTCACGATGATCACACATTAGGTAGTGTTCGATTCGGTTTTTTAATAAAATGGTGTATAACCATTATAGTGTATAACCATTGATTTTAAACGTATTTCTTGGAGTCAAATGAGTTTCAGAAACCATCATGACGTCAATTTGTTTATTTTTCAGAAAGTATTCTAGTTCATTTTTATGTTGGCGGATGTCTTTTGCGTTCCAAAAACAGATTTTTAAACAGTTCATGGCTTGTTAAGTACAGATTGCAATAACATCGATTGCATTCTAAGAATTTCCTGCATCATATTACCCACTGTGTTCGTAAAATTATTTACTGTTTGCAGTAATGTTTCTATGATTTTTTAAATGACTTAAATTTGACACTGGAGTTTCATTATTACTTGTCGAAGCACCTTGCGTTGGCACATGGTTTGATTTTAAGCCGTTAGCAAAAGAGGTTATGTTTTTACTAGCCTGCGTTGCCCGAATGTCATTAGGGTTTACTTGATTTGTTACCTGCGTTTGAGGGGGACTCATTTTCGGTCCAGAAGACTGCTTGACGATAGTGTATACAGGGCATCCTCTATAATTGGCAGTTGCTGCATTTTTGTTTACGTTGGGGTCGTTTTTAGACTTATCGCAAAGAACTATACCATGTAATTCACCACATACTACGCAAACAGGGGGTAAGTAGTAGTATGCCTTAGTATGACCAAATACTTGGCAGTTTACCCAGCAAAAATTTTTCAATAATTGGAAGCAATAAAATTAGAAACAGCATCCAAAGTGCTTCATCTGTTGCTTCTTAAAATTATTGACGTTCACAACTGGAATGTGGAAGGCATATATTCAGCAATATATTTGTCGTTGACTATACTGCAGCGCAGAAGCACTAAAGTAAGGCGAATTGTTAAACAAATTGTATGTGGCGTTGACTATACTGCAGCGCAGAAGCACTAAAGTATGGCCAATAGTTATTTGCACATATTTCATGTAGTGAATTCACATAAAGAATAACTGTGTGAATGAAGCATACATTGGATTCCGACGACAGAGCTTCTACTTGAGGAATCCCATACAAAAATCATGTAATATTTCACAGAAATGGAAGCGATTCACAACTGATCTCTGCCTTACAAACCTGCTTCCGAGTAAGCACAAATTTTTGCTGGGTTAAACACTGAACGGGTCCATTTCTTTTGTGCGGCTCCTCTATAGTGATTTTCCTGTACAGGATATATTTCAAGCTGTAAGTAGGATGAGTTTCGTTTTTTTAGCTTAACGTCACCGGGGTCTAACTCCATTCGAAATAGTGGTTGGGGAATTTTTTCCCCTATTTTTAATATTAACTACATGTTTTATTTTTAAGCCTTTCTCTTCTAGGAATGTTTTTATTTCTGCAGGGTCTACACATGAGTCAATTCTCTTAATCACTACCTGAAGACCTTTACTGCTCTTCAGTTGGTATAAAAGCTTTTTTTTAAGTTCTTCAAATTTGTTAATATTTTTACAAAAATCATTCTCATGATTAACTTGTATTTTTGTCTTGTTTATACTACCACGCTTGATTGCAGCTACGTAAAACGAATTTTATCCTATCACCGAAATCAAACTCTTTATTAACTCATTTGAGTTTTGCTCCCTAAGATATATCAAGGCAGTCTTGGACGACTTTATCCTCCAGCATTTCAAAACGGTTTTAGGAATTTATTCTGTCAGTTGTACCATCTTTTAAAACTTTCGGTGCCGAAGCCATTGCTGAGGAGGTAGGGCTACGACCTCGTTTAAGCACTGTTATATATATACCAATGCCAACTTGTACTGGAGGCTTTTAAGAAATTTTTAGTTGAGTTACTGAGTTTCCATAGCGGCTGTTTTGGGGTTATTAAAGTAGTTTTTGGCACTGCGCCAGCACTTGCAGTTAATAGATTTGTTATTGTTTTACGATCGACCGTATTTGTAGACAACGAGGGTGAGAGGGAAGAGTTCGAGTAATAGGTTTAGCCGTTAAGTAATTGCTATTATCGATTCTTTGTTTTGTCTCTACATTTGTTTCGTCAACACTCACTGTAACATAAGCATTTCTTTCATTATGTTGCATTGTTTTTGCATTATACGCATTCATAAGAGGTTTTTTTTTTATATTATTTTACTGTTTGTTTAATTGTGCTCTTCTTTTTATTTGTTGTTTAAAAACCCCGAGAGTAAAAAAAGAATATATAAAAACAAGAAATGTTTTTGCTTAAAATGTTTGTATGTATGTATATGTATGTGTGTGCATACTTATATTTTTTTTAATTGTAATTTTTAATATTTTTATTATTAACGTTAATGTTCACTAATTAAGAATTATTTTAAAGCGTCCATTTGCTGATATATTATTTTTTAAAGAAGTAATATTATAAATACTTATTTATATTAAAAGAAAAAACCGTATGCCGAGTTAAAAAAAACACGTCTGCATTCAACTAGCACGTGTGTAGAAACAACAAAAACAACAGAACAAGAAGAAAAACATACCCCAATAAGCACTCAAAATTATTGAGTTTAAACGTATTTTTAAATGCTATTCAAGTTTCAAAATATTTTACTAATAAATTTTCATATTATTCGAATGTGTATTCTAAGTCAAATTACAATCCTCAAAAGCTTTTATACTTTAATAGGCTTATTCCTTCAATATTTTCCAGGAATATTTTCCATGCACTATGAGAATTTTACTCACCATGAGAAATAGACTCCCAGATTTTATTTTACTAATATTTATTTGATTTCAAATTCCCATTTAACTGGATTGAAATAAAGTGTTACAAAAGTTTATCTCAACGCTTTAAACTTGAAATTCGAACTTGAATACCTATTGTTATGATTGATTTTCAGCAAAATTGCTTATTGAGATATTATTTTCATGTTTAAAAAGTAAAATGGAACTCTTGCTTTTCATTTAGCTTATACTTTTAGTTAAATATGTACATAAGATTTTTAAGTAAAACCCATATGGGACATGAAGCTGGTGTTTTATCATTTTGTAAGGTGCAAAACAAGTAAGTAAATCAAACATAATCATTTCCATTCTCTAATTTATTTTTTGGTTTTTTTCAAGAACGAATTCGGAATAAAATCAACTTTATAATACTTTGTAGTTTTACTTAAATCAATCTCATTTTCAGATTATTTCAAGTACGAATTCGGGATTAAATATGGATAAGTTAAGTATTTCGCATTGAAAATCCGTACTTTAATCAATCTTTCTGTGCTTGATTCAAGAAAATCGGTACTCACCGTACTATTAATACCGCTTCGGATTGATTTTAGTACGGATGGGTTGATTTTCTTTCGAGTGTATAAGTCTTACTGTGTGCTATCAAAATCAAATAAACTGTATAACTTTTGATTGTACCGCTCCCGATAACTACAAAAAAATGTTTTATTCATTATAAATGAATTTAGACGGAAAATCAATTTTTCGTATTAGACTAGGGCGTCATATGTTACCATATTGTTACTATAATGAACCCCAATAAAATTGTATCTCCTACTGGTAACTTAGCGACGACAGCTACGCAAATTATAGGTTAAAATATAAAAAATATCTCAGTACCCATTGCACAGAAAATATTCCGCTTAGCACACCGGAGAATATAGATCGCTCTATTGTCAATTTTGATAGTTTTCTAAAACTAGCTGTTCAACATTCCAGTATTGCCCCAAAAAAAACCAAAAATAATAAAATATATTCCTCAGATGTCGAGCGTCTCTTGTCTGAAAAAAGGAGAGCTCGTAGAGAGTGGCAATTGCACAGATCCCCTCAACTTAAAAACTTACTAAAAGACTGTACAAAAAGGCTGAGAAAGTTACTGCAGACTCAGAAAACGGCTTCTCATTAAAAATATCTTAAGGAACTTGATGCAACTCCACAATCAGACTACTCATTATGGCGTGCAGCTAGAAATCTCAAAAGGCCAGTTGTCTCTAATCCGCCATTAAGAAACTTGAATGGAAGTTGGGCAAGAAATGATGTTGAAAAAGCAAATCTGTTTGTTAATCATTTAAAAAACGTATTTACCCCAAACATATCTCACGATATTGCAGTCGAGTTACCACCTCTTGCTGCAGGGCAGCTGTTCCCCAAAGATTTGAGATAAGAGAAATCGAAAAAGCTATTTGTGATTTAAACCCCATAAGCTTACTTCTCTAATATATCAAAGCTGTTTGAGAAGCTGTTAGTGTCAAAACTAACCCCAATTCTAAATGCAAACAGATGTATTCCTAACCACCAATTCGGCTTTAGAAGAGAACACAGCACAATTCAACAAACCCATCGTATAGGAAACGCAATAAGAAAAGCCTTTGAAGAAAGAAAATATAGTTCCGCTCTCTTCATCGACGTTTCTCAAGCTTTTGATAAAGTCTGGCATGAAGGCTTATTGCATAAATTGAAACAAAATTTATCAGCGAACACACTCAAGCTATTAGAAAGCTACTTAGTCGGTCGTCAATTTATTATTAAAGTAGAAAACTTCTTAAGTTCACCTCAGCCAATTGGCGCTGGAGTCCCATAAGGCAGCATCCTGGGCCCTCTATTATACTTAATTTATACTTCGGACATGCCAACAAACAATTACACACAAACTTTAACATTTGCGGATGACACAGCGTTTCTAAGCGTGCACGAAAACCGTCATGAAGCATCACGTTACTTACAGGATAATATATTTTAACTAGAAATATGGTTGAAACAATGGAGGATAAAGGTCAATGAGCAAAAATGCGTACATATAACATTCACCTTGCGTCAAGAATCATGCCCCCTATTAAAATACTGTAGGTCTCGCTTAAATGATTACCCCTCTTAAATGCCTAAAATGTGCTGGCAAGCAAAATTTTCACATAATTACATGAACAAAAGCGCGCTTAAATGACCTCGCTTAAATGCGTTCCCCGTTTAAATGATTCATTATTTTGTCCGAACAAAATAAATTGCTTAAATGCGTAACCAAAAAACTTGGGTTTTTTAGATATCCGGCAAGGCATTTATAAAGTTAGTAAAAGTATTATCAAAAAGTAATTTCAATTTTTGGGAATACAAAATTTTAATTTCAAAAGATTTTGTTATTCGTGCTTAATTCCCAGTTTTTATTATTGATAAAAACACTTGAAATTTATTGTTGATGGAATAAGCTATTCCTATGCGCATTTCACTGGTTGCTTAGGCCAGATCATCACGAAACTTCATCCATAAAGATTTTGGAAAAACTAAAGATATTAAACCAAATAAAACTGTTAAGCGTATAAGACTTATAGCAACAGTTCTACTTGTAACAATATCAAAGCTTAAACAAAACACATCAACAATAAACAGTGGGCCAGCAACCAGTGAAATGCGCATAGGAATAGCTTATCCCATCAACAATAAATTTCAAGTGTTTTTATCAATAATAAAAACTGGGAATTAAGCACGAATAACAAAATCTTTTGAAATTAAAATTTTGTATTCCCAAAAATTGAAATTACTTTTTGATAATAAACAGGCAAGTGCACCGCCTAAAAAAACACTTAATTGACAACATCTTGTGTAAGTTGTTGTTTGTTTTTATTTTGTTTTTCTTAACCTACTTACAACTACAGTTAATGTTGAGAGAATTTCAACTAATTGTAGTGGGGAATGTAAGATGAGATAAACCCACTGTTTATTGTTGATGTGTTTTGTTTAAGCTTTGATATTGTTACAAGTAGAACTGTTGCTATAAGTCTTATACGCTTAACAGTTTTATTTGGTTTAATATCTTTAGTTTTTCCAAAATCTTTATGGATGAAGTTTCCTGATGATCTGGCCTAAGCAACCAGTGAAATGCGCATAGGAATAGCTTATCCCATCAACAATAAATTTCAAGTGTTTTTATCAATAATAAAAACTGGAAATTAAGCACGAATAACAAAATCTTTTGAAGTTAGTAAAAGTATTTTTGTACTTATATGTATCGCAACACAAATATTCAAAACGGCAGTTGAAGTAAAAAAGTAAATTTCTTAACAAAAAACATATTTATCAAGTATTGATACATTTTCGAGCTTTATGTCTTTATTTTTAAACTTTAAATGTTTATTCGAACCAATATTTCGGCACATCTTTGAGTGCCTTCTTCAGGGTCTTGTTTTTCTTTTCCTATTCTATAAATTTACAAATTGTAGGAAGTGCCGAAATATTGGTCCGAATAAACATTAAAAGTTTTTAAAAAAAAGGACCTAAAGCTCGACAATTTATTAATACTTGAAAAGAATAAAGGTCGAAAAAAATACAAAATATATTTATAATTTTAATAAATATATATACTTATATATTTATCAAATAGAAACTGGGAATTTAAGGAATAGAACTATTACAAAAAAGCTTTATAAAATACATAACTGAAATGTAACTCATAGAATAAATTCGAAAAATAAAAAATGTTGAATATATATATTTATGTAAGAATGTTTATTGAATTAGCTTAAGTTTGTATATTATATTTAATTTCGTATGAGAACTGGGTATGCGTTGATTGCGCATTTATCCGGGTTATCGGTTAAATGATTCTGCGTTTAAATGCGTAAAAAACTGAACATTTTTCGATGCGCACTTAAGCGGGAACTACTGTACCTCAAAATTCGTATGTAAAATACCTCGGTATTCATCTATATCGCCGTTTAACGTGGAAAAGCCATATTTAGGCAAAATTTACTCAAATGAAACTAAAAGCCATCCAAATTCATTGGCTTATTGGAAGAAACTGTGTCCTTAGTCTCGACTACAAACTTCAACTTTACAACTCCATCTTAAAGTCAATCTGGTGCTATGGCATTCAGTTATGGGACACTGCCTCGGCCTCAAATATCGAAAAAGTTCAAAGGAGCCAAAATTAACTTCTTCGAATAATCACAGTTGCCCCTAATGTTCCATTAGTTAAAACTATGATTTCGAAATATGCAGTAAAATATTTAAAAAGTCACGGATTGCATCCAAATGATAGCGGCCACACTCGCTTAAGAAGAAAAGACACTGCAGCACTTATCCAATTAGATGAGCGATAAACACGTATATAAGTGAACAGAACCCGTGATGAGAAAATTTTTGTCTGGCACTGGCAGGACATGAAATAAAGTATTAGGCTAAGATTTGAATAATTATTGTTAGTGTATATAATTAATATATGAAGATTCAATAAATAAATAATGAAAAAAAATATGTTACCATATGATAAACGGTAAATGATGCACTAATAGATTTGTACTCTAAACTAACACAGGAATTACCCTTAATGGGCAATCTAGAATTTCACTGGTTTTTGGTATTGGTTATTTAGAGGGTTTATTTGCCAAACCATTTTTTACCGCCTCTAAAATAAAATTCCAATGTGATCGAAACACGTATATATTTTTGGTCTCCTCTACCAGAATCCGTTGTCAGAACCCCGTAATTTTGGAAAAATTTTAAAATTGTTGTTAAGTGTAATTAATTTAACAAATTACATTTTTTTGATTCAAAGTAACACCGTTTTGCATATGCAAGTTTAGTTTTAAGTTGAATTTTTATCACTCGGAATTTATGAAGTCCTTATTAACGTTTGGAGCAATATGTGAGTTGAAAGCGTAGTTGAAAGTAATAATATAATTGCACTTTATAAGTACTTAGCTGTAAAGAGATGATATAAAAATTCCTAGTGTGTACACTGAACTGTCCATAAAAGGAAGAAATTGCGCTTTGACTGCAAATATCTGGAGTAGTTTTACAAGTCAGCAAAAACTCTCGCACAACGACGTTCCACCACATTAACCTACCCCTAAAAATTTTTTTTACGTACATACGAACACTTGCATTTCCATCCTTCTATGCTCTACTTGTAATTGTCTATATGCGAGTTTTGATGATTGTATGTGCACTTTTAAGATGGTTGGGAAAAGTTAATGATTTGTAGAAAGGTGGCAGGAATGCACATATTCTAAATAAGTTGAAGTTGGTAGCGTTTGAAGTTAGTTTATTGCTTATACATTTTAAGTGCCATAAAATACCAGTTTTTTTAATTGTCCTTGCATCTAAATGCACTGAGGTACAGTGTTTTTGAAGAACAATTATTAACCATATTTTTTGAAACTGGGGACATCATTGATAAAACAGTATATTGGGATCTTTGATGTTTATTAGGGCTTTCAATCGGGAAATCCCGACCCCGGAAATCCCGGGATTTTCGGGATTAATCTGATTTCTATTCCCGGGATTTTCGTGATCCCGATTATTTTATATATATTTTTACATTTTTTTAATAACTTGTATAAAGATACGTGTATTTGTTGACAAAAAAAGTTAAAATTACATTTGTATAGATTTAAAATACATATGGACAATTTTAAAATACATTTAGGCTTGGTTTTTGAGATGTCAGTTAAACTAGGTTTATTTAATCTGAAAACATATTTGTGCCGCCATTACAAAGTTTGTATACATAATTTAGACGGGACAGCTTAGTTTTGCTTAAACCGTTGGTCTTTAATATAACTCAACTCTAGTTCAGTTGAAATTTTGCAGTTTTTGTATTATGGTTTACAACTCTGTGTTATTGTGGTTAACAAACCCATCAAAAATTTACAACTCATCACTAGCAGTTGTTCAATTTCAACTCAACTGAATTGAGTTGTAAACTATAGCTGGGGCAAAAATAATAACAAAAAAATACACTTCGCCGGAAAAATTTGAGTTTTATACAACGTTAAACTAAGTTTAAACTTAATCCACATCTCGAAAACCCGGCCTGAGAAAACTTAAAAATATATTTGGAGAATTTTAAAAATCATTTGGAAAATTTTAAAAAACAATTGGAAATGGTGTAATTTTTTTTATCAATAATTAAATATGGATAATGGATAAAAATAAGATTTCTATGTTGGTTTGTCACTTTTTTTATTACACGGTCTTTATGAATTTTGATCAATTAGTAATTTCAGTTTGTTTTTATTTTTTTTACAAATTAATAGCATACGTTCATGAAATGAGTATTTCAACTCGAAAATTAAGTTGTTTTTTATATAGTTTGAAAAGTTTTTTTTGGGTATATAAAAAAAATTTTAAAAAACCCGAAATATCCCGAAAATTTTTTAAAAATCCCGTGAATCCCGGAATTCAAAATATCCCGAGATCCCGATATATTTTCTTCAATCCCGAATCCCAGTATTCAGAAAAACCAATCCCGATTGGAAGCCCTAGTGTTTAGAAATGTTTTATTATATATAATTTTTATTATGAGCATGGCGATTCAGTGGAACTTTTGTGCAGCCAATATATTCACCATGACAGGTTTAAGCTACATATAAAGCTATATATCCTGTCAGGTATGAGAGTATATAATTCAGTTAAATTCATGATAGGTTCCCCAAGAAATTTGTATCTGTCTCCCTAATAAAGGACAGTTATAGAGAACGTAAAATCTGCATTGTTTGGTAATTACTAGGGATTCGATTTCTATGCAAATGCATGTTTTTTGTAGAAAGTCTAAGAACGATGTCGACCAATCATCTTTCCGAATCATTAAATTAGCTTTAAAATGGCATCGATTTGTTTTTGCGATTTTTTTTTGCATTGTTGCATATTTTTGCATATTTAGGTTTTAAATGCATATTTTGACATTTTTGAGTGATTTTTTTTAATTTCCATATTATAAAAAAAGTTCTTAAAAAAAATTTTAAATACATACGCAAAAAAGCTTAAAAACAAAATTTTAAAATCAATAAATAAATTTGGAGCTTTGCTGAAAATACAAGAATTTTAAGATTTAGACAAAACCGATCCAGCGCACTACATGGTTAAGGCTTTCAATGGGCTTAAAATATTTTATTCAAACTTTTGCAAATTTCTTGCTTGGCATGATTATGTCATTAAAAAAATTAAAAAAGTCCAAAACGTTTTTTTTAAATTATTTTCATACAAAAAGTCAAAGTTAGCTGCATTTTGACTTAACTGCCCAAAATACATATTTTCTGTAATTATTCTTTAAGATCCTTGTTTACGTGCCTTTTGTATACCTGCATAATTATCTTATTTTTAGGCAACTTCAAAATATTTTCATATAAAACATCGAAGTTAGCTGCACACATGAAAAATATATGGTGGCCACGTTTTCATGTCGATATCCAATATTATAAAATGTAAATAATATATGAATTTTTTAATAAAAACGTTTTGTATTCTTCTTTTAAACACTTTACTTTACCTGCACTTTTATGCAGAAAACCACAGTTGTGTACCTGTACATTAAGGCAGATAAATACATTTAAGATAACAGCACTTTTGATTGTGCAGCTGAGTCAAAATAACTGTATGTATTTGTTTATAACCCAATACAACGATTTAATATTATATAAAGTATTGGATAAAATATATGTTAGATTAAAATGAGTCATTATGCCATATGTATATAAGAAAATAAGAAATACACTACAATTTATATGACAAAATAAAAATATCACAACAAATATCAAGTTTATAAAAAACAAATAATTTGGTACACACATATAATAAGTGGATTTGAAACATATAAAAAAAAAATAAAATAATAAAGTAATTCCCAAAAAAAATTATGGGTATTTCTTTAAAATATGAAAAGATTGAAATCTTTAAATGCATTGCGTTTTTCGAAACCCAGGAATATTTGTCCATAAACTGACGAATTGCCATCCGGACCACGATCTTTTCTTTGAAAAAGTGCTAAGGACATATAAATAGTCGGCGGGTGCCTAAGTTTTCCTAGCAGTCGGCCTTTCCTTTCCATGCATGGCCAGTAAAAACATACATCCGTTACTTGTTAGCAAAGTTTTTGAAGGGATGCTTGACCTGTAGTTACATTTAGGAAAACTTTTCCGTATAATACTTATACCGTATAAATCACAGTGCAGTGTGTTAATAAAATAAAAAAACACAATGACATGTATTCAATTTACGTCCTTACGTGAATTCATAACGTTGCCATATTAAAATTTGATGTAATTAATTACTTACAATATATTTGTGTAAGTATGAGTGCAATTTATGTACAAGTGTGGGTGAATGGGTTAACATTAGTACATATATGTGTGAAAGAAGGTATAAACTTGGTCATAACAATTTTACACAAAATTTTTTTGAAGACCATATCTTACTGATACATACATAATAGAACCTTATTTAAATTGCAATAGTGTTTATAGTTTTTAGTGGATTAAATGCAATATTATATATCCTGTGTACTTTTTATCAAAAGCAAAACCAAATAATTATAATTATCAAGAGAACTTTGTTTGAATACGAAAAAATGTGCATCAAATGTTATTAAATGTTTTTAAAAAATATCACAAAGTTTTCTTTCATTTTCAAACTTAAAAGAGTTGGTAGAGCCATGCGTGTAGAACACAGAATACTAACAGAACTGAAAAAAGTGACGTGTGAAAAAGGCCCAAATCAGTTGCGAGGGCAGCTTTCGAAGAAAGAGACAAAAAGCTTTTTTTGGTGGTGAAGTGGCAATGTGTAAAAACAGGCAGCAACAATCAACACAAATGGCATGATCAAAACAAAAATAACAAAACACAGACCACGTTAAAAAAATGCATTAGTTCAACAAACGTTGTGTTTTGTGCAAAAAAAAAATGTATTTATTAATATTTTTGTTTTATAATGTTATTTATTTACTTAAATATTATTTACTTGTGTTGTGGTAAACTTAAAAGTTAATTTTTACAAAAGCTTTTCAAATAAATCTCAACTAAATAAATTTGTGTTCATTGTATTGCGGCATAAAAGATGATGCAAAGAGAAATGAAAAAGGGCAGCTTTCTTAGAAAGAGACAAAAAAAAACGCAAAATCTTCCGTCTCGTGACAGTTCTGTTAGTATTCTGTGGTGTAGAAGTTAACTCTTCTTTTTCTGCCTGAAACACCGTTACTCCACGCATTCCGACTCAGAAGCGTCAATCGTGATCCAAAACTGGGGAGGTGAGGTCAATCCACCGGCCCATAATTGTCGTGCTTATAACCCTGCAGTATCCGCACCAATTTCCACTCCGTTGTTGGGTGCATATGAGGCGAATGGTCGAGTTTGTCGGCATATATTTTCCCACCAAATTCAAGGGTGGCAAAAGAAGAATAATATCTAGCGCATCGGTAGGATTTTTGCGAAGAGTCCCTGTAATACGAGCTTGTTCATTCTCTGCACCTTAGTCTTCTCAAGTGGATCCTTCTAGTAGATATTGGCCACCATACAACAAGTATGCCGTAAAGAAGGATTGTTCGAGCTATGATCGTAATGATCCAGTGGACTATCATTGCGGTGAATCCCCATTTTTTGCCAATGACAATTTTCTGGAGTACAAAGCAACGGTTACCTTTCCGACTAGTCCAGAGTGATCCCCAGATACTTTGTACTCTTTGCCAATTCTATCTGGGTGATAGTTAGAATAACAGGTCGGAAGTGGGGCGTCCCACACTTCGAGTGAGAAGAACCAGTTCGGTCTTACGCGTATTTATAGCAAATCTCCTAGCCCCAACCCATTTGAAAATATCGCCCTGTAGGATTTGGCATATCGCTACAAGCAAATTTACTCTAACAGAAATTGCAACATCGTCAGCATAAGCAATGATCCTGCAGCCGCGGTATTGAAGACATCAGCAATGGATTCAGAGCCAAGTTCCGTTATAATGGGGAGAGAACTTACCCTTTAGGGGTTCCCATGTTAACAAATCGTGTGATTGTAGAGGAACTCAGAGAGAAGGTTATCCTCCTTCTTGTGAGTAGATTTTATTCCACCTGATAATTTAACTTTCCATCCTAGCCATGAAAACGCTGTAATTATTGCATCTGGAGTTATGTTGCTAAAAACTCCCGCTGTATCCAAGAAAGTAACCAAAGTATCTACAGCGATAGAGAGATTTGTCCATTAAACTCGCAAGCTCATGTAGAGTAGTTCTGGTTGAGTTTCCTCTATTGTATTGACAAAAAAAAAACTAGTATTAATTGTCCTCCGAAGATATCGGTCCACCATCCTTTCTATTATGTATCTCCAATAGAATTCTTGGGTGTCGTGTGAGAGCTTACAACTCTCGTTTCCTTCCAACTGGCCGGAATGTGTCCCAGCCTATGAGCCGAGGAACTATAGCGGTCGATACCATATGCAGTTCCGCAGGTGTGATGGCAACCGGACCAGGAGATTTGTTGAGCTCAAAACTCCCTATTGCCTAGAGTATTTTTTGGAAGTCTGCAATTCTTAAGGCACTGTCATTTTCGCACAGACTCTGGTCGTACATCGGAAATTGATTGTCCATCTGGGGTTGCCAGTCGTACTCTTTTCTTCTAAACTGGCAACCCTAATCAATAGCGTCAGAGATTCCATACAAGATGTGGACCAGGTTCTATCCCGAGCGTTCGGATAACCCAATGAGTAAGGTCTTGCAGAAAGGACCCTTCGCAATCGGGAGGTTTCAGCAACGCCTTCGATGTCCCCTTAAAAGTTTCCACGATGCACGTTTCGTGGATGTCATCATCCCCGTATATGATCTGAGATGAGGTTTATAGGCATCACACTCCCAGACTTCCCCAGAAGCTTTTGCCCTGTTGAAGAGTCGCCTTGATGCAGTTCTGGCATCATGCAGGTCTCTGTCCCAATTTTATTCCAACAAGCATTTTAAATAGTATGCAGAATCATTAGTTAGGCCATTAACTTTAATGTTCAATGCTTCGATTATATATTAAACATCTGCATGAAACTTAATAATGATGTTCATGAAACCTTCATTAAAATTTTGTGTTCGCTTCATTCGTATTCAGTAAGATGAAATACAATGAAATGAAAGCAATGAACACTCGATATTTAAGAGACGAATAAGATGAAATTAGTTTATTTGCTTATACAAGAGAATATGAACATTAACAACCATGAAACAGAACAATCATTGAACAAATCTCGAATAAGTTCATGAAAAAACAGTATGATTTAAATGTCAGTGTTGCCAGTTGTAAAAAAATAAAAACATAAGAAAGTAAAAAAAAAAATAGAATTAACCATGAGGGGTAAATGCAACAAGTTTAAGAGATACATTAATATTGAAATAAAAACTCAAATTTATTTTTGTTTTCAATGTAAATTTTCAATAAAATTAAAGATATTTAATTTTATTTTCAAAAACATTCACTAACATTAAAAAATGTTCGGCAATATTTTTGTCTTAAACAGAAAAAAGGATAGATAGCTAATAAATTCAAAATGCTTAGCAATCTACAGATATTATTATAATGAGAACTAAAAAATGAGATAATTCATGGTTAAAATAAAAGTAATAAATTCTAGGCAAAAAAGTGTCATATACATCATCCAGCACGATCAACATCCATCGTTTTCATATTATGATGTAAAAACATAATTTGTTCGACTGACGCTGTATTCCACCCAATGACGCAACATTTTTCGCAAAGTAAATTTCTTGCTGACGAAAACACCCGTTCTGAAGAGGCACTGCTAGCTGGTGTTGCGAAAATTTTGCAGCTTACCTAGTATAAAAGAGGAAATTTTGATTTATTTATTTCCCACCATAGTAACACTTCAAAGCTATCATGAAATACTTCATGGAAAACAACCACGTGGTCAGACTCCTAAGACACTTACAAAACTAACAATTAAATTTCTCATAAACTCATTCCTCCTTTTGTTTTTCATCTTTCACCTAGAAATGTGTGTGTTTTTTATGAGTTCGTTTCATTTCAGGGCCGTGTACAGTACATTACAAGACAATTAAATCTTGCCATGTTTCAAAGATTTGTATTATTCAAAAATGCAAGAATTTAAATTACACATGGGCAACGCATGCAAATAATTATATGAATTTACTGAAGTGGCAACATTGCTATTGAGTATTAATAAAAATAAATGAGAGAGAATGAAAACTATGAAACAAAGCCCGTTTCATTGAACAACCTATGTGTGTTTACGATATGAAACGAAATGTGTTCATAGCAGCATGAATAAAACAACAGTTTGTTCGGTAATCACAATTTTATTCGAACACGACTTTCATTGAATAAGCATTTCAGTATGTTCATGAATGAAGTTGTTCATGCAGCCCTTTATTATATATGGTTATTTTCTTGTATTATTGAAAGATTCGTATATAAAACCCTTATGTATAGAGGAATGGAAAAATCAAGCGCTATTCCAAAACTATTTGAAAAACTAGTTGCTGACTTCCTCTGCCCTGACACATCGTCGTGGCTAGCAGCATGCCAGCATGGCTTTAAAAAAGGCTGTTTAACTACAACCAGTGTACTTCATTTAACAACTTTAGTGCATGTAAAGGGTGGTTAAATTGTAAGGGCCGATGTTGAATGTGAACCACACCTAAACGCCAAGTTTTTTTCCGAATTTTATTTGACATTTCTCTATTTCAGACTTACTCAATTTGAACCATGGAGAGATACACAATCCAACAACGTGTTAAAGTTATCCAGACTTATTATGAAAATGGATGATAAATTTCGAAGAAAATCATCTTCAGTGATGAGGCACATTTTCACCTCAGTGGATTTGTCGATAAGCAGAATTTCCGCATTTGGGCGAATAATAATCCAAGAGTGATTGTCGAAAAACCAATGCACCCACAAAGAGTGACTGTTTGGTGCGGTTTATGGGCTGGCGGCATCATCGGGCCGTATTTTTTCCAAAATGAGGCCGGTCAGGCAGTTACTGTGAATGGTGTTCGCTATCGTGAGATGATAACGAACTTTTTATGGCCCGAATTGGAAGATATGGATGTGGACGATATGTGGTTTCAGCAGGACGGTGCCACTTGCCACACAGCTAACGAAACAATGGCTCTTTTGCGCAACAAATTCAATGGCCGTGTTATCTCACGTAATGGCGAGGTCAATTGGCCGCCAAGATCATGTGATTTGACACCGTTGGACTTTTTTCTTTGGGGTTATTTGAAAGAAAAGGTGTACGTCGATAAGCCAGCAACAATTCAAGAGCTAAAGGATGAGATAATTCGGCACATTAACGGCATAGAACCTCCATTATGCCTCAGGGTCATCGAAAATTTGGACCATCGTATGGAGGTGTGCCGCCGTGGTCGCGGCGCCAATTTGGCCGATATTTTGTTCCATACATAATTGAGTAATACCAATATATCATAATAAAATAAAATTACAATAATTTCCTAAATAGTTTGTGTTTTATTCACAATCAACATCGGCCCTTGAAATTTAACCACCCTTCATTAAAGCCCTTATGACACTACATTTTTAATGCATTGTTCAAGTTTTGGTGAACAGTACATATATAATGTAATACAAAAATTTACCAGTGCAAAGAGTTAAGCTGTATTAAGATTAATGGCAAACTGTCAAAAATTTTACTAAAATTATCGATAAAAAATGAAGTTATGTAAAAAAAATGGAAAATTGTTTAACTTAAAATTGACATTTCAATGAATCAGTGGTTTATGGGCAAATTCAACGATTTACCGCTTTTGTTTTTAGGTTTCTCATAAACAAAAAGTTGTCAACATTTAATAAAATAAACAAAACAGGGATGGATAAGTTGTTTCAATTGTACTTTTTTATTAATACTTTTTAAACTAAGATATATAATATGAACCTTTTTGTGGTGGTTTTTATAAACATAAATAAAATTAATTTCATCTAAAAAAATCTTTTACTACAATTAGGGTAAAAAGTACAATTTTTAAAGGTTGTTGGTACCAGCGTTTAAAAAGCTGCAGTTGAGATAGTAAAAGTCATAAGATTATGCTGTAACTTCGACATCTTCATTTGTCATTGGACAAAAATAAACTGTTGGCTTTACTTCTGATTCATTAAATGAACACAGTCGCAGTGAAGGCAAAAGCAAAACACGAAATGCTGTACACGACAAAGAACATCGGCAGTCGACATGTTCGGAAGTGTTTGGTTTGACAGACCAAAACTTTTAAAAAATCCCGTAGTTATCGAAGATGGGACGTTGTGTTTGTGTTTTTATTTTCCATATTTTTTTTAATAATACATGTGTTCATAAAAACATAAATATGTACATAAGTACATATATATTATTTTTAAGCTTAACAAATCTTTTTAATTTTTTGAAATTAAATAAAACTGTAAATAACATCATCGCTTTCATATATATACAATGAACACAACGTCCCATCTTCGTTAACTTCGGGATTTATTAAAAGTTTCAATCTGTCAAACCAAACACTTTCTAACATGACGACTGCCGATGTTCTTTGTTGTGTACAACATTTCGTTTTTTGCTTTTGCCTTCACTGCGACTGTTTTCATTTAATGAATCAGAAGTAAAAGCAACGGTTTATTTTTGTTCAATGAAAAATCAAAAAGTGGAAGAAAAAGCAATTTTTTCATTTTGACTGTAGTTTTTTAAACCCTGGTTGGTACAATTTTAAAAATTCTCAACGCCATCCCTGAAACAAAACCATAACAAGAAAAAAAAACTAAAAAACTTTGTTTTCTAACATTTACTGTTTCTTTCTATCAATTAATGAATAAAAAATGTAGTGTCATAAGGGCTTTAACAACTTTAATCAACTTTGTATATATACAGGTGAAACAAACTGAAGATGTTTATACAAAAGTAAAGCGTTTGATAAAGCTAACCATCAACTTCTTCTTACTTAATTGGATTTATAAGGTTTATCCCAGCTAAAGGTTAGTTGTTATTTAATTGGCAGACAGACGCGAATAACTTTGTAAGTGACAAAAATACGTTTTAAAAGGCAGGATTACCTTTTTTATTTTTTAGATTATCAAAATTAATGATAAAAGAAACTTATATGCAAAATATCAAGAAATTTGAATTTAAAACAACATGCAAATTTACAGTTAATAATTTTTTTTAGTGGAAAAACGTTTCATATCCACAATCGCGATGTCATTTAAAACGTTTTTCCACTACGCAAGCGGCATTTAAAACGTTATTCCAAGTTGCAAAACCATTAGTTTGTATAATTGAATCCAAAAACCATTAGTTTGTATAATTTGTTTAGTAACTTACAACGCTCTTTCACTGGCTGGTTCTTTTTATTGCACTTTGAAGAGGTTAAGGTTCATAATTTTGGGTAATATGTTGTTTAAACAATGTAAGAGAGTAATGTTAATGCTAATTTGCAAAAAAAAACCGATGTTGCAATAAGTGGCTTTTACAACGTAACTTGCGGCTGTGCTTCAATTGTATGTCCAAGTACATATATGGGCATTTCCGTCAAAAGGTCCACCGTGACCGAAAATTTAAAAGTTATTAAAAGCTTATTATTTTACGATATTGTTATAGAAAAATATTAAGATTTTACTAATTTTATAAATTCCCTCATAAATTCGTTCACTAAGACAAACAATTAGTCTGCAAAGTTGTGCAAACGTAATTTCTTATTTGTGAGAATGTTTTATTGCATGTTTTCTTTAATATTATCTTCCTTAAAAGAGGTGATATTTGATGAAAATTATTACAAAAAAATTTTCTTACATGGTCTGTAATCTAAGGAAGAGTTCGAAGAGAAATAAGTTATTCGGATTAACGGTAAATTTATATTTTTTTTAATCATTAATCAGTTAAATTATTGTGGAAAAAATGTCACGTTCAAAATGTCACGTATCGAACCAGATTTTGGCTTAAACCAAAAAAAATACAGAAGATTTTGAAATCAAACCAAACCAATTTAAATGTTACATTGCTACGTAAAATTCTGAAAGTAGTTTTACTAAAAAATTGTGCCAGTTTTCGCTGAATTACGCCTTTTTATACATGGCCACAAAAACTACTTCTATTTTTTTCACGTTCGAACCGCTACTTCTTTTGCCATTATATTTGACCTAGAATGGCGCCCCCCATAAACTTTAGCATAGATAATAGTGCTTTCTTAGTGCTATAATTTAAGAGTTAAAATAACGTAAAAATATTTGTTGTTTAAAATGTTATTGCATTTTTGATGCGTACGACTGTCACGTTCAACACTTTGGAATTACCCATATGTTTCGTTCGGTGTTGTCCAAGGCAGCAGGGCTGTCATACTTGCGGATTTATCCCTAAAGTTTGGAATTTCCCTTCTTTTATTATTTACGCTTATTTTTCTTTGTTTCGTATTTAAAATATGAAAAAGTAGCAAAACTTTTATCTTACTCTTATCAACAGTTTATACAGTAGACGCTCAGAAATTTGAACTCTCAGAAATTCGAATCAGTAATTTCATTACATTTGACGCTCTAAAATTAGAATCCAAAATTCGAATTACCGAGCGGTTTTTTCTTTTTTTATTGTAAGCACTAAAATTTTGACAATTGAGTTTAACCAAGTACAAAGTAAAAAAGGGGAATCCCATTTTAATAGATGATTTACAGATCTTGTTGATGTTGTTGGAGTTTGAAAGTCAGTTTTTTGGCGTTTGTATTATACATACTAAAGTGAAATGAACTGAATTGTTATTTTTTGTTATATTTCGTTAAGATTTTTATAGTTTTTATGTTAAATAAACTGAAATTAAAAACAACAAAGTTTTTTATATCTTTATGGTGAAATTTACTTAAATTTTTTTATAAAAAAACCGTCCAGAAATTCGAATAATTCGGAAATTCGAATCGTTCTAAAAACAAAATGGTTCGAATTTCCGAGCCTGTACTGTACGGTGTAAAAGGTCCTTATTAAGGTTACCATTTTTGTTTACTATGTAAAAGGTACTTTATAACCTTATGTTATTTTTCTTGAGTAATGCCTGTATTCATAAAAAAATTTTAAATTTAATAAAGGTTTAAAGAACAAATTTACTATGAAAATTGTCCTTAAAAAACTCTTGTTAAATTTAATAATGGTTTGTGAATACGGGGGTAAGTATTAAAAAAAAAAGAATTTAAAAATAGAATCTAGAACCTTTGACAACACACACAATTTTAGATTTTTTTAAAGACAATTTTCAAGAAAAAATTAAAGACAATATAATAAAGTTTGGGAGAGAGAAACTGGGCTATTGGTTAGTAGTTATGATGCATCGAACTATTAAATAAATGATGGGTATATGTATTTTTTTAAATGTTTATTATAAGGATGACTTAAACCGATTGAACAAGCTCCAAATTATTAAAATTCTTAAAAACATGCCAAAACCAGTCGCTTCAAGCAAAATAAAATAATTTTTTTTACTAAAAATTTTTATTTGGGGATTTCTTATTAAAATTTTTTTTTTTTTTTTAAATTTAAAATTTAGTCAGAAAAAAAACAAAAACAAAATATTAACTTGATTTTTTTTTATTTAAGCTAATAGGGCCTAAGGTTAATTAATGTAAATAAAAAGCAATTTTTTATTACAGTTTTCCCGACGTTTCGTCGACTTTTTCAAGGGAGCGTCTATTTAAAATTTTAAAAAATATGTAAATTAACATAAATACAAATAAATTACATTAAAAAAGTTAAACTTACAAAATAAGCTTTTCACATTAAATTAAATTTCTCCTTTTACATGTAACATTAAACATATAAACATAAAACATAAATTTAAAGTTAAACACATATCAAAACCAAGTATCACTGTAACGATTAAGTAATTGCAACCCTATAATTTGCGCTAATATTGTTAGTGTCTTCTTTGACATTCATCGTTTTCTTTATGTTTTCTTGTATCCTTAAGGAGCATATAGACGACATGTTTTTGTCATCTGACATGTCAAATTTTCAAGTCACATGTAATTGTGGATGTCTGTCAAAATCGCTGTTTTACATAAGCTTTATAATTTTCGGTCACAAATGTACATGTAATTTGCTTCTGACATTGTCTCTGTTTTTTTCGCATTGTTATTGCAGAATCCAAAGTAGTGTTCGGTTTCAAAATAACTTGCTGCCGCCATGAACAGTTTTATTTGCGCCGTAAAATAGTTCAGCGATCTTAACATTTTTTCTTTTAATTCAAAGATACCAATTTAGGATTTTATAATAAAACGGTTTTTATATATGTATATATTCACATTAATTCTATTCAATGGTAAGATGATCAAACATATCTCGGTATTGTAAAAAATTAACTTCAGCCGGCTGATGATTCCGTCAATAGTGGACGCCGCTGCCGGTTTCTTCCCGGCATAGCTTTCTGATGTCAGATGGTTTGTCAGAAGAAAATAGAGCACGCTCTAATTGAAATTTTGTCAGATGAATTTGCATCTGACTTTTACAGAAGCAAAGTTAAAAAGGTAACACACGACATGTATGTATTTTGCAGTGGGAAATTTGGCATGTCAGATGACAAAAACATGTCGTGTACGGGCGCCTTAAGACTTTCAATTGTAAATCTCTTCTTATTGAGGGGGTGCAAATACTAGATAAAGTAAGGGGGGATAAGAAGAGATTTACATTTGAAAGTCTAAGGATACAAGAAAACATAAAGAAAACGATGAATGTCAAAGAAGACACTAACAATATTAGCGCAAATTATAGGGTTGCAATTACTAAATCGTTACAGTGATACTTGGTTTTGATATGTGCTTAACTTTAAATTTATGTTTTATGTTTATATGTTTAATGTTACATGTAAAAGGAGAAATTTAATTTAATGTGAAAAGCTCATATTGTAAAGGAGAAATTTAATTTAATGTGAAAAGCTCATATTGTAAGTTTAACTTTTTTAATGTAATTTATTTGTATTTATGTTAATTTATATATTTTTTAAAATTTTAAATAGACGCTCCCTCGAAAAAGTCGACAAAAAATCGACGAAACGTCGGGAAAACTGTAATAAAAAATTGCTTTTAATTTACATTAATTAACCTTAGGCCCTATTATCTTAAATAAAAAACAAATCAATTTAACAACAAATTGGCCAAATATAAAAAATAACAAAATATTAACTTTTTAATGTTTTGTTTTTTAATTTGGGGATCTTTGGGGATATTTTTTTAATTTTTTGGGTACAAGGAAAAAAGTACCTGGCAGCCCTTCAACCCAATATATTGGTGTATGCTGACGATGTAATAATGTCTCATTCTTTTAATTGCTTTGCTAATAATTTTTATCTTCAATCGGATATTAATAACTTCTTTTTATGATGTAATCATAATATGATGAAGTGAAATCTAATGAAGTGCAAATTCATGCGTTTTTATAGAAATTACTGCATTGCTGTTAATTATTCTTTGGGTGGTCATAAATTGGAGTTGGTTGATGTGTTTCTTGATCCATTTGTTTCACAATTTACGCTCACTATAAATAAAGCTAGAGGTGTGCTTGGCTTTATAAAGCGCTGGGTTAACGAGTTCGCCGATCCATACATCACGGAGCAAATTCATGTGTCGCTCGTTAACCTATCTTAGAATATGGGTCAATCATTTGGGATCCATATTACAACATTCAAATTTCTCGTATTTCATATGTCCAAGAACAATTTTTGTTTTTCTGTTGTTGTTCTGTATTAATAAAACTAACATCGCTCAAAATGTATCTTTTAAAGTTAATATTATTAATGGTTATATTTGTATGATTTTCCGTTAAATTCTTTTAAATTTAATATACATGCCTTGTCGCAATACTCGTCATTATAATCTGATTTTTGTTAAATGTTGTACAGTTAATTATGCTATTTCTGCACCTTTTTCAAGGTTATGTCGACAATTTAATTCTTTGTCATAATTTGTGGATATTTCTTTAAGTTTAAATGTTTAAACTATTGTTTATCGTAACTCGAAATTTTTTATGTACATATATTCCGTAAAGCTTGTTATTAAATTTTTAAATACACCATGTTATTTATTCATTTTACATCAATCTTGTAAAATAAAAACTCTTAATAACGATTTTGTATGAACTCCATCGTCTTAAAACAAAAACATTTTCGATAGACATTGTATGGCGAAATGCCGTTTATCCATGTATCTTAAATACCCTTCACGATGGTGCGAAAAGAGCAGAAAGTTATATATATAACGATCTTTTAACACAAATTTTGATATTTTAACTAGGCTAAAGTTCATGAAATTTAATTTTAATTAAATTATTTTTATGAAGAAAGGAATTTTACAACATGAAATTAATTAAAATTATTGATAATTATTCATTCTTGACTGCCGCACAGTTCTTAAAAATTTTATTTCATTGGCCAAAAGTCCAATTTTTGTTTGTCACCGATTTCCAAAATTTTAATTTTATTTAATAGTAAACATATTAAAACTAAGGTAGCCCAAAAATTAGGTCAAAATATTGGTAATTATGATTGTGCCATGTTGTTAAACACAACTTTTTTTTTAAATTAAAATAAGAAGTGATTTTTTTTATATTTTCTCCGAAAGAAATTATCGTTGCAATTGTGTTATTTATATTTGAGATGTTAAGGCATGTATTCCAAACTACTATATTTTTGTCAAATTTCAGCTTTAGTAGACAGAACTTTTGCGGACCAAAAGGGTAAAAGCGCCGATGAAAAGGTGAAAGTGTTTTCTTTAAACCTGTATTTACTCTTGTACCCGTTTGGACCCGTCTGTTTTTTTACTATTTTCTTTATTCCGCAAAAATGTTTGCAGAAGTAACAGAAATCATGTGCTTTTGCCTTCAAAAAAATTGTATGATATAGGGAATATTGATCGTGATCGAACAGAATACAGGTAGTACATATAATCAATTTTATTATTGTAACACAATCAGAAAAACGTATAGCTGCCCTGATTTATCCTTACAAGTTACACTACGTTCACCCTAGCGTATTTTATAGTATAGTATATTGTGAATCCCACCTTAAAAGGGATTTTTAAATTTTGTTTGGTCTTTTTATTTTATCTGTTTTTATGACTCTAATAATATTCTATGACCCTATAACTATGCAATGCGTTGTTAAACTTATGTCAGGTATTTTAAAGCATATAAATAAAAGTATTTTAAGTTTTTTAATCCTTTTTATTCTACCTGTATTTGGTATGAAAAAGAGTATGAAAAGTTTTAAAAGCAGGTGACATTCGGATGCAAACTCAGTAGATATAATAAATCTAATGGCGATTTCTATTCTGAGAAAAAAATGCTACAGTATATGCATGTAACACTTTTTCATGTTACCTATAATCACTCGAAGTGTTACATGTTATACAACTTCAATCGAACAGAATTAGCTGCCTTTATTTACAACTATTACACTTTTATTATTAATGTAGTTCATTAGCGATTTTTAAAACTATTCGACTATTTGCTGCACACTTACTTTACGGCTTGGAAACAGACATTGACATCACTTATTGCTTGAACAAATTTAAAACGATAATAAGTACATAGAATTTTCCACCAAAATAAAAAAACGATTTAATTCAAAATGGAGTATGCCGTCGAAAAATATTTAGGTGTAGAATTCTTTTGACAAAACTTTTAAAATATTATGACAAACAAAATAAAATATTGGTTGTGCAAACAAAGTAGTAAGTACCAAAGTTGTAAAACAGGGCAGTATGAACCCTTAAGTAAAAGTAAGGGTAAAACATGTAACATGTTTTGCATGTTTTTCATCAACATTTTCACAAAAGAACTTTAAAATTTTTGCCACAGTTGTATTTTTTTACAAACGAACACAAAATGTAGAACATGTAACATTAATGCAACATTTTTCTCAGAAAAGAAATCGCCATAAGCAATAACAACGTTTTTATAAAAACATGGAGAACTTCAGCTATGCAGAATTGGCCGAAGAGTATTTTAGAAACAAAAAGATGTTAAAAACAAGTAAGAGTGCTATATTCGGCTGTGCCGAATCTTATATACCCTTCACCATTGTGCGAGCAGAATACAGAGCAACTAAATAACTTTTACATATACATACATATTTACAATACTTAAAACTTCATTATAAATGAAATTTAAAAAGCGAAAACTGGTAAATATTTTTTTTAAATTGTTTTGGAACATAACAATATTAAAAAAATATTCTTTTTAAAAAACCAAGATTCGAACCAGGGAACTCACAGTTTCTAACTTAACACACCCCCTACCATGAAGGAACGCTGTTTAAATATCATTAAAATGAAATATAGACCGTTTACTGTTTACAACTCAACACAGTTTTTTGTTTGTTTTCTTTTTTTAAAGGCACTGTTGTCATTTTTTATCTCTTTTGGCGAGTTTTTAAGTAGCAAAAAAACACAAAAATTCCTAGTTTCTATTTGTTAAAATTATTTCGTTAAATAGATGAAATAATAAACGAAAATCATATGTAAACAAATGCGAAGGGGGGGAGAGATGAGACGTCAACCGGATTTGAACTTCGCTTTTCATAAGGACCCAGAATATATATACTTTATAGGGTGCAGGAGCTTCGGTGAAGGGTATAAAAAACAAATTTAATTACAAAAAAAAGAGTAATTTTTGGGATTTCAGTATATTGGTCATAACTCTGCTATTTCTGAACCGATTTGAAAGATATATATACCGACGTGTTTATTTTGGTTGTAAGACTTGGACTCGGGAAGATCTATGGTTCCCGAATATGGGTATTTTCCAAAAAAAAAATCAATATTTTGGTCATAACTTTTTCGTATCTGAACCGATTTTCCCGAGTTTTTCAGAAAATATTTTTTATTAATTAAATTTCCGATCTTTTGATATATAAGGCGTAACCATAGGTCATATAACAGTCAAAAAATTCAGGTTTTTATACAATTTTTAATACTTTTTGTATGGAAGGTACCACGCCCACTTCTCCAATCCCGCCCACATTTTGTGGAATGGTGTGTATTTATAACCTTAATGTTTGTACCAAATTTGAAAACTTTGGCTCTTACCGTTCTCCAGATATACAGAAAAAAGTATATAAAAGTAAAAATACAACCACAAGGGATTTTTTGGAAAAATTAGAGGCTGTCGTGGTTTTTTGGTCATATCGCAGCCATTGTTGGACCAATCTGGCTGAATTTCAATAGCAAGAAATGGTGGACTATATGTGACATAAATGTAAAACAACCTAGCCGCTATCATGTCTGGAGTCTCCGGAAAACACATATCAAACGTAAGACGGACAGACGGACGGATATCGTTAAATCAACTTCTCTCCTCATAAGGACCCAAAATATATATACTTTACAGGGCCTAAGATCAATATTGTAGAAATTACAAACGGAATGACAAACTTATATATACCCTTTTCCACCTGTGGTGAAGGGTATAATAACATTCGAAAAAAAGGAAACTTAAATTTCTCTAGCACTGAAATACAATTGGACTTAGAAAATAAATTATCTCTTTTCATCAAAATTTAAAACAGCGATACAGGAAAGTAGATTACAGCAAAAATAGATTTTATAAGAGCTTTGCAAACTGGTAAGAGAACGAACTTTATATACAGATCGCTTTAGAAACTCCAATCAAAACACTCGTGGGAAACCACAAAAATCGCTCTAAATAATGACATTTTTAAATAATTAAAAAAATAAATAAATAAATAAATAAAAAAAAAAAAAATAAAAAAAAAAAAAACACATTTCACGCTAAAGTTAAAAAAATCTTAAATTTCACTTTGACCTTAAATTCCCAATAACTACTCAACCGATTTTAATGAAATTTAAAGTGGAGAAAAGCTTAAGAATCTATTTGTCGATTAAAATTTCACTAAAATATCTCCTTCGGTTCAAAAGTAACAGAATTTTGGCCAATGAAAAACGATTTTCAGACACTGCGTGGTAGTCAAGATTGAAAAATTATCAAAAAAAAAAAAAAAAATTAATTTCATGTTGTAAAATTCCTTTCTTCATAAAAATAATTTAATGAAAAATAAATTTGATGAACTTTAGCCTAATTAAAATATCAAAATTTGGATTAAAAAAATAATTTTCAGTCTGATCACTAATTCCACTAACACCGTGGTAACAATTCGTCGTGTCGGAGTTATCTTGTCGTATATCACAAAATTAAAAAAAAATTAGATAAGACCGTTTCCGGTGGTAAATTTGACAGATCTATCGATCTGCGTTACAATATCATATGTAGCATTATTGTCGATATACGACAAAAAGCGTATGAAAACTTTCAATTAAAAAATCTTGCGTTATCTTGTTGTATGTAAACAAGTATATCAGACATGTTAAAAAAAACAGACTATCTTATTAATATAACTGTTATTTTAACATATTTCGTTTTATATGAAAAGAGTTTTTTCGGATGTAGTACACAACGGTAATTTATATTGATGGAGCTGTTGCTGTATTGCTTAAATTTATTTTATTGTTGAGCAATTAAAGGTTAATTATTCAGGGTGGTTCAACCATAATGCACGATGTTAATTGTAAATAAAACAAAAAGTTTTCGGAAAATTATCTTAATATTTTTTATTATTATAGAAGGATCTATGACAATTATGTGTGAGGCAAAATATCGGCCAAATGCTCGCCACGGCTTCGGTAGCATACCTGTTCTTGTTTTATTGGCGTTAACTTTTAATTTTAAATTACCAAAAAAAGAAGACCAACGGTGTCAAATTACATGATAGTGACGGCCAATTAACATGGCCATCGAATATCTCGCGCAAAAGAGCCATTGTTTCGTTGGCCGTGTGACACATTCTGGTGGAAATACTTATCGTCCAGGTCCATATCCTCAATTTCTGGCAACAAGAAATCCGTTATCAGCTCGCGATAGCGGCACCATTTACAGTAACTCTTTGGCATACCTCATTTTCGAAGAAGAACGGCTCGATGATGCCGACTGGCCATAAACCGCACCAAACATGCATGCACAGGCGTTTTCACATTTCCTTCAGAGCCGGTTTGCTAAAATTTGCGCACAATTCTCCCGATTGTGGACACTTTTGGTCGATTATGCTGACCAAAAAAATCAAGATGTGCACGCAATGTATTTTTGATTTGAACGCCCATTCTTCAACAATCTTAACGCGCTGCTCAATTCTGTACCTCTCTATGGTTGAATTTGACACTTATAAAAACAAATATCAGATTAAGTTGGACAAAAATTTGACGTTAAGGTGCGACTCACAATTAACATCGTGCATTATGGTTGGACCACCCTTTAGTATAAATAAACAAAAACAATATTCATTCAAAGAAAATTCGATAATAAATATAATATAAAAACTTAACTATACGTAAATATATTTGTCACTAGCACAAATTTTTGTTTCGAAAATTATTATAATATTGCTGAAACACGTGAATGTAGTTTTTTAATACCTTATTTTGGCTTATATCCCACAAACTAAAAAATATTTCGCAAAAAGTGGCGTATACGACAAAATGAAAAAATTTTTTCGGACGTGACAATAGCTATAACGTTTTTTTCCATGACTTTGGATATTTTTACATAAATCGATAAAGAACTTCAAACACAATATCTGACAAAAATATTGGACGACTTTTTTCACGTACATTTTTGTGTATCAAAATTTGAACCTTAAGATTCGATTTCTGAAAAATAAATTTTGTGATATACGGCAAGATAACTTCGGCACGACGAATTATAAAAAAGATTACCCAGTTTAGACGTTTAAAAATATTAACTTGTTCTGCAATGTTTATATATGTTCTAAATATTTTTTCCATACAAATTCGGGAGCATGCCATAACCCAGTAAACCATTTCATGTAAGGGGGGTTCTAAATACACTTTGGGATCATGCAGGAAAAGCAAACATTTTCATGTTTAGAGCATGCATTAATCTTATACGAATATGAGGATAAAAGGGACATGGCGTGTAAAGAAAGTTGTTTACCGTCTTGAATATTTATTTAGGACTTTAAAAATTTTGTGAGATAGGACAATTTTACTTGTGCGTATTCGTATTGAAAATATTACTGATCGTGGACCAATTATTTTTTAGTTTTTGTATGTTTAGGATAGTATCCTTATCAATTATTATTACGCTGCATCGGCTTTCTAGTGACTTTTTGTATACGTGCCTTGGAAGGTTTGTAGATAGTGAGCTCGTCTATCAGTATAAGGGTTGTAGATTTGATTATCACCAGAGACTTTGGTCTGTTTCACTACAACGGAATAAAGGTCTAAGTAACATGATCGATTGTGTGTGTCTGTGTGTGTGTGTGTGCGAGTGATTGATACCGACTATTAATGTAAAGAGTGGGAGTACACCCACTTTTTTGTATCAACATCAACCGGCTGCACATTATTTTTGCTTACATAATTTACCAGAAAGCTATACATTAATACTCAGAATTATATTGAAAAAAGTAGAAAGTAACTTCTTGGTTTTACTTATACAGTAATTTTGACTTAGCTGCACAATCTCCTTTGCACGATTTTTTGTGCAGGTAATTCAAAAATGCAGCTATCTTAAATGTATTTAGCTGCCTTAAAGTGCAGGTACGCAATTGTGGTTACCTGCATAAAAGTGCAGCTAAAGTAAAGTGTTTGAAAGAGGAGTAACAACGTTTTTATTAATAAATTGATAATAACAGTGACGTTCAAACAACCTGTAGTCATTTGTTATGCATTTTTATAATGAATGGGTAGCCAAATTGGTAAAAATAAAGTGGGGAACAGAATAGTCGCTGTAGTACAACGTTAAAAGTTAAAAACGGCAGTTTCAGAGTAGTGTAAACAGAATACGTAGTTGAAGTAGTCTTTGAAGTTGAAGCGCAAAATTCGAAATTTGGAACTTTGTTGCGCTACAGAGCATTCGCCAGCTTCAAATACTACTACAACTACCATATTTTGTTCCAGGCCTAGGATTTGCTATTTATTTCATATAATCGTGGTAAAGTTGCTGTAACCACAAACCATATGCATAAATGTAGGTACATGCAAACAGAATAAATGAGTTATAATGATGCCAATTTGACTTGTTTGCGATTTTTGTGGCCACCATATTTTTTCATGTGTGCAGCTAACTTTGATGTTTTGTATGAAAATATTTTAACGCTGCCCAACCATATGAAAAATGTGCAGGTATACAAAATGCACATAAAGAAGGATTTTGAATAATAATTACAGAAAATATGTATTTTGGGCAGTTAAGTTAAAGTGCAGCTAAATTAAATTTTTTGTATGAAAACAATTTTAAAATGCCAAAAATTTTGGGCACTTATCTTAAATGTGCAGGTAAAGAAAGTGCACTTAAAAAAGGAATTTGTATGGGATTATAACGAATAATGCCAAAAATTATCAATTTTGTGCAGTTAAGTCAAAAGTGCACGTAAATAAAAGGCAGTTAAGTCAAAACAACTGTATATACATTTATTATGATGAAATACTTTTAACCCTTAATATTTTCCTTATCGTACTCTACTCCTTCTTATCTATACCAACAACAACAACAGCAACTTAGAATACACATGAATACAGCTGACGCAGCTGTCACAATTAAAAAAAAAAATCAAAAAAATTTTTTGTTTTCTGAAATTCTTTAATTCTACTAAAATAAGCCCCGCCCCTTATTTATACATTTTTTAACTAAAGAAACATGACGGGACTGTTCCAAAAATATGATTAATTGTGAAATTCAAACTATAGATTGAGCATGCTTAATAATGTTTATAATTATTAAATATCACAAATACATTAATAAGACTAACCTAGATATATCAAAACCAAAAAAAATTGTTATCTATAATAAAGAGATATAAATACCGCATACAATTTATTTCAAAAACTAGTTTATTGTGATACAGTAGTTTTGACTTAGCTGCATAATCTCCTTTGCACGAATTTTTGTGCAGGTAAATCAAAAATACAGTTATCTTAAATGCATTTACCTGCCTTAATGTGTGGTTTCCTGCCCAAAAGTGCAGCTAAAAGAAAGTGTTTGATTTAAAAGTAGAATAAAAAATAATTGTAGACGATTCCTCGCACGGGAGAAACTGTTACACGTGCAGATTCGTATGAGAGATTCTTGCATAACGCAGCGACAAACGCTTATATTAATCGTAAAGGGAATCGTTTATGATGAATGTGGAGATTATCTAACGAGTCTTTCAAAAAGCATGCCAAGAGTCGTATGAGACTCATGTAGCGATTATTTTACAACTCGTAAAATGCTCAGCTGTATGACTGAGCTACCTAAACAAGGGCATCAAGCTTATTTTTCATGCCAAAACTTTTTCATACAATATCTATAAAACAAACCTTAAGGTCGCAAAATCAACACCGTCCTGTCGGAAAAGCCTTTTTAAAAGATCCTTAGGCCGGTTTGTTTTATTAAAATTCTATTGGCAATGGCATTTTCATACTTCAAAAAAACGGTCTTATTTAGGTAGCTCAGTTATTGTTATACGACTCTTACAGAGAATCTCAAAAGGTGTATTCCAAGATTTAAAGAGGAGCGTGTCAAAAAAAAAAAAATAAAAAAAAATTTAGATGTTTTTGTTTTTGTTACTTGTCAGATAATCATCAGAAGATTCTTTTAGGAGTTGTATATTAAACATAATCGTCTAAAGCTTAGTCTAGACGATATGTTGAATCAGCAAATGTATGCTTACACTCATATGCTTAAAAATAATAACAAATGCCTCTATCAGCATATTTCATATGTTAGGTGTCTAGACGATATGCTGAAAATACCAAAATTTTCAAATTCAACAAATGCCAGCAAATGATATTTCAACATACAAGTTAGCATACAATTTTTGTGTCTACACGATATGTTGAATTGTGTTGTTATGTATGTTGAGTAAGGAGAACATTTGTTTAAAAATTTAATTTAATTTGACAATTCTCTTTTTTATTATTTAATTTAAATTTGTTTTATCAGTTGTCGCTTTAGTGCAAAAATGAATAGTTTTAGTGCATATTAATACTTAATAAGTAAGAGTGCTTTAATGGGCTGGGTCAAGTCCGCAAAAAATTAAAATATTTAAGGACTGGATTGATCTACAAATTATTAATAAAGCCTCACAGTTAATTAATTTATTGCAGTTGTACCTGTATGGTATATTATGTGCCGACCAGCAGAATATTTTATGGATTCATTTGATACTTACACCACCATAGTGTCTGTAACACCTTAAAATATTGGTCCTATAACCATCGTTAAGTATACCAATCGACTCAATCACTATCTGAGTATATGTAATTATGTCCGTCCGGGCGGCTGGCTGGCTGTCCAGCTTGTAGTGCGCAAAGTACAGGTCGCAATTATTTGATAAAATTTGGTACATTGGTTCTAATTATTTATTGTAATTAAAAACTGTGAGGAACAGTCCATAATTTCTCAAGCTTGCTTGTATATTCTGTGGTATAGGATTAGGGTTACCAGATGGGCCTGATTGTCAAGTTTTTTAATGCGCGTCAAGTGAAAAAGTGATTTGTCAAGCTTTTTTGTAAGTTAATTTTTTTTCTCAAATTTAATAATACATAAACAAATCCAAAGCCCATATTTTTACTATCAATAGAACTAAGGACTTATATGATACATATTTTTTTGTGGGCAATTATAGTTTAAAAAATATAGATCTCTTTCTGTATAATTATAATAAAAGTGCCAACACTGATATTTACCCCATTACTCAACACTAGTAAATTGACAACATTGAACAGCTGAGTTGCAATACGTACATTGAAGTTTTTGGAAAAAAGTGAGTTTATATTTTTGTTTGTTAATTTGTTTTAACGAGTATATTATTTGCAGAATATTCTATTGTGATACGTTGGATTAGTGAAAATATAACAAAAATGCTGGAAGGTAACGAAGATGCTGGACCATCAAAAAAACCAAGATATACTGTTTTCTTGGAAAGATGGCATGTGGCACCAGAATATTCCAATTGGATACAAAAGAAAGATGAATACACTGCATTGTGTAAATTATGTCAGACAGAAGTTTCTATAAAATATGAAGGCAGCTGGGCATTAAATAGACATATGAAAACTAAAAAACATGCCAAAATCGTATTGTCGCAAAAAATGTCCCGAAGCATTTCGAATTTCACTGTTTCAGCAGAAACTACAATTGAAACACAAATTGCACGGGCTGAACTATTATGTGTATTTCATAACGTATTACACGGCCTCAGCTATAACAGCTTAGATTGCCAAATGAAAATGAGTTCTACTATATACTGCGACAGTAAAATTGCCAACAAAATAACATGTGGACGTACAAAATCAGCAGCTATAACAAGAAATGTTTTGGGTCCATATTCGCAAGAAAAAGTTGCTAAAGCCTTAAAAGAATGTTGGTATTATTCCGTAAGTAGCGATGCTTCAAACATCGGTAACGTAAAAACCTATCCGTATGCTGTACAATATTTTGATCCCGAAACTGGGATATGCAAACAAATTTTAGATTTTTACGAAGATCCTAATGAAGCGTCTAAGGATATATTTGGTAATATTATTAGAATTACAAATGATAATAAATTAAAAATTGAACAAATTACATCATATAGTGCTGATAACGCAAATGTTAATTACGGTTTATATAATTCTGTATTTCAAAAACTTAAAAATGAAAAAAGCCAAATTATAAAAGCAAATTGCAATTGCCATGTAATTAATAATTGTATTAAAAATGCTCTTAACGCTTTATCTGTTGACATTGAAAACATTGTAATCAAAGTATATAATGAATTTAGCTCTTCGGCTGCGGCTACAAAAAAATTAAAACAATGTTTTGAATTTGCAAACATCGAGTACAAAAATCTCCTTCGACATGTGCCTACAAGATGGCTTTCACTTCTGCCAGCAATTGACCGTTTGTTACATTGTTGGCCGGCAGTTAAAAGATATTTTTTGCAAAAAGGTAAGAAAAATTGCCGAAAAGTTCTTTGGGAATTCGTAGCACATGCAATTTCCGAAATAGAACTTACAAATGAAGATGATGAATGCACAATTGAAGGTTTGTCCGAGGCATATTTATATTTCATTCATAATGTGATGCACGAGTTCCAAGTTGCTACACTAGTTTTAGAAAGTGACTCCTGCACAATTGTAGAACTAAATAACGTAATGACCAAACTTATGAACAGTATTCAAAGCCGTATGAATGATAATTTTTATGGAAGCAAAGTTGCTACAATTATGAAATCGCTTTCTCCTGATGAAATAAGTACTTTCAAGTTCGAAGCAAATGAGTTTCTTAAAAGAGCTACCAGTTATTTAGCTGAACGGTATGATTTTGGAGAAACATCAATATACAATCAAATTTCCTGTTTAAATATAAAAAACCCTTGTGACTTGGAATAAGCTGTTAGAGCTTCCGCAATTATTAGGTATTTCAAATGACATTGACAATGATAAACTGTATGCCGATTACTGTGTTCTTCGAGAAGTTTACGATATTTTACCAAAAGATATACCAAATGATAAGATATGGTCATATTTTTTAAAAAAGTGTGCAGAAAGCAATCTTCAAAATTTAAAAAAGTTGATCTCATTTGTGTTTTCCATTCCAATAAGCAATGCCTTTTGTGAAAAAGCATTTAGTGTTCTAAATAATTTATATACAAAAGATAGGAATAGAATGTCCTTCGATCTTATAAAAGCCGAACTATTAATAAGAATAAATTTTAATGAGGATTGCAAAAACTTTAAAAATTTTTTAACAACACCCGATGGTAAAGAATTAATTAATTCTGTATCTAAGAATACCAAATATAAGTCGCAAAATAAATAGAACCTATATTTTTTTCTTAAGATAGTAGCTATATTTTGTTTTAAATGATACCTAAGTTTTCTTTAAAATATATAAAGACTGAATTTTTATTGTTTTTTTTTTTTCTTTTATATTGTTTCTGTTATTTTTACTTTTTATGATATTTTTGTTTTTATATTAATAATTTTTATGAAAAAAATAATAAAAAATTAAATAAAAAACAATAGTATGAGTGTTTTTATTTGTCAAGTTTTTTTTTCAAAATCAAGTTTTTTTTTGGTCAATGTCAAGCTTTTTGGCAAATTAGATCTGGCAACCCTATATAGGATATTAAATGACCGGACTTAACCGACTTGTTTATCATATATAACTTAATTTGACCAAATTTGTATAAACTATCATGATTTGTATCAGTTTAGCCTTATTAAAGAGATATTTGGGATTTCTGGTCGGTTGAGTAATTTATAGTATTAAAAACATAAATTAGACCAAATTTCAATACAATTATACAATTTTTTAACCGTTTTAAAGTCCCGCTATCTACGTGACCTTTAGTGAGTTGTATGCCGATTATCACAAAATTGCATTGTGTTATTTTTAGCTATTTAAAGCTAAATTGGACCATATTTTAGCACAATATCGATATTTTTACGGTTTAAGGCCTATTAAAATGATTTCCAGATAAGGCTTTATGTGGAGCATATGGTAAATTGTGGGCGGATCTTCTCCAAATTTAGTTGTGTGATTTCTAGTTTTATGAAACTATGACAGACCAAATTTTACTATAATAACGTTATTCGGTACGTCTTAGGCATATTTAAGTATTTCCGAAAATGGGTTTTACATGGGGCCTATTGTAAATTATGGAACGATCATCTTAATGTAATATCTAGTCGTAGAAAACGAGTTCAGAAATATCAATTTGTAAGTGTGTTGGGGTTCTGGTTTAAAAGAAAATTAACTCAGCTAAGCGAAGTCGGTGCTTGATAGACCATTAAATTAAGAACCCTTATTAAGCGAAGCTGGGGCCTAATTCTGGCATTCGTGATCGAGTTCTTTCTCGATTCGAAAGCAATTTAATATCTAATTTTTTCAGTCAATACTGAACGAATCGAAATTATTTTTTCAGTGTTGTAAGGCATTAATTTTGATGTTCAGAATGCTGAAAAAATAATTTCGATTCGTTCAGTATCGACTGAAATAAAATGGCTTTCGAATCGAGAAAGTTCTCGATCACGACTGCCAGAATTAGGCCCCTGGTGTTTGTCATACCACATAGTTAAATAACACTCATATTGCAACAATTGCATAAAGTATATAAATTATTACCACATGTAAACTCAAACCTACATATTAAACAATAACATTTATTAGAATTTACATTTTTAACTTTAATAACTTCAGAATTCTATACGCTACCGTACCATGCATTCTATTATATGAAAGCTTGAAGCGTTCTCTAAAAAATATATGTAAAACATTACCACAATATCGACAAAATTATGAGATTGGAGCCGTTTTGATAAACTACATTAGTTACTAAAAATATTTTTTGAAATTGGTTATTAATGGGTTAATATTTTGGCATGTTTTATATACCACGTGAAAGGTATTTGGAAACACCGTTCAGCGATACCCATATTGCTGAGATCAAATTTATACTTCAAGAGATATTGGTTAAGAATTTATCAACTTTTATGGTCTATAACTCAAAAACAAAGTTCGTTGGCCAACATTTTTATTTTCAAAGCACTTCTAAATGCATTTTTTTGTTTCTTGCTTGCCGATGAGCTAGAAATCTTGATAAGTTCCGGGGTTATATACAAAATTAAACAAGTAATTAAAAGAATACAAATTTTTATATATTTTATATGCTACCAAATTTGCCGTATGCTGAAAAGCTTGTATACGACTTTCAACAAATAACATATTTGTCAACATACGTAGAAAATTTGTTGAAAAGTAAAAATATTGTGTCTAGACGATATGCTATAATTGTGAACAAACGTTTGCTGACTTGGTTAACAAAAGTCTGTCATATGTTGGTAAGCATACGTTTGTTGAAAAAATTTGGTGTCTACACGATATGTTGGTGCTGAAAGCAAATTTTTCAATATAAATTTGCTGAATCAACATATCGTCTAGACTAAGCTTAACAAACAGCCTATGCTAGCTGGGAAATAACAGATCATTTTATTCATGTGTACATGTATTTAATATAAAAGAAACATTAACAAAAACAATGAGAATTCACAAAGAACATAAAATCTTATGGAAAAAAACAAAATAATTGCGATTTATATTTTTATATTAATGTGAAAAAGTGGCCACCATATATTTTTAAGTGTGCAGCTAACTTTGATGTTTTGTATGAAAATATTTTAAAGCTGCCCAAAAATATGAAAAATATGCACATATACAAAATGCACGTAAACAAGGATTTTTAAGAATAATTCCAGAAAATATGTATTTTGGGCAGTTAAGTCAAAGTGCAGCTAAGTTCAATTTTTTGTATGAAAATAATTTTAAAATGCTAAAAATTTTGTGCATTTATCTTAAATGTGCAGGTATAGAAAGTGCACTTAAAAAAGGAATTTGTATGGAATTCTAAAGAATAATTCCAAAAATTATCAATTTTGTGCATTTAAGTCAAAAGTGCACGTAAACAAAAGGCAGTTAAGTCAAAACTACTGTATTTAATAAAGTTAAAATAGTATTTTTAATAATTGTGTTTGATATTTTAATGTATTAAAATTTTTAAATTAAAATGGTTCACGATTTAAAATCCGAATGCAATAATAAAGATCCTCATCATCATTTAAAATAATCTCCATTCACGCCACGCTATAGCATGCACGATATTTTTCATAGAGAAGATAAACGTTTAAAAACCTTTACATGCTGGCCATTAAAATGGTTAGATAAACGGGAATTGGCAATGACTGGTATGTTTTATAGCGGAGATTATGATAAAACAAAATTTTATTTTTGCGAAGTTGAAATTTGGAATTGGGGGCCTACTGATCAACCCTTAACAGAACATTTGCGTTGGTCACCAAATTGTGCTTTACTGAGAAGACATTGTACCAATAATGTACCTATTAATTCGAATGCAATAGATCAAATACTACCACCACCCACTTATAATATCTGTGTTCTCAGAGATGAGGTGAAATACTAGACGATAATATTTATAACATTCCTCTGTATAATAACAATATGGGAGGAAAAAACGATGATATCACTCCTCGAAATCATATTACATATTATGGCGATCAAGTTATTGAAATCCCAATTTAATTTTTTGAATGCTCAAAAACTAAACCACAAAACGTTAAAATTTTATCAACATCATTCATTAAAAATATACCAAAATACTTTTTTGTTTATCATTTAATATTTTTCATTTTGTTTGTAATTTTATTTGTATTAGAATGTAATTAATTTATTGAAATTAGTAAATATAGAAAATAGTATTCTTTTATTTTATTTAAATTTTTTTATTTTTTATATTTTTTGATTTCTTCCAAAATATCAATTTTATTAATAACATTAAAAAGCCAGGAAAAGATCTGTGTATCTTTATCTCTTTCTTTCACATCATTAAATATAAATTAAGAAATTGATTTAATGTTTTAGTTAAAGAAAAGGTACTAAAGTGAACAGTCATAGAAAATAGAATCCTCTAAAAATTTAATAAACAAATTTAATAATCTGGGTTATAGCAAATCCTTTTTACATATAAAGGATCTTATAATATCAGCCAAATATGTAATTATAAGTGCAGATAGGATTACGACAAAATATGGTGCCACAATCAAAATTGAACTGGAGGATAATATATTGATTTTGCACATTATTCAAATTTCGATTGATTTATTTATTAATTTCTTTTTCTGTTATTTTATACAAAAATTCTAGACATAAATGTCCACAATAAAATGAATCATAGTTTTGATGTTGATTGTAGTTATAGTTATACAAAACTATCATAATATTCAATTTGTTTATCATTTTTATAGTAAGCTACCCAATGTGTAACACTGCCGATTGTAGAATCCAAATTAATTACTCCACATTCAATATTTTTGGGATGTTTTGGTATTGAGTCTAACATGAAAATTCCTCTAAAGTGTTGTATATTTTTTTTTTTAAATTTTCGTATATTAATATCAGTCAATGGTCTTTTGGGTAGCTTGTTTAGAAGTTGTTTGCTTTTTCTTTATAAGTTAATCCATATCCTTTCTTATATGGTTAAAGATAAAGTCCTTTACCCATTGCTATGGATTCCATATTCTTATTGTGTCTAGTCGCTTCATCAAGTTGAAGTTTAGCATTCTTTGCTGCATTTACTGCTTTTGCTATGTTAGCACCTCCACTAGATAGGGCGCCAATCACAACTTAAGCAGTTAATATTGGTATAAGTGGTAAAACACCTCCAATTTTTGGAACACGTATTATACGTGGTATTACGATTTCAGATTTTTTTCCCTTTAAGAATGTCTTAATAGTTTTGCGTACTATCTTGAAAGCAGCGTTAAAATTTTCGTTGTTCCATTAACATTTTTTGACTTTGATTGTCTATTATTATGGTTTTGCTTAGTCATACCCATACCGAATTTAGTTTTGGCTTTCATTGCGTTAGTAACCAAATATGAAAATGATTTTTCTGGAAGACTGCTATTTTTTGAAAGTACTCGTTCTCAAGCTCTGTTCTCAAAAATTATATCAGCTTGATGTCTTGTATCTATATCATTACTTTTTGAATAAGCAATATCGTGTTCTTTACGTGCAGTGTCCAATAGATTTATTTCGTTATCACCTCGTTCTTAACGTCTTTGTAATTTCATTCCAGGACCACAATATTGCTAACCAGGAAGATGTATTTCGAAAGGAAGTGAATTTACTAATTTTATCAACGAATATCAAATCAAAAACATAGACAATTTTTGGAACACGTATTATCCGTGCGCTAATTGTAGTTCGTTCAAATTGTGGAAAGACTAACGTTATGATTAGCTTACTAGAAAGTTCTAATGGATTGAAATTTGAAAACATCTCTTTATACTCAAAATCACTTTTCCAACCAAAGTATGAATAAATAAAAAAAATTAATATCACCAATTAAAGGAATGGGGTTTTATACGTTTTCTGATAATGATTCTGTAATACCTCCTGATGAAGCACAAAACAATTCAATTATGATTTTCGATGATGTTGCATATGAAAAACAAACAATATACGTGCATATTTTTGTATGGGTAGACATAGAAATGTAGATTCATTCTACTTATGTCAAAAATATACAAGAATTCCTAAACATTTAATAAGAGATAATGCTAATATGATTATTATGTTTAAGAAAGATGAAATTAATATGAAACATATTTATGCTGATCATTTTGGTATCGATATGAGCTACGAAAAGTTTCGTGAAATTTGTGGCGAATATTGGAAAGATAAATATGGATTTTTGGTTATAAGTAAAGATGATGAATTGAATAATGGAAGATAAAGAAAGCAGTTTGTATATTTTATAACAATATAAATTCTAGAATATATTATATACCATTATTAGTATATCATCAACCTTTAAAGATAATACAACAACAACAAAACGCAGCTGATCTGATAAAAATGAATGAAAAAGTTTTAAAAGAGCTAGTAAAAACAAGAAATATTTTAAAGTAGAAATTTCGCAGTATAAAAATTGGTGAAGCTGATACTCGTGAACAACTTAAAGATACATTTAAACCCATAACAGAACCCTTGAAAAATTTCATTAATAGCTGATACTCGTGAACAACTTAAAGATACATTTAAACCCATAACAGAACCCTTGAAAAATTTCATTAATAGTTCGAAAATAACAAAGTAAATTTAAAAATTGAAAAGAATAAAATTAAAAATGAATCAAAACAACAACAACAAGAACAATTTAAAACAGATTCTAGTATTCCAATTATAAAACCAGAAAAAGATATATTATCTACTGCTGCAAGTAACTCTGAAGATTATGATGATTTTTATTCTCAACCAGAAACAGAAAATCTAAATAGTCATATAAATTTTAATGATTTGATCTACCACTTCATCCGATACATCAACAACAAAAGAAAATTGGAAAATGGGAAGTGGGTTAATGGATTATAATTCAAATAAACCAAACTATATACACTGGGATGATCCAAATGAGTTAATAGATCGACTTAGACTCCTGCTCGCATCACAAGCTGCAGGTCATAGCAATCATAATAACGAAATTGTATCTATTATTGAAGAATTATACGAAGCTAATATTATTGAGTAACTATTAAATTAAGACAAAACAATGTCTGTTGATAAATTTGGTCACTATATTAACGATACAAGTGATATAATTTCTATGAAAAATGCACCTAAACTGCTTGGGTTCTTTATGGATACAGATAACAACATTGACGTTCAAAACAAAAGAATCAAACATATGTCGAATGCTTTGGAAGAAAATGATGGTGTCAATAAAATGTTTTTACAGCCTCAAATTGCAAAAACACAGAAGGAGATAATGGATGAATTAAACAAGAATATTAATGAAATTTATCAAACAATAGAGAAAATTAAAAAAAGATTTTGAAAGAAGAATCAAAATCTTAAATCAGAAACTATATAACAGGCTTGATATTAAAAATAAAGAACAGGAGATTACAATATTCCCTTAATCAAAGAAGTTTAAATAATAATAATAATGCATTCAAGAAGAAGAGACTTAGTAAATGAACTTCATAAACCAGCTCGAAAAAATTTCATACGTCGAAGAGTAGTGATGAAAGGCATAGATGATCTCTGGCAAGCTGATTTAGTTGAAATGGGAAACTATTCTACATATAATAAAAAATATCGTTAATTATTAACTATCATTGATACTTTTTCAAAGTTTGCATGGGGTGTTGCACTTAAAACATAAACAGCAACTGAAGTATTTCAAGCAATGGAAAGTATTTTCTAACAACGAAATGAAATTATTGAAAACCGTGTACAATCATTTAAAAATATATAAAAAAATCTAAATTTAATGTTGGAGATTATGTACGCATAAGCAAATATAAACATAATTTTGAAAAAGGTTACACTCCCAATTGGACAACAGAAATTTTTAAAATTAAAACAGTAAAAGTTACCTATCTCTCAACATACATATTATAAGATTATCAAGGAAATCGAATTAAAGGTGGTTTTTATGATGATGAACTTACAAAAACTCGATTTCCGAATACATAGCTTGTTGAAAAAATTCTTAAAACTAAAGGAGAAATGATCTATTTAAAATGGTTGGGATTTTCTAATCAACATAATTCTTTAGTTTGTAAGAGTAGATAAAATAATAATAGTATGTAAGAGTTAATATATTATAATATAAGAAAATAAAAAAAATATATGTAAATAAATTGTTTTTAAATAAAGAATATTATGTTTTTTACTTTTTTTGCAATTCAACAGTCGAAATGTCAATAACTCTAACGTTAAGCTCTATCGTTAAGCTCTATCGGTTCGTGCTTTGTTGTGATACAGACGTGTATTCTTAACTCCGCATACAATTTGAATTTTTAATTAATCACATTTGATTTTGTTATATAAACAGCGAATGGACGCTTGAAAATATATGATATATTTTGTTATTTTAATTATTTAACATAAAAGTGAACAATAAATACGAAAAAAATATTAAATAAAGAAAAATAGTAAAAATATATACGTACTAATGTTCATACATGTGAATGTATACATACATATTCTGAGCAAAAACATTTTAGTTTAAAGTTCTTATTTTCTTGTTGTTGTAAAATACAATAAATAACAAAAATATTAAAAGCAAAGTTAAACGGTGAAAAACAAAAACAATTTATTGCATGAATAAAAACAATGAAACAACAATAAAACGAAATGATAGAAATGTTTATGTGACAGTGCATGCTAAAGGCGCCCGTACACGACATGTTTTTGTCATCTGACATGTCAAATTTTCCACTGCAAAATACATACATGTCGTGTGTTACCTTTTTAACTTTGCTTCTGTAAAAGTCAGACGCAAAGTCATCTGACAAAATTTCAATTAGAGCATGCTCTATTTTCTTCTGACAAACCATCTGACATCAGAAAGCTATGCCGGCAAGAAACCGGCAGCGGCGTCCACTATTGACGGAATCATTAGCCGGCTGAAGTTAATTTTTTACAATACCGAGATATGTTTGATCATCTTACCATTGAATAGAATTTATGTGAATATATATATAAAAACCGTTTTATTATAAAATCTTAAATTGGTATCTTTGATTTAAAAGAAAAAAATGTTAAGATGGCTGAACTATTTTACGGCGCAAATAAAACTTTTCATGGCGGCAGCAAGCTATTTTGAAACCGAGCACTACTTTGGTTTCTGCAATAACAATGTGAAAAAAACAGAGACAATGTCAGAAGCAAATTACATGTACGTTTGTGACCGAATATTATAAAGCTTATGTAAAACAGCGATTTTGACAGACATGCACAATTACATGTGACTTGAAAATTTGACATGTCAGATGACAAAAACATGTCGTCTATATGCTCCTTAACGAAGACAATGCTGTAATAAATAAAACAAAAGAAAACAATAGTAACTAGGTTAGGTTAGGTTAGGTTCCATTGGCAGCCGTGATCAAGCACAGCTCACGTGGGTCCATTAATTAGTTCCCGTTGTGTTACCATGTCACACCGTCTCCCATGGGTCCTATGTTGTCTGACTGCTAGTGTTCCCACGCAGCCATCCGGTCGATTCAGTAAAGGAGTGGATCCTGTTTACATCAACATCAGTGAGACAAGTTTTGTCCGCAAGGGCTCTTCGACCAAACATTTCGAGTCTTAGATCTCCGAAAGCCGGGCAATTACAGAGAAGATGTTCCGTTGACTCTTCCTCCTCCTCGTCGCCGCAACTTCTACAAAAGTCATTGTAAGGGAGCCCCAGCCTCTGGGCGTGCCTCCCAATGGGCCAGTGGCCAGTTATAACCGCAATCAGGTTTCTTAGATGATGTCTGGACAGCTGTAGTGCCCGCCGTGTCCTTTTTTCATCTATGACGGGCCAGATTTTCCTGGTTTCCCCACAGGTAGTTTCATCGTGCCACCTCCGACTGGCGATAATATGAAACTTGTGCGATATAAGTTGCTTGCTCCTTGGGAGCGAAGCACCTACATTATATGTTGAACCGTCTCGATTCAAGGTGGTGCCTGCATGCGCCAACGAATCCGCCATGCAGTTCCCCAGTATGTCCCCGTGTCCGGGGACCCAATTAAGTGTGACCAGTGAATGTCTCGCTATCTCATCCAGAGACATCCGGCATTCTCGGACAATTCTCGATGTGATGAACACATTCTCCAGGGATCTTATGGCCGCCTTGCTATCGGTAATAATGTGAATATCCCTTCCAGATATTTCACCGTATCGGATGCACCTCGCGGCTGTGTGGATGGCCATTATCTCGGCCTGGATGACACTGCAGTGGTCCGGCAGCCTCATAGGAATGCTCCAGTTTAGCTGCTCGGAGTATATGCCAGAACCGACACCATACAGTGTTTTAGACCCGTCCGTGAAGATTTGAATCGCATTCGCGGGAATTTGTAGGTCATCATAGTGGACCACGTTATCCAAAATGCTCACCGTGAAGCCAGGATCAAAGATCGGCTCGGGTGTGACATAATCAACATCCATGTGCCAATTAATTTCGTTCAGAATATTAGCATGTCCGATATTAAAATCCCTCCATGCTCCGGTGGCCCTTAGTCTTACCGCCGCGTTCGCAGCCAGCCCTTTAGCCAAAATGTCTGGTGGTAACCAGTTTAAAATCGTAAACAGTGCCTTAGAGGGGGTTGTTCTAATGGCACCTGTTACCGCTATCGCCACCATTCTCATTGTACGTTCAAACCCAGTTTGATGACTCTTCACCTTGAGCGCCGGCCACCAAACAGCTGCCCCGTAGAATAGAATGGGTTTAATGACACATTCGTATAGCCAGTATACATTCCTCGGGTTAATTCCCCAGTTAAGACCAATGGCCCTCTTGCAGCAATACAATGCAGTTGCCGCCTTATTAGTCCTGGAAATGGTGTTCATCCTCCAGTTCAGTTTGCTGTCCAATATAAGCCCAAGATACTTGGCGCTGTCAGACATTTTCAGTGAGACCCCCTTTATCCTCGGGGTATCAAATTTGGGAATTTTGTATCTCCTTGTGAAAAGTACCAGTTCCGTTTTGGCAGGATTTACATCCAGTCCACATCCCTGGCACCATTTTGTTAGGACGTCCAATGCGGACTCCATTAGTTCAGACAATAGTCTGGGATCTTTACCCAGAGCCACAACTGCAACGTCATCCGCATATGCGACCGTTCTGCAGCACGTCCTTTCCATGGCCCTGAGTTGGGTATTCATATTCAGATTCCAAAGTAATGGTGAGAGTACACCACCTTGCGGGGTGCCCCTAGTCGCAACCTTGGAGATGTTCGAGGCGCCTAAGTTGGATTCGATACGCCTGAAGTGCAAGATGCTGCTGACAAATTGAATAATCGCCGGGTCGATTTCCAAATGTCTCATTGCGTTAATAACCGATTCAGGTCTAACGTTGTTGAAAGCGCCCTCAATATCCAGGAATGCAACTAAAGCAAATTCCTTGTAGTGCAGGGATCTCTCTATGTGGCCCACCAATGAGTGAAGCGCAGTTTCAGTGGACCTTCCCTTCGTGTAGGCGTGCTGAGCCAGTGACAAGGAATTGGGTCCCAATTTTGATCTAATATGAATATCCAAAATCCTCTCCAGTGATTTCAGTAGAAAGGAGGATAGACTAATTGTAAAGTCTTTAGCCATAGTGTGAGATGTCTTCCCACTCTTGGGGATGAAGACGATCTTATATGTTGTCCAAGTTGATGGGACATGTGAGAGGCTCAGGCAGGCTCTAAATATTGCCAGGAGCCATGGCATCAATATTCCCAGGTTATTTTGCAGGTCCGCTGGGATAATGCCATCCGGGCCTGGAGATTTAAAGGGATGGAAGCTTTTGACCGCCCATTCCACACGATGGCGAGTTATCGGAATATTCGAGATATCCCGAGTGCCACTAAATGTTCCTTCCCTAGGCACCTCATCAGTGCAACCTGGGAAGTGTGTATTCATCAGGACCTCAAGGGTGTCCCGACTGTTTGTGGTCCAGGATCCGTCCATCTTCCGTATATACGATGGAATAGCTGGTTTAGAGGATAAAATCTTACGTAGCCGACTAGTCTCCGAGGAGTTTTCCACATCGCTGCATAAGATTTTTGAATCCATTTACTGAGGACTTGCAATTGTCCCAAACACCATTACGTTTTGCCTCATTAAAGAGTTTCCTGCTTTCTTTGCGTTTTTCAGCAATCTCCGCATTCCACCATATGGGCTTAGCTTTGCCCTTCCTGTCGATTCCTATACAGGATTTGTTTGTTGCCTCAATTAAGACACCAGTCAGTGACTCCACTGCGGAGTCGAGCATGGACACACTGTCTATGAGAACCGGGCACATAGGCAGCTTGTCCCCGAGTACACTCGCATAGATAGACCAATTGGTCCTTCTTCTATTCGTGTAGGGTTTAGCTGAATCAGCTCTAAAAGAAAAATTTAAATCAATATACATGTGATCAGAGAAGGAACAGTCCTTTGACACGTTCCAATCGCTTATCAAATCCGAGAACTTATCACTAATAAGCGTAATATCAAGAACCTCCCTTCTGTTAGTCACAATAAAGGTGGGCTCACTACCCCTATTAACTACTGTTAGTTCATTTTCTACTATAAAGTCCAAAATAGAGTTGTGTCGGTCATGAACGACCCGGTTCAATTGAACGAATCAGTCAAATGAACGTTGAACGGCCGTTCAGTCTCATCGTTCAATATGGTTCACTTGGGTCTTTTCAGGTCTTTTGAATCAGTTTGAATCAGTCATTCACTTGCTTACCGAACAACTGATTGAAAAGAAACAACAGTACTATTCTTGTGTATATGTTTGTTATGCCAGAATAATATACTTGTTTCTTTTACTCATTGTCACATTGCTTTACACATTTTCATAATACATCGTTCAATATGGTTCACTTGGGTCTTTTGAATCAGTTTGAATCAGTCATTCACAAAAAACAATGCAAAACACAAAGCAAAATGTTTCTTCGAATTTGCTTTGTGTTTATTGTTTTCTATTATTGTATACATATTTCTTAAATGAATATTGCTATACTCTTTTAACACATTGCCGTATTCAATCAATTGTGAATGACTGAACGAAAACCACAAAAGAGCAACTGATACAAAAGACCGACTGATCCAAACGATCAACCGACCCAAAAGACAAGTGACCTGAAATGACCGACTGAACGAAATGAACGAACTCGTTCACTGTTTCGAATTGAACGTTAATGACCGGTCACATAAACGAACGATTAAGCCCAAGACTAGTCCAAAAGCGACTCACCTCGTGGATTGACATCCGAGCTTCCCCAGATGGTATGATGTGCATTAGCATCAGCACATATTATTAGAGGGATGTTGTGCCTGTTGGCATGCGACATCGCCCTCCTGGTTGTGGAGTTTGGGGGATTAGCACCCTGGTAATGTGCCATGTAGCAGCTCATAAACCAAACTGTTCTGGTTTCGCCTTCTACTGCGACAGTGCAGGTGTCCTTATCGCTAAAATCAGAAAACAATAGTAACTACCTAACGGCTAAACCAATTTTTCGAACACGATCTCTTTCGCCCTCTCTTTTTACAAAGACGGTTGATGGTGATACGTTAAAAAATATAAACCTCTCACTGGCAAATGTTGCCACAACGGCAAACACAATCTTATTAACAAATGGTACCATGAACTCTAACACAGATGCAATGCAAATATCTCAAGTAAAAAGTGGTCAAAAGCCTCAAGTACAAGTTGGTATGGACAGGTACATAACAGTGCTTAAACGGGGTCGCAGCCCTACCTCTGCAGCAGTTGCTTCGGCTTCAAAAGTACCTTCTTTTGATAAAATAAACTCTCAAAATCGTTTTGCAAGTCTGGAGGATGAATCCTCGGAAGCACCAAACGTTATAAAATCTTCTAAGCCATCCCCGATATATCTAAGGGAGCAAAACTCAAGTGAGTTAATAAAGAGCGTGATCTCGGTAATAGGTGAAAATTCGTTTTACGTAGCTGCAATCAAGCGTGGAAATATAAACGAGACAAAAATACAGGTTAATCATGAGAATGATTTTCGTAAATTAACTAACAAATTCGAAGCCCTTAAAAAAAGCTTTTACACATATCAACTAAAGAGCAGCAAAGGTCTTCAGGTAGTGATCAAGGGCATAGACTCATGCGTGGACCCAGATGAAATTAAAACTTTTTTGGAAGAGAAGGGTTTTAAAATAAAAAACGTTACAAATATTAAAAACAGGGAAAAAAATCCCCAACCATTATTTCGGGTAGAATTAGAACCTGGCGACATTAAGCTTAAAAAAAATGAAATGCATCCTATTTATAATTTAAAATATATTCTCTACAGAAGAATAACTATAGAGGAGCCCCCTGTTTGCGTCGTATGTGAAGTCCAGTGCGATAAGTCTAAAAATGACCCCAATGTAAAAAAATGTAGCAACTGTGGCGGAAATCACACTGCCAATTATAGAGGATGCCCTGTATATACTATCGTCAAGCAGTCGGCTGGACCGAAAACTAATCCCCCACAAATGCAGGTACCAAATCAAGTAAACACTAATGGCATTCAGGCTCCGCAGCCTAGTAAAAACAGAACCTCGTATGCTAACGTCCTTAAATCAAACCATGTGCCAATGCAAGGCGCTTCGCCAAGTAATGATGAAACTCCAGTTTCTAATTTAAGTCGTCTAGAAAAAACCATGGAAACATTAGTGCAAACAGTAAATAATTTTACAAACACAATGGGTAATATGTACAGGAAATTCTAAGAATGCAATCGATGTTATTGCAAGCTGTTCTTAACAAGCCATGAACTGTTTAAAAATTTGTTTTTGGAATGCAAACGGCATCCGCCAACATAAAAATGAATTATAATACTTTCTTAAAAACAAACAAATTGATGTCATGATGGTTTCTGAAACTCATTTGACCTCAAGAAATACGTTTAAAATCAATGGTTATATTCTATATGATACCAAGGACCCTCGAGATAGAGCTTGTGGAGGTTCAGCCATTTTAATTAAAACCCGAGTCAAACACTACCTAATGTTTGATCACCGTGAAGATTATCTCCAAGCAACGATCATTTGCGTTGAGGAATTAAATAGAAACCTAGTAATTTCATCGTTATACTCACCGCCTAGATTTTTAATATCAGAAAGCCTGTTTCCTAGCTGCTGGCGATAATAACGCTAAACATACCTTCTGGGGGTCGTGTTTTATTTAACACAATTTCTAAAATGGATTTAAATGTGGTAGCGAGCGGACAACCAACATATTGGCCTACTGATCATCAAAAAATTCCAGATGTTATCAATTTCAGCGTGGTTAAAAACATCCCCATAGAAACGATTCATGTTGAAGCTTCCTTAGAATTATCTTCTGACCATACACCTACAATTGTTACTATAATGAACCCCAATAGAATTGTATCTCCGACTGGTCACTTAGCGACGACAGCTACGCAAATTAACTGGTTAAAATATAGAAAATACCTCAGCACCCATTGCACAGAAAATATTCCGCTTAGTACACCGGAGTATGTAGATCGCTCTATTGCCAATTTTGACAGTTTTCTGAAACTAGCTGTTCAACATTCCAGTATTGCCCCCAAAAAAACAAAAAATATTAAAATATATTCCACAGATGTCGAGCGTCTCTTGTCTGAAAAAAGGAGGGCTCGAAGAGAGTGGCAATTGCACAGATCCCCGTTACTTAAGAACTTACTAAAAGAGTGTACAAAAAGGCTGAGAAAGTCACTGCAGACTCAGAAAACGGCTTCTCTGGAAAAATATCTTAAGGAACTTGATGCAACTCCACAATCAGACTACTCATTATGGCGTGCAGCTAGAAATCTCAAAAGGCCAGTTGTCTCTAAACCACCATTAAGAGACTTGAATGGTAGTTGGGCAAGAAATGATGTTGAAAAAGGAAATATGTTTGTTAATCATTTAAAAAACGTATTTACCCCAAACATATCTCACGATATTGCGGCCGAGTTACCACCTGTTGTTGCTAGAGCAGCTGTTCCCCTAAGATTTGAGATAAGAGAAATCGAAAAAGCTATTTGTGATTTAAACCCCAAGAAGGCTCCTGGTTTTGATAAGATCAGCAACAAAATGCTTCTGGAGCTACCCAGCATAGCAAAGAAAATTATTCTTTTAATTTTTAATGCTATTTTACGACTTGAATACTACCCTCAAGAATGGAAGGTCTCCTTAGTTACGATGATACCAAAGCCAGGAAAAGATCACACCAAAGTTGAGTCATATAGGCCTATCAGCTTATTATCTAATATATCGAAGCTGTTTGAGAAGCTCTTAGCGTCCAAATTAACCCCAATTTTAAATGAAAATGGGTGTATACCTAACCATCAATTCGGTTTCAGACGAGAACATAGCACAATTGAACAAACCCATCGGATAGTAAACGCCATAAGAAAAGCCTTTGAAGAAAGAAAATATTGCTCCGCTCTCTTCATCGATGTCTCTCAAGCTTTTGATAAAGTCTGGCATGTAGGTTTGTAACATAAATTGAAGCTGAACCTACCGGTTAACACACACAAGCTGTTAGAAAGCTACTTGGTCGGTCGAAAATTTATTATTAAAGAAGGTGATTTTTTAAGTTCTCCTCAGACAATTGAAGCTGGAGTCCCTCAGCGAAGTATCCTGGGCCCACTTTTTTACATTATATATACCTCAGACATGCCGACAAACAATTACACCCTAACCTCAACTTTTGCTGATGATACAGCTTTCCTAAGCGTACACGAGAACAGTCGTGAAGCATCTCGATACCTGCAGGATCATATATTTCAACTAGAACTGTGGTTAAAACAATGGAAAATAAAGGTCAATGAGCAAAAATGCGTACATATTACATTTACCTTGCGTCGGGAAACATGCCCCCCTATTAAAATCAATAATCAACTAGTGCCTCAACAATCGCATGTCAAATATCTCGGTATTCATCTAGATCGGCGTTTAACATGGAAATGCCATATAGAAGCAAAATTAACCCAAATGAAACTAAAAGCAATTCAAATTAACTGGCTTATTGGAAGAAATTCTTATTTTAGTCTCGATTGCAAACTACTACTTTACAACTCTATTTTAAAGCCAATCTGGTGCTACGGTATTCAACTATGGGGCACTGCCTCGGCCTCAAATATCGAAAAAATTCAAAGGCGCCAAAATAAACTTCTTCGAATAATCACAGCTGCCCCTTGGTATGTTAAAAACTCAAATATCCACAAGGATCTCAATGTGCCACTGGTAAGGACTATTATTAGGAAGTATGCGGTAAAATATTTAAAAAGGCTAGAGTTGCACCCAAATCCACTAGCTCGAAATATTTTAAATGATAGCCACACTCGCTTAAGGAGAAGAGACACTGCAGCACTTACCCATTAAGATGAGCGATAAACACATATATAAATGTGATACAGAACCCGTGATTAAGAAAATTTTTGTCTTGCACTGGCAGGACATAAAATAAAGAATTAGGATAAGATTTGATTAAATTTTGTTAGTTCATATTTAATATATGAAGATTCAATAAATAAATAATGAGAAAAAAAAAAGCTCTACAGTATTTACCGGTTATATGCACGTCGGTTATAAGCATTTCCCGCTTTTTTGCATTTAAGTTCGTGCAATTTCAGGTCGCAATTTAAAATATACATGGAAATTTCTTCTTTAAGCATTTCGCTTATATGCATTTCTCGCTTTTATGCAGGCAAAATTTTATACAATTTGAATAAATTGCATGAAAAAATGTCTACTATACGCATCATTCATAAATTTGCAAAAATTGTACCAAAATTGTTCTAAAATTATAAATTCGGAAGTATCATCCCTATCTATCAATATTTATCATCACTGTCACAAGTCAGCTGTTAGATAAAAAAGTAAATGAGCGTGTTACTAAATAAAATTACATACAAATTTTTACTACTTTACTTTACTTTACTTTACTTTACTTTACTTTACTTTACTTTACTTTACTTTACTTTACTTTACTTTACTTTACTTTACTTTACTTTACTTTACTTTAAAATGCTAGTGTAATGAGTAGCGATATATATTTATACCTGTCATAAACACTTTGCATAGCAAAAAAAAACGAACACTGACAATTTTCCTCTAGCAACTATGTACCTCCAATAACAAGCACTTGATAAAATCGCTACTCACTTCACTGCTGGGACAGTTCTAATAAGCAATGAATTTTTACTTTTTATATTATTAACCTAGACAATGATTTCAATGAAATGCTACTTGTGGCATAAAAATATTTTTTATATACATACTGAATTTAATCTATTTTTTTTGTTTTTTGGAAAAATATTTTTTCAAATAAAAACTAATATAAAAACTTTAAATATCTTTTTGTCTATATGCAACCATTATGCATCATCAGAGTTTTTATATATGCACGGCTGATGCAATTAAACGAGTTTTTTTTGTAAGCACCATATGTGCATATAAACGAGTTTTTATATTTGCATTTTGGTGGCCAATTGACAGGTCCATTCCGCGAAATTATGCGCTCATGGAATGTTTCCTTCAATAAATCGATTGTGGCGTGCGCTGTGTGGCATGTAGCGCCGTCTTGTTGGAACCACAACTCATCCACATTCATGCCATCCAATTCGGGAACAAAATAGTCGGTTATCATGGCTCTATACCGGTCTCCATTAACGGTAACTGCCTCTCCAGCATTATTTCGGAAGAAGTATGGCCCAATGACTCCACCAGCCCATAGAGCACACCAAACAGTCAGTTTTTGTGGATGTAATGGCGTATCAAGGGTCTCATGTGGATTCTCTTCACTCATTTCGGCCCATACACCAAAATCACGACGCATTGCATGGTCTCGCGGCTTTAATTCTTGCACAAGCTGGATCTTGTAAGGTCGCAAGCCAAGATCTTTGCGCAAAATCTTCCATAAAGTTGATGGACAAAGCTCCAATTGCTGTGCACGGTGGCGAATCGATTCATTCGGGTCCTCTTCAACACTTTGCTCTACAGCGGCAATTGTTTCTTCGGTGCGCACTGTTCGACGTCTCTGCGGATGCGTATTATCACATAGAGTAAACGTTGTGCGAAAACGATCCATGGTTAACCGAATTAATTGCTCTGATGGACGATTATGTCGACCATAAAATGGACGGAGCTTGCGGTAAACTTCGCGAACTGAACCGTTATTTTCGAAATAAATTTGCACGATTTGCAAGCGTTGTTCTTTTGTCAACCTGTTCATGATGAAATGGCAAACCAAACTGAACATATATGACATTAGAGTTGCCAGATTTGACCACAAAATGCCAGTTTTATCTCTATTCGAAAAACAAACCTGTAAAAAAACACCCTTTAGTTGTTTTTTTTGTTTAAAACAACAAATTATTGTTCAAAAATATAAAAAAAAAATAAAATAAACAAATCATAATAATAGTGATGTTAATGAAAAGTAAATAAACTTTTTATTCGATTACTTTCTTATCGTATATTTAAAAAAGGTTCAAACAAAAGTTTTTATGATACCTTTCGGAAACATTTTGTTCAGAAACTAAAATAATATGTAGTTTTATTTGATAAGAATGATTTTGAAGGTCTACAATTAAAAAAAATTATCAAAAAAAATTTAAATATAGAATATCATGTAAACCGAATAGAAGTTTCGTGCATCACTAACAACAAATTGGCAGCCAAATATAAAGAAAGTTGTCATACTTAAACAGAAAATCGCTGCAAACAGTTAATAGTAAAAAAGCTGTTATTGTACGTTTATGAATACAAATTTTTATAAGACAAAAAGCGTTTAATAGTTATAACATACTATAAGCTTAAAATAAGAACTTTTTATGAATATGGCTGATTATGTATAAATAAAAATATGTTTTTCATATTTATGAATTACTTTTTAGTTTGCCCGTTTTAGTTCAAGAATTGTTTTGTTCGTTATGTTATTGTTTTTATACCCTCCACCACAATTAGTTGTGAAGAGGGTATACTAAGTTTGTCATTCCGTGTGAAACTTTTTTATTATTCATCTCAGACCCCATAAAGTATATATATTCTGGCTGCTTGAGTAATTCTAAGTCGATTTAGCCATGTCCGTCTGTCTGTCCGTCTGTCCTACTGTCCGTCTGTCCGTCTGTTGAAAACACGCTCACTTTCGAAAAACTCAAAAGAAATAAACAAACTAGGTGTCAAAATGCTTGTAGTTATCCTAAGCAGTTTGGGATTGAATTTCAGCAAAATCGGTTCAGCAGGACCAGAGCTATGAATCAAAATGTGGAACCACCACCTTCAAAAACTTGATAATTTTGTTACAAAAACAAACATAAATGATGCAAAAATGCACGGAATGTCATAAGATTTTGCACAAGTCTGTTTTATTCGACTAGAAATTACACTGTAAAATTTCGCGAAGGTCGGTCCATAATTTACCCTAGGCCCCATATAAACCCTACTCCCGGAAAACAGTTTAGTATAGTCTTGGGCTTAATCGTTCGTTTATGTGACCGGTCATTAACGTTCAATTCGAAACAGTGAACGAGTTCGTTCATTTCGTTCAGTCGGTCATTTCAGGTCACTTGTCTTTTGGGTCGGTTGATCGTTTGGATCAGTCGGTCTTTTGTATCAGTTGCTCTTTTGTGGTTTTCGTTCAGTCATTCACAATTGATTGAATACGGCAATGTGTTAAAAGAGTATAGCAATATTCATATAAGAAATATGTATACAATAATAGAAAACAATAAACACAAAGCAAATTCGAAGAAACATTTTGCTTTGTGTTTTGCATTGTTTTTTGTGAATGACTGATTCAAACTGATTCAAAAGACCCAAGTGAACCATACTGAACGATGTATTATGAAAATGTGTAAAGCAATGTGACAATGAGTAAAAGAAACAAGTATATTATTCTGGCATAACAAACATATACACAAGAATAGTACTGTTGTTTCTTTTCAATCAGTTGTTCGGTAAGCAAGTGAATGACTGATTCAAACTGATTCAAAAGACCTGAAAAGACCCAAGTGAACCATATTGAACGATGAGACTGAACGGCCGTTCAACGTTCATTTGACTGATTCGTTCAATTGAACCGGGTCGTTCATGACATACGCCTAAAACCGTAAAAAATAATGCAATCATAACAAATTTTGGCTCGTCACAATTTTATAGGACTTTAAATGATACTGTGAAATTTCGTGAAGATCGGTACATAATTTACCCTAGGCCCCATATATGCCCTACTCCCGGAAAACAGTTTAGTCTCCTAAAACCATAATTAATAACAAATCGTCACAGTTTAAGATAATAATAATAAAAAGACATCATACAGATATTACTCCTTAAACATTCGAACTGTCGGTGGAGGGTATCAAAGATTCGGCACAGCCGAATATAGCACTCTAACTTGTTTTTACTAATAGACTCCAATTAAAAATAATTTTTGCATTTATATTATTTGAAAATACTTAATTTATAACAAAACTTTATTAATCGGTTAACCGATCAATAACAAAATTAACCGATTAGACCAAAACTTCGGTTAATTAATCGAGCGATTAACCGATTAAAGCCAAACCCCGATTAAATGAATACCCTATTCAATACCAATTGCATTTAGAAGTTGGGATTGTCATGTAAATCTACAACTAAATATATCAGCTAATCATGTGTGGAATGTTAAGCTGGCAGCAAATAGAGAACGCCCTCGTTTTGTACATTTAAATTCAGAATCCTATCTATATGACGATCTTAACATAAAGTTCAAGAATGAACGTTATGCAATTCTATATGATATGTGTTTAAGGTTTCAAGAAAACTATTATATGCGAGACTCCCAGCCGCTTCTCACATCTCAAGAGTTTAAAAGTAAAGCTCCAATTATAGTAGTAGATGTAAGCTATCAAAACGAATCTATTGTTAGCGGACCCATTGATATAAAAATCGAATTTGAAACAGCTACTAATGTTCAGCAAACACATCAGCTTATTGTATTCTCATTCACGATCGAATCATTGAGTATGTACCATTAAAGAGACAAGTTCGGAAAATTGTATAAATATTAAATCATAAATAAAAAGAAGAAGAAAAAAGATGTATTGCAAACATGTTTTCATTGATTTACAAGGTTTTAAATTAAAATCAAACAAATTTATCGTTAAAGAAGTTGCAATTGTTTTCAATCCAAAGGAATACATCAATTTCATTATAAATCCATCTTTTGATTTCAATTGTTTAGCACAAAAAAAGCGAAAAGAAGCATATTGGCTAATCAAATATTTTCATCATGTTAACTGGAGTACAGGAGTAGTATCGTTTAAGAGCGTTTGTAATTTCTTAAGAGATATTTTAAAAAATTGTAAAATATATGCTAAAGGAACAGAAAAAAGCAAATGGTTGGAAAAAATGATACAGCAAAAAGTTTTTAATATAGAGGATTTTGGATGTATAAATTTAAAGGAACTTAATAAAAATGATCGAGAAAACCTTTTTATGCAGTTATCACAACTATGGAGTTTGTGCCTTAAAAAATGCTATTTTACTTGAAAAAGAAAATCTTATTTAAATAAGAAAAACAATTTTATATTTTTATTTCTTTTATCTATATATATATGTAAGTTAAAGGATCTCCACTTGGAAAGGATAAAAAAACACTAAGGCGCAACCAACAGCGCCTGGTAGAAATTAAACTCACTTTTATATATTCAAATATTTTATTAGACAATAACTTTTTATTTGCTTTTCACTTTGACAATTCTAATTTCACAAATTGAAGACAATTATTATTTTATAATTTAAAGAGCGAATTAATTACTTTACTAAACGACCGCGCAACCAAGACTAACTATTTTCTCTGCTGCCTGTTGTTCAGGTGCCGAAATGCTGTTCCAGCACAATTGCCTTTACCGTGTGAATTGGCTGATCGAGCAAAAATACATTGTGGTAATTTGACTCCTGAGTAGACCGGACGCGCGTGTGGAAGTTGGTAAACAAAATTAATAGCTGATTAGGCTAAATTAATTTTGTTGGCACTGTTGGCCGCATCGTTAACTCCTCCCTCCTCAAATATCTGCGTCCCGCAGATGACGTGAGCGGCTTGGTAGGTAGAGCTATTTGTGTCTGCGACCTTCACATTTGGTAAGTTTAATCTTCTTCCTACCTTGTACCATAAAATTCCGATACAGACTCCTAATGCCAATACGATGGTTGTGTGCATGCTGAGTGATAAATTCAATTTCGTTCCCAAGTGTTGGAGTTGATCCACGTTCTGTAGACTTATATCGTGAACCTGGTCAATGTCTACCAACAGTTTCTCGTTAAAGACGCTTGATAGGACTGGAGGCAGTGGCTGCATTTTTGAGATGGACGTGCTTGAAAATGCCTCATTGTCTAGGAAGATAGTTTCATTAGACAGACGTATCAGATAAGTACCATTTAAGGTTTCAATATGTTCTCGACTGTTCAAGACACCTTCAAAATTCGTTAGGAAGACCATGTCTGCTTTAATCATCTCAATTGTTCGAGTTTTAACCATCTTGTATTTACAACTGGCATTACCTCCTTTGAGCAGCCGGGGAATACAAGTTTCTTCAGAAAGTTGGGACAGGGCCGACTTCCGACAAACCGTTAATTCGTTGATGCGAAGGCAAGGACTTCTTACACCGAAGGTTTCGTTCTGACTGATAAGAACTTCGTTAAAAGGTAACTCGATTTGCTTATTGTTTCTAACCGTCGTTCTAACAATAAGCCGGTGATAGAACTCCTTCTTCACTTTTGGTATGGATAAAACATACAGTAAAAGAGAACCGTTGGTGTAGATTGACGGGCTTCCATATTCAATTGCTTCTATAACATTGGCATATGGTAGAGTTTCCACTTCTGTTATGATATTATTTATCTCGGTTTTGTCTAACAGGTTCGAGTTTACAACCCCACTCTTAGCGAGTCGACAAGCCCTCACAATTTCATTTATTAAATCTTTCAATATAAGAATTTGGTTCATCGTGTCTTGGCCAATTCTCTCATTTTCTTTACCGTTACTTATCTAGTTCATTTTCTTTACGAGTTCATTGGTTTTTGTACAACTTCGTGTGTTGTGTTCAGAAGCTGGGCGTTAATCTTGTATTGTTCATTGTTGTTACTGATGATAGCATTTTGGCTTCTTTAGACGGAATACCGTCTAAAGAATCCATTGCATCAGGATAGCCAGCAACCCACTTCCAGGCGGAACCAATCCAATTAATTGATCTTCGGCCTCTACTCGTATGATTTCCTAGCTCAAATAGTCTGTCCTTTATTTGGTCAAGGTGATAAAAAATTATGTCCTTTTTATCACTGGGTGGCATACGTTCCTGAACTAACGCGGTTACGTTATCGGCAACAGCTTTGTAATTATCGAGGTTTATGACGTGGACCAACTTAAAATTTCCGTTGATAATCCAGCCGTTTCCATCTAGTATGGATATTATAAGTACATCGTAGCGGAAGATTTCCATTGCATGTAGAGTGATTGTACTTATGTTGACGAAGCTCAGTATGGCTGTAAGGAGAATCATTCTTCTGGGAAATAGTGAAATTTTTAATTAAGTAATGTGAGTGGTTAGTTTGTTATTTATTCTAGGAAGTTTTACTAGGTTAGTTGATTACTTATTAGTTGATTATTCTTGTTAGTAAATTAGTTGATTATTATCAATAAAAGTTATTATAGTAATTATTAGATTTCTACGGTTTAAACATAATCTTAGGAATAAATTGTGGTTAAAAAAAAAATTTTATCTTTTGGTTTCTGTGTTTTTATTTCATATTCTCTTTCCCCTTTTTTTAAAAATTTTTTTTTTATAATGCTTAAGTCTTAGCATGAAATCTTGTGAAAAGAAGTAGAAGTTTGTTAAGGATTTATTTTTAATTTTTAATATGGGTTTTGTAGATCCTTTTACCACTTACTGTGTGTACTGTGACCCTATTGTCTTTTGCTACTATTTCTCTTCTATACACCGGTTTATTTTTAGCCTTAATATTCTTTATTCTAACAAATACTGTCTCACCTTTCTTAAATTTTTTTGGAGATGACCGTTTCTTATTCATACGTTTATTTCTTTCCTTTATATTTCTTTTAATAATCCTCCTTAAATCTTTATTAATCTTAGGACGTGCTTCTAGCAGTTTATCGTAGTCGGATGTTTTCGTTCTGTTAAAAAACACATCAGCCGGTCTTTTTCCAATTATGGAGTGTATGGTATTATAATATCTGTCAACGGCTACGTACATTAACTCCTGAACGCTTAGTTCTGAATTTTCTGCTCTTAGACACCTATAAATTTCGATAAGAGTTGAATGCAGGCGTTCTACTTGGCCATTTACTTCACTACGCTGCGATGGCGTCAAGTAAATTTTTATCCCTAATCTTTCCAAGAAATCTCTTATCAAGGGGCTGAGGAAACTAGTCTCATTATCAGTTACCAACATTTTTGGTGCTGTAAAGTAATGTAGGATCTTAACAAGTTTTTCTCTGACGTTTAAAACAGATCTATCACTCATATGAAATAGTTTAGCAAATTTTGAAAATTTGTCCAGTACAGAAATAAATTTTTGGTCTTGTATCTCAATTATGTCCATGTGCAGGATTTCACATGGCATGGTTGGCATGGGGGTGGCCTGCAGTAAAGGCCTGGGCGGGTTCCTATCATACTTATTGCTATAACAAATGTCGCAACGTTCAACGAATTTTTTTATTAGAGACTGCATACGGGGAAAATAATATTTGTCTAGTATTTGCCTTTTATTTTCTCTGGCATTTCTATGCGCTTTACGATGCTTCTTTTCAATAATTTCAAATTGAAGATTCTCTAACCTTATATCAGATACTTCTGATAAAAGGTGGTAAATAGCATTCTGGAATTTTAATACCGTTTATAAGATTTGGGTTAAGAGTTCTCTTTAAGACGTCTGATAGTTTTCCCGCATCCCATTCGGGAGAAGAGACATAATGTCGCAAAAAATTCCGATGGGGTATTTCATTAGATTGTAGCTCTGGACCTATTCTAATGATAATTTGATTTCTAAAAACGTTAATGGGAACTTCCATGTGGGGAATAAGGTCTGATGCATCTTGGCTTGCACTGTGGACGGTTGATCCCATTGATGAAGTGTCATCATCCCCAATTTATGATGCCGTTTTTGTAATTTCGGAATCATTATCGTTTACTTCTGAGGCTGGTCTTGTAATTTGCGAGTCGCCCTCGCTGGCTGTATCGGTTGAAGATTCATTAATGTGGTAAACGTTAGTTTTTAGTCTAGAGAGAGCATCTGCAACAAAGATCGATCTACCCGGTTTGTAGATTAACTCGTGGTTGTACTCTTCTATACGTGCCTTCCATCGCTTCAATTTGGCATTGAAGTTCCGGTTACCTTAGGCGTAGGTAAGAGGTTGATGGTCAGTATAGATTTTTATTTTTTTGGCACCGTATTTCTTAAGCTTAGTCTAGACGATATGTTGAATCAGCAAATGTATGCTTACACTCATATGATTAAAAAAAATAACAAATGCCTCTATCAGCATATTTCATATGTCAGGTGTCTAGACGATATGCTCAAAATACCAAATTTTTCAAATTCAACAAATGCCAGCAATTGATATTTCAACATACAAGTTAGCATACAATTTTTGCGTCTACACGATATGTTGAATTGTGTATGTTGTTATGTATGTTGATTAAGGAGAACATTTGTTTAAAAATTAAAAATTAATTTGACAATTCTCTTTTTTATTATTCAATTTAAATTTTTTTTATCAGTTGTCGCTTTAGTGCAAAAATGAATAGTTTAAGTGCATATTAATACTTAATAAGTAAGAGTGCTTTATTGGGGTGGGTCAAGTCCGCAAAAAATTAAAATATTTAAGGACTGGATTGATCTAAAAATTATTAATAAAGCCTCACAGTTAATTAATTTATTGCAGTTGTACCTCTATGGTATATTATGTGCCGACCAGCAGAATGTTTTATGGATTCGTTTGATACTCACGCCACCATAGTGTCTGTAATACCTAAAAAAAATATTCGTCCTATAACCATCGTTAAGTATACCGATCGACTCAATCACTATCTGATTATATGTAAGGATGTCCGTCCGGGCGGCTGGCTGGCTGTCCAGCTTGTAGTGCGCAAATTACAGGTCGCAATTATTTGATGAAATTTGGTATATTGGTTCTAATTATTTATTGTAATTAAAAATTGTGAGGAGCGGTCCATAATGTGGTATAGGGTATTAAATGACCAGACTAAGCCGACTTGTTTATCATATATAACTTAATTTGACCAAATTTGAATAAACTATCATGATTTGTATCATTTTAGCCGTATTAAAGAGATATTTGGGATTTTTGGTCGGTTGATTAATTTTTAGTATTAAAAACATAAATTAGATCAAATTTCAATACAATTATACAAGTTTTTTAACCGTTTTAAAGTCCCGCAATCTACGGGACCTTTAGTGAGTTGTATGCCGATTATCACAAAATTGCATCGTGTTATTTTTAGCTATTTAAAGCTAAATTGGACTATATTTTATCACAATATCGATATTTTTACGGTTTTAGGCCTTTTTAAATGATTTCCAGATTAGGCTTAATATGGAGCATATGGTAAATTGTGGGCGGATCTTCTCCAAATTTAGTTTTGTGATTTCTAGTTTTATGAAACTATGACAGACCAAATTTTACTATAATAACGTTGTTCGGTACGTCTTAGGTATATTTAAGTATTTCCGAGAATGGGGTTAACATGGGACCTATTGTAAATTATGGAGCGATCATCTTAATGTAATATCTAGTCGTAGAAAACGAGTTCTTGCAAAATTAAATAACAATCAGTTCATTTTGTCACCAATTTTTTTTAGTTTCTTTAATAGAAATATCAATTTGTAAGGGTGTTGGGGTTCTGGTTTAAAAGAAAATTAACTCAGCTAAGCAAAGTCGGTGCTTGATAGACCATTAAATTAAGAACCCTTATGCCCAGTCAAAGACCGGCAATAAAGAAAAAATTTTTTAAGCGAAACTGGTGTTTGTCATACCACATAGTTAAATAATACCCATATTGCAACAATTATGCAATAGTATATAAATTATTACCACATGTTAACTCAAACCTACATATTAAACAATAACATTTATTAGAATTTACATTTTTAACTTTAATAACTTCAGAATTCTATACGCTACCGTACCATGCATTCTATTATATGAAAGCTTGAAGCGTTCTCTAAAAAATATATGTAAAACAATACCACAATATCGACAAAATTATGAGATTGGAGCCATTTTGATAAACTACATTAGTTACTAAAAATATTTTTTGAAATTGGTTATTAATGGGTTAATATTTAGGCATGTTTTATAAACCACGTGAAAGGTATTTGGAAACACCGTTCAGCGATACCCATATTGCTGCGATCAAATATATACTTCAAGAGATATTGGTTAAGAATTTATCAACTTTTATGGTCTATAACTCAAAAACAAAGTTCGTTGGCCAACATTTTTATTTTCAAAGCACTTCTAAATGCATTTTTTTGTTTCTTGCTTGCCGATGAGCTAGAAATCTTGATAAGTTCCGGGGTTATAAACAAAATTAAACAAGTACATAATTAAAAGAATACAAATTTTTATATATTTTATATGCTACCAAATTTGCCGTATGCTGAAAAGCTTGCATACGACTTTCAACAAATAACATATTTGTCAACATACGTAGAAAATTTGTTTGAAAAGTAAAAATATTGTGTCTAGACGATATGCTATAATTGTGAACAAACGTTTGCTGACTTCGTTAACAAATGCCTGTCATATGTTGGTAAGCTTACGTTTGTTGAAAAAATTTGGTGTCTACACGATATGTTGGTGCTGAAAGCAAATTTTTCAACATAAATTTGCTGATTCAACATATCGTCTAGACTAAGCTTTAGATTGTCCAACGCCCACACTATGGCCAACATCTCTTTCTCATTGGTAGCGTACCCTTCTTCTGTCTTGTTTAGAGAGCACGATATGAACGCGATTGGTTTGTCTTTGTCAAGTTCTCCTTGTGACAGAACGGCCCCTATTGCGTAGTTCGAGGCGTCCGTAGCGAGATTAAAAGGTTTGTCAAACTCAGGCAACGCAAGAATTTCTGCCGAGGTCAGAAGAGTTTTTAACATTTGAAAAGAGTCTAAGGCCTCTTGATTCAATTCTATCCGCACTTGTCTCGACTGGTTAGCTTTTACTTGAGCATTTTCACCCCTCGTCAGGTTTGTTAATGGTTTTGCCACCTTTGCATAATCCCTAATAAAGCGCCTATAGTATGACGTCATCCCCAAAAATCCCTTAAGTTCCTTAAGGTTAGTAGGAGGTAGTAGATTTTCAATTGCCGTTATCTTTTTAGGATCAGGTTTTATACCCACGGAACTCACTATGTAGCCTATTCGGTTGGCGAAGGAGGGACGAGTTTTATTTTTTTATTAAGTTTTAATTTTTATACGTCCTGGAGTGCTCCGTGGAGATCGCAGGGGTGTTATTATTTTATTTTATTTCTAGAGTGCTCCGTAGAGATCGCAGTAATTTTAATTTGTTATAAAGAGACCTTTACTCAGGGTCCCTGCTCGGGCGCTAGTTAAAGGATCTCCATTTGGAAAGGATAAAAAAAACACTAAGAAATTAAACTCACTTTTATATATTCAAATATTTTATTAGACAATAACTTTTTATTTACTTTTCACTTTGACAATTCTAATTTCACAAATTAAAGACAATTATTATTTTATAATTTAAAGAGCGAATTAATTACTTTGACGTCATCCCCAAAAATCCCTTAAGTTCCTTAAGGTTAGTAGGAGGTAGTAGATTTTCAATTGCCGTTATCTTTTTAGGATCAGGTTTTATACCCACGGAACTCACTATGTAGCCTAAAAACTCTACTTCCGTTTGCATGAAATGTGTTTTGTCAATATTGACCTTCAAATTTGCCTCTTCCAATCTTCCGAAAACAATGTCGACATTATTGAGGATTTCTTCCTCGCTACGACCAAACACAATTATGTCGTCGATGTAAACGTAACATATTTTCCCTATGAATTCTTTTAGGACGTCGTCGATCATTCTTTGGAAGATAGCTGGAGCATTTTTCAGCCCAAAGAAAAGACGAAGGAATTCAAATTTTCCATTCATTGTTGAAAACGCGGTTTTAGGAATGTCTGACGGTTTCGTTGCAATTTGATGAAATTCGGACGTTAAGTCAATCGTAGTGAAAAATTTAGCATTTCCCAGACTTGCTAATGTAGCGTTAATGTCTGGTATGGGGTATGCGTCAGGCACAGTGACGGCGTTCAGCCGTTTATAGTCTACAACTAGCCGATATTGTTTATCCCCGTTTGGTTTTGGCTTTTTTGACACTACACAAATGGGAGAATTGTAAGGACTCTTCGAGGGTCGAATTATCCCTTCAGACAACAATTCACTTATTTGTCTTTCTACCTCTGCTCTCATTGCTGCAGGGTAGGGGTAGCTTTTTGAGTAAATCGGTTCTGATGTAGTTGTCCTGATTTCAGCTTGCACATTCGTATTGACAGCTTGACTGTCATTGAGTGGTCCAAATAAGTTTCTATGTTTGTCTATTAGTTTGTTAATTTTGTCCCCTATTCCTATGGGGAGGGGTTTACTTAGTAGGTAGGTTAAACAGCTAAAAATTTTTGATTTAAGAGGTATGCTGATAGTATCCCTAATTAGAAGAACGTTTTCCTTTCTATCGACTACTGCTCCTAATTCTTTAAGGGTATCATCACCTATGATTCCGTCGAAGGTGGTTAAACCTGGTAGTATATAAAATGTAATGGGATCTGAAATGCCATGTCTTGCGAAAAATTTGCCTATTATTTTTTTATTTATTTCAATGTTTCCACCCGCGGTGTTAACTGTAAGGGGCCTAGACATGGATAAACTTCCGGCGGAGAGTTCGGGTCTGCAAAAATTTTTGTTCGAGCCTTGCTATTGGATGTCACGTAGTCTATGTAAGGTAAGCTCGAGGGCCTTCCTCCATAAAATTTTGTTCGTTTGCCGCGTCGTCAAAACTACCAAATACTTCTTCATCTCGAGTATAGTCCTCAACATTGTCATGACTAGCGTTTAAATGAAACAATTTCTGTTGCTTATTTCTGTTATATATTTCAGATGCGCTCCTTTTCTCAGGATGCTTAGGCCGATTCATATAGTTTATTTTCCGAGATTGAGCCGAGCGGTCTACTTCCATTGGCTCTTGTTTAACCTGATACGATCTAGGATAGTGGGTCTGTCTATAATTTTGGTTGAAACTACTATGAGGGAAGTTATTGTTTCTTTGTTGCCAGTCCCCAGGTTTAAAGTGGTTTGATGGATAGTTGCTAACGGGAGGCCTGGGAGGTCTGGGTGGAGTTGTTGTACCCTGCTGGTTGTTAAATGATTGTAAAGGGTGGTTAAATTGTAAGGGCCGATGTTGAATGTGAACCACACCTAAACGCCAAGTTTTTTTCCGAATTTTATTTAACATTTCTCTATTTCAGACTTACTCAATTTGAACCATAGAGAGATACACAATCCAACAACGTGTTAAAGTTATCCAGACTTATTATGAAAATGGATGATAAATTTCGAAGAAACCCATCTTCAGTGATGAGGCACATTTTCACCTCAGTGGATTTGTCGATAAGCAGAATTTCCGCATTTGGGCGAATAATAATCCAAGAGTGATTGTCGAAAAACCAATGCAGCAACAAAGAGTGACTGTTTGGTGCGGTTTATGGGCTGGCGGCATCATCGGGCCGTATTTTTTCCAAAATGAGGCCGGTCAGGCAGTTACTGTGAATGGTGTTCGCTATCGTCAGATGATAACGAACTTTTTATGGTCCGAATTGGAAGATATGGATGTGGACGATATGTGGTTTCAGCAGGACGGTGCCACTTGCCACACAGCTAACGAAACAATGGCTCTTTTGCGCAACAAATTCAATGGCCGTGTTATCTCACGTAATGGCGAGGTCAATTGGCCGCCAAGATCATGTGATTTGACACCGTTGGACTTTTTTCTTTGGGGTTATTTGAAAGAAAAGGTGTACGTCGATAAGCCAGCAACAATTCAAGAGCTAAAGGATGAGATAATTCGGCACATTAACGGCATAGAACCTCCATTATGCCTCAGGGTCATCGAAAATTTGGACCATCGGATGGAGGTGTGCCGCCGTGGTCGCGGCGCCCATTTGGCCGATATTTTGTTCCATACATAATTGAGTAATACCAATATATCATAATAAAATAAAATTACAATAATTTCCTAAATAGTTTGTGTTTTATTCAAAATCAACATCGGCCCTTGAAATTTAACCACCCTTTACATTGGTTCGATTTGGTACTCTTGAATGGAAAATGTTATTCCTCATGGTTAAATTTTGGAGTTCGAGGCATGCAGAGTATGCCTCTCGCAGTGTCCTTGGTCGTTGGATAATGATCATTCGGAATAATTCAGGAGTGAGGCCGCGAATGAATATATCCAACGCTCGATTTCTATGCGTTGTGATCAGGGCATTCACGGTCTCCTCACTATATGATTCTGTTTTTAACTTGTTAATAATCAGGGACAAATGATGATTTACCGTCGAGTAAAATTCATCTATTTTTAATGAGCCTTGCGAGAGTTGGTTGAGCTGATGCTCCAACGTCTGAACGTCTCTTTTGTCGGCGTAATGGAGTGATAAAATTTTCTTCACATCCTTCCAGTCACTATCAAATATATTGCAGGAGACTAAGGCTGCGTCCGCCTTGCCAACCACCTTTTGTCGAATACTTTGCATAATCGAACGATATATCGGTTTGTTTCTCACAATTTCGAAATCCTTGAGCACCATTTCTACCGAGTGCACCCAAGAAACGTAATGCAAAGGGTTGCCGTCAAAAGTACGCAGCTCTTTTACACTATCGGGGAGTCTACTAATTGATTTTAAGTCTTCCTCGGTTTGCGGCACTTGCAGGATCGCAACAGCCTCGTCCGTGATTGGTAAGTCATTTCGCCCTAGGTTTTCTAATTGATCTAATCTTCTACCTAATTCGGCTATATCATTACCCTTTTCAATCCTACCTAACCTTGCCTCCATCGTTTTCATTTCCTCCAGGAGCCGGTTGACAGCTCCCGTAAGCACAGTTAAACTCGTCTTCATTTCTTCCATGGTCACAGATACAGGTAGTGGTAAAAGGACTCACCTGAATATATTAGGGATTTTTCCTCTTTCTTCCAAATTTATAAAGAAATTATCACTTGCACTTCCACTTCTTACACTTTTAGATTTATTTTGTGGTAATTCTTTTTACAACAAATATTTTCACAGATTTTATTGCAATTTTTTTGTAAAAAAAAAACTTTTTTATATATTCGCAATTTTTATAGCTTTTGTAGTATATCAACAGATTCTTTTTCTATATATTTTTTTCCAGATATATTTTTCTTCTTTTTCATATAAATTTTTATTTTTGCAAAATTTTTAACAGATTTTGTATCTTAGCAATTTATATCTATTCAGATATTTTTACTTTTATTTTTGCAATTATTTTATGGCTTTTTTATTTTTTCTGTATAATTTTTTCTCTTAAAACTTTTTTCATATAAATTTCCTTAAAAAAAAAATTTTATATTTTTACTTTGTTATTTTTATATGTTTTTTATTGAGCGAGCCTTGGTTGCGTACCGCAACGCGCTCATGTGGAGAAGCCTTTTATTTCCTCGCGGAAGCTTCGTAGGGTTCCTTTTTGGAAATCCACTTTTAAAATCGTGGATACCTACTAAGGTACGAATAACTTCACTTTCGCTCGAATAGACTTTTGTGATTAAAATAGTTTGGAATCACCGGGTTTATTCGGTTGGCGAAGGAGGGACGAGTTTTATTTTTTTTATTAAGTTTTAATTTTTATACGTCCTGGAGTGCTCCGTGGAGATCGCAGGGGTGTTATTATTTTATTTTATTTCTGGAGTGCTCCGTAGAGATCGCAGTAATTTTAATTTGTTATTAAGAGACCTTTACTCAGGGTCCCTGCTCGGGTGCCAGTTAAAGGATCTCCACTTGGAAAGGATTAAAAAAACACTAAGGCGCAACCAACAGCGCCTGGTAGAAATTAAACTCACTTTTATATATTCAAATATTTTATTTGACAATAACTTTTTATTTACTTTTCACTTTGACAATTCTAATTTCACAAATTAAAGACAATTATTATTTTACATCGTTAACTTGTACAATAAATAAAATTAATAAAAATAAAAAAAATCTGGTTGTTTTTAATTTTTATATTATAAAAATTGTATTTATTTATTATCATCTTTTTTTTATTTTTTCATATAACAATCTTATAATCTAAATAACAATGATTGATTCTTACAAACTATTTAATATACATTTACATACTTATAATTTAAATTACATTAGTTGAGTTCTTTTTAACTATATGGATTCATATTAAATGTTCATTTGACTCCTTAAAACAACTTTGTCTATATTTACATTCTTATAAACTACTTAATCTATTACTACGTTTATACGTAGCCTATTCGCAAATAAAAATTATTTGCGATTAACTAACTTACTGTTTATATGTTACTTTGCTTTCACGAAATTTTGATTTTTATGTGATGCCGGATAGAAAAATTTTATCATTTGGCAGCACTGTTGTTATATAGAAACTTTTTATTTTTAAATATACATACAATGAAAAAATCAAAAATTGTTGTTTCTCTTGCAATCCATTGCATGTGTCATTGCATGTGAAAGAAGACAGCGTAGACTGCAATTAATCCTTGAAACATTTAAAAGTGATTATTTTATATCTATTGCGAAAACTGTTTTAAAAGAACGTCGGAAAAGGCGATATAAAGCCCGCCCAAGAAGTGACCACTACTGGACATTGATTAAAGAGCCTCAAAACGAGGAGTTGTACTTTGAATCAATGCGAATGAAAAAATCATCGTTTCTTATACTATGTGATTTAATTAAACCTCATCTGGTTACGCAAAAGCTGCATTTAACCGTTCCTGTTTTTCCGGAAAAACAAATTGCAATATGTTTATATAAATTAGCTTCATGCGCCGAATATAGAGTGGTGGGAGATGTATTCGGAGTCCATAAGTCTACGGTACATAAATGTTTTTATATTGTAGTGAATGCTATTTTAAAGCTTACTAAGGAGTTTATTGTATTTCCAAATTTGAAGGAATGCATTCAGATTGCCAAAAGATTTGAAAAAATTTCAAGCATCCCAAATATAATAGGTTCAATTGATGGTAAGTATGATCGTTTTAGTTAGCAAAATCCAATAAGCCTATAAGAATATATATAAACTTCCTAGGAATGATTCTAAGCACCGTTTAGGTAGCCGCATAAGTGAACAATTTCCCGAAAATTTTTTAATTTCATTTGTTTTTTCTCGAAATGAATTTTCGGGAAACGTAAACGGTGCTAAGAATCATTCCTAGGAAGTTTATATGTTCAAGAAAGTTGTTTATCAAGATCTTAGGTACATTTTTGTAGTTGATTATTTCCCTGAGTTTTAAACAGTTTGCTACCTATGGGCCAGAACAGGAAAAAAAAGGTAAACAAATCGAATTTTTCAAAGTTTTTTGAGATTTTGATCTTGAAGATGATGTTTTTTTTTTGATTTTATATGTTCACAATTTTTGTGCATGACTTTGGGCAAAACTGGGAGACACCGGTCCTTTTTAAAACCTTTTCTTTAGCTTCACTTCGGAAAATCAAATCTTGTAACGTTAATTTAACCGCCTTATACTCAATGCAAATGGATGAAACTTTGCAGGCATACATATTCCCGATGACAATGCACGAATACATGGGCGTAGCCAGGATAAAATCTAGGGGGGGCAAAATTTTTTTTTTAGTAAAATGCTTTTTTGACAGCCTTTTACTCAAAGCAAATGGATGAAACTTTGCAGGCATACATATTCCCGATAACAATACACGAATTCATGGGCGTAGCCAGGATAAAATCAAGGGGGGGGCCACAATTTTTTTAAATGCTTTTTATTGCTTCACTTTGGAAAATCAAATCTTGTAACGTTAATTTAACTGCCTTTTACTCAATGCAGATGGATGAAACTTTGCACGCATACATATTCCCGATGACAATACATGAATCCATGGGCGTAGCCAGGATAAAATCTAGGGGAGGGGGGTTAAAACCTTTTCTTTAGCTTCACTTCGGAAAATCAAATTTTGTAACGTTAATTTAACCGCCTTTTACTAAATGCAGATGGATGAAACTTTCCAGACATACATATTCCCGATGACAATACATGAATACATGGGCGTAGCCAGGATAAGATCTAGGGGGGGGGGCAAAATTTTTTTTTTGGTAAAATGCTTTTTTGACTGCCTTCTACTCAATGCAAATGGATAAAACTTTGCAGGCATTCACCAGGATAAAGTCTAGGGGGGGGGCAAAATTTTTTTTTTGATAAAATGCTTTTTTGACTGCCTTCTACTCAATGCAAATGCATAAAACTTTGCAATCATTCATACTCCCGATGGTATTACACGAATACATGGGCGTAGCCAGGAAAAAATCTAGGGGGGGCAAAAAAATTTTTTTTTTGATAAAATGCTTTTTTGACTGCCTTCTACTTAATGCAAATGGATGAAACTTTGCAGGCATACATATTTCCGATGACAATACACGAATACATGAGCGTAGCTAGGATTAAATCTAGGGGGGCAGAATTTTTTTTTTGTGAAATGCTTTTCTTTACATTCACTTCGCAGCATCAAATCTTGCATCCATTTGCGTTAAGTAAAAGGCGGCTAAAAAAAGCATTTTACAAAAAAAATTCTGCCCCCGTAGATTTCATCCTGGCTAAAAAAAAAAATTTTCTAAGGAATTCCTTACTTACTGCAGTTTTTACCCCTAAATATTAAAAATATTTTCATTTAAATTTAAAATTATTTTCGTAAATGTAAATGTAAATTGTAATGTATTAATTAAAGCTATTCGTTACTAAAAAGTAAAAAATAAAAAAAAAAAAAAATTTTAAGAAACGCTTTTCTTTACCTTAATATATTGATCAGTTGTGAACACAGAATAAATATGAATACCAAAAAAATCGACTAAAAGTCAAAAAATAACAACATTTCAAACAACATAAACTTTTAAATCAAAATGGAAAACAACTCACACATCTCTTAAAGAAAAGCGTGGGGCGCCCATACCAACCTAAACTTAAAAGAAAACATGACTGCCGTGAGTACATTTTAATATTTCAGACCGAAAGAAATACAACCAATCATGTTTAAAGCTACCAATTTTCAATAATTGAGCATTTTGTTTCATAACAACGAGCCCCACGCTTTTCTTTAAGGGATGTGTGAGTTGTTTTCCATTTTCATTTAAAAGTTTGTGTTGTTTGAAATGTTGTTATTTTTTGACTTTTAGTCGATTTTTTTGGTATTCATATTTATTTTGTGTTCACAACTGATCAATATATTAAGGTAAAGAAAAGCGTTTCTTAAAATTTTTTTTTTTTTTTTTTTTTTTGGTCTTTTATCACGTAGTGGTGTTTGTGTATGGTTATTTTTACATGACTTAAAAAATTACACACAGTGTTATAGAAAATAAAATTTGTAAATAAATCAAATTAAAACCCAACACAAAATTTATATCATTTATTAAATATGTTTGTATGTAGGTAAATAAGTAAAGTTAAATTAATAAAAATAATTCAAAGTAAACATAAAGCTACGTTCACAAACAAAAAAACATTTTCACTTGGTGATCATAATAGAGCAACAATTTCTTTTGTAACTACACACATTTTGCATCAAGAAACCGTTTGCAAATTTTAGCCACAACAATATTATGCATTTATTTTTTTTTTTGTAATCATTTTGTTAAAATTTTCATTTAAAACGAAATAAAATTATTTTAAACGTCAGAAACAACTTCATACAAATTGTTGCTGAAGTTGTAGTTGTCTCAACTTTAGTTACATTTTAAATTTAACTAAAATTTTTTTAAAAATGTATCTAAAGTTGAGTCAACTCGAACTTCAGCAACAATTTGTATGAATTTGTCTAGTTTCGTTCTTCTGCCATTATTTGTTTCATTCCTTTCACGTGTTCTTCGTATTGGCGACGCTCCTCTTCAATAAATAATTTATTTTCTTCCTTAATTAAGCTTAAAACCGATTGCTGCGTCTCTTTAATTTCTGCTGCAATTTCAATTCTGAATAGCGCTTCCTGAAATACAAAAATATCTTTAAGCCGTTTTTATAAGTATCGATAAAATAGCACCTACTCTTTTTTTTTGGGACTGTTTCCCTATTTCGTTGACTAGTAGCCATTGTTTGAGGCAATTCATCACATTCAGAAATACTTTCGTCTAAAAACTCTTCCATCATCTCCCCCACTGGAAAGTCTTCAGCGAACATGGTTTCTACTACCGTTGTGTCTAAGCCCACTACAGCCGATGCTGGACGATCACCTAGCAGATCATTTAAATCAGCGTTTAAAAAGCTGCAGTTGAGATGGTAAAAGTCATAAGATTATGCTGTAACTTCGACATCTTCATTTGTCATTGGACAAAAATAAACTGTTGGCTTTACTTCTGATTCATTAAATGAACACAGTCGCAGTGAAGGCAAAAGCAAAACACGAAATGTTGTACACGACAAAGAACATCGGCAGTCGACATGTTCGAAAGTGTTTGGTTTGACAGACCAAAACTTTTAAAAAATCCCGTAGTTATCGAAGATGGGACGTTGTGTTTGTGTTTTTATTTTCCATATTTTTTTTAATAATACATGTGTTCATAAAAACATAAATATGTACATAAGTACATATATATTATTTTTAAGCTTAACAAATCTTTTTAATTTTTTGAAATTAAATAAAACTGTAAATAACATCATTGCTTTCATATATATACAATGAACACAACGTCCCATCTTCGTTAACTTCAAGATTTATTAAAAGTTTCAATCTGTCAAACCAAACACTTTCTAACATGACGACTGCCAATGTTCTCTGTTGTGTACAACACTCCGTTTTTTGCTTTTGCCTTCACTGCGACTGTTTTCATTTAATGAATCAGAAGTAAAAGCAACGGTTTATTTTTGTTCAATGAAAAATGAAAAAGTGGAAGAAAAAGCAATTTTTTCATTTTGACTGTAGTTTTTTAAACCCTGATTTAAATCGTCAAAGTGCTCCATAGTTTGTCGTCCAGAACCACTTTTGCTGTTGCCGCGTTTTATTTTTATAAATTCTTTTTTAAGCGTGCGGAATTTTAATTTTATTTGCTCACTGCTTTTACTGAAACCTTAAGTTTTTTTTTAATTTGATAATATATTAATATATGCAGTATTATAATGTTAGCTTACCTTTTTTGGTCAATTCATCTGCAAGATGGACATAAACATTTCTGTTTCGGCGTGTTTTGCCATCGAGCTGCTCCATTACATGGTTTTCCTTCATTAACGCAAGAAGTTCTTCAGTCTCCTTCTTGCCCCAGGTGCAGCGAACATTTTCTTTTTTATTTTGAACATTTTTGTATTTTTATTTTCGTTGTGTTTATGTATTGTTTTTTATATTGTATTTTTTTATTTTCTAAATTCTATTTACACACTTTTTAACTAATTTTATTTGAGTTGTCATATGAAGGTGCCATATCGAAATAAAAACCAAAAAAACTTAAACGTGTGGCAATGCTTAAAATCTTATTTGCAAATAGTGTAGTTAATCAGTAGCCCGTTTCTGCATATCTCACATCGTAAAACTCTTCGCATGAAACGTGTGAATTGCAACAAAAATAGTGTGAAATGAAACAAAAAATGGTTTTTCTCACCCAAGTGTTTCTGTATCTTTTTTTTGCGAGAATTATCTGTCATTTAAATAATTTTCCAGCAATTATTGGAAGGATGCGAGAAAAAGTGTTTCTATAACAATATTTTGCGAAAAGTTTCTTTCAAGAACTGTCAAAATAAGTCACATTTGAAATTGGTGGCGAGAAAAACAAAATGTAGATATTTTGAATTTAAAATATGTTTATATACTATTTTTTTTAAATAAATAAAAAATACAAGGAATATAAATGATAAATGCATAATTTATATGATGAAAATAAACAAAAAACAATTGTTATATTTTGTTAGTTTAAATTTTTGTTAGCCTTTTCTTGTTTTGGTTTTAATCAGTGCTGCCAGATAAATTTGTGTCAAAATCGTCAATTTCCTGAGAAAAAAATAAAAAAGATCGTCTTTTTTGTTTTAAAAATCTTGCAATTTAAAATCAATTTTAAACAAATTTGTTTCGACTTTTATTTAAAAATAATCAAACAAAAACATAGTTAAAGTTCATGGATATTTAATAATTATTATTTAATAATTGAGATATAAATCTTTAATTTACCTATTCCTATAATCTTTTTCTTTTTTACCTGAAATAGACTTAGTAGAATACCTTGTAGTTAAAATTAAAAAAATCGGTTCATAAATAAACGGGTTAAAGACCCAGTAAAATCTTCGCCTACAAAATAATATGTTAAGTAATCAGAAACACATAAAAGCACTACTTACAATTCTACTGAAAAACTAATGAATTTTACAAGGGTTGTGCCAAAAAGAACAAATTCAAAAGTAAGTCATTTTTTTATCTTAATACATCCAGAAAAAAGTAGTTATCGAAGTTCTTATAGAAGAAAGCTACTTAATAACGAGTGAAAGAAGCTATCCATTTTGAAAAAGTTTTTACTGGGAGACAAACAAATTTCTTTCTTGCCGGAATAATGGTTTTAGCACAAAAGTGTACATATAAGATAAGAATATCAAATATCAATCATATTTTGTATATGTATATAAGAAGTATTAAATGTTCAAAATAGGCCAAGTCGGTCCATTACTTTCCCTCGAAATTTTGCTTTTGCCGATACATTTTTTAGGGAAAAAACAAACAATTTCGAGGAAAATTTACACAATAGGGATAAATATAAAAATTTAAGCAGCCTTGTTTCTAAAGATATCTTTTTTTCTAATAAACAAACATATAAAAATATTTACAATTATCTTTTTTCGAAGACTAAGGGGCTTATAGTGTAAAACGCAACGCCAACAATTTCATTAAAACCAAAAATAAAATCAAAAATATTTTATAAATTTGTTGTTGCTTTCTACAGACATTCATATTATTTTTTTTTTCAATTTTCAACGCCACAAAATAGAAGTGTTTGAAATTTAAAAATTCAAGATGAATTTCTATAGAAAGTAACAACAAAATTATAAAATATTTTTGATTTTGTTTTTGCTTTCGTCACTTTTTTAGAAAAAATCATCAAAACGTCACTTTGTTAATATCGGAACAAAAAATCGTCAAGATGACGATAACTCGTCAAATCTGGCAGCCCTGTTTTTATTATATTTATTTCTTTTGTTGACGTTTCGCTTTTATTTGACACTTAATTACTGGAAATATTCCAGTATAAACAGAATTTGTTGTGTCTGTTTTCGCATTCAAATACAGAAACACTTTTATCTCATAAATCGAGAAACGATGGAATTTTTTGTTTCACACTTCATGTAAGAAATTTTACGATGCGAGAAATACAGAAACGAGCTACAGGAATTGTTTTCGTGAGTTAGCTATTCGCAAATAAAAATGTTATTCACTGTTTATGCGGCAATTTTCTCTACTTGCAATATATTTATTTGCAAATAAGTGGTGCGTATAAACGTAGTATATATTTACATTTAATACGATATCATCATCAACTTCCAATAATTTATTATAAATATTTGATGGTGTTGATATTGATGGAGGATAATTAATATCTACATTAGGTATAATATCATCATCATCATTTTCCATATATTCTTTATATAAACTTAAATTTGTTGATGGTTGTTATGATGATGACGTATCAACACTGTCTTCTCTAATGTAACGCTTATCATCTAAATAACTTAAAACTAACTGACTAATATGCTGTGTGTAAATTTGATGGATCTTAGATTTAAATATATACATAAAATCATATTATAATTTCTTATTAACTAAACATTTCCTAAAATCCTTATATTTAACTTATTTGACACGCTTAATTTTTTTAATTTCCCTATCCTCCCTATCTATTTTTATCGCATACATTTTCGCTCTTAAGCCAAAGAATTCCTTTATAAATTTGCTATTGCACTCATCCTTCATCATACCCAATACTTTTTTATTTAACAATGGTATGTTAAAAGCATTATCTTGCGGATATGCTGATGTATCGAAATGGGTGGGTGCCTCGGTAGGCTAGCTGGTAGCGAGCTAGTCTATCAGCGCCGAGGTTGCGGGTTCGATTCCCGCCAGAGACTCTGGTTTCTTTCCTGCAGACAAGCATAGAGCTTCGCGGGAATAGCTAAGGAAATTAAAAAAAAAATTTAAATAAAAAAAAAACATGTCATTTGTTTTTGCATCATATATGAAGGAGTTGGTGTCCACTAATATTATCAAGCTATTTCGGTTTCATATCATCATAATGGGTATTATACATTTTGTCTAAACTCGCGTTTAGACAATACACATTTTTGGATTATACCTCTATTTATACCAAATGAATTTTATTAAAATTTAACGTATATTGAATTTGATTTTGAATTAAAGGGAAACTTGTATTAAGCAACAGTAAAATTAGTAAGAAAAATATGAAGTTAAAACCCAATAATAATAGGAAATAAAAAAAAAAAAAAAATTTTAAGAAACGCTTTTCTTTACCTTAATATATTGATCAGTTGTGAACACAGAATAAGTATGAATACCAAAAAATCGACTAAAAGTCAAAAAATAACAACATTTCAAACAACATAAACTTTTAAATCAAAATGGAAAACAACTCACACATCCCTTTTGGTATTTATATTTATTCTGTGTTCACAACTGATCAATATATTAAGGTAAAGAAAAGCGTTTCTTAAAATTTTTTTTTTTTTTTTATTTTTTACTTTTTAGTAACGAATAGCTTTAATTAATACATAACAATTTACATTTACATTTACATTTACGAAAATAGTTTTAAATTTAAATGAAAATATTTTCAATATTTAGGGGTAAAAACTGCAGTAAGTAGGAATTCATTAGAAAATTTTTTTTTAGCCAGGATGAAATCTACGGGGGGCAGAATTTTTTTTGTAAAATGCTTTTTTTAGCCGCCTTTTACTTAACGCAAATGGATGCAAGATTTGATGCTGCGAAGTGAATGTAAAGAAAAGCATTTTACAAAAAAAAATTCTGCCCCCCTAGATTTAATCCTACCTACGCTCATGTATTCGTGTATTGTCATCGGAAATATGTATGCCTGCAAAGTTTCATCCATTTGCATTGAGTAGAAGGCAGTCAAAAAAGCATTTTATCAAAAAAAAATTTTTGCCCCCCTAGATTTTTTCCTGGCTACGCCCATGTATTCGTGTATTACCATCGGGAGTATGAATGCCTGCAAAGTTTTATGCATTTGCATTGAGTAGAAGGCAGTCAAAAAAGCATTTTATCAAAAAAAAAAATTTTGCCCCCCCTAGACTTTATCCTGGTGAATGCCTGCAAAGTTTTATGCATTTGCATTGAGTAGAAGGCAGTCAAAAAAGCATTTTACCAAAAAAAAAAATTTTGCCCCCCCTAGATTTTATCCTGGCTACGCCCATGTATTCATGTATTGTCATCGGGAATATGTATGTCTGGAAAGTTTCATCCATCTGCATTTAGTAAAAGGCGGTTAAATCAACGTTACAAGATTTGATTTTCCGAAGTGAAGCTAATGAAAAGGTTTTAACCCCCCTCCCCTAGATTTTATCCTGGCTACGCCCATGGATTCATGTATTGTCATCGGGAGTATGTATACGTGCAAAGTTTCATCCATCTGCATTGAGTAAAAGGCAGTTAAATTAACGTTACAAGATTTGATTTTCCAAAGTGAAGCTAATAAAAAGCATTTAAAAAAATTGTGGCCCCCCTTGATTTTATCTTGGCTACGCCCATGAATTCGTGTATTGTTATCGGGAATATGTATGCCTGCAAAGTTTCATCCATTTGCTTTAAGTAAAAGGCTGTCAAAAAAGCATTTTACTAAAAAAAAAAATTTTGCCCCCCCTAGATTTTATCCTGGCTACGCCCATGTATTCGTGTATTGTCATCGGGAATATGTATGCCTGCAAAGTTTCATCCATTTGCATTGAGTATAAGGCGGTTAAATTAACGTTACAAGATTTGATTTTCCGAAGTGAAGCTAAAGAAAAGGTTTTAAATAAAAAAAGAAAAAGCCTAGCCTGTCACGTTAAATAAAAGTAAATGAATTACAACTTGAATCAAATCAAATAAATTATGCAAATAATGTATGTAAAATTATATTGTAAATTATCCTAGTATTATGCCAACATTGAAGTACAGATGGCGTTAAGAAATAGGCTTGCAATGTAATTAGATTGGTAACGTAATATTTACGGATTAATTCCAAAACCGCTCGGCATTTATAAGCCGAAGACGGTTTTAAGAAAAACATTTTTTGTCGTTAGCTCGATCACTTTTTGCTTAGCAACAGCAGCTACAAGTTGCAATTAAATAAACCTACTTCAACTTAAAGCATTACAACGGCTACATAACAAAAAAAAAACCCTAAAATTAAAATAACAATTGTATTATACTCACCATTACCCTGAAATTGAAATAAAATACTTACCTATATACAAAAAAAACCCCAAATAGTTACCCAGTTCATCATTGCATCTAGCTTCGCTAGAAAAAAAAGGAAACCTCGAACCCAAAGGTAACTATCTATCAAATTTCTAACCTTGTAATCCTACTGGAGAAGAAGTAATTTAATAAACTCTCTTATTTCTTTTCCCTCAACACCTACAATTGTAATCACTCATATGAGTGATTGCAATTATAGTCTTCCTTTAAGCAACTACTAAAAGTTCAGTACCCTGCAGTTCTGCAAGCCCAAGGAAGATTATTTAACGTTCTGTGTGTATCCCTCAACACACAGAATTACATGGTCCTTCGACTACTTAACCAGTGGTCATAAGAGAAAAAGCATCACTCAAAGACGTCAAAGATCAGCGAGTTAAAAGACAATTGTCCACTACAAAAAAGGAAGGGAGTAAAATTGAAAAAAAACAAGCAGAATTATGAGGTTAAGTATTCTTGTAAACTCTTAATGAAGTTAGTAATTGAACAAGCACAAGCAAAGCAAGCCGTCGGTAGTGCGTGGATAATAACGTTAATAAAGAAAGTATAAGTCGCCAATAAAAAAAAAAAAAATTTGCCTAAGATTAAAAAAGAAAAATAAAAGAGCCTAATATTGATTTAAAAGGGAAAAGTTGAAAGAATCAAAAATATTAGGAAAGATCGTAGGTATAAAAAATAATAATAAAAGTTAGTTGGAAAGAAAGAGTGAAGTCAAAGGGAAGGAAAAATTTTGAAGAAAAAGTATAAGTAAAAAGGAAAAAAAGTGCCTAGATAAAAAAAAAGAAAAAAAGTGAAAAATTAAAAAAAATTCTAAGTCTGATAGTTTAATCTGGAAATAGTGAAAGTTAAAAGGTGAAAGACGGAAAATAAAGGCACAGGAGAAAAAAAGAAGGGTCAACAAATCATAAAAAAAGTAAAAAAAAATTATATTTTTACAGTTTAACCTTGAATAAGGCCAAATTGTTTGTACCCATATTATAGCAAAACATAATACCTAGGTACCGTTTTTATCCAGGTTCTATATTTGTGCACATATGTGTACAAACAAATTTGTGTTAAAAGTAGGGATGGACACTGTAAAAAAACATCGATGTTTTTTTCGATGCGATGCATCGCAAACATACATCGATGTTGCATCGATATTTCATAAAATACATCGATGTTTTTTATACATCGATTGTTTTTTTTAATTATTTATTATTATTTTATTTTATTTTATAAAGTTTATTTTACATTTTCCAATACTTTCTTTCAATACTGTTTAGAAATAAAAGTTTACCAAGTCTTTCACCACTCAATCTGTTTCTTTGTTGAGTCAGCACCTGCGCCGCTTGTGAAAATAGTCTTTCAGACGGAACCGATGTTCCCACCATTGTAAGGTATTTAAAAGCAATCTTGTAAAGCTTGGGAAACTGCGATTTATAATCTTTCCAAATATCCAACGGATTTTCGTTCAGTCTTCCAACAGGAGTCCTCAAATAAACTGAAAGTTCATCAGACAATATATCTTCAGTCTTATTGCTTTTCCAATTTCTATGAACCAGTTTATAATGGCTAGTCCATAATGAAAAAGTTTCCTCACTTTTATCTGATTTTTCAGAGTCAGATTCAATACCTTAATTTTGCAAAAGAGTATTTTTCATTAATTCCTTTATTTTTGATACAGCATTGGCAACGGCTATTGCATCATTAAAGTTTATTTTGCTATAGCAAGAGGAGTCACATGTTCTATGGAACCCATTCTTTTTGACATCTCTTGCTGAACCAATTTTTGCACTTCCTTTGCCACAGGTTCTTCTGCAACAACTGAAGTAATATTGGAAATCATACAGCGGACTAAGGGTATAATTTTCCTAGTGGTGCAGTACTTATCTCCAGAAATTTCTTTTGTAGCTGCTTCCAACGGACGTAAAATAAAGAGCACGGACGATGCGATGGATATTTCTGAGCCACTAAGCATTGCTGGGGCTTTTGGATATCGGAAAAGAATATCATTAATAACAGTCCGCATTTCTAAAAACCTTTGGACCATATTGTAGTATGTGCTATTCCAGCGCGTAGGAACGCTTTGTATTAGTTCTAATTCGCCAGAAGTTGCTTTTCGCAACTCATCTGCAGCAACTACGCTCTGTTAAAACCACGTCACGATTGCTTTAATTGTACAAACAATATTTTTCCACTCAGTGCATGTATTTGTGCCCTCAGCCACCAAATTCAAGGTGTGTGCAAAACATGGAATGTGTTTCTTCCTACCAAACGCTATTTCTACCGCTTTTACAATATTGGCAGCATTATCGGTAACAACGGCCGTTACTTTGTCTTTATTTATCTTCCATTCTTCACAAGTCTTTAAAAGCATTTCAGAAATAAACTGTGACGTGTGTCTTTCATCAAGTTCGTATACGCCAAGAGTGACTGAAAAAAGTTCAACGTCAATGCCAAAAAGCCCGTTCGGTCACGCCTAAAAAGCTCTTCATATTTAAGGTATCAGACCAAATATCTGTCGTCATAGTTAGGTCTTCTATTGCGGACAACTTTGTTTGAAATGATTCTGAAATAATATCATATTTATCGTCCAACCATCTTCTGAGGCTTGTTCTACTTGGAATTTTGTACTGAAGAGCAACCGCCTTTATGAGATTTTTGAATCCCTCATTTTCAACTATTGTAAAAGGCTGATGATCTTTACAAATCATATACAAAACACAATTATTAAGTGTCCGCGCCTTCGTGCCAGATTGTGAATACGAGGTTATGTTTTCAAAACTGGACTTTATGGTTTTTTGACGTTTAATTGTTGGAATTACTTCGAGATTAGAATCCAAATTATTGGCAAATTGAGAACTTCTTGTAGAAGGTGTAATTACAACAGTTTCAGCACTGCACTCATCAAGAATATCAGGTGATAGTGGCAAAGATAGTGTGATTTTTTCTGCTTCTGAAGAATCAATCTCTGAATAAGCAGACTTATGCACATTGCGAATATGCCCCATCATATTTGTTGTATTTCCATTAGATTTAATTTCCTTTTGACACAGCTTACATTTAGATTTCCTATCATCAATTTTTTCATAAAATTTCCAAACCATGCTTTTTTTCTTAGGCGGCAGGTTATTTTCAAAAGCAGAAAACTATTATAAAGAACGTTTATTCGTGGAAAAAACAAACAGCAAAATATTTTCCTTTGTTGAACTTGCGCACAATTTGTTAGCTTTTATTTTAATTACGCGTGGTTATCAAGCTGTTTGTTGGGAGTAAAGATGCCAGACCCGAACTTATTCGCCGCATATAATAGTGTTGCCAGTTGTTCGCATAATATTTACCACGTTTACATATACAAACTTTAGTCATGCCAACACATATAGATATGTATACACGTTAATATATCAATCTACACGTTCTGTATACAGTTTGTCATTTCGATGCATCGAAAGAAAACATCGATGTTTTCCGATTGTTTAGGAGCAAAAAAACATCGGATTATATCGATGTTTCGACACAATACATCGAGTGTTTTTAAAACATCGATGTTTTTTGTCCATCCCTAGTTAGAAGTTAAATAAAAAAAAAAATTTATTCCCCTTCGGTTCTCTTATGTTGGTAAAATTAATTTTGTGCAAAGAGTTAAAGGAGAATCGGCTCTACTTTCACAAAAGGGGAAAAATTATTTGAAAATAAAGTTGATTAAATAGTATTTAATAAATACCCACCTATATATGAAACATAAAGGAAAAAGAGAAATAAATAGGAAAATAATTGTTTCACGAATTTATTTTTTAAACCCCTTATTAAGAAAAAACAAATAATACTTACGGCAAATAAAAATGGAAAAAATTGATTTGGCTTTGTAACTCTTTGCTTGTGCTATCGACCCCTTAAACTTATTCGTTGTAAATTCAAACACACCTACTCGTCAGTTAATGCATAAGAGAAAAACTTATTTGGTGAGCGAATTCTCTTAATGCATACTGACAAGGTATAACTTAAATAAATAAGAAACAAAAAGCGCACACTAAGCTACAACAGAATAAGGTAAAGTAAATAAAAATAATTATATTAAATAATGAAATATAGAATATTAAATTATATTAAAATAAAGAAATTTTGATAAAGATTTCTAAAACATAAAGAAAGGAAAATAAATAAAAGTACGAATCAGATGTAATTTATATGTATAAATCTATAAAGTAAATGGAAAAACACAAAACCATTTACTATGTGTAAATTTACCTTGTTACGAAAATAACAACAATATTTGAAAGTTATTTCAACCTCAAATTTAAATTGAAACATCAAGTTTGTTCTCGTTATTATTGGAAATACCATAATTTTTATTCAAATCGTGTTTGGGTTTATTCACATTGTTTCCCCTAACCAAAGTGTGATTAAATAATAATCTAATTGTGCGTGCTCTTTAGTAATAGTCAAGTGGCAATTAACTCTTAAATAGTAAAGCGAAAGCAAAGGAGAAAATTTGAATAGGAGAATTTGAAGTCTAAACCCCTCCTTAAAACAAAAAAAAAAAACAACAACTGCATTCTAACTTATGTTAGTAAAAACTCTTAAATTAGCACTCACACTTTTCAGTTCGTATATATTAATGTATGCTTAAAATTGTTACGTTCTCTTGGAAAGATCTAAAAACCAACCCCCGAAAATCAATTTTATCATTTGCATTCACACATAAATTCTTAACAAAACTTTATATTTGCATACTCTCTTTCTCTTCATTTCATTGGGTCGAGTGAATAAAAAGGTAGCTTATGCTACATAGTACTAAGTACTAGCACTAGCTTTTACTTTTCAGTACTAGCTATGCTGAAAAGTTTAAACTACAAAAAGTGTGAATAATTCTTTGCTAGTGCTAGATAGCTAATGCTTAAAAGAGGAAGCAAACGCTGGTAAATGCGACTATTAAATTAATTACAAAGTGCAAAAATTTCAAAAATTTAAATTTTTTTAAACTTATTTTAAACAAGTAAGAGTGCTATATTCGGCTGTGCCGAATCTTATATACCCTTCACCATTGTGCGAGCAGAATACAGAGCAACTAGACAAAACCTAAATAATTTCTACATAAACATATGTACATATATAAATACAATACATAAAACTTCATTATAAATTAAATTTAAAAAGTTAAAACTGGTAAATATTTTTTTAAATCGTTTCAGAACATAAAAAAATTTAAAAAAAATTTTTCTTTTTGAAAAAACACGATTCGAACCAGGGACTCACAGTTTCTAACCTAAACAAACCCCCTAGACAACTGGACCATGAAGGAACGTTTTATGAATATCATTAAAAGTAAATATGATCAGTTTACAGTTCACACAGTTGAGTTGTAATTATTTTTGATGTTTTAGTTCACCACAATAAAGCAAAGGTGGCCTATAATCACCAAAATAGATTGTACCATGTATGTGTGTTTGTTTGGTTTCTTTTTGTATAGGCACTGTTGTCATACCGTAGATTTATCTTTTTTGGCGAGTTTTTAAGAAGCCAACCGAAACAAAAATTCCTAGTTTCTATTTGTTAAAATTATTTCGTTAAATAGATGAAATAATAAAGAAGGCTGATAACGAAAATTATATTGAGCATTATGCTAGTATATATAAACCAATACCAAAGGGGGGGGGAGGGGGGGGTTGCAAACGGACATCGTTAAATCAACTTCGCTTTTCATAAGGACCCAGAATATATATACTTTATAGGGTGTAGGATCAATATTTTGGAACATACAAACGGAATGACAAAGTTATATATACCCTCTTACCTTCGGTGAAGGGTATAAAAATAAAATTTTTTTGGATTTCAGTACTTTGGACATAACTCAGCCATTTATTAACCGATTTGACAGATTTATATACCGATGTCTTAAGGAATAAATTTACCATTTACTTTGGTGATAAAACTTGGACTCAGAAAGACCTATGGGTTCCGAAAATGTGTATTTAAAAAAAAAAATTTTAATTTTGGTCATAACTTTTTCGTATCTGAACCGATTTTCCCGAGTTCTTCAGAAAATATTTTCTATTAAAAATTTCCGATCTTTTGATATATAAGGCGTAACCATAGGTCGTACGACGGTCCAAAAAATCCGGTTTTTATACAATTTTTGATATTTTTTGTACGGGAGGTACCACGCCCACTTGTTCAATCCCGCCCACATTTTGTAGGATGCAGTGTATTGATAACGTTAATGTGTGTACCTAATTTGGAAACTTTGGCTCTTGCCGTTCTCAAGATATACAGAAATAAAAAACTACAACAACAACAAGGGATTTTTGTGCAAAATCAGAGGCAGTTGTGGTTTTTTGCTCATATCTCCGTCATTTTTGGACCGATCTGGCTGAATTTCAATAGCAAACTTAGACGGAGTATATGTGACATAAATATACATCAACCTAGTCCACATCATTTCTGGGGTTTTCGGAAAACCCATTTCAACATACAGACGGACAGACGGACAGACGGACATCGTTAAATCAACTTCGCTTTTCATAAGGACCCAGAATATATATACTTTATAGGGTGTAGGATCAATATTTTGGAACATACAAACGGAATGACAAAGTTATATATACCCTCTTACCTTCGGTGAAGGGTATAAAAATAAAATTTTTTTGGATTTCAGTACTTTGGACATAACTCAGCCATTTATTAACCGATTTGACAGATTTATATACCGATGTCTTAAGGAATAAATTTACCATTTACTTTGGTGATAAAACTTGGACTCTGAAAGACCTATGGGTTCCGAAAATGTGTATTTAAAAAAAAAATTTTAATTTTGGTCATAACTTTTTCGTATCTGAACCGATTTTCCCGAGTTCTTCAGAAAATATTTTCTATTAAAAATTTCCGATCTTTTGATATATAAGGCGTAACCATAGGTCGTACGACGGTTCAAAAAATCCGGTTTTTATACAATTTTTGATATTTTTTGTACGGGAGGTACCACGCCCACTTGTTCAATCCCGCCCACATTTTGTAGGATGCAGTGTATTGATAACGTTAATGTGTGTACCTAATTTGGAAACTTTGGCTCTTGCCGTTCTCAAGATATACAGAAATAAAAAACTACAACAACAACAAGGGATTTTTGTGCAAAATCAGAGGCAGTTGTGGTTTTTTGCTCATATCTCCGTCATTTTTGGACCGATCTGGCTGAATTTCAATAGCAAACTTAGACGGAGTATATCTGACATAAATATACATCAACCTAGTCCACATCATTTCTGGGGTTTTCGGAAAACCCATTTCAACATACAGACGGACAGACGGACAGACGGACATCGTTAAATCAACTTCGCTTTTCATAAGGACCCAGAATATATATACTTTATAGGGTGTAGGATCAATATTTTGGAACATACAAACGGAATGACAAAGTTATATATACCCTCTTACCTTCGGTGAAGGGTATAAAAATAAAATTTTTTTGGATTTCAGTACTTTGGACATAACTCAGCCATTTATTAACCGATTTGACAGATTTATATACCGATGTCTTAAGGAATAAATTTACCATTTACTTTGGTGATAAAACTTGGACTCAGAAAGACCTATGGGTTCCGAAAATGTGTATTTAAAAAAAAAAATTTTAATTTTGGTCATAACTTTTTCGTATCTGAACCGATTTTCCCGAGTTCTTCAGAAAATATTTTCTATTAAAAATTTCCGATCTTTTGATATATAAGGCGTAACCATAGGTCGTACGACGGTCCAAAAAATCCGGTTTTTATACAATTTTTGATATTTTTTGTACGGGAGGTACCACGCCCACTTGTTCAATCCCGCCCACATTTTGTAGGATGCAGTGTATTGATAACGTTAATGTGTGTACCTAATTTGGAAACTTTGGCTCTTGCCGTTCTCAAGATATACAGAAATAAAAAACTACAACAACAACAAGGGATTTTTGTGCAAAATCAGAGGCAGTTGTGGTTTTTTGCTCATATCTCCGTCATTTTTGGACCGATCTGGCTGAATTTCAATAGCAAACTTAGACGGAGTATATGTGACATAAATATACATCAACCTAGTCCACATCATTTCTGGGGTTTTCGGAAAACCCATTTCAACATACAGACGGACAGACGGACAGACGGACATCGTTAAATCAACTTCGCTTTTCATAAGGACCCAGAATATATATACTTTATAGGGTGTAGGATCAATATTTTGGAACATACAAACGGAATGACAAAGTTATATACAGTGAAAACTCCCAATAGCGGACACTCTCTTAAGCGGACACCTCCCATATGCGGACAATTTTCGAATAACGTAGCACCAAACTGATTTTTCAGAGCAAATTTCCCTCCCAAGACCGGACCCTCCCTTGAACGGACGCGGACAGCAAAATTGTGCATTATTTGGTCAAAAAACCTCTGAAAAGAGGACAAAAATAATTCAACATAAAGCAAAATATTAACAATTGCACTCTTTTACAATAGAACACGAGGTGCTATAAAAAGCCTACGTGTGACTACAGACTTTTCTCACTTTAAAATATGCATGTGCAACTACATACTTACTCAGCTGATTATATTGTTACGTAAAGTCAAAAAAAATATTGTTTTGATGAATTTTGTTGCAATGCCGTCAAAAAAAATGTTTGACGCTTAAAGAAAAGATTGATATTATAGAAACCTCACAAAAATATAAATTACCAATTCGAGCAATAGCATCAAAGTAAGTGCACAATAATTATAATAAAATGAAATTGTAATTTCATTGCATTTTTGTTCAAGGTTTGACATCGGCAAAACACAAGCAGCAAACATTTTAAAAAACAAAGAAAATTTGCTTACCAAATGGCAGTCTGGCAGTACAAATTCCAATCAAAATCCAAGGAAGAAAATTGGATTGCAGTTCCAAATATAGTTATGAATTGTACCGATGCCTTGAAATATCTTTACAACATCAAGGAATTTGTAAAAACTGATTATGCAGCTTTTACATTTGTAAAAAATTTAGAAAAGACTTTTTTATTTCAAAATAAGTACAAATGCGTATTTGTATATACTAATTTATGTTCCTTTTAGCGCCTTTAAAGCAACTCTTACCATGAATTTTTTAATAAGTAACACATTTTTATTTTAATTTATTATTTTTTTTTTTCATTAAACCTTTTTTGTTAATTAGTAGATATGAATTGAATTTTGTGTTAATGCTCTAAATAAACAATAAAAATTATTTTTTTTGTCCTTTTATTATGAAACTCCCATAGGCGGACACCTCCCAACAACGGACAAATTTTGGTCGACGGTGGCTGTCCGCTTATGGGAGTTTTCACTGTATACCCTCTTACCTTCGGTGAAGGGTATAAAAATAAAATTTTTTTGGATTTCAGTACTTTGGACATAACTCAGCCATTTATTAACCGATTTGACAGATTTATATACCGATGTCTTAAGGAATAAATTTACCATTTACTTTGGTGATAAAACTTGGACTCAGAAAGACCTATGGGTTCCGAAAATGTGTATTTAAAAAAAAAAATTTTAATTTTGGTCATAACTTTTTCGTATCTGAACCGATTTTCCCGAGTTCTTCAGAAAATATTTTCTATTAAAAATTTCCGATCTTTTGATATATAAGGCGTAACCATAGGTCGTACGACGGTCCAAAAAATCCGGTTTTTATACAATTTTTGATATTTTTTGTACGGGAGGTACCACGCCCACTTGTTCAATCCCGCCCACATTTTGTAGGATGCTGTGTATTGATAACGTTAATGTGTGTACCTAATTTGGAAACTTTGGCTCTTGCCGTTCTCAAGATATACAGAAATAAAAAACTACAACAACAACAAGGGATTTTTGTGCAAAATCAGAGGCAGTTGTGGTTTTTTGCTCATATCTCCGTCATTTTTGGACCGATCTGGCTGAATTTCAATAGCAAACTTAGACGGAGTATATATGACATAAATATACATCAACCTAGTCCACATCATTTCTGGGGTTTTCGGAAAACCCATTTCAACATACAGACGGACAGACGGACAGACGGACATCGTTAAATCAACTTCGCTTTTCATAAGGACCCAGAATATATATACTTTATAGGGTGTAGGATCAATATTTTGGAACATACAAACGGAATGACAAAGTTATATATACCCTCTTACCTTCGGTGAAGGGTATAAAAATAAAATTTTTTTGGATTTCAGTACTTTGGACATAACTCAGCCATTTATTAACCGATTTGACAGATTTATATACCGATGTCTTAAGGAATAAATTTACCATTTACTTTGGTGATAAAACTTGGACTCAGAAAGACCTATGGGTTCCGAAAATGTGTATTTAAAAAAAAAAATTTTAATTTTGGTCATAACTTTTTCGTATCTGAACCGATTTTCCCGAGTTCTTCAGAAAATATTTTCTATTAAAAATTTCCGATCTTTTGATATATAAGGCGTAACCATAGGTCGTACGACGGTCCAAAAAATCCGGTTTTTATACAATTTTTGATATTTTTTGTACGGGAGGTACCACGCCCACTTGTTCAATCCCGCCCACATTTTGTAGGATGCTGTGTATTGATAACGTTAATGTGTGTACCTAATTTGGAAACTTTGGCTCTTGCCGTTCTCAAGATATACAGAAATAAAAAACTACAACAACAACAAGGGATTTTTGTGCAAAATCAGAGGCAGTTGTGGTTTTTTGCTCATATCTCCGTCATTTTTGGACCGATCTGGCTGAATTTCAATAGCAAACTTAGACGGAGTATATGTGACATAAATATACATCAACCTAGTCCACATCATTTCTGGGGTTTTCGGAAAACCCATTTCAACATACAGACGGACAGACGGACAGACGGACATCGTTAAATCAACTTCGCTTTTCATAAGGACCCAGAATATATATACTTTATAGGGTGTAGGATCAATATTTTGGAACATACAAACGGAATGACAAAGTTATATATACCCTCTTACCTTCGGTGAAGGGTATAAAAATAAAATTTTTTTGGATTTCAGTACTTTGGACATAACTCAGCCATTTATTAACCGATTTGACAGATTTATATACCGATGTCTTAAGGAATAAATTTACCATTTACTTTGGTGATAAAACTTGGACTCAGAAAGACCTATGGGTTCCGAAAATGTGTATTTAAAAAAAAAAATTTTAATTTTGGTCATAACTTTTTCGTATCTGAACCGATTTTCCCGAGTTCTTCAGAAAATATTTTCTATTAAAAATTTCCGATCTTTTGATATATAAGGCGTAACCATAGGTCGTACGACGGTCCAAAAAATCCGGTTTTTATACAATTTTTGATATTTTTTGTACGGGAGGTACCACGCCCACTTGTTCAATCCCGCCCACATTTTGTAGGATGCTGTGTATTGATAACGTTAATGTGTGTACCTAATTTGGAAACTTTGGCTCTTGCCGTTCTCAAGATATACAGAAATAAAAAACTACAACAACAACAAGGGATTTTTGTGCAAAATCAGAGGCAGTTGTGGTTTTTTGCTCATATCTCCGTCATTTTTGGACCGATCTGGCTGAATTTCAATACCAAACTTAGACGGAGTATATGTGACATAAATATACATCAACCTAGTCCACATCATTTCTGGGGTTTTCGGAAAACCCATTTCAACATACAGACGGACAGACGGACAGACGGACATCGTTAAATCAACTTCGCTTTTCATAAGGACCCAGAATATATATACTTTATAGGGTGTAGGATCAATATTTTGGAACATACAAACGGAATGACAAAGTTATATATACCCTCTTACCTTCGGTGAAGGGTATAAAAATAAAATTTTTTTGGATTTCAGTACTTTGGACATAACTCAGCCATTTATTAACCGATTTGACAGATTTATATACCGATGTCTTAAGGAATAAATTTACCATTTACTTTGGTGATAAAACTTGGACTCAGAAAGACCTATGGGTTCCGAAAATGTGTATTTAAAAAAAAAAATTTTAATTTTGGTCATAACTTTTTCGTATCTGAACCGATTTTCCCGAGTTCTTCAGAAAATATTTTCTATTAAAAATTTCCGATCTTTTGATATATAAGGCGTAACCATAGGTCGTACGACGGTCCAAAAAATCCGGTTTTTATACAATTTTTGATATTTTTTGTACGGGAGGTACCACGCCCACTTGTTCAATCCCGCCCACATTTTGTAGGATGCTGTGTATTGATAACGTTAATGTGTGTACCTAATTTGGAAACTTTGGCTCTTGCCGTTCTCAAGATATACAGAAATAAAAAACTACAACAACAACAAGGGATTTTTGTGCAAAATCAGAGGCAGTTGTGGTTTTTTGCTCATATCTCCGTCATTTTTGGACCGATCTGGCTGAATTTCAATAGCAAACTTAGACGGAGTATATGTGACATAAATATACATCAACCTAGTCCACATCATTTCTGGGGTTTTCGGAAAACCCATTTCAACATACAGACGGACAGACGGACAGACGGACATCGTTAAATCAACTTCGCTTTTCATAAGGACCCAGAATATATATACTTTATAGGGTGTAGGATCAATATTTTGGAACATACAAACGGAATGACAAAGTTATATATACCCTCTTACCTTCGGTGAAGGGTATAAAAATAAAATTTTTTTGGATTTCAGTACTTTGGACATAACTCAGCCATTTATTAACCGATTTGACAGATTTATATACCGATGTCTTAAGGAATAAATTTACCATTTACTTTGGTGATAAAACTTGGACTCAGAAAGACCTATGGGTTCCGAAAATGTGTATTTAAAAAAAAAAATTTTAATTTTGGTCATAACTTTTTTGTATCTGAACCGATTTTCCCGAGTTCTTCAGAAAATATTTTCTATTAAAAATTTCCGATCTTTTGATATATAAGGCGTAACCATAGGTCATACGACGGTCCAAAAAATCCGGTTTTTATACAATTTTTGATATTTTTTGTACGGGAGGTACCACGCCCACTTGTTCAATCCCGCCCACATTTTGTAGGATGCTGTGTATTGATAACGTTAATGTGTGTACCTAATTTGGAAACTTTGGCTCTTGCCGTTCTCAAGATATACAGAAATAAAAAACTACAACAACAACAAGGGATTTTTGTGCAAAATCAGAGGCAGTTGTGGTTTTTTGCTCATATCTCCGTCATTTTTGGACCGATCTGGCTGAATTTCAATAGCAAACTTAGACGGAGTATATGTGACATAAATATACGTCAACCTAGTCCACATCATTTCTGGGGTTTTCGGAAAACCCATTTCAACATACAGACGGACAGACGGACAGACGGACATCGTTAAATCAACTTCGCTTTTCATAAGGACCCAGAATATATATACTTTATATTTTGGAACATACAAACGGAATGACAAAGTTATATATACCCTCTTACCTTCGGTGAAGGGTATAAAAATAAAATTTTTTTGGATTTCAGTACTTTGGACATAACTCAGCCATTTATTAACCGATTTGACAGATTTATATACCGATGTCTTAAGGAATAAATTTACCATTTACTTTGGTGATAAAACTTGGACTCAGAAAGACCTATGGGTTCCGAAAATGTGTATTTAAAAAAAAAAATTTTAATTTTGGTCATAACTTTTTCGTATCTGAACCGATTTTCCCGAGTTCTTCAGAAAATATTTTCTATTAAAAATTTCCGATCTTTTGATATATAAGGCGTAACCATAGGTCGTACGACGGTCCAAAAAATCCGGTTTTTATACAATTTTTGATATTTTTTGTACGGGAGGTACCACGCCCACTTGTTCAATCCCGCCCACATTTTGTAGGATGCTGTGTATTGATAACGTTAATGTGTGTACCTAATTTGGAAACTTTGGCTCTTGCCGTTCTCAAGATATACAGAAATAAAAAACTACAACAACAACAAGGGATTTTTGTGCAAAATCAGAGGCAGTTGTGGTTTTTTGCTCATATCTCCGTCATTTTTGGACCGATCTGGCTGAATTTCAATAGCAAACTTAGACGGAGTATATGTGACATAAATATACATCAACCTAGTCCACATCATTTCTGGGGTTTTCGGAAAACCCATTTCAACATACAGACGGACAGACGGACAGACGGACATCGTTAAATCAACTTCGCTTTTCATAAGGACCCAGAATATATATACTTTATAGGGTGTAGGATCAATATTTTGGAACATACAAACGGAATGACAAAGTTATATATACCCTCTTACCTTCGGTGAAGGGTATAAAAATAAAATTTTTTTGGATTTCAGTACTTTGGACATAACTCAGCCATTTATTAACCGATTTGACAGATTTATATACCGATGTCTTAAGGAATAAATTTACCATTTACTTTGGTGATAAAACTTGGACTCAGAAAGACCTATGGGTTCCGAAAATGTGTATTTAAAAAAAAAAATTTTAATTTTGGTCATAACTTTTTCGTATCTGAACCGATTTTCCCGAGTTCTTCAGAAAATATTTTCTATTAAAAATTTCCGATCTTTTGATATATAAGGCGTAACCATAGGTCGTACGACGGTCCAAAAAATCCGGTTTTTATACAATTTTTGATATTTTTTGTACGGGAGGTACCACGCCCACTTGTTCAATCCCGCCCACATTTTGTAGGATGCTGTGTATTGATAACGTTAATGTGTGTACCTAATTTGGAAACTTTGGCTCTTGCCGTTCTCAAGATATACAGAAATAAAAAACTACAACAACAACAAGGGATTTTTGTGCAAAATCAGAGGCAGTTGTGGTTTTTTGCTCATATCTCCGTCATTTTTGGACCGATCTGGCTGAATTTCAATAGCAAACTTAGACGGAGTATATGTGACATAAATATACATCAACCTAGTCCACATCATTTCTGGGGTTTTCGGAAAACCCATTTCAACATACAGACGGACAGACGGACAGACGGACATCGTTAAATCAACTTCGCTTTTCATAAGGACCCAGAATATATATACTTTATAGGGTGTAGGATCAATATTTTGGAACATACAAACGGAATGACAAAGTTATATATACCCTCTTACCTTCGGTGAAGGGTATAAAAATAAAATTTTTTTGGATTTCAGTACTTTGGACATAACTCAGCCATTTATTAACCGATTTGACAGATTTATATACCGATGTCTTAAGGAATAAATTTACCATTTACTTTGGTGATAAAACTTGGACTCAGAAAGACCTATGGGTTCCGAAAATGTGTATTTAAAAAAAAAAAATTTAATTTTGGTCATAACTTTTTCGTATCTGAACCGATTTTCCCGAGTTCTTCAGAAAATATTTTCTATTAAAAATTTCCGATCTTTTGATATATAAGGCGTAACCATAGGTCGTACGACGGTCCAAAAAATCCGGTTTTTATACAATTTTTGATATTTTTTGTACGGGTGGTACCACGCCCACTTGTTCAATCCCGCCCACATTTTGTAGGATGCTGTGTATTGATAACGTTAATGTGTGTACCTAATTTGGAAACTTTGGCTCTTGCCGTTCTCAAGATATACAGAAATAAAAAACTACAACAACAACAAGGGATTTTTGTGCAAAATCAGAGGCAGTTGTGGTTTTTTGCTCATATCTCCGTCATTTTTGGACCGATCTGGCTGAATTTCAATAGCAAACTTAGACGGAGTATATGTGACATAAATATACATCAACCTAGTCCACATCATTTCTGGGGTTTTCGGAAAACCCATTTCAACATACAGACGGACAGACGGACAGACGGACATCGTTAAATCAACTTCGCTTTTCATAAGGACCCAGAATATATATACTTTATAGGGTGTAGGATCAATATTTTGGAACATACAAACGGAATGACAAAGTTATATATACCCTCTTACCTTCGGTGAAGGGTATAAAAATAAAATTTTTTTGGATTTCAGTACTTTGGACATAACTCAGCCATTTATTAACCGATTTGACAGATTTATATACCGATGTCTTAAGGAATAAATTTACCATTTACTTTGGTGATAAAACTTGGACTCAGAAAGACCTATGGGTTCCGAAAATGTGTATTTAAAAAAAAAAATTTTAATTTTGGTCATAACTTTTTCGTATCTGAACCGATTTTCCCGAGTTCTTCAGAAAATATTTTCTATTAAAAATTTCCGATCTTTTGATATATAAGGCGTAACCATAGGTCGTACGACGGTCCAAAAAATCCGGTTTTTATACAATTTTTGATATTTTTTGTACGGGAGGTACCACGCCCACTTGTTCAATCCCGCCCACATTTTGTAGGATGCTGTGTATTGATAACGTTAATGTGTGTACCTAATTTGGAAACTTTGGCTCTTGCCGTTCTCAAGATATACAGAAATAAAAAACTACAACAACAACAAGGGATTTTTGTGCAAAATCAGAGGCAGATGTGGTTTTTTGCTCATATCTCCGTCATTTTTGGACCGATCTGGCTGAATTTCAATAGCAAACTTAGACGGAGTATATGTGACATAAATATACATCAACCTAGTCCACATCATTTCTGGGGTTTTCGGAAAACCCATTTCAACATACAGACGGACAGACGGACAGACGGACATCGTTAAATCAACTTCGCTTTTCATAAGGACCCAGAATATATATACTTTATAGGGTGTAGGATCAATATTTTGGAACATACAAACGGAATGACAAAGTTATATATACCCTCTTACCTTCGGTGAAGGGTATAAAAATAAAATTTTTTTGGATTTCAGTACTTTGGACATAACTCAGCCATTTATTAACCGATTTGACAGATTTATATACCGATGTCTTAAGGAATAAATTTACCATTTACTTTGGTGATAAAACTTGGACTCAGAAAGACCTATGGGTTCCGAAAATGTGTATTTAAAAAAAAAAATTTTAATTTTGGTCATAACTTTTTCGTATCTGAACCGATTTTCCCGAGTTCTTCAGAAAATATTTTCTATTAAAAATTTCCGATCTTTTGATATATAAGGCGTAACCATAGGTCGTACGACGGTCCAAAAAATCCGGTTTTTATACAATTTTTGATATTTTTTGTACGGGAGGTACCACGCCCACTTGTTCAATCCCGCCCACATTTTGTAGGATGCTGTGTATTGATAACGTTAATGTGTGTACCTAATTTGGAAACTTTGGCTCTTGCCGTTCTCAAGATATACAGAAATAAAAAACTACAACAACAACAAGGGATTTTTGTGCAAAATCAGAGGCAGTTGTGGTTTTTTGCTCATATCTCCGTCATTTTTGGACCGATCTGGCTGAATTTCAATAGCAAACTTAGACGGAGTATATGTGACATAAATATATATCAACCTAGTCCACATCATTTCTGGGGTTTTCGGAAAACCCATTTCAACATACAGACGGACAGACGGACATCGTTAAATCAACTTCGCTTTTCATAAGGACCCAGAATATATATACTTTATAGGGTGTAGGATCAATATTTTGGAACATACAAACGGAATGACAAAGTTATATATACCCTCTTACCTTCGGTGAAGGGTATAAAAATAAAATTTTTTTGGATTTCAGTACTTTGGACATAACTCAGCCATTTATTAACCGATTTGACAGATTTATATACCGATGTCTTAAGGAATAAATTTACCATTTACTTTGGTGATAAAACTTGGACTCAGAAAGACCTATGGGTTCCGAAAATGTGTATTTAAAAAAAAAAATTTTAATTTTGGTCATAACTTTTTCGTATCTGAACCGATTTTCCCGAGTTCTTCAGAAAATATTTTCTATTAAAAATTTCCGATCTTTTGATATATAAGGCGTAACCATAGGTCGTACGACGGTTCAAAAAATCCGGTTTTTATACAATTTTTGATATTTTTTGTACGGGAGGTACCACGCCCACTTGTTCAATCCCGCCCACATTTTGTAGGATGCTGTGTATTGATAACGTTAATGTGTGTACCTAATTTGGAAACTTTGGCTCTTGCCGTTCTCAAGATATACAGAAATAAAAAACTACAACAACAACAAGGGATTTTTGTGCAAAATCAGAGGCAGTTGTGGTTTTTTGCTCATATCTCCGTCATTTTTGGACCGATCTGGCTGAATTTCAATAGCAAACTTAGACGGAGTATATCTGACATAAATATACATCAACCTAGTCCACATCATTTCTGGGGTTTTCGGAAAACCCATTTCAACATACAGACGGACAGACGGACAGACGGACATCGTTAAATCAACTTCGCTTTTCATAAGGACCCAGAATATATATACTTTATAGGGTGTAGGATCAATATTTTGGAACATACAAACGGAATGACAAAGTTATATATACCCTCTTACCTTCGGTGAAGGGTATAAAAATAAAATTTTTTTGGATTTCAGTACTTTGGACATAACTCAGCCATTTATTAACCGATTTGACAGATTTATATACCGATGTCTTAAGGAATAAATTTACCATTTACTTTGGTGATAAAACTTGGACTCAGAAAGACCTATGGGTTCCGAAAATGTGTATTTAAAAAAAAAATTTTAATTTTGGTCATAACTTTTTCGTATCTGAACCGATTTTCCCGAGTTCTTCAGAAAATATTTTCTATTAAAAATTTCCGATCTTTTGATATATAAGGCGTAACCATAGGTCGTACGACGGTCCAAAAAATCCGGTTTTTATACAATTTTTGATATTTTTTGTACGGGAGGTACCACGCCCACTTGTTCAATCCCGCCCACATTTTGTAGGATGCTGTGTATTGATAACGTTAATGTGTGTACCTAATTTGGAAACTTTGGCTCTTGCCGTTCTCAAGATATACAGAAATAAAAAACTACAACAACAACAAGGGATTTTTGTGCAAAATCAGAGGCAGTTGTGGTTTTTTGCTCATATCTCCGTCATTTTTGGACCGATCTGGCTGAATTTCAATAGCAAACTTAGACGGAGTATATGTGACATAAATATATATCAACCTAGTCCACATCATTTCTGGGGTTTTCGGAAAACCCATTTCAACATACAGACGGACAGACGGACATCGTTAAATCAACTTCGCTTTTCATAAGGACCCAGAATATATATACTTTATAGGGTGTAGGATCAATATTTTGGAACATACAAACGGAATGACAAAGTTATATATACCCTCTTACCTTCGGTGAAGGGTATAAAAATAAAATTTTTTTGGATTTCAGTACTTTGGACACACCTCAGCCATTTATTAACCGATTTGACAGATTTATATACCGATGTCTTAAGGAATAAATTTACCATTTACTTTAGTGATAAAACTTGGACTCAGAAAGACCTATGGGTTCCGAAAATGTGTATTTAAAAAAAAAAATTTTAATTTTGGTCATAACTTTTTCGTATCTGAACCGATTTTCCCGAGTTCTTCAGAAAATATTTTCTATTAAAAATTTCCGATCTTTTGATATATAAGGCGTAACCATACGTCGTACGACGGTCCAAAAAATCCGGTTTTTATACAATTTTTGATATTTTTTGTACGGGAGGTACCACGCCCACTTGTTCAATCCCGCCCACATTTTGTAGGATGCTGTGTATTGATAACGTTAATGTGTGTACCTAATTTGGAAACTTTGGCTCTTGCCGTTCTCAAGATATACAGAAATAAAAAACTACAACAACAACAAGGGATTTTTGTGCAAAATCAGAGGCAGTTGTGGTTTTTTGCTCATATCTCCGTCATTTTTGGACCGATCTGGCTGAATTTCAATAGCAAACTTAGACGGAGTATATGTGACATAAATATACATCAACCTAGTCCACATCATTTCTGGGGTTTTCGGAAAACCCATTTCAACATACAGACGGACAGACGGACATCGTTAAATCAACTTCGCTTTTCATAAGGACCCAGAATATATATACTTTATAGGGTGTAGGATCAATATTTTGGAACATACAAACGGAATGACAAAGTTATATATACCCTCTTACCTTCGGTGAAGGGTATAAAAATAAAATTTTTTTGGATTTCAGTACTTTGGACATAACTCAGCCATTTATTAACCGATTTGACAGATTTATATACCGATGTCTTAAGGAATAAATTTACCATTTACTTTGGTGATAAAACTTGGACTCAGAAAGACCTATGGGTTCCGAAAATGTGTATTTAAAAAAAAAAAATTTAATTTTGGTCATAACTTTTTCGTATCTGAACCGATTTTCCCGAGTTCTTCAGAAAATATTTTCTATTAAAAATTTCCGATCTTTTGATATATAAGGCGTAACCATAGGTCCTACGACGGTCCAAAAAATCCGGTTTTTATACAATTTTTGATATTTTTTGTACGGGAGGTACCACGCCCACTTGTTCAATCCCGCCCACATTTTGTAGGATGCTGTGTATTGATAACGTTAATGTGTGTACCTAATTTGGAAACTTTGGCTCTTGCCGTTCTCAAGATATACAGAAATAAAAAACTACAACAACAACAAGGGATTTTTGTGCAAAATCAGAGGCAGTTGTGGTTTTTTGCTCATATCTCCGTCATTTTTGGACCGATCTGGCTGAATTTCAATAGCAAACTTAGACGGAGTATATGTGACATAAATATACATCAACCTAGTCCACATAATTTCTGGGGTTTTCGGAAAACCCATTTCAACATACAGACGGACAGACGGACATCGTTAAATCAACTTCGCTTTTCATAAGGACCCAGAATATATATACTTTATAGGGTGTAGGATCAATATTTTGGAACATACAAACGGAATGACAAAGTTATATATACCCTCTTACCTTCGGTGAAGGGTATAAAAATAAAATTTTTTTGGATTTCAGTACTTTGGACATAACTCAGCCATTTATTAACCGATTTGACAGATTTATATACCGATGTCTTAAGGAATAAATTTACCATTTACTTTGGTGATAAAACTTGGACTCAGAAAGACCTATGGGTTCCGAAAATGTGTATTTAAAAAAAAAAATTTTAATTTTGGTCATAACTTTTTCGTATCTGAACCGATTTGCCCGAGTTCTTCAGAAAATATTTTCTATTAAAAATTTCCGATCTTTTGATATATAAGGCGTAACCATAGGTCGTACGACGGTCCAAAAAATCCGGTTTTTATACAATTTTTGATATTTTTTGTACGGGAGGTACCACGCTCACTTGTTCAATCCCGCCCACATTTTGTAGGATGCTGTGTATTGATAACGTTAATGTGTGTACCTAATTTGGAAACTTTGGCTCTTGCCGTTCTCAAGATATACAGAAATAAAAAACTACAACAACAACAAGGGATTTTTGTGCAAAATCAGAGGCAGTTGTGGTTTTTTGCTCATATCTCCGTCATTTTTGGACCGATCTGGCTGAATTTCAATAGCAAACTTAGACGGAGTATATGTGACATAAATATACATCAACCTAGTCGACATCATTTCTGGGGTTTTCGGAAAACCCATTTCAACATACAGACGGACAGACGGACAGACGGACATCGTTAAATCAACTTCGCTTTTCATAAGGACCCAGAATATATATACTTTATAGGGTGTAGGATCAATATTTTGGAACATACAAACGGAATGACAAAGTTATATATACCCTCTTACCTTCGGTGAAGGGTATAAAAATAAAATTTTTTTGGATTTCAGTACTTTGGACATAACTCAGCCATTTATTAACCGATTTGACAGATTTATATACCGATGTCTTAAGGAATAAATTTACCATTTACTTTGGTGATAAAACTTGGACTCAGAAAGACCTATGGGTTCCGAAAATGTGTATTTAAAAAAAAAATTTTAATTTTGGTCATAACTTTTTCGTATCTGAACCGATTTTCCCGAGTTCTTCAGAAAATATTTTCTATTAAAAATTTCCGATCTTTTGATATATAAGGCGTAACCATAGGTCGTACGACGGTCCAAAAAATCCGGTTTTTATACAATTTTTGATATTTTTTGTACGGGAGGTACCACGCCCACTTGTTCAATCCCGCCCACATTTTGTAGGATGCTGTGTATTGATAACGTTAATGTGTGTACCTAATTTGGAAACTTTGGCTCTTGCGGTTCTCAAGATATACAGAAATAAAAAACTACAACAACAACAAGGGATTTTTGTGCAAAATCAGAGGCAGTTGTGGTTTTTTGCTCATATCTCCGTCATTTTTGGACCGATCTGGCTGAATTTCAATAGCAAACTTAGACGGAGTATATGTGACATAAATATACATCAACCTAGTCCACATCATTTCTGGGGTTTTCGGAAAACCCATTTCAACATACAGACGGACAGACGGACAGACGGACATCGTTAAATCAACTTCGCTTTTCATAAGGACCCAGAATATATATACTTTATAGGGTGTAGGATCAATATTTTGGAACATACAAACGGAATGACAAAGTTATATATACCCTCTTACCTTCGGTGAAGGGTATAAAAATATAAATGTTTAAAACAGAATATAAGAAATAATGTTTATTTCCTTTTTTATGTCTTTAATCGGTTAACAAGTTCTGTGTATTGATATTAAAAAAAAAATCCCTGTAAATGTTTTAGTTTGTATGCGAACATAAAAAAATATATTTTTGTATATTTATCTGTTTTTTATACATTTTTCTTTAAAAAATTTTTTTTATTTTATTAATAAAATGCAACACAGACAACAACAAAAGTCTGTACCGACCTTTATGGGGTATATCATAAAAAAACTTAGTGGCAACGTCAATGATTATTATTCATTATTGTTTAGCTTGTTTTACAAAATTTGTAAAATATTTTAAAAATTAGGTAAAATTGCTTTGGTAAACTGTAACATATTTACATATTTAAATGTATTTGTTACATTTACAGAGATTTTACTATTTGAAGTATTTTTCCGAAAAATATACAATTTGAAATAATGTTCAATATTTATTGTTGACCTGTGTCGATTATCTATGTTGTTTTTAATTTTTCGTCCGATATTTCGACCATACATCGATGGTCATCTTCAGGGGCTACAAAATACACATACATATATTTAACATTTAAATTTTATATCATAACAAAATACAAAAATTTGTGGATTTTTTATTTATAATTTTTATATGACCTTAAGCCAAGCAAAAAACAACAACAAATTGAAATAATCTTCAGGATGTTCATAAAATTAAACATACATACTAATAAATATTTAAAATAAATTTATTTTGATTTAAATATTGTAGCAAAACACAAACTTCAAGCTCCCCAATCATAAGCTTAAAAAAAATTAAGCAAAAACTAGTCTTTTTAAGTATTCACTCGTTTTTATTCACACATTTTTTAAGTCAACACTTGAAGAACTAGTTTCTACTAGTCAGTATAAAGTACTAGCTTTAACTTAAAATTGTATTCACCTCAAAGCTAGTTTAAAATTCAAAATTTCAAGTATTAGCTATAGCTACCTTTTTATTCACGCGGCCCATTCGCGCATATACCTATATTAATTTTAGTGGAATATTAAAACAAAGAGGCATGCGGATACACTCCGCTAAAAAATAATACGGCAACATAAAATTTAAACTTAAGGCGTAAAAACGAAATTAAATTTAACTTACAATAGTTACAATTTAATATCTGATTAAAGAAAAGTTGACTTTAATTTATTTATTTCTCGCGCGTGGTATGGTTTAATTCTGTAAATAGTTAAGGACTTGTTTACAGATCTATAAGACGGAACTGAATAAGCAGAGGAAGTTCAACCCTCAAAATTAGTTTGAAATATTGTTGTTAATGCGGTTTTTGTAAAAAGTTCTCTATTTTCTATTAAAAAATTGGTTTATTAAATAAATAAAACGTGTGCGGGTTTTACTTAAATTTTTAATTATTTTGGCGAATGTATATTCTTGGTATATGAACGGACCCATTGTTGGGAAGTTTCCTGGAATATACACAATCTTTAGTTCCAGTGAGATCATATGGTCGGTTGTGCCTACTTAATACAAGAACAGACCTTATGTTGGGAAGTATTCTGGAATATACGTAAGTTAGTTCCCATAAGTAAAAGGTAATTCCCATACAGTTACTTATACATTTGGTGGCACAGTCGAAATAAGAATAAAAAGTGGAGTGCGCTCTCGTCAAAGGGTAACAGAAGAGTTTTCGTTTTCTGTTGAACTTTTTAATCAACTATTCTGTAAAGTGCATTAAAAAAAAAAAAAAAAAATATATAAAAGCAATAATTGGTGAAAATAAAAACCCCTCTAACCAAGAGAGAAAATTTAAAGCAGAAAAGTGGTGGTGCATTTCGAACAATAAGGTGCATAAATTTCGGTTAAACGCTTACTCAAAAAGGATTGCGCTTGAAAAAGGACAACAGGAATAAACCATCGCAAAAGAAAGAAACACTAAATATAAAATAAAGTCATAAATATAAAAGGATTGTGAAGTTGAAGCCAGAAAATCTATTATACTGTATATTTATTAAAATTAAGTTAAATGTAGTCAATTTAGTGAAAACCAACCCTACTTAAATGAAAGATAAAATTATTGTAATAAAAATAAAATACATTTTAACAACCATAAATTGATGTTTTTCTTGGTTTTCTCATACGTAACTACATATTCGAACGGTTAGATTTAGTATATTCGAAATAATTTATATGTGAGTTAAGGTTTATATTTTAATCATTTAATATAAATCTCTTGGAAGACACTTTTTAGTAACTTCAACGCGTTAAAAAGCCTTTTATGATTTCACACAATTGTGAAAAAAAAAAAATTTATAATAACCAAAGTAAATTTTCTGTGAGGTTATTTCCATGAAATAGAACAAGTCCCTAATAACATTAGGCCCTATAAATAAAGGTGAAAATAAAATGCTATAATTTTATAGCCCCAAAAATATTGAAAAGAATTGAAACGTGAAAACTAGATATTCATATCTAGTGCTATACCCAAATAGCCCCCAAAGTTTTAAAAATTCTTTCTAATTAATGCAAAAATACTAGACATCCATATCTAGTGCTATACCCAAATAGCACCCAAAGTTTTAAAAATTCTTTATAATTAATGCAAAAATACTAGACATCCATATCTAGTGCTATACCCAGATAGCCCAAAATTTAAAAAAAAAATTCTTTTTGATTAACGCGAAAATACTAGACATCCCTAAATATGGATGTCTAGTATTTTCGCGTTAATATACCAGGATAGCCCCAAAATTTTAAGAATTCTTCTTAATTAACGTGAAAACTAGACATCCATATCTAGTTCTATACCAAGATAGCTCCAAAATTTTAAAAAAATTCTTCTGAATTAACGTGAAAATTAGACCTCCATATCTAGTGCTATACTAAGATAGCCCAACATTTTTCAAATTATTCTTATACAATTCTAGCAAACTAGAAATCCATATATAGTGGTAATTTATACCCCTTACCTATGGGTAATATAAACTAAAACTATAGAAATAATATAGTCAAAGTAAAGAGATAATATAAAACCAATTACTGTTTAGTTTCGTATCTACCAAATCATAATTCTTAATATCGATCGCATTACACTCATTTTAAAGAGACTCACAGGAATTCAGTCACATTTTCAAATTTGTCTCTGTTTTATCATAATCCGAAAAAAATGACTTCAACAAACGAAGCATCTAGCGAGGCTTTTAACCCTTTATATAGGGAACAATTCCTGTTTGATTGTGGTAATTTATTGCAAACGTGTGATACATTAGATAATACCCCAGTTGAGGATCACAATGAGTCCATACTTGAAGTAAAATTAAGGGAGCTAGATTCAGAATGGGTGAATGTAAAAGATTCCTATAGGAAACTAATTTTATCCCATGATGGATCAGTCGATGCAGAAATTAAGACACAATCTAAGGAGGAATATAATACGTGTTCAGAGGCTTATTTTAACTCAAGTTCTCAAATCAACGATTTGCTAAAAATAAGTCGAATTGAGAGTACTCGAATCCCAGCGTTTCAATCGACAGCTCACTATTCTCACCAGAATCAGAACTTAACCCCTGATAGCTCAATTAGCTGCATAAAACTGCCACCGTGCGATACTGAAATTTTTAAGGGCAGCTATGAACAATGGCCATCGTTTCGTGACATGTTCACGGCCGTGTACATAAGTCACCCAAAGTTAACCCCAGTCACTAAGCTCTATCACATTCGGAATAAAACAAGGGGTGAGGCTGGTGCAATCGTGAAAAGATACCCTCTTTCAAATGACAATTTCGAGTTAGCGTGGAATGCCCTTAAAACCAGGTAGGAAAATAAAAGAGTTTTGGTTGACAACCAAATTAAATTCCTATTTGATATACCCTCGGCAAAAAATGAAGATAGCGAATCAATTAGAAGAATTCAATCTTCAGTTAATGATTCCCTGGCAACTCTCAGAACACTAGGCGTCGACGTGGAGAGCTGGGACCCTGATTCGACTTATCTCAACTAAACTGCCACACGTAACACTTTCGTTATGGGAGCAATCCCTCACTTCACCACGTGAACTTCCCAAGTTTGCAATAATTGTTTAGCCTCTTCTCATTTTAAGTCTAAGTGGAAGAGCAAACATACTTGCCTTCAATGCAAAAAACCTCATCATACCCTATTACATATGGGGCAAAAGGCACAGAACACTACTCAGTCGGCACAAAATTCACAATGTACGGAATCGGTCGCTAATATTAGCAGTGCAGCCCAAATATCTTCTCAGAATAGTACCCAAATCTCTAGAAGAGTCGATCAAGATGAAAGAGCTAGTACCTCAATGCAATTTCAGGCGAATTGCTCTACAAGTAATGAAAATATGTTGCTGAGAACCGCATTAATGCACATAGAGCATAGAGGTGAACTTTTTACAATTAGAGCGCTAATTGATCCTGGTTCTCAACGAACTTTTATAACAGAAAGAATTCGTAATCGCCTACAGCTACCCTTCGAAAAATCTCATTTCGAAATAATCGGTATTGGCGGAAAAAAGCAAATGGCAAACAAAGAATGCAAATTTGTTTTATACGCCAAAAGGTATAACTTACGAGTCCCTATTAAAGCCATAGTGCTGCCAAAAGTAACAAAAAGACTTCCGGCATGCACTTTTGAAATACCTTAATCTTCCGATTTGGCTGAGTTAGATCTAGCAGACCCAACATTTAACAAATCGGCGCAAATAGATTTAATTTTAGGGAATGATTATGAACACTCGCTTAATATTGAAGGTATTAGGAAAAATATTTGTGGTCAAACGTCGGCCTATAATACGATCTTTGGCTGGGTGCTCAGTGGTCCCATAAAATCGCAATCAATACAAACATTCACAACCACAGTGGTAACAACTGAAATTTCTGAGCTAAATACACTTTTAAAAAAATTTTGGGAGCAGGAAGAAATCCCGGAAGCTCGCTCAAATTCAGTGGAAAATTGTGAAAAATTCTATACAGAAACGACAACACGGAGTGAAAATGGTAGATACATAGTGCGATTGCCATTTAAACATGAGTTTCCCGAAAAAATATATCTGGGGTCATCTCGATTCATAGCTCTGGCACAGTATACGAGCCTGGAAAAAACGCTAGCCAAAGATCCCAACCTTCAGTCACAATTCAAGGCTGTTATAAACGAGTATCTTACGCTTGATCATATGGACGAAACGTCATCAATTGAAATTAACTCGAATGGTAAATATGGCTCATTTTATTTGCCTCATCACGGTGTAGTCCGCCCAGAGCATAAAACAACCAAACTCAGGGTTGTATTTAATGCGAGTAGAAAGTCAAAGTCAGACTTCTCTTTAAATGACGTTCTATATACAGGACCCACACTGCAAAGCGATTTGATCTCCATAATACTCAATTCGAGAAAATATCAATATGTGTTCAATGGCGATATTCAAAAAATGTATCGCCAGATACTGTTACATCCTTCTGATAGACCCTTTCAGAGGATTTTATTTCAACCGCAAGATGACGGCCCAATTAAAGACTATCAATTGAAAACAGTAACCTTTGGAGTGAACTGTGCCCCGTATCTCGCGATTCGGACCCTTTTACAACTCGCTTCTGATTCCGAATCTGCTTACCCTAGAGCAGCAGCAATTCTGCGCAACGAAACTTATGTCGATGACATTCTCTCGGGAGGTTACTCGGTAGAAGATGTGCTCTCAGCTCAAAAGCAGCTTATTCTAGTATTACGGTCAGCTGGATTTTCTTTAAAAAAAATAACGGCAAATGAACCTAATTTGCTGGCCCATCTTCCAAAGGAGGATTTGGATGATTCTGATTTTATGCGCTTTCACGATGCAAGCTCTACCAAAACCCTAGGTATAAAGTGGAATGCGCTTTCAGACTCGTTTACGTATAAATTCGATCCAATTGATCAAGCCACAAGAATAACTAAGCGGCAGATTTTGTCATCAGTGGCAAAGCTATTTGATCCTGCGGGATGGCTTGCGCCTATCGTCATTAGGGCAAAAACATTAATGCAACAGCTTTGGTTGAAAGGCCTAGAGTCGGACGAAGATGTGTCACAAGAATCTCTGCAAAAGTGGAACGAACTGGTTCAAGATCTCTCACAGGTTGATAAAATCTCGATTAATCGATCGTTACAGTATAATCCCTCTGACAGTGTTCAACTGCACGGTTTCTCAGATGCCTCTAAGACGGCGTTTTGTGCAGCAGTTTATATTAGATGTCAGACTAGTTCCCGTACTACTTTTATTTATTTGTTAGTAGCGAAAAGTAAAGTAGCCCCTATACAGACGGTTTCTTTGCCACGGCTGGAACTCAGTGGAGCAGTTCTTCTAGCTAAGCTTATTAATTATGTAATATCAGCCTTGAGTTTAAACCCTGACGAGATTCATCTGTGGACTGATTCCTCTATAACACTAGGTTGGCTTTCAAAACCCCCTTCGACGTGGGAAACGTATGTGGTGAATAGAATATCTCTTATTCACAGTTTAGTCTCAGATGTGAAATGGCATCACGTTCCCTCTCACGACAACCCTGCAGACTTGGGAACTAGAGGTTGCAGACCTCAAGATCTAGCACATCGTTCGCTCTGATGGCATGGACCATCATGGCTTAGTCAAAAAGAAATCCGTTAAAAGAATCTGAAATTTCTAGAAACCAGTCCCAGGCGTTACATGTCGAAGTTGAAGATAATGAAATTCTAAGTAGATTCTCGTCATATAGCAGAGCCTTACGCGTTATAGGCTTCATGTTTAGGTTTTATAGGAAATGCAGGAAAGATGAACGGGAAAAGTCCCAAACCGGGGATCGAATAAGTCTGACGCATGCAGAGATGAAATTTGTAAAATCAAGACTTATTGCTTTGTCCCAAGAGATATTTTATCCCGAAGATTACAAATGTCTGCAAGCCTCTCAAGATTTACCAGGTAAAAGTTTACTTAATCCTTTGAATCCATTTCTGGACTCAGATTAAATTATGCGGTCAAAAGGTAGACTGGTTCAATCGACTCTCCCATATAATGAGCGTGACCCTGTAATACTGCCGGGAAATTCACATTTCTGTCTTTTGTATCTAAAATATCTGCACCAATTTCTTTATCATGCTGAATGCAGCCAAATGTGCAGGATAATACAAACTGAGTATTTTATAGCACGACTTAAACCGCGAGTAAAGAGTATAATTCGGAAGTGTAAAGTTTGTATTATACAAAGGCAACAACCTTGTTCCCAGATAATGGCGCCCTTGCCACCTGAACGGTGCACCTTATCGCCACCGTTTCAAACCACAGGAGTTGACTTTGCTGGGCCATTTGAGCTGAAAGTGTCTCCCTTGCAAATCTACATACGTAAAAGGATACGCATGTGTTTTCGTATGCTTTAGTACGAAAGCTGTTCATTTGGAACCATGTTCTGAGCTTTCGTCAAAAGCGTTTCAGGCCACTTTTGCACGTTTCGTCGGGAGGCGGGCCTCCCCCAAAGGGTTACGTCAGATAATGGGAACAATTTTCTGGGGGCCAGTAGAACGCTTGAGCGTGAATTTTCGGCATTTCTGCGAAACTCTGCTCAGGATATATCACAAAAGTATGTGTCTCACGGTTTCGAATGGAAGTTTATACCACCCCATGCTCCTCATATGGGCGGCTTATGGGAGGCCGCTGTAAAAAGCTTCAAGTTTCATTTTAAACGTATAGCAAGCGGGCAGAAATTTAATTTTGAGCATTTTCTACCGTATTGGCCCGAATTGAAGGTGTCTTGAACTCTCGCCCAATTTCTGCCATATCAGAAGACCCATCTGTTTTGACGGCCCTAACTCCTGGACATTTCTTAAGAGGTGCGCCCTTAATGGCATTCCCCGAACAGCCATGCCAAAGTATCGCGGTCATAAACAGATGGGAAAAGATGAAAGCGATTCATCACCAGTTCTTCATACGATGGAAGGCAGAGTACCTAAAATCTTTGCATAAACGTTACAAATGGCAAAACACCGCAAGGGGTACCACGGTCTGGTATTCTGCCGTAGGTTCAAGTCAATGACGGTAGAAAGGAGGCGAGAGGTGGTGGGAAACCTAGGCTATTGCTTTAATTGCCTGGCTAGAAGCCACACCAGAAACTCGTGCACCTCCATGGAGGCCTGCAAACGGTGCGGCGAGTTGCACCACACAATGCTGCATCTACCACGTCGCCAACAGCGGCAGCAAGAGGCAACGGTTGCAATCAGAGCAACCTCTAGCAGGTAAACATCTAGTGGAAAGGTCTCCAGAAGAAGCACCCCTGCCAGAACAACACCGGCCAGAGCAGCATCGGCCAGAGCAGCATCGGCCAGGCCAAGGCGCACCAGTCCACGACGTCACCAGCAACCCCGACGTCCCCAGCAACAACAACGTCATCAACACCACTATCATCAACAACGTCATCACCAGCGTCATAGGCAACATCAACAGCAGCGTCAGCAACGTCGCCGACACCAGCGGCAACAACATCGGCAGCAGCAGCCCTCTCAGCAATCAGCGGCACAGACGTCTTTTACACAACAAGCAAAGCCAGACGGGCATATACTAGCCGAGGCCATTAAATCGTTGGCTAACGTTTTATGCTTAAACTTTGACACGTCATCTTCTGGTGAACTCAAAGGCGGCGCCATGTCTAAACTCGCGTTTAGACAATATACATTTTTGGATTATACCTCTATTTATACCAAATGAATTTTATTAAAATTTAACGTATATTGAATTTGATTTTGAATTAAAGGGAAACTTGTATTAAGCAACAGTAAAATTAGTAAGAAAAATATGAAGTTAAAACCCAATAATAATAGGAAAAAAAAGAAAAAGCCTAGCCTGTCACGTTAAATAAAAGTAAATGAATTACAACTTGAATCAAATCAAATAAATTATGCAAATAATGTATGTAAAATTATATTGTAAATTATCCTAGTATTAAGCCAACATTGAAGTACAGATGGCGTTAAGAAATAGCCTTGCAATGTAATTAGATTGGTAACGTAATATTTACGGTTTACGAAGACGGTTTTAAGAAAAAGATTTTTTGTCGTTAGCTCGATCACTTTTTGCTTAGCAACAGCAGCTACAAGTTGCAATTAAATAAACCTACTTCAACTTAAAGCATTACAACGGCTACATAACAAAAAAAAACCCTAAAATTAAAATAACAATTGTATTATACTCACCATTACCCTGAAATTGAAATAAAATACTTACCTATATACAAAAAAAACCCCAAATACTTACCCAGTTCATCATTGCATCTAGCTTCGCTGGAAAAAAAAGGAAACCTCGAACCCAAAGGTAACTATTTATCAAATTTCTAACCTTGTAATCCTACTGGAGAAGAAGTAATTTAATAAACTCTCTTATTTCTTTTCCCTCAACACCTACAATTGTAATCACTCATATGAGTCTTCCTTTAAGCAACTACTAAAAGTTCAGTACCCTGCAGTTCTGCAAGCCCAAGGAAGATTATTTAACGTTCTGTGTGTATCCCTTAACACACAGAATTACACATTTTCCATTTTGATAATTCTAAAACCGAAAATCCGATGTAAATAGGTTTATTATATTCAGTCTTTACTCTCCCCAACTCAATAGCAACCATATCATCATACATTTTTTACGAACTATGGAAATTGGGTCTAGCTATAAGAACTCTAGTACCTAATCTCTAACCCCTGCTTTCCCATTCACATACTATTTTAATGTCCTTACGTTTATCAACGTTTTCCATAGTTTTGCCGTATACGGTGCACAGTGGCTGGAAATTGTTTTTCGTTGGCCAAAAATCTGTAACTTTTGAACCGAAGGAGATATTTTAGTGAAATTTGTAATCGACAGATACGACTTTCTCCACTTTAAATTTCATTAAAATCGGTTGAGTAGTTATTGGGGAATTTAAGGGCAAAGTGGAACTTTAGATTTTTTTTTAACTTTAGCGTGCAATATGGTTTTTTTATTTCTTTTAATTATTTAAAAATGTAATTTTTAGATTTAAATAATAATCATTAACATATTTTGTAATAATGGGACACTCAAAAAAATTAAATGTTTACACTATAAAAAAATTTTAACACTAAAAAAAAATTTAAAAGATTTTGTTATTCGTGCTTAATTCCCAGTTTTTATTCTTGATAAAAACACTTGAAATTTATTGCTGATGGGATAAGCTATTCCTATGCTCATTGCACTGTTTTTTCAAGTGTTTTTATCAAGAATAAAAACTGGGAATTAAGCACGAATAACAAAATCTTTCAAATTAAAATTTTGTATTCCCGAAAATTACTTTTGATAAAAAAAAAATAGTAAAATCCACTGGAAATTTTGCTACTATTGCTAAAAAATAAACAATTTTTTGCTTTCAAATTTGTTTACACTTATTTATTTATTAAAACATTTCATACATATGTGGATAAAAAAACCTTTTAAAAATAATAGAAGAAATAGATTTTAATAGCTTTTGTAACAATGTGAGTTTCTGATTATTATTATTTTTTACGATGTAATACAATGTCTGTATTAGATCTAATGAATTATAATTATTGTTCATTTAATTGAAAGATTGATTGCAAATATTCCATATTCTGTTCTGGGTTATTTCTGTTCTTTCTAGTTTTTTGACTTCTTCATCTAAATCCCGATGTTCCACTTTCCGTTGATTTCGAATACTGGAGATGAACGGATCTGACGTTGCCAATAATATATTAAATTGATCTTTATTAGTGGAATTTCGTGAAATTTTTCTAGTATTGTGCTCTCTATAAAATCTGTAATCCTTATTCCTTTTTTTCTGAGCTTCCTCTGATAAATCTTCAAGTGTCACCAACTGATATTTAATGACATCTTCTCCATGGTGCGGCCCTTTGTTCCTACTAGGAACCACAGGACATAATATATCTCCATGATAAAGGATTTTGTGAACTGTAGCATACATATTTCTCCATGGGTACTTGGTTGTACATATTTTTGCAGTTTCCTTAGCAAAATCTCCAAATTTTCTAGAGTCAATTTCTTCATTGCACGCAAGTACTTCTAGGATTATTTTAAATCTAAAAATTAGGTTTAAATCAACACCTGTTATTTCAGATGCTGTTTCTGGATCTGAAAAGAATCTTCTTGTGGTATTGCCATCATTTGTATTGCCTGACCCTTGTTTCGGCTGATCTATAATCAACCCAAATTTGCGATATTCATCTTGAACATGTTTCCTTTTTGAACTTCTTAACTCCTTGTTGGTTTCGTTGCTTCTTAGTGACCCTGAAGATCCGAAATCCAAATCATAACTGATTTTAAGTATGTGTTCCATAACTCGTATTCTTTCATGTAGTGGTGATAATCCAAATTCATATGCATCAGTATTATCTAATGATTTTGTCGGGACTTGGTTTAATTGGCTTGATGTTGCATGGCATATGATGCAGCTGGATGCAGCCTTCGTGTTAGTCAAAGCCTGGCCTACTTTTCCATCTATCATTGTTAGCACTAATTGGTAGCTAACTTCGATTTGCTGCCCATCTTAATCTTACTGTAATGGCTGTAGTATTGCAATTTGGGCCTTGATATCACTAACTTCTTTGTTAATGGCATCATGAGTTTCTTTTTTGAATTCAAATTTAATAGGTCTGCAATATTTCGTAGAAGGTGGTGTCTCATTTTTCCAAATATCCTTTGTTTGCGTTGTACTAGTCGAAGGCTCTGAATCTTCCAAAATCTTTTTTAATCGAAATGGTACAAATGATACCATGAACATATCTGAGTCCGAAATATTTTCACATACTACTTGTTTGTATTGTTTTTGTCCGGAAGAACTATCACTCACATCCCCATTAACAAAAAAGAATTTACTTTGTGTTTCCATAATTCTCTAACTCATTTCCTTTTATTGATTGTAGCAAGCGTTCGGCTGTGTGATCAAGTAGAGATTGTAGTTGTACCTCTGCCGAAATTGATGTGATTGTAATAGTGTCCTTTAATGGCAAACAGTCCATTTTAGCAGCTCGTCGTCCGAAAGTTTAAGTGCTCTACGTGCAAAAAATTAATTTTCAAATAATCGATTTTGAAGGTTCAGACATTTTTTCTGAAAAAACTACTCGATAGTATTTTTTCATTTTTATACCACATATTCGTCTTAAAAAGATAATTCTGAATAGATACTTTTTATGTCCAGATCGCATCTACAACGGTATATTTTCTAATGGTAATAAGATTCCTGTTTGCTCTATACGCCACCTTAGTAATTTTTCCTTGCAAATACATACACGTGGAGCAAATTGGCATTGACAAAGCAGTATAACACATCTAAAATTATTTATAAAAAAAACAGTATATTCATTTGAAAAAACATATGAAATAAAAACTATTCATAATTTATTATAAGGTACATTTTATAAAGTTATTATAACAAAATTAACTTCTTAATTTATTTGACTAAGGTAGTAATTTTTGTCTTTTTCAGATATAAAATTGAATAACAGTTTTAGATTGGAAATTTTTTCATTTTGAATTTTTTCTTTTCTCTTAAATATGTTCAACTGTGTTTCAAAAATATTTAACCTCTTTTTAATCCCTTCACCACAATTAGCTGTGAAGAGGGTATACTAAGTTTCCGTGTGAAACTTTTTTATTATTCATCTCAAACCCCATAAAGTATATATATTCTGTCTCCTAGAGTAATTCTAAGTCGATTTAGCCATGTCCGTCTGTTAAAAACACGCTCACTTTCGAACTTGCTGCCAAATTGCTTGTAGTTATCCTCAGCTGTTTGGGATTGAAATCCAGCAAAATCGGTTTGGTGAGCGTGTTTTCAACAGACGGACAGACAGACGGACATGGCTAAATCGACTTGGAATTACTCAAGCAGCCAGAATATATATACTTTATGGGGTCTGAGATGAATAATAAAAAAGTTTCACACGGAATGACAAACTTAGTATACCCTCTTCACAACTAATTGTGGTGGAGGGTATAAAAAGATATCAATAGATATCACACCTGAAATATTCGAACTGTCGGTGGAGAGTATCAAAGACTCGGCACAGTCGAATATAACACTCTAACTTATTTTTTAAGAGTAAGGAGTCTGCATGGTTTAAAATTGGATGACGTTAGAAGCACTTTTGAGAACTCTAGTATTGATGTTATTTGTGTAACTGAAACTTGGTTTCATAATGATGTGTCTACTGCTCATTATGCTATAGGGGGATATACTCTATATCATAACAATAGAGGTGAAAGAAAAGGTGGTGGTGTGGCAATATATTGCAAGTCAAGTCTTAAATCTAAATTTGTCAGCAGATCTAGCAACTTAGAACCAGGAGTTGAATTTTTTTTTTTTTTTTTTTTGCAATATTATTTATTGAATCTTCATACATTAAATATGAACTAACAATAATTAATCAAATCTTAACCTAATACTTTATTTTATGTCCTGCCAGTGCCAGACAAAAATTTTCTTCATCACGGGTTCTGTTCACTTATCTAGGTGTTTATCGCTGCAGTGTCTCTTCTTCTTAAGCGAGTGTGGTCGCTATCATATAAAATATTTCGAGCTAGTGGGTTCGGATGCGATTCGAGCCTTTTTAAGTATTTTACTGCATATTTCGTAATCATAGTTTTTACTAAAGGAACATTAAGATCCTGGTGAATATTTGAATTTTTAACATACCAAGGGGCAGCTGTGATTATTCGAAGAAGTTTATTTTGGCGCCTTTGAATTTTTTCTATATTAGAGGCCGAGGCAGTGCCCCATAACTGAATACCATAGCACCAGATTGGCTTTAAGATGGAGTTGTAAAGAAGAAGTTTGCAGTCGAGTTAATTTTGCCTCTATATGGCATTTCCACGTTAATCGCCGATCCAGATGTATACCGAGATATTTTACATGCGAATGTTGAGGAATTATTTGATTATTGATTGTAATATGGGGGCAAGATTCCCGGCGCAAGGTGAATGTTATATGCACGCATTTTTGCTCATTGGCCATAATCCTCCATTGTCTTAACCATATTTCTAGTTGAACTATATGATGCTGTAAGTAACGAGATGCTTCATAACGGTTTTCGTGGACGCTTAGAAAAGCTGTATCGTCTGCAAATGTTGAAGTTTGGGTGTAGTTGCTTGTTGGCATGTCCGAAGTATAAATTATATATAATAGAGGGCCCAGGATGCTGCCTTGTGGGACTCCAGCGCCAATGGGCTGAGGTGAACTTAAGAAATTTCCTTCTTTAATAATAATTTGACGACCGACTAAGTAGCTTTCTAGCAGCTTGTGTGTGTTTGCTGGTAAATTTTGCTTCAATTTATGTAATAAGCCTTCATGCCAGACTTTATCAAAAGCTTGAGAAACATCGATGAAGAGTGCGGAACAATAGTGGTATTCACACCGAACTTGTTAATTTGTTACTCGGTAGTTTGTTAATTTGTTAAAGTTACCAACTGTGAACGACCCCCTTTTTAAAACTTTGTTAGACTGGTACCTTTCATAGTAAAACAGCTGATTTATTGTTCTGACACAATTTATTATTCACGAAAATTGCCAAAACACAAATATTTTTTTAGAAATGTATCACAAATGACTTTTTTATAAATTTATTTAGAAGCTGCAACAACTGATTGTGAGTTACCAACTAACAACTATTTTATCAGGGGTGCCGTGTCGTTAATTTGTTTAATGTTAATCCGGTAGCGCGTTAAATATACAAAAACAAAATGCGTGTAAAAAAGTAACGATTAACGACTAACAAACTAACAAGCTCGGTGTGAATTCCACTAATATTTTCTTTCTTCAAAGGCTTTTCTTATGGCGTTTACTATACGATGGATTTGTTCAATTGTGCTGTGTTCTCTCCTAAAGCCGAATTGGTGATTTGGAATACATCTATTTTCACTTAAAATTAAAGTTAATTTTAACACTAACAGCCTCTCAAACAGCTTGGATATATTAGAAAGTAAGCTTATAGGCCTATATGACTCAACTTTTGTGTGATCCTTTCCTGGTTTAGGTATCATGGTGACTAAGGAAACCTTCCACTTTTGAGGATAGTATTGAAGACGTAAGATAGCATTGAAAATTAATAGAATAATTTTCTTTGCTGTGCTGGGTAGCTCCAAAAGCATTTTGTTGCTGATCTTATCAAAACCAGGGGCTTTTTTGGGGTTTAATTCACAAACAGCCTTTTCGATTTCTCTTATCTCAAATCTTAGGGGAACAGCTGCTCTAGCAGGAACAGGTGGTAACTCGACCGCAGTATCGTGAGATATATTTGGGGTAAATACGTTTTTTAAATGATTAACAAACAGATTTCCCTTTTCGTTATCATTTCTTGCCCAACTTCCGTTCAAGTTTCTTAATGGTGGCTTAGAGACAACTGGCCTTTTTAGATTTTTAGCTGCACGCAATAATGAGTAGTCTGATTGCGGAGTTGCATCAAGTTCCTTAAGATATTTTTGCAGAGCATCCGTTTTCTGTGTCTGTAGTAACTTTCTTAGCCTTTTAATACACTCTTTTAACAAACTCTTAAGTTGAGGGGATCTGTGCAATTGCCACTCTCTTCGAGCTCTTCTTTTTTCAGACAGGAGACGCTCAACATCTGTGGAATAAATTTTAATATTTTTAGATTTTTTTGGGGTAATACTGGAATGTTGCACAGCTAGCTTCAGAAAACTGTCAAAATTAAGAATAGCGCGATCTACGTATTCCGGTGTACTAAGCGGAATATTTTCTGTGCAATGGGTGCTGAGATATTTTTTATATTTTAGCCAATTGATTTGTGTAGCTGGCGTCGCTAAGTAACCAGTTGGAGATACAATTCTATTGGGGTTCATTAAAGTAACAATTGTTGGTGTGTGGTCGGAAGATAATTCTAAGAAAGCTTCAACAAAAATCGTTCAAGGGGATGTTTTTAACCACGCCAAAATCGATGACATCTGGTATTTTTTGCTGATCAGTAGGCCAATATGTTGGTTGTCCGCTCGCTAGCAAATACAAATCCATTTTAGTAATAGTATTAAATAGAACACGACCCTTTGGTGTTATAAGTCGGGACCCCCAGAAGGTATATTTAGCGTTATAATCGCCAGCGGCCAGGAAACAGGGTCCTAATGATTTAAAATATTTATAATATTGGCCTTCTGATATTGAATATCTAGGTGGGGAGTATAACGATGAGATTACTACGTTTCTATTTAATTCTTCAACGCATATGTTTGTTGCTTGAAGATAATCTTCACGATGATCACCCATTAGGTAGTGTTTGACTCTGGTTTTTATTAAAATGGCAGAACCTCCACAAGCTCTATCTCGAGGGTCCTTTGTATCATATAGTATATAACCATTTATTTTAAACGTATTTCTTGAGGTCAAATGAGTTTCAGAAACCATCATGACATCAATTTGTTTATTTTTTAGAAAGTATTCTAATTCATTTTTATGTTGGCGGATGCCGTTTGCGTTCCAAAAACAAATTTTTATACAGTTTATGGCTTGTTAAGTACAGCTTGCAATAACATTGATTGCATTCTAAGAATTTCCTGCATCATGTTACCCATTGTGTTCGTAAAATTATTTACTGTTTGCACTAATGCTTCCATGGTTTTTTCTAAACGACTTAAATTAGAAACTGGAGTTTCATCATTACTTGGCGAGGCACCTTGAGGGGTATTTGTTTTCGGTCCAACCGTCTGCTTGACGATATTATATACAGGGCATCCTCTATAATTGGCAGTGATTACCGCCACAGTTGCTACATTTTTTTACGTTGGGGTCGGTTTTAGACTTATCGCAAGAAACTGTACCGTGTAGTTGACCACATACTACGCAAACAGGGGGTAAGTAGCAGTATGCCTTTGTATGGCCAAATTCTTATCAGTTTAAGCACTGAACAGGTCTATTTTTTTTGTGCGGCTCCTCAATTGTGATTTTTCTGTATAGAATATATTTCAAACTATAAATGGGATGCGTTTCGTTTTTTTTTAACTTAATGTCGCCGGGCTCTAATTCTACTCGAAAAAGTGGTTGTGGATTTTTGTCTCTATTTCTAATATTTACCACATGTTTTATCTTGAAGCCTTTTTCTTTCAAGAAAGTTTTAATTTCCTCTGGGTCTACGCATGAATCAATTCCCTTAATCAGCACCTGGAGACCTTTACTGCTCTTAAGTTGGTATGTATAAAAACTTTTTTTAAGTGCCTCAAATTTGTTAATAATTTTGCGAAAATCATTTATGCTACCTCGCTTTATTGCGGCTACATAAAACAAATTTTCACCAATCAACGAAATTAAACTCTTTATAAGATCATTTGAGTTATGCTCCCTAAGATATATCGGGGGAGGCTTGGACGATTTTATGACGTTTGGTGCTTCAGAGGATTCATCCTCCAGAATTGCAAAGCGATTTTGGGAATTTATTTTGTCAAAAGATGGCACTTTTGATGCCGAAGCAACAGCTGAAGAGGTAGGGCTGCGACCCCGCTTAAGGACTGTTATATACCTGTCCATACCAACTTGCACTTGAGGCTTTTGGCAACTTTTTACAAGGGGGTTTTCCATTGCATTTGTGTTTTGGTTTATGGTATCATTTCCCACTAAATTTATTTTTGACGTCGCGGCAATACTTGTTCGCCTGGCAACACTTGTTACCAGGTCTAGTTTGAGTCACTATCCACCGTTTGTGTAAATAAAGAGGGTGAGAGGGAACGTGTACGAAAAATTGGCTTAGCCGTTAGGTAGTTAATATTGTTTTGTTTTGTTTTATTTATTTCAACATTATTTTCGTTGGCATGCACTGTCACATAAGCATTTCTCTCATTTAATTTTATTGTTGTTACAATGATACAAATACAGAAGGTAGTTCCACTCTCTCTTTTTGTCGCCATATTAACGTTCTGACGTTTATTGGAATTATGAAAATGTGTGCTACCATATTTTATTAAATAATTCCATTTTTCTGTTTTCGTTTTGTTTTTTATTTGAAGTTTGAAAAAATTAAATTTAAATTTATATTAAAAAGCATTAAAATTTGTTAATTTTGAAAATAAGAATTTACATAAATAAAATATATTTAAAAAAAGTAAAAAACATTTATCAAACGTTATTTTGTAAGTATAACTTTCGATTTGATGCGGAAGAGTTTGTGCTGATGTGTCCAACACATAAAAAATATTGGTTCCAATTAACTCATTATCACTTTCTGAATCGATCTTACGTGTTCGTCCGTCCGATGGGCTGGCTTTCCATGCACTCCTTAAAATATTGGTCCCACCTTTACGTATCACTTTCTGAGTCGATCTAATGATGTCCGTCCGGCTGGCTGGCCGACTGGCAGGCTGCCCATGTAAAACTTGTGCGCAAAGTTCAGGTCCCAATTTCAGTGATAATTTGATGAATTTTGGCACATCGGTTCTAATTGGCACAAGGGCCAAGCCTGTTGATCGGGCCATAATTTTATATACAAGCTTCTTTCTGGAATAGGATCTTTGAGCCCAAAAAGTATCTTATTATGTTGCTATTAAGATTAAATTTGGATCAAACAAATTTTATTGCAACTCCTACTCCCGAAAATAGTTTTTAATGCCATTACTTCCTTATAAATGTATGTATTTACATTTAAATTGGCGACAATGACTTTTACAATAGCTATTTTGTCAAAATGTTGTGCAGGTGGGTCAAAAATTAACCATATAAACCCCCTTTCTAAAATTACTTAAAGGAAAACAAATACTATATAGATGAAGAAATCTAAATAATATTCGGCACTGAATTACAGAATTTTGTTCTAGCGGGTCCATGATTGCCCATGGGTCACATATAGACTACACTTGCAAGAACTTGTTCTTTTATTCTGTGTTGGAGGGTCGGGCTTGACCGACTATACTTTCTTGATTGCTTCAGCATAATTTTTAATTTCTTAGAAGCTCGCAGAAGAACATGCAATTGAAAATCTCTGGAAGGAATAAAACTATTAAATGATGCGGAACACGATGCCCTTGAAAAATTTATAAATTTTTTATCTGTTGGCTTGCCTTACATTTGTCCAAATTAATAGTAATTATTTATATACGGGGCCTAGTTTTATGAAAAAATTATATGTAATTAAAATAAAGTATTAGATGAAAATATAATGAAAAGGTTCTTTTTGGGTAGAATCTTTTTAATACATACATAAAACAATCCAAAATTTGTGTTCAAAGATGAAATAATTGTAGCTTAAATCTTGTTTTATAAATTTTAATTTCTTTTTAATAAAGATAGACCATACAAATACTGTTTTTTTAATTTTGTATGTATCACTAATTATATGTATTTATATAATTAGTGAATTACATTGTTTATTAATTTTCAGCTCTAAAGAAAATTAAAATGCTTAAAAATTCACATTAAACCTGTTAATACAAATTACACATTTTGTCTTATAATTTCCAAAAGGAATTTGTTGCCTTTTTTAATATGTGGCAACGATATTTTTAATATTTACAAAAAAACAAACTTCAAATAATTCCGATAAACTTCAAAAAAATAATTGTGACAGAGAAGTGGAACTACCTTCTGTATTTGTATCATGGTTGTTACATTGTTTTTACTCATGCAAGAAATTGTTTTTGTTTTTCACCGTTTTACTGTGCTTTTAATGTTTTTATTATTTATTGTATTTTACAACAACGCCAAAAATAAGAAATTTAAACTAAAATGTTTGTGCACAGAATATGTATACATACACATGTATGAACATTCATACGTACATATGTATATATTTTTACTTTATTTATCTTTATTTAATTTTTCGTTTTAATTATTCACTTTTATGTTAAATAATTTAAATAAAAAATATCATATATTTTCTAGCGTCCATTCGCTTAATATTTATATTCCAAAATCAAATTTAATTAATAATTAATTAAAATCGTATGCGGGGTTGAAAATACACGGCCGTTTCACAACAAAGCACAAACTGGAGTTGAATTTCTTAATTTGGAAATTTATGATAATGCTACTGGAGTTCTAGTGTCATGTGTGTATAACCCCAATAAAAAATATGATCTTATGCCTTTTTTTCACTGATTTTAACTCGTACATAATTGATTATGATTTTTATGTGACTTGTGGAGATTTTAACATTAATTTGTTATGTGATGATAACTATAGGGCAAATCTGTAAAACTGCGTAAGTTCGGCTGGTCTGTCGATAGTTAATCAGCAAATGCCTACACGTTTTTCAACAAATTGCTTCCAAAGCCTACTTGATTTGCTTATGTTTTCGGATACTGGGTATTTAATGCTATTTGATCAGATATCATTTGTTTCAGATCATGACCTTTTGTTTTGCTCGCTTAATATTAGTCTTAATAAAACTGAGACATCATGTTTGGTATCGTATAGGGATTTCAAATCAATTAATTATCCCTTATTATTTTCTGACCTTGTTAATAGTAACTTAACTGACTGCTGGTACGAGTCCACAGTAGATAACAAATTGGAGGTATTTCTGGCGACAATACTACATATTTACAATCAACATGTACCATTGCGTAGTTTTCACGTTAGGAAATCTTCATGTCCGTGGTTTAATGCGACTGTTAAAAACTCAATTCGTGAGCGCAATCGAAGTTATAACAGATGGAAAAAAATCTTTCTGCTGCAAATAGGGAATTTTATAATAGAGCTAGGAATTTGGTTGTGAGAGAAGCGAAGAAACTTTTTTTCTCGCGGAAGCTAAGCACGTCACTACCCCCTAAACAGCTCTGGATGAATATCAAAAGGTTAGGTGTCCACCAGAGTTGCCAGTGAAATTTCGAGAAAGGTACATTTTAGTTTACAAAAAGATACACATTTTCCCAAAAAGATACGTTTTGAAAAAAATTTGAAAATCCATTTTTAAAGTTTAACATTTATTAACATAACATTTTTATTTCATATTTAAATGAATATTGTAAAGAAAATGATTTCGTATAAATTAATTTTTATATTTATTTAAGTCATAAATATTAGGTACATATGTAATCCTTAAAAATACAGTAAGCAAACTTTAAAATTAATTATATGCAATTATCTTTGAATGTTATCAAAACAAATTTATTTTTGTAAAAATTGTAATCATCGATTTAGGTGGATCGTATGTTGCAACCCCTTAATGTTTTCTTTCACCATTATTAAAGCTGCTATCAAGGCAAATTCACTAGAAGGTGGGGTCAAGTCAACATATGGTGTTTTTTTCGGTGGTCGACTTGCCAAAGTGTGTATGCAAACTAATTTTTTATGTAAACTAACCTTTTTTTACTAGCAATATTTTTGACAATCCGTACACAGAAGCTATTGTATAAAGCTTGGTATTTAGTATTGAGTCGGTTACAATGACCAGTCTTAATAAGTTTTAGTTGTTTAAAAATTCTCGAATGTTTTGTTTCTGTACATTTTACGTACAGATTCAAAAGATACGAAAAATGTCAGGATTATACATGATACCTGAAGTAGTCAAAAGATACGAAAAATGTATCTTTCGTATCCTAACGGCAACACTGATGTCCACCCGCGTGAAAACTCAGATTATCTATTGGATCCTAACACTCTAAGGCCTGTTTTCACGACTTACCTATAAAGTTCGAAATAGTTAACGGTACCTTTAGCACTAGTGAGGAATAAAGTTACCTTCAACTATTTTTCGTTTTCACAACTTGTGTATAAAATAAACTTAACATTTTTGAAAATGTGGCAATACTAAAGATTATACCGATTATTTTTGCACAAAATAAAAATACCAGCTGGCAACTACGTTCTTTTGTACATTTACAACCATGTTGGCCAAACTGCCGTCGACGACATTGTCGTCAACGATTTATGCACGACATGTCCTCTATCACTAAGGAGTTCTGAAAGACAATTTTGAGGAAAATGTCGTGGACGACAAATTATTCCATATTGTCTAGTGCACTGTCTTTTAAAGAAGTTAATAAACGACGACATGACCGACATTGTCCTTTAAGTTGTCTTTTGTCAATGCTTATCTACGACAAAATGACAGACATTTTCTTGTAAGCTATCCATTATTAACAACTATACACGACAGTATGAGACAGTGTCTTGTAAGCTGTCCTGTATTAATGTGTATGCACGACAACATGACCGACAGTGTCTTGTAAGGTGTCCTTTATCAACTTCTAAGCACGACAATATGAGAGACATTGTCTTGTAAGCTGTCTTCTAAGCAAACAAAAATAATTTGTTCCCAATAAAAAATAAAAATAATTTTAAAATAACGATAATAATAATAAAAAACAACCAAAGCAAAGTGAAGAAAATCAGTCAGTCAAGTCTGAGAACTCAAAGACTAAGGTATGATTTTAAAAATATGTAGTGCTATTGTATATTTTTATTTATTCGTTTAGGTTTATAGGCGACATTGTCGTGTAAGCTTTAACTTCATCGACATTGTCTTATACGCAGTCGTTGACGATAAAGTAGAATCCTTTGTCTTCTATATAGTCATCAAAGACAATATGAACGACAATGTCGTGCATGTGGTCATCAACGACAGGCTGAGCGACATTGTCTATCTTTGTGTCGTGCACGATTTACGCGACATTGACGATTTGCCTTAGTTGTCCCTTACGTGTCGTGCAGGAATTAACATCAATAATTCGTGTACGACATGGCATTGTTCATTGTTCCACATATTTATTACTTTTTTCCCGTGTTTTTTAATTAAAATTTATTAATGGTACACAATCACTAATTAAATTAGATGCACAAATCACAACATATGTACATACGTATGTACCACACATACCCTGCAGGAAATATCACTAGTGAATCTATACTGATTCACTATTGACACAGTCACCAGTACTAGTGACTTATTATACCCCAGACATTGTTATTTACTATAGACATTTAACATGTGCGTGTCAATGGAAATCTACTACTGACGTTGGTACTACTGACTAGGTAGTTCCTTGGGGAACATATGTATACATTGGAACCAGAGAATCACTAGTACGTTTAAGTAAATGCAGTCTACACTTTTGGTACAAATACGAAATCAAACCAATCTTTTTTTATTATTTCTTCAATTTTTATAGGAATTGTATTTCTTAGTTGTTATTGATAAAAATTGTTTCGTATTAAAGCCAAATATAGTGGTAAATGTAGGGTAGTGTAGACACTTCGTTGACAATGTCACCAAAATAGTCGACAAAACTGGTGACTTGGAGACACTTGCACCCAGATTTCCTTCAGGGTATGTACAAATGTATGTATGCACAAATATTATTTTTTTTTTAAATTAAGACTCAAACTTTTGTTTTATATTATTTTTTTATTATTTCAGTATTTGTTTGCAACCTGACGCTTCAAAGTAAGAAAGAGAATAAAACTTTACAAGAAAATGAGAAATAAGTTTGAAGAGGAATATAAGAAAACGACATGAAAAACACAAAACCCCTCTTTCTTCTCTACACCACTCGCCAACAAACCAAAAGCCCTCATGTGAATTGAGTGTTAGTCTTTCATTTCAAATTGATGCTTGGCCACACACTTCATCAACTGAATTGAAAGATTTTAAATTAATTTTAAATTTTAATGAAATAAAAGACAATTTTTAAAATACTTAACTTTTTTCGCAAAAGAAAACTACAAACAATAATTTTAAAATTAAAAGACTTACTAGTCAACTTGAAAAAATCTTTTGATTTATCTTCAACCAACTCGACAACCGTCAAACTAATCAATTGACAAAGCCATACACGCTTTGATTTGGACAACAACCGACTCAGTTGACAATTGTATTGAATCGTACATGGGTTGCTTTACAAACCTGCTTCGTAATAAGGTAATGCTGTGGCACTTGTTATTATTATTATTATTATTTTTTTTTTTTTTTTTGTAAAACTTGTAAAGATTCGTTCACTTACTTTACTGCATCCCTGTATGTTTTATTGCGTAGCGCATAATTCTGCGCTTATTTTTTTACATGTACCATTTGTGCTTCGCAAAATGATGAAAGTTTTTATTTGGCTTAGAAATAGATTTTAAACAAACAAATTATTAAATAAACCATTATTCCACGAAAAGCTTAGGATTTTGTAGATAGATAAAGTTAGGGCCATCCAAGAAGCAGTTAAAATAGATAGCAAATTGGAAGGCTATAGAGTTTGAGAGAATCTACTTCCATCTTTTTACTTTCACCTAAACTTCACCTTAGTTTACATTATTTGTAATTATAATTTCAGTTCATTTAATTTTGTAATATATATTCAAAAGGTTTATTGCTACCTAAAATTTAAATTTATGGACTTGGCTTAAATATACTTGAAGGAAAACAAGATTCCACCTCAAAGCCCTGAGCACGGCCGGATTTAAAGGTAGCCAGGTTTTCCAACAAGTAAAATGGGCCGTCACATAATTTAATGGCGCCCGACGAGGGGCATAAGGTTTAGCTTTAATAATTTTATTTGATTTTTAATTTTGTTAGAAACTCTTAATTAAATTAAAATTTTAAGCTGATGACTTCAATAACATATTATTAGACCGTGTTAGTGAGTATAGTTTCTTTATTGTTTTCATTATTCTATTTAGTCATTGCGGATTAATTAGATTTTAGGTAGGTAGGTAGAAAGGCTGGTGTGAAGTCTCCTTCGCACCTTCACCCAGAGAGCAGTAAGGTCCATTGTGACGCCTTAATTAGAGATAGCAATATAAATATAGAAAGTAGGTAAAATAAACAGCGAAAACACAAGTCAGATTCAAAAGATAGATAGAAAAGAAGGTTTCGGACCAAACCCGAGGGAAATCCTACTCAACCAAATTCGCCCTACGTGAGTTACGATATAATTCTCCACTAATGTTAATAGAGCTTTTATGATTAATTTAAGTTATTCTTTATTTGTAACTAAAACAAGAATTCAGTCTTAAGTTTCCCCTTTATTAAATAAAGATCATTTTACAAAATATAATTTGTGTACCAATTTTGTAACTGGCGCAGTCACTAACGAACCGGTTTTCTTAAACTTAAGTTTAAAGAAAAAAACAAAAAAAAAAAAATTAAAAAATTGAACTGATATTTAATATAAAATCAAAAACAAACAGTTTGAAATATAACAAAAAATTTATTGTTACATTTTAAACAAAAACTACAATTACCGATATCAAGTGAGAATAATAACCTTGAAGACAAAAACCTTAAACGATAATCCAGAATTAGTTGTATGCAAAAACAAAACTATTTAAAAAGAAAGTGAAGAATAACAACAAACAAAAACATTTTTTAACAAAAAAAAAACAAAATTGATAAAAATTCTTTTCTACAACAAAAAAAAAAAAATAAAAGCAATCAATATGCAATCATCATTTACTTTATCGATGAATGATGTTCTCAAAGATGCTTATAAAATAAGCGTTTTTAGAGGTGATGAATCGTATGCACTCTCTTTGTTTTTAAGAGAAGTTGATACGCTTTTCTTACTAGTTGATTCACAGCCTGATGCAAAAGCTTACATATATCAACGCATTATTCTCAACAAACTGCAGGGAGATGCTTTACATGTCGTTAGAACTTTGGGACAAAATCCAACCTGGGAGAGAACGAAAGAAGCTCTGGTCAACAATTTTGGGATAAAGGAGAGTTACTATCAACTTTACCAGAAGGCGTTTTCAGCAAATAATGATAATGGTATTAATATTTATTATAATAAGTTATTAAGTATTTTATGTAAAATTAACGAGAAGTATGAATACGATTCAGAAAAACCTTTAGAGTTTAGTCCAGCGTATGCTGAGAAAATTATTTTGAAGACATTCTTAAATAATATTGATATTAACTTGGCCTCTGTAATAATCAATAGAAATATTTCAAATCCAAGAGATGCATACGGTCTTTCAGAAAAGGAAGGTTTAATAAGAGAGAGCAATGAAGTTAAAACCAACCCTAGTATGTATAAAGGTGACATTCAAAAAAATGTTAACTACATCCTAATACAATCCTAATGTGGCCAGAAATAGTTCAAATTTCAATTCAAATTCTAATAATACTGTTAGTAGATCAGAAATGCAGAATACTAGATTTCAAGCTAGAAGATATAGTGGTAGTAATAACTTTAGAAACGATCGTGGATCTAATCAAACACGAACCATTGGTCAAAATGAAAATTTTCAAATGGAAATAGACCACATCCAAGAAAATGACGAAAGTGATGAAAATATTGAAGAAGTAAATTTTCAAACAACTACCTCAATAAGGCACTTCCATTAGTAAAACTTTCAATTGGCAATGATCGGATTTTAGCACTTATTGATACTGGATCGACCACTTCTTTGCTTGATAAAAATAAACTACCTCAGTACAAGAGGCTACATCTAAAAAATCCTATTTCATTCACATCCTTAAATGGTAAATCAAATATAAATTTTGAAATTATAACAAAATTGCCAAGAGAGTTTGGTGAAAATGAGACAATGTCGTAGAAATTAACCGAGTTTAGCGGAAAACATTTTGATGGGATTTTAGGACAAAATATTTTGAAACCTTTAGGAGCTATAATAGATATGGAAAATGAGACTCTTACAATAAACAATTCTACAATGGAATTTTGTAAGGTATGCCCATATACAACGGATGAAATAAATCAATTAGAAATTGCAAATATAGACGAAAAGGTTATGAATAATTTATATAAAGACTTAAATAATATAGAGAGGAATGACTTAGATAATTTATTAAGTTCCTATAAGGATTTAATATTTTTGTAGGGTCAAATTTAGGTAACACTGATGTTATTCAACATGAAATCAAAACAATAACTGATATTCCTGTTTACACCAAAATGTACTGTTATCCCCACATACATGAAAATGAAATTTGTAGGCAAATCGATGATATGCTAGAGCAGGGTATTATAGCTCAAAGCAATTCCCCATACAACAGTCCACTGTGGATAGTGCCAAAAAAAGTAGATAATTCAGGAAAACGGAAATGGAGGATCGTTATCGATTACCGAAAACTGAATGATGTTACTGTTGACGATAAGTTCCCTATTCCGAACATTGATAATATTTTGGACAAGTTGGGGCGTGCCCAATATTTTTCAACAATAGATGTGGCCAAAGGTTTTCACCAGATTTTGGTAAAAGGGGAAGACCGTTACAAAACTGCGTTTTCAACTCCGTATGGCCATTATGAATTTGTTCGCATGCCATTTGGCCTAAAAAATGCTCCGGCAACTTTCCAAAGATTAATAAATCATGTCCTTCGTGACTTAATTAATAAAATATGTGTTGTTTATTTGGACGATATCCTCATATTTTCAACCAGCTATGAGGAACACATTTGCAATCTAAACAAGGTATTTGAAAAGCTACGTAACGCAGATCTTAAAATTCAAATAAACAAATGTAAGTTTTTTGCCAAAGATACCTTATACTTGGGCCATATTTTAACACCTGAAGGAGTCAAACCCAACCCTGATAAGATCGAAACAATTTTAAAACTAAAATTACCTGATACAATCAAAGGTATCAAATCTTTTTTAAGTATGACTGGCTACTACCGAAAATTTATCCGGGACTATTCCAAAGTAGCATACCCAATGATAAAATATCTTAAAAAGGATATGATGTTGAACATTAACGATCCAAACTATGTAAATGCATTTGAAAAACTTAAGAAAATAGTAACTGAATCTCCGGTACTTAAGTATCCAGATTTCAAAAAACAATTTCAGCTTATTGCAGATGCAAGCCTTAATTCGCTTGGTGCTGTTTTACAACAAAATGGACACCCGATTTGCTTTGCCAGTAGGACTCTGAACAGTCATGAAAAAAATTACTCAACTACTGAAAAAGAACTTCTTGCCATTGTATGGGCCACAAATTATTTTCGTCCATATTTGTTTGGTGTGAAATTTGAAATCTTATTGGACCATCAGCCATTGAGATGGCTATTCGTAAAATCCCAGAGCAGAGAATTGAATCCTAGGCTTTATAGGTGGATGATAAAACTTAGTGAATTCAATTTAATTGTCAATTATATCAAGGGTAAGGACAATCAGGTCGCAGATTTTCGTAGTAGGGTAAATAACGATTCTGGTGAAATCTATCATTTCGGGAGTTCTTCTGATTCCATGTATAATAATAATGACAATAATAATGATTTGGACACTGTCCATTCTCAAGCGGAGGGTAGTCGCAATTATATCGGTATTTTGGAGACGGTAGTTAATAGATTTAAGACCCAAATAATTCTAACGGATAACAAAACTAAGGAATTTTGCACAGGTCACGGAAATAAAAAAATATATATAAATTCATCTGATTTGGATCAAGATTTCGGAAACTTACTCAGAAGGCATATTAAAAAGGGCAAAATAGGAATTTTCTCAGAATTAAATGATCATAAATATAACATACTACAGGACAAGATTATTGCGCTTTATGAAGGAAACAGTGCTGTTCAGTTTGTTAGATGTTCTTATAATGCCATTGATATGTTTTGCGAAGATGAGACATATACGCAAATTCATCATTATCATAGGAATGAGACAGGACATACAGGAATCAACGAAAATTATGAGGGGCTAAAAAGAAAAATATACTTTCCGAACTTGAAACTGTTGGTCCAAAAATATGTTAACAATTGTGATATATGCAATAGGGCAAAGTTCGATCGTAACCCAATTCAACCCAAATTTGAATTGACTGAAACACCTAATGATATTTGGCAAATAATTTACATTGATATATATACCAATTCGAAATCAAATTTTATTTCTTTTATTGACAAATTTTCCAAATTTGCTACAGTGTTTTATTTGGAAGACAGGACGAATCAAACAATAATAGAAAAGTTAAGGCTATACAAATCACAGAATGGTCATTTCGAGAAATTGGTGACTGACAATGAATTTAAGAATGTAAATATAAAAGATTATTTACAAAATTAAAACATTGCTTTAAATCTCGTGAAACCTAACAATCATACAGGTAATGCTGATATTGAAAGGCTACACAACACTCTTAGCGAAAAAATTGGAATTTTGACTATAGAACAGAAGGATTCGAATATAAAGGACCATTCGGTTATTAGGGAGAAACTAATAAGTGTAGAATATGGCAATTGTGATAGGGCTAAAATTTAAAACAATATGTTCATGAATAAAAATAATTATATACATAGGAGAAATCAAAAAGAGAAAATTACGTTGAGCAAAGGGAAAAAGGATACATTAAAAACTATAGGGCTCTAAGACATAAAGAAGAGCCAAAATTTAGGATTAATGAATTAGAAAATGTACATAGTTCTAATGTTAAAAGAAAAACAAAATACGATGGTGCTTTAAACATAAGTCAATACAACAAATAGTACAAAACAAACTATTTATTACTCTGTTCTTAAATTTAAATTTTTCTATAAATAATAACAAAGATCAACATTTAAGTTTATCCTTCAATGTTTATTAATAATAAAAAATAATAATAAAAATAAGGAATAAGTTTTTATTTAGTTAAGTTTTTGTTTAATATTTGTTATTGGAACTAGAATTTTCTATTTGTCTATAATTTTAAAAGACCCTGGAGGTTCTTATTTTAATGGAGAATTATATCGTTACATAATTCTCCACTAATGTTAATAGAGCTTTTATGATTAATTTAAGTTATTCTTTATTTGTAACTAAAACAAGAATTCAGTCTTAAGTTACCCTTTATTAAATAAAGATCATTTTACAAAATATCATTTGTGTACCAATTTTTGTAACTCGTGCGGTCAGCACCCAGTCTCCTCTCGCGCAGCCAGGCCATCCCCATTACGAATCCTATCAGATTCTCGAGTCCGCAACCCGAGACATCCCCTAATTCGCCCAGGAATCTACTGCCCAGCCAACTCAGCCTGCTGCCCTGTAGCCTGGGCCAGTGGCATAAAATCTGCTCAACTGTCTCCAACTCCTCAGGGTCCTCACACAACCTGCACATATCCGCGTCCGCGATACCCGGCAGTCCGTTCGGCTCCCCCAGGCCCGATTGGTCGCGCCCAGTATCCACTCCCCGATTCTTCCAAAATAGAAGCCTATTGGAGGCCTAACCGCCTTCATACAGTTAGAATCCTCCATCTCTGAGCCCTGTCCTGCCAACTGATAAGCAACCTCATTGTCGCCTATGTCGCAGTGACCCGGCACCCAGCACAACCTTAGCAAATACTCCCCTAAGACTCCCTCCAAGGCCTTCATACAATCATCAACAAGCTTGGAGTTCACATAACAGCCCCTTACGGTCATAAGAGCCGCCTGGCTGTCCACATATATAGTGACCTCCGAGCCCCTATCAATGTTGTCCCTCATAAGTTCCTATATGACCTTCTTATGCTCAGATCCTCAATGTAGTCCCCCGAACCCGTGCCCCTCATCATCGAGCAATCAGTAAAAATAGCAAATCCACCAAATAATCTGGTCCTACCTGACGACTACCCCCTAGAAGGCACTATTACCTCCGGCAGCCGCCCAAAATCTACCCTGGTTCCCACATAATCAGTGGTGCCGTGTAATAGCTACCACCCTCAATCTCACTCAAGATCCGTGACTGACCCTGCGTGACATTCCCGTCAATCCGAACTCCCACAGTCTAAGAATGCTCCTGGCCGCCATTCCCATCACATACTGCTCAATAGGCAGAAGACGTAGAATGATATACAGGGCAGCTTGAGGAGTACTCCTCATGGCACCTGTCATGCCAATTGAAGCACACCTCTGAGCCTTAGAAAGAAGGTTCCTACGACTTGCCAATCTCAATGACTCCCACCAAACACAGCATCCATACGTAAGAATGGGTATAGCCACCGAAGTGTACAGCCATCCCACCACTGACGGCCGGAGTTCCCAGCTCCTACCTATCGATGACCTGCAAGCATAGTAGGCATTGAGACCCCTCTTAATATCCTTATTATCCTGAGTATTCCTTCCCCATGCCAGCTTGCTGTCCAGAAAAACTCCACTCCCCCTAGTACCGGTAGCCTAAAATCCTCCACCTTGTACCTCCTAGTGAAAAGAACCAACTCTGTCTTCTCCAGATTAACTCCCAGTCCCTTATCATTCGCCCATGCCGACAGTTCGCCCAGCGGTAGAAACTTGTCCGACACCAATATCACTACTTCATCCGCGAAGGTCACGACCTTCTGACCCATTCTGTCAAAACGTCCCAGAACGACATTGACGGCTAAGAGCCACAATAAGGGAGAGAGAACTCCCCCCTGTGTGGTTCCCCTAGTCACCGATTTCCTTTAACGTTCGTTTCCCCAGTCCGAGTGAATAACTCTGCTGCTAAGCATCATGGTTATCCATTCGACAAAAAACAACGGAGCCCCTAGGTCAACCAGTGTCTGTCTAATAGCCTCTATCCTCAAATTGTTAAAGGCGCCCTCTATATCCAGGAATGCCGCCAAGGTGTTGTGACGACAAGTCTTGTGGGACAAAACTTGGTCACACCCTGTTAGGCCTTAGATTTTTTTTATTAAATAATATTTATTATATGTCTTGCCTTACACTGCGATCGCTACCTGTGGTCGCAAACTTTTGTACCCCACTGCACATAACGGGCGGGAATGCGAATAGTAAAATAACAACCAACAACAAAACACACAATCGCGACAAACAACTAAACAATTAACACTAACAACACACACAGCAAACAAGTAACAATAACAAAGCAAGCAGTTTTAAACATGTAAACAACAAGCAACAAAATATGAATAGATCGAGTAAAGAGACATAACAATAACAACTACGGGTACTGATTGTTGTTTGTGTAAAACATAATACCGATTTTAGTATAAAAAGAGCAACATAAACGTTGAATGGTCACTTGTTATCCAGCCGAGCTCAAGAACACATCAGGTAAGCGTAGTAAAACAACCCAGTAGACAATTTCACCGAGTGGTTTTCTAACACGGAGTGAAATTCTAGTAAAACAACCCAGTAGACAATTTCACCGAGTTGTTTTCTAACACGGAGTGAAATTCTGGTAAAACAACCCAGTAGACAATTTCACCGATTGGTTTTCTAACACGGAGTGAAATTCTAATAAAACAACCCAGTAGACAATTTCACCAAGTGGTTTTCTAACACGGAGTGAAATTCTAGTAAAACAACCCAGTAGACGATTTCACCGAGTGGTTTTCTAACACGGAGTGAAATTCTAGTAAAACAACCCAGTAGACAATTTCACCGAGTGGTTTTCTAACACGGAGTGAAATTCTAGTAAAACAACCCAGTAGACAATTTCACCGAGTGGTTTTCTAACACGGAGTGAAATTCTAGTAAAACAACCCAGTAGACAATTTCACCGAGTGGTTTTCTAACACGGAGTGAAATTCTAGTAAAACAACCCAGTAGACAATTTCACCGAGTGGTTTTCTAACACGGAGTGAAATTCTAGTAAAACAACCCAGTAGACAATTTCACCGAGTTGTTTTCTAACACGGAGTGAAATTCTGGTAAAACAACCCAGTAGACAATTTCACCGAGTGGTTTTCTAACACGGAGTGAAATTCTAATAAAACAACCCAGTAGACAATTTCACCAAGTGGTTTTCTAACACAGAGTGAAGTTCAGCAAACCCACGAAATACCCAGTAGACAATTTTCCCCCCGTGTCTTTCTAACAACCAGAAAATAACCGGTAGAGCATTTCACGAAAGTGAGATTTTAGTACAACCCGAAGAATCCCGTAGTGACAACCCCATAAGTGTTTTCCCCAGAGTTCCCCGTAACAAGCCGCACAACAAAGCTTCAAACAGTGGAATTTAGACCAGCTTAAACAGCCAAGCGTCTACAGCAACAAAACAAGAGAGGACATAACACGGAAGAAGTGCTGAGGCGACATAAGCGGAGCACAACATAATTATTTTTTATAGCTTGTAAAATTATAATCATAATAAGACTAATAAAATTATTGAATTTATTATAAATAAAACTCAACACGTGTCATATTTTCTTGTAACTGACCTGGACAAGGCTGAGTATACCCCAAAATAAAGTCGTTACAGTGTATTCCTTGGTTTGTAAACCCCGCTCTACATAACCAACCCCATCATGCAACGCACTCTCAACAGATCTACGCTTAAGATAGGCGTGTTGATCGCCGCTGATGATGCCGGCGTCAATCTTCGTGCTCAGATGTAGATCAATCAGTCTTTTCAACGTCTTCAAAAGAAAAGACGATAAGCTGATTGGTCTAAGATCCTTGGGTTAACAGTGACCGGTTCTACCCGCCTTGGGAATAAAAACCACCCTAACCTCCCTCCACCCTCCAGAAATGTACGCGTTCAGCACACATACTTTAAACAGTTCCTTACTATTGCCGCAACTTTTAGCATTTGAAATACATAGATTATCATCCTTGATAGAGTTTATTGCGAGCGAACGTGTTTTATCAAATCGCCAACAAAAAGTAAAATTGTCCTAGACATAAGGCGGATAAAAATCTGAAAATTGTATCATAAAAAAGCTGTTAAAAAATCCTATTCTTAGTGATAAAAAATCTCTGAATAAAATCTTTAATAACAATAAAATAAAAACGTAATTTAAAATAAACATAAATAATCAAAAAGTGTTTACAAACAATTAAAGTGTACACACAAAAACCACAAAAGAAACATAATAAGAAAATAAACAAAATAAACAATAACAAAAAATGAGTTCAACGGCAGAGAAAACAACTTGTGGCCAATGCAACTCCAACATCTCAACAAAAAAATGTGTATACTGTTCTAACTGCAACTCCTCTTACCACTTCTCTCCCTGTTGTTCACTTACTGAAATAGCATACAAAAACCTAACTATTGAAAATAAAACCGAATGGAGATGCCATCGGTGCAAGGTTCGAACCAGGTCTAAAACGAACAATGCATATCAAACCATAACGTTTGAAGAAGTATCCCAGCAAAAAAAAACAAAGAGAAGATGATGAGGAAAGCAATAGTTCTACAAAAAATTTAAAGACTCGCTATCTATAACATCATTGAATTCCAGTTTTATTTCAGTGCAATCTGAATTAAAAGATATAAAATCATCAATTGAACTTTTAAATAAAACAGTAACTGAAAATAATACTCAAAACTCTAGCATTATAAATGAATTAAAAAACTCGATTACACAGATGGCATCGTCTGTAGCATCGCTAGCGACAGAAGTCAGCGACTTGTATGATAGAGAAGCTAAACAAGAAAAAAAAAATAAATGAAATAGATACCAAAGTAAACCAATTGGATCAAATCATGTTAAAAAATAACATAGAAATAAAAAACGTATCTAACTCGGAAATAAGCGCTACTTAAATCATTACCAAGATCGCGGAGTCAGTAAATCGTATTAATAAAGCCTCAAACAAAAATATATTTGAATTCACTACCCTTAACAAAAAAAGAGAGCTTATGAGCAAATTCAAACAACATCGAATAGATGCAAGAAGAAACCAAAAAGATGATGGTAATAAATTTATATACATCAATGATCAGCTTACAGCATATAATCGCTGATTGCTTTGGTCTGCTAAAACCAAAGCTAAAGAATGTGGTTGAAAGTTTGTATGGATTCGAAATGGTACTATATGTGAAAGAAAAAATTAAACATCTCCTTTAATTATGATCACTAATAATGCTGATATTGAAATGATAAATAGTGCTTAACAATTTTATAAAAAGAAAACCCAGAAATAGTAAACTAATTTAAAGAAAACTAATAAATAAAAAATCAAAATAAATACCTTTAAAACGGTTACGGTTAATAAATTTAGTGATATCGATAATAAACTTTTCAGTCATCCCTTCACAATAATATGCATGAACATTCGCTCGTTAAGAAAACATTTTCACACCTTTTTAGTTACGATTAATAATATTATAGAAAAGTTACGTTTTATAGTGCTTGTTGAAACAAATATTGAAAATGACGAAAATCGTTTTTATAATATTCGGGGATTCAATTCCATATTTGTAAACAGAGAGAAAAGCAAGGGCGGCGGCATTGTTATATATGCAAGAGAAAATATAAACTGCACAGTAATGAAAACAGAAGTAACATCGTTTGAAGCCATACAACTTAACTTTAAAATAAATAATAACCCCTTTTCCCTTCTTGCAATATATCGACCGCCAAAGGACATTACAAATGTGTTTATAAAAGAGCTCGAGATAATCCTCAAACAAATAAGAACAAAAGAAATCGTTGTTATAGTAGGCGATATGAACATAGACATTTTAAAAGATGATAATTCAGCTACAAGCTATATCGACATGTTGATGTCAAACTGGTTGCAGAGTCTTATAAATGAACCAACGCGTTGCGACATAAAAAAAAAACAAAACATGTATCGACCACTGCATAACAAAAACAGTTCCATCGCAAACTCTAACTAATGCTGTTGTTATTAGAACAAACATATCTGATCACTTTTCCACTTTCTGTTGTATCAAACATATTTCGGCATCCAACGTAAATTATAATCAGAGGCCCCCAACATGTTCTCAGGACAACATATGTATAAACACCCACAAAGTCAATAAACTCATAAATGACACAAACTGGAACAACATAATTGCACAAAACAACGTAAATGATATATATAACGCTATTTATATAAAATTTGTTGAAATATACAAAAATGCAAAAGTAAATAAAAAATCCACAAAAAGACGATCTACAAGCCCGTAGATCACCGACGAAATAGTGGATTGCTGTGAACAAAGAGATAAACTGTATAAAAAATTGGCTTAACAACAAAAGAAATCTAAATTATGAAAGTGACTATAAAAAATTCAGAAACCTATTAAATAAAAAAATCTTTAATAAAAAAAAACAAATATTATAAAATAAAATTTTTCGAAAATCGTTATAATCCACGAGTAACTTGGCAATTGATAAATGAGATCAATGGTAAGACTTTTAATAATATAGATGACATAATTCTTAAAAACTTCAAAAACTACAATATCGAAAGTATATTACATAACTTTGCCACAAGCCTTAATGAAAATGTGCAGAAAATAATTCACACATGTGATGTAAGAACAAATGTAGACCCTGAAATGTCAGTAGAAAATTCAATGTATATTGAACAAGCAACCGAAGAAGAAATCTTTAATATACTCACCCACTTAAATAAAAATAAAGGCCCAGGTATCGACGGTATCAGGCCCAAAGACGTTAAAAATAATGCTGCAACTAACTAACACCTTTAATTACGAAATTAATAAATACAAGTATAAACACCTCATATGTTCCAAAATTGTTAAAAACCTCTGTAATCAGACCTATATTTAAAAGTGATAAAATGTAAACAACTATAGGCCAATAGCCATACTATCAGTAATAGAAAAAGTCTTGGAGGAATATAAATCAGTTCGGCTTCCAAAAAGAAAAAAACATAAACCAACTACTTGGCAAATTTGCAGACAAAATAAAAAACGCTCTTAGTAATAACGAACAATGTTAAGTCCTATTTATTGACTTTAGTGAGGCTTTCGATACTTTATCACATTCAAAACTTTTAGCAATACTTGAACGAAATGGCATACGAGGAAACGTATTATCCTGGTTTGCCGATTATCTTAATCTTCGTAGCTACTGCGTAAAAGTCGATAATAAATATAGAAAAGAGATAAACTCAAGTCATGGAGTTCCACAAGGATCTAAACTAGGACCACTCCTATATCTGGTTTATGCAAACGACATGCTTAACATCATAACCCAATGTGACACTTATGCGTATGCCGATGATACAGCAATATTAGTGACGCACAAAAACATTAAAACTGCAACGGAAATTATGCAAAAACAACTCGATAACGTATGTAAATGGTGCCATGACAACGGCCTTATAATTAATGCATCTAAAACAAAGCTAATGCACATCAGACAACCACATGTAAAACAAATCAACATCGCGCTAAAATATCACGACATAAAATGTTTACACAACAGAACAAATCATATAAACGATTGCTGCAACACCAATATTGAATTGGTTAACACATACAAATACCTTGGAATTCATGTAGATAGCACATTGAAATGGAAGACACACATAAAAGAACTACAAAAGAAACTACGTAAAGCCGCGTACTCATTGTACCACCTTAGCTATGCCGCGACGACAACGGTACTCCGTCAGGCATACTTCTCATTAGCAGAATCCTACATACGACACGGTATTACCGCGTGGGGAACCTCTGCGTATTGTAAAAGTCTTCAACGTACACAAAACCGCATTCTAAAAATACTTCTCAGAAATAAACAACATAATTCTACAAATGCACTCAACACCCAACCAAATGAACACACTTCTACCTACAACATACCACGTCAAGTTAACGTTTTGAATATTAAAAATATACATCGACTGACACTTTTGCTAGACCAAAACAACCGCCAGATCTTAAAACCTATCAATCACCAGCACAACACCCGACTTCGCTCGAAAGGTGGACTTAAAGTCGAGACCACAAAAAACAGCTACGGTGACCGAACCCTCAAAGTAATACTACCAAAGATCTACAATGAAATGCCAACAAGTTTAATGAATATCACTAATAAGTTCAAAATAAAAAAAATTGTTAAAAAATATCTTATATCATTGCAATAAACTCTAAATAAATTTTAATTTAAAATTTTCCGAAATGTATTTACCTGCAGACAAGCCACAAGGCTTCGTGGGTACATTAGCACTAAGGATAAATGTAAAATTGAATAAATTTAATAATAAATGAATGAATTGAATTGAAAAAAAAAATCCATGGTGATCATATCCCCCACCGTCTCCCTTTCCCCACCACCTGAGCACGACCCAGAGAAGGGGTCACCACATACATCCTGTTCCCCCGACCCAGGATCCACACACCCCGGAATGTGAGTCTCCATAAGCAGACAAAGAGATTCAGAGCCAGATTCCGTGCATGAGTTGTCCGGTCTCTGAATAAGTCCAGGGACTACCGGGTCCTTAGATAAAATTCTCCTGAACCTAGACATCTTATTCACGGATTCAACTGACTCGCTAAACTTAATCCACGAGTCCTTTTTCGCCCTTCTAATATCTCCCTTATACCTCCCGTAACTCAACCTAAAGTTATTCCAATCTTCCTCCCTACGCGTATACTTCGCTCTATTGAACAGCCTTCTAACAGTGGATCTTTAAGTCCTCAACTCGTCTGTCCACCATTTTGGCTGTGTACGCCTACCCGGAAAATTTAACGGACAGGATCGCTCATAGCTACTGGTCAATACCCCCGTGAAGGTGTTCACCAGTTGCTCCACACCGGTCGGAGTCGACCCCCAGTCCCGTGTAACCCTAAGGTTGCTTTGTACCAGTCTCGAAAATGAATCCCAATCCGTCCTTCTCGGACGTTTTCGACCTCTCAAACATTAGATTAAAGGACAATCGACTATGGTCAGAGAAGGAAAATCCAAAGCCACCCTCTAGTCCTCCACTAATTCCCTACAGTTCGTCAGTGTTATATCTATCACTGCCTCCATATCTCTAGTTCTGAACGTTGGTGTATTCCCCCTGTTACAGATACAAAGATTGCTGGCAATAATAAAATAAAACATAGACTCACCTCTTATGTTGATGTCGACACTTCCCCATTGGGTATGGTGTGCATTGGCGTCTTAACCTAGTACCAGTCTCGAGCCGCTTCTGTCGGAGTGCTCCACCAACACCAACTTATTTAGATTTTACTTTAATGGTAAATTCTTTACTTTATAACTAGTGGAATATTTGTTTAATTTTTTTTATCTGTTATGTATTTTTTTTAAAGGGACTTAACAATTTCTCTCTTATTTGGTTTCAAATACATTTTTATTTCTTCAAAAAATAATTTGGTTAGATTATGTTTGAGATTTAAATATTTGGTGAATATTGAATATTTACTCACATAACATAACTTAAGTTTTTTAAACATTCCGATTATGTTGATTTTGAGATTATTTTTGGATATAAGCCTTTTTGTATTCACTACCAGTTTTTTCCCCCGAGTGTGAAGTTTAATTTTTCAAATTAATTATTTTTTTTATAACATTTACCTATTTACAAAAACTAAACGGAGTAGTGCAATTTTAATTTATTAATTGCATCTTAATCGTTTTAAATACTTAAATAATTTGTACTCAAAATGCCACTTACTAGAAGTAGAGAAAACTTGACTGATATAAATGAACCCGCAAACGTTAGTTTTACGGTTAATGTCGGTTCTAATAATACATCTCATGTTAATTATTCTGGTAAAAATACAGAATCTATATCTAAAAACCCTAAAACTCCAGTATCACGGAATACACGTGGTAGGGGTAGAAACGTTGTTCAAATTAATAATGCTAAAGCTGGGATCACACGATTGCCGCAAATGCACCAATATGACACAATTTTTATTGTGCTTTATTGACGCACAATAATGAAATTGGACCAACAAAATATTCTGAAATCACACGATTGCCCTGTTTTAAACAAATTTAATTGCCGCTAGTTGGTACAAAGCGAAATGGTTACAACAATTGCCGCAGCACAGTCACACGATTGTTCGTACTTGACAACTGCGAAAACAGCTGTTGTGGTAGATTTTTTATTTGTTTGAAAGTTCTTGTTGTTTTGTTAATTAAATAAAATTAAATATGTATCATATATGTATGTACTTAAACAATTTTTTGTGTAATATTTTTATTTAAATTTTTTAAGAAATTCCAAAAATTAAGTCTGTTCAACAATTTAGTATGTTAAGGTTCGCTTAGAAACTTAAATAAAAATATTCGCACTGAACAGCTAAATATGCTTGTGAACATACATATATTGGTAATAGCAATAATTAAAAAAAATTAAAATGCATAATAAATAAATAAATATTTATCTTCATTACCTACTAAAAGAAACACAAAAAAGTAAATTTATTAAAAAAAGGCAAATATTGGTGCGTATTGTGTTGTTTGATTGCCGCACAAGAACACAATAAATATTGGTGCATTTTTGTTATTTTTATTGACGCGCGGCTGCATAGAAAACAGTCACACGATTGCCGCACCAGGGTTGCATTTGATTGGTAAAAGTAAGCACAATATTTTCCTTGATTGGCACATGAGCCAATTGGTTGTGCAGTCACACGATTGGGGTATTAAAAAGTATGAAAATTGGTGCATTGCGGCAATCGTGTGATCCCAGCTTAATAATGTTTTTTTTTTTTTATATTTATTATTTATATATTGAATATGAACTAACAATAATTAATCAAATCTTAGCCTAATACTTTATTTCATGTCCTGCCAGTGCCAGACAAAAATTTTTTCATCACGGGTTCTGTTCATCTAATTGGATAAGTGATGCAGTGTCTCTTCTTCTTAAGCGAGTGTGGCCGCTATCATTTAAAATATTTCGAGCAAGTGGGTTCGGATGAAATTAGAGCCTTTTTAAGTATTTTAGTTTTAACTAATGGAACATTGAGATCCGTGTGAATATTTGCGTTTTTAACATACCAGAGAACGGCTGTGATTATTCAAAAAAGTTTATGTTGGCGCCTTTGAATTTTTTTCGATATTAGAGGGCGAGGCTGTGCCCGATAGTTGAATACCGTAGCACCGTAGTTGTAAAGTAGAAGCTTGCAATCGATACTAAGGACAGAATTTCTTCCAATAAGCCACTAAATTTGAATGGCTTTTAGTTTCATTTGAGTTAATTTTGCCTGCATTGTCTTAACCATATTTCTAGTTGAAATATATGATCCTGTTAGTAACGAGATGCTTCATATCGGGTTTCGTGGACACTTAGAAAATCTGTATCGTCTGCAAATGTTGAAGTTTGGGTATAGTTGTTTGTAGGCATGTCCGAAGTATAAATTAAGTATAATATAGGCCCAGGATACTGCCTTGTGAACTTAAGAAGTTTCCTTCTTTTATAATATATTGACGACCGACTAAGTAGCTTTCTAACAGCTTGTGCGTGTTTGATGGTCAATTTTGCTTCAATTTATGTAACAAGCCTTCATGCCAGACTTTATCAAAAGCTCGAGAAACATCGATGAAGAGTGCTGAGCAATATTTGTTTTCTTTAAATGTTTCTCTTATGGCATTTACTATTCAATGAGTTTGTTCAATTGTGCTGTGTTTTCTTCTAAATCAGAATTGATGGTTAAGAGTGCATCTATTTTTACTTAAAATCGGTGTTAGTTTTGAAACTAGTAATTTCTCAAACAGCTTTGACATATTTGATAATAAGCTAATAGGCCTATATGACTCCACTTTTGTATGATATTTACCTGGCTTTTTTGTGCACTCTTTGAATATATGTACATATTTAACTAAAAATATAAACTAAATGAGAAGCAAGATTTCAAATTTACTTTTTAACCCTTCATGGTACACAACAGTCTGGCCAGACCTTTGTTTAATGTGTAAGTTAACACCATTAATGTTAACAATCAAACAGAAGCAGTTTTTTATTAAAGTCAACCTACTTTCGAAATTAAACAAATTGCTGACAATGCGTCTGCATTATTAGTTCAACTACCAACAAGACATCCGGCATGTGCAGCTAAAATTTCTAGAATAAAAACACGCCACCACAAAGAAGTACATCAGCTATTTTGACACTATTAAAATATTGTTTTGAATTTAATTTTAAGTCAGTTACAATTGTTATCTTTAAGTGTTTAGTTATAATTTGTTACCTTTAAGTTTTTAAATTTAATTCTTCAAAATAAAATGTGCTAAATAAAAAATGTGAAAAAAAATAAATTAAAAAAAATAAATATTTTTTTTTATGTCTTTCAATTAAAAAAGACTTAACTGGCGCCCAACGAAAAATAAGTCGTGTTTACGGTATCCTTATAAAAAAAACGCCCTAAAGAAGTGCGCCCATAAAAGCCCTTAAGTAGTGCAAGTGGGAAAAAGGAATCAAGAACCGGCTAAAGGAAAAATCAGCGTTAGGATCCAAAGAGGATAAAACGCACCCCACCAAGTGTGCGCATCGAGGGACCCTTAGTAACATTAGCTGTAAAAAGGACTAATCTCCAGCGTCGTGGGATGTATTTCATAGCAGTACTAATGTAAGATACCTTATAAGTTTAAAAATTAAGTTATTGAAAATAATTTCCTCTTAAAGGAAAAGTGAATACAAGAATAAAATAAATAAAAAATTTCTCTAAATAAGGATATAAAAAGTGAATACAAGAATAAAATAAATAAAAAATTTCTCTAAATAAGGATATAAAAAGTGAATACAAGAGTAAAATAAATTTCTCTAAATAAGAATATAGAAAGTGAATACAAAAATAAAATAAATAGGAAACGAAAAAAGGAATAGAATAGATAAATAATTTTTTCTTTTAATAAGAATATAAAAAGTGAATCAGAATTAGGAAAACATAAAAGCAAGTTCAATTCTGCGACTCTGAACTCCAGACCCTCCAGAATAGAAGAACACCCCTTCCAGTAAGGGATAAAATAATAAAAATATATATAACAGTAATAAAAAAATAAATAAATAATTATGTCAAATCCGAATAACCTAATTAGACCAGGTGTTTTAGAAACACCAAGCGTAGCTAATACGCAGCGTCCACCACAGACATCACATTCCTTGTCGCTACCAGACTTAGAAAACCTTATAGGTAATATAGTTAAACGGGTAGTGCAAGAAAATAACGATAGAAATAATCCCGATAGCATTCTTTTGACAGCAACAGACGAAATAATTAGACCAGAACATCAGGGTCAAGTAGGGGACATAGATAAAATACCGGACATAATACGTAGCCTTAGGGATTTTTCAGGAAATCCAGCGGAGTTTAGTTCATGGAGGAAAAGCGTTGACCGCGTTTTAAAAATTTACGAAAGCACAAAAGGTTCGCCGAGATATTACGGTATTATTAATACCATCAGGAATAAGATTACAGGAAATGCCGATATGGTTCTGGAATCTTACAATGTTCCATTAGATTGGAAAGCCACTTACCCTAATTTTGAGAGGGGAGGAGGGACGATTGTCCAAGCGAATGTCCGCAAAAAAGGAATATAATTACGAACTTAGATACAAACCTGGTAGGACGAACGTTGTAGCAGACACACTTTCTAGAATCCCAGACAATAGACAACAAGTAAACACATTGACGGCAACGCAACACAGCGACGACAGTTCTTCACAAAATTTAATACAATACACAGACGTACCAGTTAACGTATTCAAAAATCAGCTATTCCTTTCAATAGGAGATACACCCTCGTATCAATTCAAAATTATTTTTCCAACCTATCACAGACACATAATAATTCAACCCCAATTTGACGAAGACAACCTTGCAAACATCTTGAAGCGATATTTAAACCCGTCAGTAACAAACGGTATTTTTACCGATGACCACATTCTAGGAAAAATCCAAGCTATATACATCTTTCATTTTACCAATTATAGGACACGATACACTAGGAAAATTGTAGAAGACTTAACAGATGAAACATTTCAAGAAGCCAAGATAATTCAGGAACACAATAGAGCACACAGAAATTCACTTGAAAATAGAGCGCAATTGTTGGAAAATTACTACTTTCCTCAAATGAATGCAAAAATCAAAAAGATCGTGAAACAATGTAAAATATGTCAAGAAAACAAATACGAAAGACATCCGTCAACGCCTGTTCTCCATCCTACTCCCATTCCTGATTATCCGGGACACATTGCACACATTGACATTTATCACACCAATAACAAAATTGTTTTAACCGCCATAGATAAATTTTCGAAATATGCACAAGCTAAGTTAGTACATTCTACAGCAGTAGAAGACATAAGACTACCATTACAGGAACTACTGATATCGATAGGCACACCTAAGAAAATAGTAATTGACAATGAAAAATCTCTGAATTCTGCCCCTATCACCTTTATGCTCGAAAACCAATATGGAATAGAAATATATAGGACACCTCCGTACAAGAGTACAATTAACGGACAAATAGAACGATTCCATTCTACTCTTTCTGAAATGATGCGTTGTGTAAAAGCTGAAAATACCCACGGAAGCTTTGAAGAATTACTTTTTAGATCCCTTCATAAATATAATAACTCAATACACTCGACAATTAAAAAGAAACCAGTAGAAGCATTTTTTGGACGAACTGTAAGCACCGACCCAGAACAGATAGAAAAGGATAGAGTAGATAATGTAAAGAAACTTATCGACAAACAGAAGAGAGATCTTGAATTTCATAATAGGAACAGAACACCCTTCCCCCACTATAACCCAAATGATGTTGTATATGTAAAAATAAATAAAAGGTTAGGAAATAAGTTAACCCCTAGGTATAAGAAGGAAGTAGTAAAGGAAGATAAGGGAGGAACGATTCTCACAGAATCTAACAGAGTCGTTCACAAGTCCCATATAAGGAACAGTAAATAGTAATAAAAGTAATAAAAGAATTAGCAAAGATAGAAATTAAGATAGCGATGAAATAATACTAATTATAATAGCATCACTAATGAGATAAAGATTTTAATGTAACAATTAAGAATATATAAAAACATAGTAGAAGCACGATTAAAGGAGAAGGATTAAAAATTAAATAAATATATTTACTAGAGATATTATACAAATAAAAATTATAGAATAAGAAAAAAATATTTTTTTTAAATTAAGAGAAAAATCGAACAATACGCCATAGGCGTACGATCTCTCAGCAAAGTTAAGAAAAAAAGATGAAAGTTAAAAATATCAAATAAAATATTGTCAAGAAATATTGAATAAATAGAAATCATAATATAAGGAAATGTAATTAAGAGAAAAATCGAACAATATGCCATAGGCGTACGATTTCATCGTAAAGTTAAGACAAAAAGATTAAAATTTATAATATCAAATGATGTTTCACAGTGCTCGTTGAATGCAGACGTGTTTTTTTTAACTCGGCATACGGTTTTTGTTTTCTTTTAACATACTTAAATAAGTTGTTATAAAATCATAATATTATTTATTAAATAAATAATATAATATCAGCGAATTGGACGCTTAAAAATAATTTTTAATTTGTGAACATAAACGTCAATAATTAAAATAGTAAAAGTTATAATTTAATAAAAAAATGTATGTATGAACATACATACATAAACATACAAACATACATTTTAAGCAAAAACATTTTTTTGTTTATTCTTCTTTTTTACTATCGGGGTTTTTAACAACAAATAACAAGAAGAGCACAATTAAACAAACTGTAAAATAAAAAAAAAAAAACTTATGAATGCGTACAATGCAAAAACAATTAAACATAATGAAAGAAATGCATATGTTACAGTGAGTGTTGACGAAACAAAAGTAGAAACAAAAAAAAGAATCGATGATAGCAATTACCTAACGGCTAAACCTATTACTCGAACGCGTTCCCTCTCACCTTCTTTGTTTACAAATACGGTCGATCGTATTACAATAACAAGTTTGTTAACTGCAGGTGCTGCCGCAGAGCCAAAAAAAACTTTAATAAGTGATGATACGGTTAACCCCAAAACAGCCGCTATGGACAACTCAGTAACTCAAGGAAAAATTTCTCAAAAGCCTACAGTACAAGTTGGTATGGACAGGTACATAACAGTGCTCAAACGGGGACGCAGCCCTACCTCTGCAGCAGTTGCTTCGGCCTCAAAAGTACCAACTTTTGATAAAATAAATACTCAAAATCGTTTTGCAATTCTGGAGGATGAATCCTCTGAAGCACCAAACGTCATAAAATCGTCAAAGCCTCCCCCGATCTATCTAAGGGAATTAAATTCAAATGAGCTCATAAAGAGTTTGATATCAGTGATAGGTGAAAATTCGTTTTACGTAGCGGCTATCAAGCGTGGTAGTATAAACGAGACTAAAATACAAGTCAATCATGAGAATGACTTTCGCAAAGTAATAAACAACTTTGAAGCACTAAAAAAAAACTTTTATACATACCAACTGAAAAGCAGTAAAGGTCTTCAGGTAGTGATTAAGGGTATTGACTCATGTGTGGACCCAGAAGAGGTCAAAACATTCCTAGAAGAAAAAGGCTTCAAGGTAAAACATGTAGTAAACATTAAAAATAGAGAAAAAATTCCCCAACCACTTTTTCGAGTAGAGTTTGAACCCGGCGACGTTAAGCTTAAAAAAAATGAAACGCATCCCATCTATGATTTAAAATACATTCTGTACAGAAAGGTAACTATAGAGGAGCCGCACAAAAGAGGTGGTCCCGTTCAATGTTTGAACTGCCAAGAATTTGGCCATACTAAGGCATACTGCTATTTACCCCCTGTTTGCGTAGTATGTGGTGAGCTACACGGTACAGTTCTTTGCGATAAGTCTAAAACCGACCCCAACGTAAAAAAATGCAGCAACTGTGGTGGTAATCACACTGCCAATTATAGAGGATGCCCTGTATAGACTATCGTCAAGCAGTCGGTTGGACCGAAAACTAATCCCCCTCAAATGCAGGTAACAAATCAAGTAAACAGTAATGATCTTCAGGCTCCGCAGCCTAGTAGTAACAGAACCTCTTATGCTAACGTTTTAAAATCAAACAATGTACCAATGCAAGGCGCTTCGTCAAGTAATGACGAAACTCCAGTTTCTAATCTAAGTCGTCTAGAAAAAACCATGGAAACATTAGTGCAAACAGTAAATAATTTTACAAACACAATGGGTAATATGATGCAGGAAATTCTTAGAATGCAATCGATGTTATTGCAAGCTATTCTTAACAAGCCATGAACTGTTTAAAAATTTGTTTTTGGAACGCAAACGGCATCCGCCAACATAAAAATGAATTAGAATACTTTCTTAAAAATAAACAAATTGATGTTATGATGGTTTCTGAAACTCATTTGACCTCAAGAAATACGTTTAAAATTAATGGTTATACTCTATATGATACCAAGGACCCTCGAGATAGAGCTTGTGGAGGATCTGCTATATTAATAAAAAACCGAATTAAACACTACCCAATGTGTGATCATCGTGAAGATTATCTCCAAGCTACGAACATTTGTGTCGAAGAGCTAAATCGAAGCATAGTTATTTCATCTCTATATTCACCACCTAGATTTGCAATATCAGAAAGACAATATTACAAATATTATAAGTCACTGGGGCCCTGTTTCCTGGCTGCTGGCGATTACAACGCAAAACATACCTTCTGGGGGTCACGACTTATAACACCAAAGGGTCGTGTTTTGTTTAATACAATCTCTAAAATGAATTTAAATGTTGTCGCGAGCGGCCAACCAACATATTGGCCTGCTGATCCGCAAAAAATTCCAGATGTCATCGATTTTGGCGTGGTTAAAAACATCCCCACAGAATCGATTTACGTTGAAGCTTCCATAGAATTATCCTCTGATCACACACCTACAATTGTTACTATAAAAAACACCAATAGAATTGAATCTCCCTCTGGTCACATAGCGACGTCAGCTACACATATAAATTGGATAAAATATAAAAAATATCTCAGTACCCATTGCACAGAAAATATTCCGCTTAGCACACCGGAGTATATAGATCGCTCTATTGTCAATTTTGACAGTTTTCTAAAACTAGCTGTTCAACATTCCAGCATTGCCCCCAAAAAAACCAAAAATAATAAAATATATTCCTCAGATATCGAGCGTCTCTTGTCTGAAAAAAGGAGAGCTCGTAGAGAGTGGCAATTGCACAGATCCCCTCAACTTAAGAACTTACTAAAAGACTGTACAAAAAGGCTGAGAAAGTTACTGCAGACTCAGAAAACGGCTTCTCTGGAAAAATATCTTAAGGAACTTGATGCAACTCCACAATCAGACTACTCATTATGGCGTGCAGCTAGAAACCTCAAAAGGCCAGTTGTCGCTAATCCGCCATTAAGAAACTTGAATGGAAGTTGGGCAAGAAATGATGTTGAAAAAGGAAATCTGTTTGTTAATCATTTAAAACACGTATTTACCCCTAACATATCTCACGATATGGCGGTCGAGTTACCACCTGTTGCTGCTAGAGCAGCTGTTCCCCTAAGATTTGAGATAAGAGAAATCGAAAAGGCTATTTGTGATTTAAACACCAAGAAGGCTCCTGGTTTTGATAAGATCAGCAACAAAATGCTTTTGGAGCTACCCAGCATAGCAAGGAGAATTATTCTTTTAATTTTTAATACTATTTTACGCCTGGAATACTATCCTCAAAAGTGGAAGGTTTCCTTAGTCATCATGATACCTAAACCAGGAAAGGATCACACAAAAGTTGAGTCATATAGGCCTATAAGTTTACTTTCAAATATATCAAAGCTGTTTGAGAAGCTGTTAGCGTCAAAATTAACCCCAATTCTAAATGAAAACAGATGTATTCCTAACCACCAATTCGGCTTTAGAAGAGAACACAGCACAATTGAGCAAACCCATCGTATAGTAAACGCAATAAGAAAAGCCTTTGAAGAAAGAAAATATTGTTCCGCTCTCTTCATCGATGTTTCTCAAGCTTTTGACAAAGTCTGGCATGAAGGCTTATTACATAAATTGAAGCTAAACTTACCAGTAAACACACACAAGCTGTTAGAAAGCTACTTAGTCGGTCGAAAGTTTATTATTAAAGAAGGTGATTATTTAAGCTCTCCTCAACCAATTGAAGCTGGAGTCCCTCAGGGAAGCATCCTAGGCCCACTTTTATACTTAATATATACTTCGGATATGCCAATAAACAACTACACCCAAACTTCAACATTTGCTGATGACACAGCTTTTCTAAGCGTGCACGAAAACAGTCAAGAAGCATCTCGATACCTACAGGATCATATATTTCAACTCGAACTGTGGCTGAAGCAATGGAGGATAAAAGTCAATGAGCAAAAATGCGTACATGTAACATTTACCTTGCGTCGGGAAACATGCCCCCCTATTAAAATCAATAATCATTTAGTGCCTCAAAATTCGCATGTAAAATACCTCGGTATTCATCTAGATCGCCGTTTAACGTGGAAAAGCCATATAGAGGCAAAATTATCTCAAATGAAACTAAAAGCCATCCAAATTCATTGGCTTATTGGAAGAAACTCTGTCCTAAGTCTCGACTGCAAACTTTTACTTTACAACTCCATCTTAAAGCCAATCTGGTGCTACGGTATTCAACTATGGGGCACTGCCTCGGCCTCTAATATCGAAAAAATTCAAAGGCGCCAAAATAAACTTCTTCGAATAATCACAGCTGCCCCTTGGTATGTTAAAAACTCAAATATTCACAAGGATCTCAATGTTCCTTTAGTAAAAACTATGATTACAAAATATGCAGTTAAATATTTAAAAAGGCTTGAACAACACCCAAATCCACTAGCTCGAAATATTTTAAACCATGGCGGCCACACTCGCTTAAGAAGAAGAGACACTGCAGCACTTACCCAATTAGATGAGCGATAAACAGAACAGAACCCGTGATGAAGAAAATTTTTGTCTGGCACTGGCAGGACGTAAAATAACGTATTAGGTTAAGATTTGATTAATTATTGTTAGTTCATATTTAAAATATGAAGATTCAATAAAAAATAATGAGAAAAAAAAAAATAATATCAAATGAAAAAAATGACTAGAGAAATCAAGCAAATAGAAATTATTAAATAAAATAAAAAACACAATTAAGATAAAAATCGAGCAATATGCCATAGGCGTACGATTTCTTCATATAGTTAAGAAAATATAAATAAAAAGAATTAATTAAGTAAATAAAAGTAGGATATAAGAAAATTGCTGAAAAAAAATTATTTTAAAAAATGTAAGAGATAGTGAATTAATCCAAAATGCTTTAGCAATAAGTGTAAAGGAAAAATTAAAAATACTTAAGGAAGAATTAATAAATATTGAACATGCAATTAATTGGTCCAAAGTTGGAATCTTAAATTCATTTATATTATCAGGAAAAGAAATAAAAATGCTAGAAGAAAAAATTGAAAGTAATAATGTCGAATATATTAATATTGAAGAAGCTTTAGAGTTTGCAGAAACAAAAATAGCAAGTAGTATTGAAAAAATAATTTTTATTGTAAGTTTACCAATTACAAATAAAGAGACCTGTGAGTCTAAATTAATAAAACCAGTAAAGAAAAATAACGTTGTTTTAAGAAAAAATATAATGAAATATTAAAATGTAATGAAACAATTGTAGCAATAACAAAGACATGTAAAACAGTTAATGATTTAAAAATATGTTATAAAAATGATGTACTAGATATAACTAACAGCAAATGCCTGCCTAACTTATTAAAAGGAAGAAAATCATACTGTCCCACAACAAGTGGATTTCACATACCAGAAATAGAAAGTGTAGCTCCTGGACTAGTAATGCTAAATGAGTTCAACGGAACCATACAAGTCAACGAGGAACGGATAAACCTAACCGGAACTTATTTGATTCAATATCGAAACACATCACTAAAAATCGCAGATCAAGAGTACAGCTTCACTGAAACAGTACAATTTAAGCCTCTACCAGCAATTATCAGAGCGCCATCCATAAACTCCTATGAAGAAATCCTTTCCCTGGAGATGATTAAAGACCTCGAGATGCGAAATAGAAATAAAATAGCAAACGTCGATCTAAGCAGCAAAATTAATCTTACCTTCAACACCGGTATAATAGTGATACTCATCATACTTATCATATTATTACTAATAAGATTGCGGAAAAATAAATTAAGACACACCCTGATCCTAAATTCTAAGAAAAAAGAGATGACGATGCTTGAAACAAATCTTATGCCGACAGGGACGTCAGCACTTGAGAAGGGAGGAGTTAACACCATTAATGTTAACAATCAAACAGAAGCAGTTTTTTATTAAAGTCAACCTACTTTCGAAATTAAACAAATTGCTGACAATGCGTCTGCATTATTAGTTCAACTACCAACAAGACATCCGGCATGTGCAGCTAAAATTCCTAGAATAAAAACACGCCACCACAAAGAAGTACATCAGCTATTTTGACACTATTAAAATATTGTTTTGAATTTAATTTTAAGTCAGTTACAATTGTTATCTTTAAGTGTTTAGTTATAATTTGTTACCTTTAAGTTTTTAAATTTAATTCTTCAAAATAAAATGTGCTAAATAAAAAATGTGAAAAAAAATAAATTAAAAAAAATAAATATTTTTTTTTTATGTCTTTCAATTAAAAAAGACTTAACTTGTATAAATGATTAAAACATGCGTAAGCCGGAGGGTTAAACATGAAAATATGTATATGTTTTTCTTCTTGTTCTGTTGTTTTTGTTGTTACTACAAACAAAAGGCAAATCGTTTTGTTCGAACTTGTGTCGTGTTTTTTTCAATTGTACAACCAGGGCTGCCAGATTTGAACCTTTTGCGGCTCTGTGTATTAATCATATTTTCAGCATATCACGAGTTGTAAGATAATATCTAAGTACATGAGTACTATACGATTTTTGACATGCTTTTTGTAAGACTCGTTAGATAATCTTCACCCACATCTCAGACTTTTCCAATAATGATTAAAGTAAGCGTCTTTCGCTGTTTTATGGAAGAATCTCACAGAGGAATCAGCTTGTGTTACAGTTTCTTCTGTGTGAGGAATCTTCTACAATTTAAAAATGCGCTCTTCATGAGACTTGCAGTAGCTATTCCACGATTTTAAATTCTAGCTGGGTAAAAATCGAACAAAAATTGTTTAAAAAAAACAAAATTTTGAGTTGTCCGATTTTTTGACGATATTTCAAAACGAGAAAGACGATTTTTTTATTTTTTCTCAGGAAATTGACGATTTTGTCACAAATTTATCTGGCAGCCCTGTGTACAACAAATTTTGAAAAACACACACGTACGCACGCATAAAAGAATGCAAAGCTGAGAGATTAGACTTATAAGTTCTAAAATAATTTAACTCTCAGAGTGGCAATGCCAACGAAAAGTTCAATCTTTTTTGTACTTGATTTGATAATTTTATACTTATTTTGAGAAATTCCGGGATTGTTTTTCGAAAATGATCCCATTTGGATTGTTTTAAGTACGTTTGGGATTGTTTTAAGTACGTTTAACTGTTCTTCGTACTCAATTTTTTGAGCACGCCTCGTGCTAAAAGTGAGCATAAAAAGATCAATTTATCCCGAGTGTTTTTCTTTCTGTGTAAGTAACCAGACGGAGATACAATTCTATTTGGGTTCAACATAGTAACAATTCTAGGTGTGTGATCGGAAGATAATTCTAAGGAAGCTTCAACATGAATCATTTCTTTGGGGATGTTTTTAACCACGCCGAAATCGATGACATATAGAATTTTTGCTGATCAGAAGGCCAATATGTTTGTTGGTTGTCCGCTCGCAACCACATTTAAATCCATTTTAGGAGAGAATCAAGATGAAGTTACTATTTTTCGATTAAGCTTTGATTCGGGCTTTTATCAAAATGGCAGAACCTTCACAAGTTTTATCTCGAGGTTCCTTGTATCATATAACATATAACCATTGATTTTAAACGTATTTCTTGAAGTGAAATAAGTTTCAGAAACAATCATAACATCAATTTGTTTATTTTTTTGATAGTATTGTAGTTCATTTTTATGTTGGCGGATGCTGTTTGCGTTCCAAAAACAAATTTTTAAACAGTTCATGGCTTGTTAAGAATAGCTTGCAATAAAATAGATTGCATTCTAAGAATTTCCTGCGTCATATAACCCATTTTGTTCGTAAAATTTTTTACTGTTTGCACGAATGTTTCCATGGTTTTTTTTTAGACGACTTTAATAAGAAACTTGAGATTCTGTTATTACTAGGCTGCGGAGCCTAAATGTCATTACTGTTTACTTGATTTGGTACCTTAATTTAAGCGTTTTCGGTCCAGATGACTGCTTGACGATAGTTTTTACACGGCATCCTCTATAATTGGCATTGTGACTACCGCCACAGTTGCTATATATTTTTTATGTTGGGGTCGTTTTTAGACTTATCGCAAATAACTGTTCCATGTAATTGACCACATACTACGCAATTAAGGGGTAAGTAGCAGTATGCTGTAGCAGATTTTTTTTTTTTCAAATTTAACGATCAAAAAAAATATATAATCAATTTTAGAGCACACTGTTTCTGTAGTTTATTTTATACAGTTCTTTAAAATACGTAGTATGGCGTAAAATTATATCAACGGTGAGAGATTGACAGATTTTGGAGAGAATCGTTTCTGACGTCACAACTATTCAATGATTTCCGTTCTTTTTTTTTTTTTTTTGGTCTAGAGAGTGATCATCATTACGGGCATACAAAAAGTTACAAGCTGTTAAAATAGAAAATTAATTCCATAGTCATCAAATTTTTTTAAAGTGATTGTTTAGAAATTATCAGTGGATTTTTTTTTAAATAAAAAAATATACAAGCAAATATTAATATTTTGATGGACTGAAGATTTTGTTAAGAATGTCCATTACTTAAATATCCACATGGTGTAAGCAATCCATGAATAACCAGTATCAAACTTGTTTAAAAGTTTTTGCGCATCTTATTTGGAACAACCATTATCATATTTTGACATTTGATGAATTCATATTTAATTTATTTTGCCTAAACATGGACAAAATAATCTTCAAAAGAGGAATTATAATAAAAGAATAATCATCATAATATTTCACATCATTATCCTCATCATCCACAATAAACATCATCATCTTAAATCTTATAAGTATCATAAGAGGATCGCCACCATTTAACCCGTTCCTAAACTATATTTATTAATTATAAATTACTGTTCGCTTTATCAACGTAGAGAAAATTTAATAATATAAAAAGTTACTTTTCATAACACCTAGCCCATAGTGCAGATTTTGTTTCAAATCGAAAGAATAAAGTTGAGTGATACCACAAATTGCGTATATGACGTCACAAACCGGTCAAGTGTAATAAACAAAAAGAGATCACGCTGTTCGTTCAATGTGTCCATCGACAATAAGAAAAGGATGAAGAAGAATGCCAAATTGAATTAAGATAAAAGACATTAATTACTAAGTATAATATAGTGTAAAAATAATAATTATCAACCAATCTCATATTTTTTTATATACATACATACATAAGTTACAGAAGAAAAAAAGAATATTTAAAAAAAAAACCAACTTCATTAACAAGTTTCATAATCCCTGTGGAAATTTTATACATATTAAGAGAATACAAATCATTTAATTTTTTTTTAGTTTTATTTAAATATTTTTTTTAAGGTTTAGTAAAAATTGAATAAATTTATTACACGATAATGTAGGACAATTAGATATCTACATTACTTGCATGTTTGAATTTTATTATGTAAAATACTTACATTGCCCCAGTTTCTTTTGATCTAAAAAAATAAAGCAAATGTGTTTTAATTGATTTTATTTATTAATGAATTTCTTTAAATTACAGAGACTTCAAGACGTATGAATTGGGCCCAATACATCGTAGGAGTTTTCAAACCCAAAAGTCATCATCTAAGGTTATTGCTTTCTTTTTAGATCAACGATATCCTTGCCGAAGGATCATATGATGTAAGTGTTATAAAAACAAAATTCAAACATGTATTCGCAGTTTAATAATATCTATTTTTATAAAAAACTAACGATCAACCGAATCTTTATATAATTGGTACTTTCAGTACATTCGAATTAATTTCTTTTAAGTTAAAGTTATGTATTATATAATAAAAACATTTTAATAGAAATATGGAAGAATAAGTAGTTTTTAATGGAAATATTAGATTGCGGCAAATCAATGTGGATACAAGGAGCTGATGTAAATTAACAGGGTTCCTTATTAGGGTGTGACTAAGATGATTTTACGGCACAAAGTCACTAAGTGGAAGGGTTAAGGGATTCATTTAGTGCCATGCGAGATTCCACCAATCGCTACATTTTTTTTTATAAATTTAATATGGTTCGTCAGTGACTGATTTTTATTGATGGGTGTTTAGAAAGAAAGTAATTAATTTAGTTAAATCTTGGAATGAAAATATCTTATTCTGTTGTTTACTGCAAACAGTTTTGTTTGGCCAAGGACCCTCCCGTTACCGACGAGCTAAGCCTTTACTTCAATCATTCCGAGTTCGGTCAAACGAAACAAATAAGAAAAAAAAAATAAAATTACATAATGGCAAAAACTGGCAGCTGCAACAGAATTGGCGTCCAACGGTATCACTTATATCGATATCGTATTTTTTATTTATAAATTCAAATTGACATAAGTTAAGTCCGCAACAAAATTACTAGGAATGATTTTGATGTTATTGCAAACTTATAAAGACGAGTTTTCTTTCTACAATTTTTATTTTATTTTTATCCTTTCGTTTTTATAAAGAAAAGATCATAAGTAGTAAGTCTTTATCATAGGGATTATTTAATTCCTTGTGATTCGCTGCTACAGAATATTTTAATGTTTATTAGTTAGTGTCAATAGATAAATTTATTTGTTTTTATGTAAGCCATGTTAAACTTCTTATTTAATAGAGAATTGCATTTGCGATGTAAAGAACAATTTTGCTACAATTTTTTATTAGTTTTAGAAGGCGAAAGACAAGGTCAAATATTATTGAGGATTCTTTGTCAGACACACAAATAGAGTATACTCTTGACGAAGAGGAGGATTTTCGAAATCCTTTTGTTACTCGACCGAGGCTTGACAGGAGTCCAATTTATAATAGAACTAGAAGTAAGGTTAACTTAGAAAGCCTGGTTAGTATTGATTTTAATAGAAACTTTGTTAATAGGGATAACGAAATGACTTCGAACCAGGATAATAGTACTCCTGGGGCAACTGGAACATCCAGTGGTAACGTTAATATAAATTTGAGTAGTTTAGAAGCGATGTTAGAAAGAGTTTTAACTCTGAATCAAAATTCATTTATGAATGAGATTCAAAATCTTAAGAGAACTCTGGTTGAGACTGTGAGCAGAAACCAAGGGGAGAATCAAAATGAGAACATCTCTAGAATTTCACATGGTTCTCCAATTGGCCACGACATTTCCGCACAAGGGAATTATGGGCGAGCAGATTCCCTTGGGGGTTCTTTAAATCTAAATTCACTTAGAATTGATAAGTGGAACATTTTTTATGATGGCACTGGTGATATTCACAATTTTCTTTTTAAAATTGAAACCCTAAGAACACGTTACAACTACACAGTAGACCAAGTGGTTGCTAGTTTCCATTTGTTTTTAAAGGGCAAAGCGGAAATATGGTTTTGGTTTTACTTAAAACAAAAACCCAATACAACATATGAACAGCTTTCTGAAGCTATAATTAAGGAATTCGAAACGGTCGAAAATGACTGTTATAAAATCGTGAGAATGGTTGAGAGAAGACAGATGCCAAAAGAGAATTTTGACGATTTCTTTACGGAACTTGTTAATATGAATTCACGTTTAAGTACACCAATGACTAACCAGAAAATGATAGAATTGATAAAGAATAACGTGAAGGATTCATTGGGATCATTGTTATTTTCTTGCGATATCTTTAGTTTAGATCACCTCAGGGAGGCCGCTCGAAAGGCCGAGAAGTATATTGCACGCCAGAATCATCTTAGATATCAGAAGCGTTTTGTAGCAGAGGTTGATAATTGTAGAGATCCGGTGCCTGAGGCGGAGGCGGAGGAAGAAGTAGATGCCATTAGTTATAACAAGGTGAAGGATAGGAAAACGTTGGACACGTCCAAGTTTAAATGCTGGAATTGTGACCAGCAAGGTCATTCTTTTTATGACTGTCCCTCGGACAAACGTAATCTGTTTTGTTTCCGATGCGGAGAAAAGGGTGTCACAACTCCACAATGTAGGAGGCACTTGGGAAACTAACAGCTGAACGAGTAGTAGAGGGGAGCTCGTTCATTCATGATCATCCCTCAAACTATCAAAGCTATGAGGGTAATTTGGTTAACGTATGTAGTAACTTGGATTTTGGGAAGTATGATAATATTAGGACTGATCTGGAAAGTAGCTTATTTATAAGGGACGATATGAAGAGCGATAAGTGTAGTGACGAAGGAGTTAGTAATGGGGAGAGAACAGTATCGCTACATAGGAAAATAATGGGACATGATGAAGCTAGAAAGGTAAATGGTGGCACTAATTTTGTGTCAAGGCAAATAGCAAAATGCAGAGAAAGATTTAGAAAGCGCAAACATTTCAAAAGACTTCTAGAATCAACTGTTTTGACGGACCAACACGATGAGAGACCTTTTGTGAAAATTTTGTGCGGTTCGGTTGAAGTTTATGGACTGCTTGATTCAGGAGCTTCGATATCTGTTTTAGGTCATGGTTGTGAAGAATTTATTGATATGCTTGGGGAGAAGATAAATAAGTTAGAGAGTTTCTTAAAAACTGCTGATGGGAGCAAACAGGCAATCATAGGGTATACTGAAATTCCGGTGACATTTAAAGGATTAAAGAGGAACATTATTTTTTATTTATCACCATCTTTAAGGCAGAAAGTTTACCTTGGTGTGAATTTTTGGAAATCCTTTAATATTGCACCTGAACTTTTTATATCGGAAATTTCTCTCGATGATAATAACCCTTCAATTGGTTCGGATTTACACGAATTGACAGTTATGGAACAGGTAGAATTAAATAAGGTTGTTAGCACATTTCCATCTTATTCTAAGCTGGGTTTGGGAAGGACACACCTGGAAAAACACACGATAGATACGGCGGATTCCTTGCCGTTTAAAACAAAACACTATCCTTTGTCACCCCCTAGACAACAGGAGGCATATGCGGAGCTGGATCGCATGTTAGCCTTAGGCGTAATAGAGGAAAGTGAGAGTCCGTATTGTAGCCCAATCGTTTTAGTTAGGAAGCCAGGCAAGAACAGGTTATGTCTCGACTCTCGCAAACTGAATGAACTTACGAAAAAGGATGCCTACCCCCTTCCACATATTAATGGACTTTTAAGTCGTTTACAGGACACTCATTTTATATCTGGTATTGACTTGAAAGACGCCTTTTGGCAAATACCATTAGATGAGTCTTCTAAAGAAAAGACGGCATTTGTAGTACCTGGCCGGCCACTGTACCACTTCACAGTAATGCCTTTCGGGCTCTGCAACGCCGCACAGAGGATGAGCCGACTAATGAATAGAGTCATTCCTAGTCGTCTCCGAGAAAATGTTTTTATTTATTTAGATGACTTGCTGGTATGTACTGCTGATTTTAAAAGTCATATTAATGTACTTGGAGAGGTGGCTAAATGTTTGAGTGGGGCAAAATTGACAATTAATTTGGAGAAAAGTAGATTTTGCCAGAGGCATATTAAATATCTAGGATATATTGTAGGACAGGGTACTTTACGGACAGATAAATCGAAAGTTGATCCGATAGCCAACTTCCCACTTCCAAGGACTGTTCGACAGATTCGCAGGTTCATAGGTATGACAGGGTGGTATAGGCAGTTTATACCTGGATACGCTGAGTTGGCTGCCCCCTTGACAGATTGTTTGAAAAAGAAGGATAAGTTTAGAATAACAGAAGAGGCAGAGAATTCATTTGTAAAATTGAAAAAGGCTTTGACGACTGCGCCCGTACTAGTTCAACCTAACTTTAGTAAGCCATTTACCATCCAATGTGATGCTTCTAGGGTAGGCGTAGGAGGAGTCCTTGTGCAGGAGGATGGAAATGGAGAGGAACACCCTATCGCCTACGTCTCTCAAAAACTGAATAAGGCACAGAAAAATTACACAGTGACTGAATTGGAGTGCTTAGCGGCTATTGTATGCCTCAAAACGTTTTCGACCATATGTAGAAGGATTACCATTTAAGATTGTTACAGATCATAGTAGCTTACGCTGGCTTATGTCTCAAAAGGATTTGTCGGGAAGACTAGGCAGGTGGAGCCTTAAGCTGCAGTCCTTTGATTTTACGATTGAATATAGAAAGGGTTCTGCAAACCTCTTACCAGACGCACTATCAAGAGGATTTGATATGGACGAAATAATGTTACCACCTGTTTCGTCTGAAATTGATTTAAGTTCCATCCATTTTAGGTCTGCAGAATATAATAAGTTGAAGGAAAACATTTTAGAACATCAATCAAATTTTCCGGACACTTGCGTATCTGAAGGTTTTGTTTATCAGAGAGTTAAATTCCGAAAGGGCGAGTTTGTAGAAGAGGACTCACTTTGGCGCCTTTGGCTTCCTTTTGAACTTAGGGAATCAGTAATAGAAAATAACCACAATATAAACTCCTGCCATGGTGGGTTTGCGAAAACTCTAAATAGAGTACGCGAAAAATACTTTTGGCCTAAAATGGCGAGAGATATAAAGTTATACATTTCAAAATGTGATATTTGTAAATGCTCAAAACCTACAAATCAGATTTTACGACCCCCAATGGGTCAACAATTGCAAACCTGTAGACCATTTCAACGCATTTACATGGATCTATTGGGTCCTTATCCAAGGAAGAAGTCAGGTCATAACATGGTATTTGTAGCTTTAGACCATTTTTCGAAATTTATATTTTTAAAGCCATTGAAGAAGGCTACAAGTTTGGCTATTATTAGGTATATTGAGGAAAACATTTTCCATAAATTTGGAGTTCCTCAATATATACATTCTGATAATGGGAAGCAATTTGTTTCTTCACAAATGACCCAGTTTTTGGAATCATATGGCATCAAACATGTAAAAACGGCGTTATACTCTCCGCAGGCAAATGCCTCGGAACGCACAAATCGAGAGTTTTTAGTTAAATTACGCATTTTAATAAGGCAAAGACAAGAATGCTGGGACAAATATGTTTCACAAATAGCGAGTATTTTAAGGGGTGACTACCATGAGGCTTTAAAATGTTCACCGTTTTTTGTTTTATTTGGCTACAACATGATACAACATGCTTCTGCTTATCCAATCCTGGAAAAGATTGGTTTACCCCAAAGCGGCCAGGGTAACTATATACCTAATGATCAACGCATCGCCTTGTTACATGATAAGATTCGTGATAACCTCAAAACAGCTCATGATAGATCATCTAGGACATATAATACCCGGTGTAGAGATGTAAGTTTTAGAGAAGGTCAGGAGGTATACAGAAAGAATAGGGCACAAAGTGAGTTTAGTAAGGGACTTAATTCAAAGTTATTATCACCATATCTTAAATGCAGAGTTCGGAGGAAAGTCGGAACATCACTTTATCAACTGGAGAATTTGAATGGCAAATACATAGGCCTTTTCCATGCTAAGGATATAAAATGTTTTTAGTAATGACTTAGCTCTTTAATTTACCATAGGTTTTTATAGCCCGGCAATTTATTATCTCAGGGTGTAGACGAGCCCCACATTATATACAAAAAAAAAAAAAAAAATCTCTTTTCCTTTTTTTACCAACTTCCCAGGATCAGTTTTTCAAAGAAGGTTTGTAGCAGATTTTTTTTTTTTCAAATTTAACGATCAAAAAAAATATATAATCAATTTTAGAGCACACTGTTTCTGTAGTTTATTTTATACAGTTCTTTAAAATACGTAGTATGGCGTAAAATTATATCAACGGTGAGAGATTGACAGATTTTGGAGAGAATCGTTTCTGACGTCACAACTATTCAATGATTTCCGTTCTTTTTTTTTTTTTTTGGTCTAGAGAGTGATCATCATTACGGGCATACAAAAAGTTACAAGCTGTTAAAATAGAAAATTAATTCCATAGTCATCAAATTTTTTTAAAGTGATTGTTTAGAAATTATCAGTGGATTTTTTTTTAAATAAAAAAATATACAAGCAAATATTAATATTTTGATGGACTGAAGATTTTGTTAAGAATGTCCATTACTTAAATATCCACATGGTGTAAGCAATCCATGAATAACCAGTATCAAACTTGTTTAAAAGTTTTTGCGCATCTTATTTGGAACAACCATTATCATATTTTTTAATAACGGAAGACATTTGATGAATTCATATTTAATTTATTTTGCCTAAACATGGACAAAATAATCTTCAAAAAAGGAATTATAATAAAAGAATAATCATCATAATATTTCACATCATTATCCTCATCATCCACAATAAACATCATCATCTTAAATCTTATAAGTATCATAAGAGGATCGCCACCATTTAACCCGTTCCTAAACTATATTTATTAATTATAAATTACTGTTCGCTTTATCAACGTAGAGAAAATTTAATAATATAAAAAGTTACTTTTCATAACACCTAGCCCATAGTGCAGATTTTGTTTCAAATCGAAAGAATAAAGTTGAGTGATACCACAAATTGCGTATATGACGTCACAAACCGGTCAAGTGTAATAAACAAAAAGAGATCACGCTGTTCGTTCAATGTGTCCATCGACAATAAGAAAAGGATGAAGAAGAATGCCAAATTGAATTAAGATAAAAGACATTAATTACTAAGTATAATATAGTGTAAAAATAATAATTATCAACCAATCTCATATTTTTTTATATACATACATACATAAGTTACAGAAGAAAAAAAGAATATTTAAAAAAAAACCAACTTCATTAACAAGTTTCATAATCCCTGTGGAAATTTTATACATATTAAGAGAATACAAATCATTTAATTTTTTTTTAGTTTTATTTAAATATTTTTTTTAAGGTTTAGTAAAAATTGAATAAATTTATTACACGATAATGTAGGACAATTAGATATCTACATTACTTGCATGTTTGAATTTTATTATGTAAAATACTTACATTGCCCCAGTTTCTTTTGATCTAAAAAAATAAAGCAAATGTGTTTTAATTGATTTTATTTATTAATGAATTTCTTTAAATTACAGAGACTTCAAGACGTATGAATTGGGCCCAATACATCGTAGGAGTTTTCAAACCCAAAAGTCATCATCTAAGGTTATTGCTTTCTTTTTAGATCAACGATATCCTTGCCGAAGGATCATATGATGTAAGTGTTATAAAAACAAAATTCAAACATGTATTCGCAGTTTAATAATATCTATTTTTATAAAAAACTAACGATCAACCGAATCTTTATATAATTGGTACTTTCAGTACATTCGATTAATTTCTTTTAAGTTAAAGTTATGAATTATATAATAAAAACATTTTAATAGAAATATGGAAGAATAAGTAGTTTTTAATGGAAATATTAGATTGCGGCAAATCAATGTGGATACAAGGAGCTGATGTAAATTAACAGGGTTCCTTATTAGGGTGTGACTAAGATGATTTTACGGCACAAAGTCACTAAGTGGAAGGGTTAAGGGATTCATTTAGTGCCATGCGAGATTCCACCAATCGCTACATTTTTTTTTATAAATTTAATATGGTTCGTCAGTGACTGATTTTTATTGATGGGTGTTTAGAAAGAAAGTAATTAATTTAGTTAAATCTTGGAATGAAAATATCTTATTCTGTTGTTTACTGCAAACAGTTTTGTTTGGCCAAGGACCCTCCCGTTACCGACGAGCTAAGCCTTTACTTCAATCATTCCGAGTTCGGTCAAACGAAACAAATAAGAAAAAAAAATAAAATTACATAATGGCAAAAACTGGCAGCTGCAACAATGCCTTAGTATGGCCAAATTCTTGGCAGTTTAAGCATTGAATGGGTCCATTTCTTTTGTGTGGAATATGTAGGTCATTTTACAGTTATTTTTTTCAATATGTGACATTTGGTAGTGGAAAAGCTTAACATAAAGCTATAGTATATAACAAGTATAAGTTTGCAATAAATAAAATTTGTAAAAAAATTAATCTTGGAGATTAATTAGTAAATAGTATTTAATATATACTAATATAGTATTATAATTATTATTTTATTATTTATATATTAATTGTATTTAATTTTTTTCTCATTTTTCATTACAACAAATTTGTGTTTTCTTTATATGTATACCTACTACTTATATCTGATTAAAAGAATATTAGCAACTAGTCAGGGTTTAAAAAGCTGCAGTCAAAATCAAAAAATTGCTTTTTCTTCCACTTTCTGATTTTTCATTGGACAAAAATAAACCGTTGACTTTACTTCTGATTCATTAAATGAAAACAGTCGCAGTGAAGGCAAAAGCAAAAAACAAAAAGTTGATCGCAACAACGATCATCGGCAGTCGACATGTTCGGAAGTGTTTGGTTTGACCGACTTATGCATTAAACACATTCACCACAGCAGGCTACACGAACACAATACTACAAATGCTGCTGGCTGAAATTTTAGTCGTGTAGTCAGCTACTGAATTATGTTGAAGCCGGCAGCTACAATTGAAAAAATACAAACAGCTGTTTTTGTTTACTATCAGCCATATTCATAAAAAGTTCTTATTTTAAGCTTATATTATCCAATAACTATTAAACGCTTTTTGTCTTATAAACCTCTTATAAAAATTCGTATTCATAAACGTACAATAACAGCTTTTTAACTATTAACTGTTTGCAGCGATTTTCTGCGTAACCGTAGCGGTGCACCACGTACTATGAGTCGCAACATAATGCAGGGCCATAGAGCGCCTAGCGGTCCCTGTGCCATACTGAAGTCGAATACATAATATTGTGGGATTGGTGGCAATTATTGCCATAATTACAATTACGGCGGTAATTACAACAATCGGGGCTATCGCGGCAACAACTATTATAACCGTAGTAACAATCGCAGGTAAATGCATAACAATCGTGAGGGCAACACTTCATATGGTGCAGCTATACCGTACAACATGACGCCGATCGCCTGTCGGGCCAGACCCGATGACAGGAATGATACGTCACGAAGTAGAACGCCGCCCATACTGACCGCGGCTAGAGAGATCGGACTTACACAATTGCCTGCCCAAGTGCAGGAAAGGATCAGGGGAATTGCGGTAGCACAAGCTCGGAGACGCCTCTTGTTAAAACACGAAGGAAAGCGATATCGAGTTAAAGTCTGTCGGGATGGCACGCTGCGGATCATGTTGTTGAAACCCTAACCGTCCGGGGAGAGGGGAGGTAGTGTGACGAGCAAAGTCACCGGGTTCGTTTTGCTCACCACAGAATCATGATTTTGGTATTGTGGAAATGAATTTTATTTTATTTGTATTTTATTTTATTATTGTTTTAGTAATTGTAGTAATATGTATGGTAAAGCGTATCAGATGGTAGATAAGTTTGAATTTAACGGATATTGTAGGGAAGTAACGCCATCTGGTTGTCAGTATACGGGTATAATACACAACAATACAACACTGAGCAATACCAGCTGTATTGCTGACGTGGCTGTAGGTGTGTGTGTGTATGCTTGTGTACAGGGCACAATGGTATAAAAGGGCGAACATCAACTGATGCGAGGCAGTCGGTGTGCAGATCGACATGGGAGAAGACCTACTTAAGACAGTTGGCTACACATTTTAAGTAGAGCTTGGACCATCAGATCTGACCAGCCTAATGCATTAAACACATTCACCACAGCAGGCTACTCGAACACAATACTACAAATGCTGCTGGCGGAAATTTTAGTCGTGTAGTCAGCTACTGAATTACGTTGAAGACGGCAGCTACAATTGAAAAAATACGAACAGCTGTTTTTGTTTACTATGTCTTTATATTTCAGTGGTGCCACTATCATTTTTTTTTTCTTTTATAAAATGGAAAAACATGCATACTTGCAGACTCTTATTCAAACTTAATTTAAGATTATCAACAAATGAATTTATTTAAAAAAAATTTAAATATATTAATTTTGTTGGTTTTGTAACTAATAAACAATATAATTTTAACGGCAGGTTAAACAAAAAATACATATAAAATGCTTTTAAAATAAGAAAATTAGTTCTTTCAACACACGTGGTATAGTTCGTAAAAGTTTCAGAACACTTTGGGTACGTACGTAAATGCATAAAAACTATGTATCACTGCTGCAGTGATGCAAAATGTTTTTGCTGATGCGTGATTACTAGTTGCAGTTGTGTTGCTGATACTTTGCACAACAGCTGCACAAAGTTTGAATTTTTGAAATTTCAAAAGTTTAATAAGCAAACATTAAATAATAATAAAAATGCTTTTTGCAATAAAGATGACAAATTTAATTGAAAATATTGAACCAAAAAGTAACAGCTTTCTTATAAATGACAATTAAACAATTTCTTTTTTGTCAAAAGTTATTGGGGTCTATGCAATAACTCCCACGAAATAAGTCCCACTTTTAAAAACGAAATAAGTCCCACAAAAAATTGCTGTTTTGAAAGCGGGAGTTATTTCGTTTTTAAAAGTGGGACTTATTTCGTTAATTGATGGGACTTATTTCGTTACGCGTTTTTATTTTAAGTGGGACTTATTTCGTTTTGAGTGGGAATAAATTCGTTTTGTAAAGTGGGAGTTATTTCATACCCCTAAATAATAAATAAATGATTTTTTTATGGAGGAGTGCGATAGAGCCATGAAATATAAGGTCATTATGGCTTTATTTCTCATTTTTTTCTTATGCAAAAAGTTATATATTGGACATTTCGTAAAAGGGACAACTATAATTTTTTGTCCTTATCTGTCATGGCTCTCCTTTTTTTGTTATTAATTACTTTATACTTACTATAATAAAAAAACTTTAAAGAAATTTGTACAAATAGGTACCGAAGTTAACTACTGGAAAAACAATATTAAAAAAAATTGTTGACGTAATTACGTACATATGTATGTGTTTTATTATATTTTTAGTAGGAAATTGGAATTCGTGTTCCATGTTTTCTAATATCACCATTACAAAATACAACTAATCCCAATGCCACGTTAAAACTATAATACCGTCTACCATGCACTGGATCTTCAAGCCATTTATAAAGGTCGGTAATTTTAATCTGATGGTCCTTCCGGAACGGTTTCCATCTTAATAATAAGAACAATTGATCTGTACTTAATCCATTTACGAATCCAAACGTTGTTACTAGTAGGCGTTCTCTATACGTTCCTTGACCGAAAAAAGAATTAATAATAAATTCTGGAACTCTATCAAAATTCGTAATATCCATTCCATTAAGAAGCCTTCTACAAGCTTGCATACGATTTTTTGGGTCAAATACTTCTTATTTGAAATCGCATTAAACAGTGAAAAAGTGGGACTTATTTCGTTTATGAAAGTGGGACTTAATTCATTTAAGAAATATATTATTCAAGGGGGAGTTTTTTCATTTTGAGTGGGAGTTATTTCATTTCAAGTAAATTTTTAAATCATTTCATTTTGGTGGGACTTATTTCGTTTTCAAAAGTGGGACTTATTTCGTGGGAGTTATTTCATTTTTTTAGGCAATTTTTGGTGGGACTTATTTCGTTTTTAAAAGTGGGACTTATTTCGTGGGAGTTATTGCATAGACCCAGTTATTGCTTCAGAAAATTAACTGAAGCAATAATTGCCAAAGTTTGCTGCAGAGCTGCGGCATTACTGCATAAAAACTTTTGACATATGAGAGTGATGCCAAGTTTCTTACAAGTGATGCTTTTACAAACATTAAAATTTACTTCTCCGCAAGTGATACCCAACAACTGCATTTACGAACGTACCCTTTATCAATAACTTTTTAGGTAAAAACTGGATCTAAGAAGTAGTGGTATTATTAGAAACTACTTCGAAATGGCTTCACTTGATCTTTAAAAAACTCCGATTTATTAGCCCGTTAAGGGCCAATTTCAACAATAAATATTTCTTGAAAGATTTTTCTACAAAACTTAAAATTTTGTCAATATACATATTTATTAAAACATAATATCTTTAGGGAAGAACACTTCAATCTTTTATATACCATATTTTTAGTAACTTCATCATATAAAATTTTAAATTTATTAAGCTTTAAAAAATTTTATTTTCGAAAATTAGTCAATTTATTTAAAAGTTTGATTAAAAATATATATCTGGTAATAATTTATGTACTTCTTACATATTCATCCCAATGAGCCAATTTAGACTAGACTAATTTTTAGTCGGATTAACTTTTGTTCTTTCCAAACTACACTGGATTAATTATTCTGGCATAAAATTGTATACGTACACGCGGCTTTGTATGTGTTGGTATTTTTTTGTTTTTTTTGACGTTTGGTGTTCGTTCGCTGTAAACATAAAAACATTTCGGGCGCCTAACACCCTCTGTTTTTATATTCATGTTTACAAGACGGTGAACAACTAACGATTAAAATCGCTCTGCAAAAAAGAAAACACTGAACCTGTTTTTTCATAAGTGTGTATGTATTGGTTTTGTTCTGCTAATGCGGGGTTGAAGCTGGATTAAAAATTATGCCAACCAAAAACGACTCTCTTCACCTCTTTCGCCAACAAACTGTCGTTTTCTGCCAGAACAATTATTCTAGTGTAAATTGGCTCAATTATAAATAAAAATTATCCGGGTTGTAAAAGTAGGAAAAGGGAAAAACTCCCGGGGAATTTTTATTCATGATTGGGCTGATTGAAATGTTGTAATATGTACATAAATAATAAGTATTCTGCAACGCCGAAAAACCGCAATTCAGAAAAACTTTATTAAGCAAATATCTAAGGGTTAAATAATTATTGTTATATCGACATGATTTAAAGATAAAGCCAACTTTGTAAAAAAAAGTCAGCCACGGAGTATAAATATATAAAATTGGCTCTTAATTGGTTAATCGGTGTGCCATAAACGCCATGTGGAACACACTTTAAAGAATTTTCCAATGATTCCCATAATTTTGTAGATTCATTTTATACCTAAAGAGATATGGATAAAGAATTTTGAAACTTTTACGACCTATAACTCCTGAACTAGAAGCGTTGGCGCGAAAAACATCTTCCTATAGAACTTCTTTCAAGGATATAAAAAAAATTATATAAATAACAATTTGGTGTTGAGCCGAGTTAATATTCTTGTTTCAAGCCGATTCTTTTCTGTTAAACAAAAAAAAAAAAAAAAAAGTTAAGCACTTATTTTTTAAATATTTTTTTATATTAGCAGCACTTTTTCTGGTTTGTAGTGGACAAAAATAGAAATTAGTTTAATTTGACTACAACGACAAAATAAGCACAGACAACAACCTGCAGCCATGTATCCGTGTCGTCGTGAAAATAATCATTTCCATATGCACATATGTATTCTAGTTTTGACATATTGAAGTCGGTAGCTTGCTGTCTCGAATGTGTTTAAAGCATAAGGGTAAGAACTACTTAAAAAGGTGGATACACGTTTTAAGTAGAACTACTATTGGCATTGCTAGGCTAGTGTAGAGAGGAAGTGGGAGCATTACCTGTGGGGTACCTGGGCAAGTGCTCTCAATTCTTAGCGCAAGGGTAGAGGCAAGAAAGTACGTGTGTGGGCAAACCGTGTACTAGCTTGAGTCTACTTTGTTCGCCCGCTAACGGCTTTATCTACCGACTTGTAAATGTAGTGTTGATTGTTAAGTTAGTAACGAATTGTATAAGTTAATAAATATAATTTGTAACGTTTTGAGAAGCCGTGGTGTGTTTTATTTGGCTATTCACCGAACCTGGACTCCGTTGAGCCTACCCCAGCAACCAGCGGTAAACGTGTCGTTACAAAATTATCCTATTGCTACCCTGTAACTTGCGCTTATTTTGTCTGTATCTTCTTTCATATTCATTGTTTTTTCTCTCTTCTGTTGAATTCTTAGACTCTCCAATGTATATCTTTTCCTTTCTGTTTTTTCCTTGTCTAGAATTCGTATATTGTCGAAGTCAGCTGTGTGGTTGTTTTCAAATATATGTTGTGCCAAAAATAGTTTCGTTTCACAACTTATGTATATTGAAAACAAAAACAAATTTTAGTTTTTTATTGTCGTTTCAATGTAAATTACCAAACGGGAATTTTTATTTTTCTTAAAAAAAAGCATAACATTTGATTTGTTTGCTAGCGAACGGGTTAGAGAAGCAAGAGGGGTAGACAAAAAGACACGATTTCGTACCATAATATTTTAAGATCCGACTGTAAATGCTGACTGTCCTGCAGGAATAATAGTAATTATACCTTGGCAAAACTGTAATGATTTTTAGCGAGCTTTTGTTTATTTTTTTTATTTATTTAATAGATATTTTTATAAATATTTACAAAGGTAAGTAATAACATTTTTTATTATATGTATCTATATTTGGCTTTAACTATAATAGTTGTGAGCCAGATTGGCCTTTTAAAGCTGATTTTAATTAAATAAATTATAAGTTAATGTGCTTTGGTTCTACCAAATTTTAAATTGATTATATAAAAAGAATAAATTGTACATTAAAATTAATAATAAATTTTTAAAGGAATTTAATTGAATTCATTTAGGATAAGTTTTCTGTACTTTAAACAAATTTCCAAATATTTGGATAAACTATAGTAATTAATATCATTGCCATTAAGTATATTTACTACTTCGTTCATATCCAAAAATGTTTTACTAAAATATTTAACCCGGAACTCCTAAGAAGTGAAACGTATTTTCGGATTCATCCAGATTACAAAGGTTACATAGGCCAACAGAACTACGTCTAAAGCTCTACTATTTAAATTAAGAAGACCTCTACGTACTCTGATTATTAGACTTGTAGCACGCTACGAAAATTCTGAAGTAATAATAGGATTTGTGCTAAAAGTTAATTTGGGATACAAATCATGAAATTGTGAGCTTCTTGCATTAGATATAAGATCTTCTCTTTCCGTTGTTTTTAAAAGTTCAAGTATTGGTTTCCAGTATTCACACAGGGGTTTAGTAGAAATTTCAGGAACATATTGAATTTTTTCACATATATTTACCCACTCCTCCAGCCCAAAAGGTTTTCATTGTAATAATTTTTTCAGCTAACATTCGTGGTAATCCATGTTCAGGCAGATGTAGAACTCTATTAATGTAAGAAAAATGTGGCCTTAAGGTATCAATATACAGGGAGTTTAGACCAGTTTCTAAATAAAGCATGTAGTTTGGCGTTTTGCATGGTAAAAGTAAAATTTTCTTTATGAAATATCGAAATCATTTTTCCACTTCATCATATTTTTAAAAGCCCCAAATTTGAGCACCGTAAAACATTATAGATCGGGAAGCAGCGACGAAAATTTTAAGTTTATTGTTATTCGATATCTTAGGATGATTTACATATTTTGACCATGGTGATGCAATCGCCATTTTCGCAGTTGTTAATTTGTTTCCTAAGTGCTTTGTAAAAGATAAGTTAAAATTGATATCCATTTTCAGATATCTGTTGTTATTGACAATTTCTATATTACGTTCTTCAAAATTCCACGTTATATTATTGGATATTCTTACACTACTACGAAAAACAACTATCTTTGATTTTTCCAAATTGATCTTAAGACACCACATCAAGCAGTAAGATTGAAGAGCATCAATTATGGTTTGCAGTTCACTTGGAGAATCGGCCAAAATGACAGTGTCAACTGCGTAAAGAAGAATTTTAACAGCAATGTCTGCAACTTTTACTCCGCCAGGAAGGAAATCAGCTAAGTAATTAAGATACAATGCAAACAAAATTGGACTAAGTATGCATCCCTGTTTAACGCCAACATTAAAATTAAAAGGTTCAGAAAACGTATTTCCATACAGGACTTGACTAGACGTGTTTTCGTATGTATGCTGTAGAATCCAAACAATTGTTGATGATAATCCAATACTTGATAATTTATAAAAAAGCAATCTTCTGGGAACCAAAGCGAAAGCACAGGTAAAGTCCACAAAAAAATGCGTATGTGTTCTTTCTATTTATTTTGTTTAAGTGTACAATATTTGTCAGATTGAAGGACGTTATCAACTGTAGAGTATTTTTTTCTAAATCCAGCTTATATTTTTAAAATTATGTTGTTAAAGATTTTGCACAGGGTATCAATTAGTGATAAGCCACGGTAATTTGAAGCACAATTGGGGGGCGCAAATTTATAGAATTCAGAGCATTTACCGTCAATTCCAGGAGACTTATTTAGATAAAACGATCTTAATACTGATGAAAGCTAAAAAATCTCTATTGGCGAATCGAGAGAAGCATCAATATAATATGGCATACACCAGTGAATTTCATTTATTTTGTTTGTATTTAGCAAGAAATTTCTAAAATGTATACGAAAATCATCTTAAGTTAGGTTACATATTGTTGTTTGTTTTCTGGATTTCATGTTATTGGAGAGTTTCCACCACGCTTTACTGCAGCTGACCAAATTAAGTTGTTTCAGATTTTCATTGTAGAACTCAAGTTTTTTATTTCGACAAATGTTAAAATACTTAGATCTTGCAGAATTATATCTTGATTTTATTACATCTGTGTGCCTCTTTCTGTACTCTTTTAGAGGTTTTAACATATTTTTACGGAAACGGGCACATTTCCAGTTGAACCATTTTTGTTTTGGTTCAAACCCAAACTTGGTTTTAGCTTCTCTAGTTTTATTTTTAATAGACAATACAATGTCATCAACCGAAATATTGTAAACATTAACAAAATTATAAGTACTAGCGAGTTGATTAAGATTTTCACAATATTTGGTGACTGAATTGACATTCCATCGAAGTCTTTGCTGACCCGATAAGATTCTTTTGTTGTTATATATTGCAGAAGTTATATTTAGTTCAAAAGGCATATGATCAGAAAATAGCATGTAACTAATAGGAAAATCCTCAACATACTTAAGAAGACTGTGTGAACAAATACAATAGTCTATAACTGAACTATCAGCACCTCCACAGAAACTGTATTTGCCCTGAGCATCACCCGCTGTTCTACCGTTTAGTATTTTCCCCCCTAAGTTAGTAACAAGAGACATAAGTTGCTTTCCTTTCGACTTATCGAATTACTTCCTAAGCAAAAGTTTCTTTTTTTTCTTTCTTTAGTCCTATTTTCATCCATACATGATCTAGAAACTAAATCCGCTATCATGTCAGAGCTACCACAAAATTGCATTTATATATATTCCAGAGCACCGTGTTAAATTAATCTAATTTGCAAAAATCTAAATTATTTACATACAAAGATGATGTACTTGGCAAAAGAAAAAAAATTGATACCCATATTGCACTTTAAAAAAACCTGAGACCCCTATTTAATCAAATCGACAACACCGAACAAAAATTCAAAAACCGTTCTTTTTTACGGAATATCCTTAAAAAAAAGGACATGGATGATCGCCCTTGCACAAATTGTATATATAGTACATATTGTATATGTTGGTAAGGAAACAGATTCTCAAATTAACAAAACATGCAAAAATGGACCCTTTTTCAAAATGGTCCAGCTCACGAGAGGTCGAAGCTGCAGCCGAAATATTTAAAATGTCATCTTAAAAAAGTCCAAGGTTCATTTTTAGGAGGGTACATCGAGCACGAATTTTGCTTTCATACAACTTGAGTCGCTTTAATGTTTATGCGTTATGTTTGTTTTTAGGGAAATTGTACTTTAATTTGTACTTTACTATCGAAAATCTAATTTAGAAGTCGTAAAAAATCTTTTAACACAAACTTTTTACGAATACTTACTACTCTTTAGAAATGTGTGTCTACATTTTGGTTTAAATTTTCACTTAAAGTCCATCCTCCATCTCCGCTTATTTCGAAAACATTTGTTTAGCACTAACGTTCAGTGTTGACAAAAAAACAAAATTTGAAGGCTTTTTCCAAAAAGGGTCAAAAAGTGGCACAAAATTGGTGAAAATGATACAAATGATATCAAAGAACGTTGAAAAAGTGTAAAATTAATACTTTAGTATCACAACGGTAACGCTGACTCTAATTACCAATGAATGTAGCTGACTCTTCCCCCCAAGGCATTAAAAATCATTCGGCATTTATAGCTTGAAAATTAAGAAGATTTTTTCCTTTATGATATAACAAATACCGGCTTCGCTAACTAAACTAACTAAAGCATCTCTGCATATCCGACAAGGATTTTCTCCACTTTAGTATAAGAATTCGGGTTTTTAATACTATCCCTAGAAACTTTTACATAAACTTTTATAAAATTTATATAAAAATGTTAAGGGTAATTTTCAATTTCTTCAAGTTTTCATTTTTTATAACTAATTAAAAATAGCCCCAAAGTGAAAGTTGTGATTTTTTCATTCCACTTAAAATGAAAAAACACCCCAACGAAAATATTAAAAACAACCCCAAAAAATTGCTCCAAAATTGCGTGTAAGTATCCAAATGCTTCTTGACTGCTTTCGTGCACGCTTAGAAAAGCGGTATCATCAGCAAATGTTGAAGTTTGGGTGTATTTGCTTGTCGGCGTAACTGAGGTACATATTAAGTAAAAAAGTGGGCCCAGGATGCTTCCCTAAGGGACTCCAGCATCAATTGGCTGAGAAGAGCTTAAATAATCACTTTCTTTAATAATACATTTTCGACCGACTAAGTAGCTTTATAACAGCGTGTGTGTGTTTACTGGTAAGTTTAGCTTCAATTTATGTAATAAGCCTTCATGCCAGCCAGACTTTATCAAATGCTTGAGAAACATCGATGAAGAGAGCGGAATACAACTTTCTTTCTTCAAAGGCCTTTCTAATGGCGTTTCTATTCTTAAGCCGAATTGGTGGTTAGGAATACATTTATTAGCCCAGGTAGAAACACCATGTGCTAGTTGAATTAATATTTGTTTGCCTAAAGTTCTTTATTTTTAATGGCCTTTTATACAATTTAACTTCTTAAGTCTAAATTAAAAATAACAATAATAATATCAATAATACGCAAATATACAATTGTAATAAGTAGTATGTTTTTGTACCTTCTAATCCACTTTTTCCATACAAATTTGGGATCATGCCTAGATGGGAGTATGTATGTTGAATATGTTACTGTATACTTATATGTAATGTTTGTGAATAATCATTAATATTAATTGTTCTTCTATTTATATCATTTTGACTTGGTTCGAACAGTGGACTTGTTTCAAAATCACTATATCTATCATTAAAGTATATGAAGGATAATTTCACAATATTATGAAATTTATAAAAAATACTTACTTATAATATTAATAAACAACAAAAGAATTAAAAAAACAAAAGATTTTAAATATAAAAAGAGATATATACATACATATATTAATTTATTTATTTGTATTACATAATGTTTTTATTTCGTGCGGGTCTTTGTTAGATGTTCGTAAAGAGTAGGGTGTGTGTGGATACAACTATGTCGGATGGTATATTTTTTGTAATATGAAACCTTTTTATTTTTCGAATGAATTCTACATATGTACGTGATAAATTTAATAAAGCTTTTTATTTGAATTAGTCCTCATCACACTTCTTTATGTGAAATATAAATACAACAACAAAAAATACATACAGTCTATTTTTGGACGCCTTAAAAAAGTACAACAATAGGAAAGATGATAAAATAGTGTGACGAGGTTTGTAGTAAAAAAAAACAAAAACAATTGTAAAAAATAGGTACAAAACGTTTCACTCTTTTAAAACAACAGAAACAACAACAGCATTTAAGAAACAAAATAAATTTTTGGTTGGTTTCAAAGTTGGTAAAAAAGAATGAATAATAAAATCCCGTATTCAATTTTTTAAAACTGTTTAGTTAAATACATCAAATAAAAAAATTTAATGATGACAAAAAACATATCGAGTCGGTCTGCTGCCGTTTTTGGTTACATTTCTTCTGCTTTAGCCAAGGAAAGGATACAGCAACAGTGAGTACCGAAGAAAATAAAAAAACTTTGTGTGTATAAACGAGACTTGGTTCAAAAATTATACCAACAAAAAAAATGGTCTCAAAGCCAGCCGCCGCACTGCTCTGCCTTCATCTTCTCTTATAGTGCTTGCTTGTGCAAAAGCTTTTGTGTTTGATTCAGCAAAATTATTTGTTAAAAATTTATATGAATTTCAGTAAACTTTTTGTTGAATTCAGTAAAATATTTGTTTGAAAAAGTCAGTGTTTTTTTTTCAATAAACGAAATGCAAATAAATTGTTTGAATATGCAAATTTGTTTGTAGGACCGATTTCAGACAAAAAAATGTTTTGATTCTACAAATTTTTTGTTTGAAATGGAAAAATAATTTTTTCTGTGTAACTTTGTCAAAAACTACGATTTTCTTCACTTTTAAGGAAATAACTTAAAAGGAAAATGTCCAAGTTTAATTTTGTGTGCAATCACTATAAGTTTTTGCAATGAACTTGCATTTAGGTACTCTACATTTAAATTTTTCGTAATTTTCCATAAATTTTGTAAATAACGCTTTATAACTTTTAAATTTTTTATGAAGATAAAAGAAAATTATAACGCAATTTAAATAATCAATTTTTTTTAAATAATTTAGAAACAAATATTTTTGCATTTATACCCATTTTATAATATTACTATTCACTCTCAACAAACAAATTCAAATCAAAATTTGATTTAGTTTGTTTAACAATCATTTATTGGGGTTCTGAAAATCAGTTTCAGAAGTTGTGACATTGAAGTAAGTGATAGCCAAGGCCACACCTCGCTCTGCCACATTACCTACCACATGTAAATGTTTAAGTTTGTCCGTTGCATGTTGAAATGACTTGCCGGCTTCCCAATTTTCTGGATCTGTTTTAAAAAAGTCAATTGAAATATTGCAAGCTTAAAAAAAAAAAAAAAAAATAAGGCTGGTTTTGAAAATGAACCCTTGAATTTCTTTATTTTTAAAGTTGATTTCTGTTAAAATTTACTACATCGCACAGTGGCTGAGAATTTTATTTCATTGACCAAAAGTCCAATTTTTGTTTGTCACCGATTTCAAAAATTTTAATTTTATTTAATAGTAAACATATTAAAACTAAGGTAGCCACAAAATTAGGTCAAAATATTGGTAATTGTGGCTGTGCCATGTTGTTAAACACAATTTTTTTTTAATTCAGAAAAAAGTGTTTTTTTTATATTTAATTCGAAAGAAATTATCATTGCACAAAAACTATCAGCGATAATGACCTGCCTGCGTTTTTGCTATGTTGGCAGTCTTGTTACCTTTAAAAAGGTAATATTTGCGACTGTTGTGTTATTTATATTTGAGATGTTAAGACATATTTTCTAAACTACTATATTTTTGTAAAATTTCAACTTTAGTAGAATAGAAATTTTGCGGATCAAAAGGGATTAAGAAGGTAAAACCACTGATAGAAAGGTGAAAGTGTTTTCTTCCACCCTGTATATACTCTTGTACCCGTTTGGACCCGTCTGTTTAACACTTTTTTAATTTTAATGAAATTACTCAAAAAAAAATTTCTAAACTACTATATTTTTGTCAAATTTCAACTTTAGTAGAATAGAACTTTTGATGATCAAAAGGGATTAAGAAGGTAAAACCACTGATAGAAGCAATTTTAATGAAATTACTCAAAAAAAATTTTTTTTGAAATTGTTTTTTTACAATTTTTTTTTATTCCGCAACCTTTTTGCAACTCTGTTTTCATTTTAAAAACAATCAACTGAAATCATAGTAGGCTGTTAAAAATAGAAATAAATAAAAAAGTTTAAAAATGCCGAAAGAGAAAAGTAATAGAAATTTATTATTAAAAATGGTAAAAACATATGAAGGTGTCTTTAAAATTGAAGAAAATTGGCTTTTTTGTAATATATGCTGCTGCAAAATAAATTGTTCGAAAAAGTCTAATGTGGATCAACATTTATATAAGATGTGGGAAACACCAATTGGCGTCATCTAAGCAAGAGAACCATCCACAGAAACTAATTACGGAATATCCAGTGACTCCAACTGCCACAACATTTCAAGAGGATTTTTGTAAAGCATTGTTAGAATCCAATATACCAATAAAAAAAAGTTAGTTCTCCCAGTTTCAAAAATTTCATTGAGAAATATTCTCAAATGTCGGTTCCGTCTGAAACTTGCATCCGCCAGAAATACATACCAGAATTGTATAGGGAATCTATAGAAAAAATGCGTCAAGCAGCCATAGACAAATCGTCGTGCCGGAGTTATCTTGTCGTATATCACAAAATCAAAAAAAATGAGATAAGACCGTTTCATGTGGTAAATTTAACAGATCTATCGATCTGCGCAATCCTCATGTCTCTATCTCGTTTGGTTAATGAGATATTACGAAGCCATTTTGTTGTATATCCACTTTTACGAAAAATTTAATGCGTTATAATGTCGTATGTAACATTATTGTGGATATACGACAAAAAGCGTATGAAAACTTTCAATTAAAAAAATCTTGCGTTATCTTGTTGTATGTGAACAAAGTATATTAGGCATGTTACAAAAAGAGACTATCTTATGACATTTTTCGTTTTATATCTTAAGAGTTTTTTGGATGTAGTACAGTAGTACATTATAAACAAATGCAGGGTTGGTTGGTTTGCTTAAATGTATTTTATTGTTAAGAAATTAAAACTTAATTATAATAATAGCAAAAAAAAAAATTAGATAACATATTACAAAAACTAAAACTATACGTTAATATATTTGTCATTCAAGCATAAATTTTCGTTTCGAAAATTTAGCTGAATGCTTTAACAAATTTACATTAACAAGTTCAAAAAACATTTAACGTCATTTTCTGGAAGATAAATGTAAAGGCTTTGAATATCTACCTTTTTGTCTTGAGATATATTTATTTTTGAGCATGTATTTAGTTCTTTTGCAAATACGGTTTCTGAATTTGTAAAAAATCCCTTCCTGGCTTGTTTTCTCAAAGTTGATGTTTTAAATTCGTCTTCCATTGCAGAAGTTTTATATTGTAAAGAAAATAAGTCGAATTTATTATATTTTATTACTTTAATTTTAGTAAATGGAATATTTTGAAAGTTAAACTGACTTGCTAAAGTAGAGTAAACTTTGAAATCATCCGGAAACATTTCTATAATTTTTAAAATTAACTTTTTCGATTGATAGTTTTTTAACTTTGAAATGAAATCCAAGGGACTATGAATTTCTTTTAACTTTAGGAATCTATCTATTGCACTATGGACAGCGTCAACCTCCTGAATTTGGGAATGTCCTCGCTCTGAAAACTTTTGGACTATTGTTTTGAGTTTATCATTTTTATACAAGCATTTCAGAAAAGCAGACGATAATATTTTATTTTTATTTTGCGGCACGCACGAGTCACTCCAGAAAATGATATGCTCAATATTATTAAAATCAATTAAAATGTTTTCCACAATTTTGATAATAGCACTAGCAATATCATTTCCAGAGCGACCACTATGTGCTTCGTTCCAAATAGCACAGTAAGTAAAGCTTTTTTCATTTGTGTTTTTAGCACATACCGTCGCTGTCATGTTAAAAACTGATAGTTTTCTCTTATAATAAAATATAGATGAAAATCCCTTAGGAAGATTGAAAGTGCTTTGTAAGTCGAAGCACACCACTATTGTGTTATTTGATTTTAACTGCCTATCTCTATCTCGTTCAATTTTACAACTGTTATTTTGTTTTATATGGTTGTTATACAACGTTTTTTCATTTTCACTTAGTCTGTCGTTATTTTTTAGATTTGTATACAAGCAACACTTATCACATTGGTCTTTTCTTGGTCTATAGAAACTTAAATTGAATTTAGTGTTAAAGATTTTGGTAAATGTTGTCAAAGATACTTTAACAGTAGGAAATTTCTGTACAAACAGCCGGTACATTTTGCTGACACTTAGGCTTTTTTCCAAGTATTGCCTTGAAGTGGTTGCCCTGCAATAATGGGAATCCACAGTGGGAAAGCTTCTGATGAAGTCTACAATATTTTTAAGTGAACCTTGAGCTAAACTGTGTTTTGTATGTTTTTCCATGACGCAAACTTTTAGGAATCCCCGTATTTTCACCAGAATTATACTTAAAATGGTAATAAACTCGCTTCTCGGATACAGCAATGGTATTGAGAAAAAAAAGTTTGCACACTTTTACATTTAAATCCTCTTTTGCAAAATGGTATGAAAAGGTATATGTTTTTCGATTACTATGAACTCTTCGCCTTTTAACCAAATTTTTGGTGATAAATTTATCATAAAATGATTTTTTTTGCCTATCGGTTAATGACCAAAAATCATCAAAAAGTTTTTTTCGCTGATTTTCTGAAAAATTATTCGTGCAGTTTAAAATACACTTTGGCCCACAAGACGGTTTGATGGCTTTATTTTCTTTCAGTTTACCGCTTGATGTGATATATTCCTTGCCAGATTGTCTTTTCGTTTTACGTATATTTTGTTTTCTTTGGTCGGCATTAATTTGTCTTTTCCGAGAAGCTTTAGTTTTTTCTAATATAGTAGGTTCTGTAAGACAAACTAATTTAAAATTTCACTAATATAAAATGAACATATCTGTACCACTAAAGAGATCATCTTCATGTTGATGAGCACTATTGTTGGAATAAATTTCTAATGATGAATAGGATTCAAAATTGGAGCTGTTCATATGTTCAGTGTTCATTTGACGTTTTATTCTTTTCGAAATATTTATATTCGTTACTATTTCCCTTTTTCTTTTATGAATAAGTCTACTTTGTTTAACTTTAGTTGCTGCTGCTATTGAATCAGATTTTTCGTTACTGCACAGTGATGACGAATAGTCACTAATAGAATTTTATTCATAGATAACTAACGTTATTATTATCGCTCTCAGTATTGTTTTCGTATATAAAAATGTATTTCACTATTCTTTTTTTTTTTTTTTCACTTTTGTTATATTTTATACCAACCTATTGATACCTATTGATTGTTTAAATAATATACCTGTTTTATGTTATTGTTTTGTATAAAATAATCATAACTTCATTAGATTTCTACTCACTAAAACCCATGTTTTGTTGTAGAAGTTCCAAATAAATGAAATAAATAAATAGATTCTACAAATAAATAGATTTCGAAACATCGATGTTTTCAAATTGAATTGAAGATAATTTACCGTTATTTTCCATCTGCTTGGAGTCTTTGTTAGGGGTATAATTTGAATCACATATAGAGTCGTCAGTGTCAAATGGATCAGATTCTATTAAAAAATGCTTAATTTTTATTTATCGAGTACAATTTTGTATATATCATACCTGTTGAACTGCAATCCCCGACTTGAGCTTTATAATTTAATTTATTTTTGTACATTTTAATTAACTTTTTTTTTAAAATAAAAAATTATAAAGTACCAAGCACGTCCGAACTACTGCAATTGGCGAAGTGCAAAAGGGAGATGCGATTAAGAAAAATATGCAATTTATTGGTATTTTTTATAAAAAGGTAAAAGGAGAATAACCTTGAGAAATGATGCATATTTTTATAAGAATCAAAACAAAAATGAAAAACTAACTGTTTTAAGAAAATGAAAATAGCATTTCGTATCAGAAATTATGTTAAAAACAACAATAAAAATCGAAAATTAGTTTTTGTTTTCAAAAAAATTTCTCACATTAAATTTTGGTTTGATTTTATAAACAGTAAGACAGTAAGTTACGTGAAGATAATTTTGGTGAAACTCATGAATGCAGTTTTTGTCACATTATTTTGACGTATATCATACAAACTAAAAAATATTTCGCAAAAAGTGGCGTATACGACAAAACCGTAAATTTTTTTCGGACGTGACAATGGCTATAACTTAAAAATTTTTTTCCATGACTTTGGATATTTTTACATAAATCGATAAAGAACTTCAAACACAATATCTGACAAAAATATTGGAAGACTTTTTTCACGTACATTTATGTGTATGAAGATTTGAACCTTAAGATTCGATTTCCCAAAAAAAAATTTTTGTGATATACGGCAAGATAACTTCGGCACGACGAAATATATATGGATTTCTGTAGATGAAACTACGGACAGCGAACAGAGATATGTTGTAAATTTTATTTTTGGAGTCTTAGAAGAATTGAAAGACAATAAATCTTATTTATTGAACATGCAAGTACTTGAAACGGCAAATGGCGCATCTATTGCAGCATTTTGTAATGATTCGTTAAAAATATTGTGGCCAGATGGTAAAGTAGAAAAGAAATCGAGCTTAGATTTGATATTACTTTTCTGTTTTTAGGCATAAAATATAACAAAGTGTTACTTGTAGTAACGGATGCAGCTGCATATATGCTAAGTGGAATATCTTCTCTAAAGGCAATGTATCCGAAAATGCTTCATTTAACATGTTTTGCACATGGTATCCATCGATTAGCTGAATTCATTCGAACAAACTTTGAAAATGTCAATAAATTGATTTCCAATGTTAAAAATATTTTCTTAAAGGTAAATATAAACAAAAAATAATTTCAATTTTTGGGAATACAAAATTTTAATTTCAAAAGATTTTGTTATTCGTGCTTAATTCCCAGTTTTTATTATTGATAAAAACACTTGAAATTTTATTGTTGATGGGATAAGCTATTCCTATGCGCATTTCACTGGTTGCTTAGGCCAGATCATCAGGAAACTTCATCCATAAAGATTTTAGAAAAACTAAAGATATTAAACCAAATAAAACTGTTAAGCGTATAAGACTTATAGCAACAGTTCTACTTGTAATAATATCAAAGCTTAAACAAAACACATCAACAATAAACAGTGGGTTTATCTCATCTTACATTCCCCACTACAATTAGTTGAAATTCTCTCAACATTAATTGTGGTTGTAAGTAGGTTAAGAAATTATGGATGAAGTTTCCTGATGATCTGGCCTAAGCAACCAGTGAAATGCGCATAGGAATAGCTTATCCCATCAACAATAAAATTTCAAGTGTTTTTATCAATAATAAAAACTGGGAATTAAGCACGAATAACAAAATCTTTTGAAATTAAAATTTTGTATTCCCAAAAATTGAAATTATTTTTTGATAATAAACGGGCAGTGCACGGCCTAAAAAAACACTTAATTGTCAACATCTTTTGTAAAGTTGTTGTTGTTGTTTTTATTTTGTTTTTCTTAACCTACTTACAACTACAATTAATGTTGAGAGAATTTCAACTAATTGTAGTGGGGAATGTAAGATGAGATAAACCCACTGTTTATTGTTGATGTGTTTTGTTTAAGCTTTGATATTATTACAAGTAGAACTGTTGCTATAAGTCTTATACGCTTAACAGTTTTATTTGGTTTAATATCTTTAGTTTTTCTAAAATCTTTATGGATGAAGTTTCCTGATGATCTGGCCTAAGCAACCAGTGAAATGCGCATAGGAATAGCTTATCCCATCAACAATAAAATTTCAAGTGTTTTTATCAATAATAAAAACTGGGAATTAAGCACGAATAACAAAATCTTTTGAAATATAAATATTAATCAGAGGTGTTCTGGAAATCGAAAACGCAAGAATTTAAAAGTCGTTTTTTTAATATGATTTTTGTAGTAAAAGAATTTTATGACAAATATTTCTCTATTAAACAGAATTCTATAAGAAAATTATATAAAATGGAATAAGAGTGTATTAAAAAGAACTTGAAAGTTCTTGCGTTTTTTAATATAAACATACATATGTATGTTAAAAATATATGTTACAAAAACAAAATTTTTACAGGCACCGCGAAGAAAACAACTCTTTCTAAAAATGAATCCTAATGTTGCACTTCCACCGTCTCCATGCCCAACTCGTTGGGGTACTTGGTTAGAAGCGGCAATGTACTACGCTGAAAATCTTGAAGAAGTTAAAGCCGTTGTTTTAGAACTTGACAGTCAAGATGCCGACTCAATTGTGCAATCCAAAAAAATATTTGAAAACTCCGAACTAAGTTCTCAACTTGCATTTCTAAAATACAATGTTGCAAACATTTTCGTTGCTATAAAAAAATTGCAAACAGCGGGTTTATTAATTTCAGAGAGCACTAATGCTTTATCTGCAGTTTTTGACGGACTATGCAAGATCGAGGACCAACAATATAAAAAGAAATTTGAGAAAATATTAAAAAGAAATCCCGGATATTAGCAGTTTTTGGAAATAAAATATATTTTAGAGTCTGGTACTGTTCCAAAAGATGAATATGTAAAAAGTTTGTCCTCTAATGAAATTCTCAAATTTAAATATGCACCGTCAACCTCCGTTGATGTAGAAAGAAGCTTCTCTTTATACAAAACGCTTTTAACAGATCGACGTAGAAAATTAAAATTTGAAAACATAAAAGCCCACATGATAGTATATTGTAATAATTTTGATGATGTGGAAGAATTAGAATAAAACATTTTTTAGTGCTTTTTTTTTGCTGTTTTATCAATTTTTTGTTGCTTTTTTTGTAATTTCTTTTTGCTGTAAAAGTATGGAATATTGCTTTTTTTTGTCTTCTCTGGTTATCATACATGATACAGGTAGTACATATAAAACATTTTATTAATATTACACAATCAGAAAGACGTATAGCTACCCTTATTCATCCTTATCCGTTACACTGCGTTCACACTAGCGTATTTAATAGTAGAATAAAAAGCTTAGACACGCGTTTACGCTAAACAGGTATATTGTGAATCCCACCTTAGAAGGGATTTTTAAATTTTGTTTGGTCTTTTTATTTTATCTGTTTTTATGAATCTAATAATATTCCATGACCCTATAGCTATGTAATGCGTTGTTAAATTTGTGTCAAGTATTTTATAGCATATAAATAAAAGGATTTTAAGTTTTTTAATCCTTTTTATTCTACCTGTATTTGGTATGAAAAAAAGTATGAAAAGGTTTAAAAGCAAGTGACATTCGGATGCAAACTCAGTGGATATAATATATCAGAGCAAAAAAACGTTTTTCATAAACATGGAGAGCTTCAGGTATAAAGAATTGGATAAAGAATTGGCCGGAGAGTATTTTAGATACAAAAACAAGGAAGATGTTAAAAATTACATTCGAAAAAAAGGAAACTTAAATTCCTATAGCACTGAAATAAAATTGGACTTAGAAAATAAATTATCTGTTTTCATAAAAAATTTAAAACAGCGATACAGGAAAGTTGATTACAGCAAAGATAGATCCTAGAAGCACTTGCGTGCAATGAAGAAATTGACTCTAGAAATTTGGAGATTTTGCTAAGGAAACTGCAAAAATATATACAACCAAGTATCCATGGAGAAATATGTCTGCTACAGTTCACAAAATTTTTTATCATGGAGAAGATGTCATTAAATATCAGTTGGTGCCACAATGGAAAGTGGAACATCGGGATTTAGATGAAGAAGTCAAAAAACTACTAAAGAACAGAAATAACACAGAATAGAATATGGAATATTTGCAATCAATCTTTCAATTAAATGAACAATAATTATAATTCATTAATACGATTTCTGTATGACGTGCTAAATTCCCAATTTTTCAAATTTGATAAATACACTGAAATTTATCGCTGAGGGAAAGCTAGCTTCTATGCGCATTTCACTGGTTGCTTAGGCCAGCTCATCAGGAAACCTTTTCCTAAGATTTTAGAAAAGCTAAAAATATTATACGAATAAAACCCTAAAGCAAATAAGAATTTTAAACACTCAAAGTCTTACTCGTAAGTAACAATATCAAAGCTTAAACAAAACACCAACAATAAACAGTGAGTTTATCTTTTCTTACAGCCCCCTACAATTGGTTGGGTTCTTTCCGACTCGAATTGCAGTTGTAAGTGGGTAAAAAGAAAAAACAAATTGTTTCATTCTATTGTCTTCGTAAGAAAACAACAAAAAAAAAACAATTTGCCAATTCAGTTTTCTGCACGGGCACATGCGAGTATATTATCAAAGTTATTTACGGGAATACAAAATTTATCATTAATACGATTTCTGCTAAATTCCCAATTTTTCAAATTTGATAAATACACTGAAATTTATCGCTGAGGGAAAGCTAGCTTCTATGCGCATTTCACTGGTTGCTTAGGCCAGCTCATCAGGAAACCTTTTCCTAAGATTTTAGAAAAGCTAAAAATATTATACGAATAAAAACCTAAAGCAAATAAGAATTTTAAACACTCAAAGTCTTACTCGTAAGTAACAATATCAAAGCTTAGACAAAACACGAACAATAAACAGTGAGTTTATCTTTTCTTACATCACCCTACAATTGGTTGGGTTCTTTCCGACTCGAATTGTAGATCTAAGGCACACATTGTACAGAGTTTATATTTTCTTACATCCCCCTACAATTGGTTGGGTTCTTTCCGACTCGAATTGTAGATCAAAGACACACATTGTACATATTAGCAAAAAATAATAATAAACAGAAACTCACATTTTTACAAAAGCTATTTAAATCTATTGCTGCTATTATTTTTAAAAGGTTTTTTTTATCCACATATGTATGAAATGTTTTAATACATAAATAAGAATAAATAAGTGTAAACAAATTTGAAAGCAAAAAATTGTTTATTTTTTAGCAATAATAGCAAAATTTCCAGTGGATTTTACTATTTTTTTTTAATGTTAAAATTTTTTTTATAGTGTATACATTTAATTTTTTTGAGTGTCCCATTATTACAAAATACGTTAATGATTATTATTTAAATCTAAAAATTACATTTTTAAATAATTAAAAGCAATAAAAAACCATATTGCACGCTAAAGTTAAAACAAATCTAAAGTTCCACTTTGCCCTTAAATTCCCCAATAACTACTCAACCGATTTTAAGGAAATATAAGTTTAAGAATCTATCTGTCGATTAAAAAAAATTTCACTAAAATATCTCCTTCGGTTCAAAAGTTACAGATTTTTGGCCAACGAAAAACGATTTTCAGCCACTGTGGGGCGTTGACAGAGGAACCATTTTTTGATATTTATCCTTAAAATAAATGAACTAAATTCTAGCAAGGAATGAATTTATAAATTATCTATGTAACATTGCAATTCAAATTTTTTAAAAAAATACAATTTTCTTCCTCCAGCAAGCCCGATTAATAGCTCCTGAAGCTTTTTATGTTTAATAGGGCTTAGATCTATCACCCAAAAAGATAAGACTCAGATGAATCAATTCTTTATAGTCTTTTCTTGGTTGCATGTCTTGAAGCCGGTCTTAAGTAAAATTCCTTAAATCTTCAAGTATTGGTAATGGATAACACCTACATCAGTGTCACTAATTCTGAAACTGATTTTTAGAATTTATTGCAGGGCATATAACTACATCGTTAGAGCCTTAGACCCCTATTATGAGTTACATTCGATAAACGATTTTCGCTGGCTATCGAACATCGACTATCGAATGTTAATTTGGTATTATGAGTTGGCAGCACTGTCGAAAATTTCGTTGTGCATCGAATTTTTCAACGAAAACAAATTTGCTTTCGACAGTGCAAATAAATGTAAAAAACTTGTTGAAAATGTAACTATTTGTAAATTTTTTTGTGTTCGTATACCAAATACCATATTCTTTATCAGTTTTGTTCATTTTATGCAAGTCCAACGTCGTAAACAACAATTGGAAACTCTCATATTCCTAATGGAACAAAATTCTTATTTGACCAAATGATTTGCAGCAAAGTTCAGCATCTAAAAAAGTGGGATGGGACCCCCCTGAAGCTAAATTATTTGAAAACAACCATAATTCCGCCGTGGCCCCGTTTAACTTTAATTTTATTTTTTAAATTTGTAAACAAAAATTTTTTATATTTTAATATTTTAAGTTTTGTGTTGTGCTGTCCACCTATACAAAATACTGTGATATAATTTATAAATGATGTAAACTGACGAAAAAGATTATTGTAAGTTAATTTGTCAAAAATTAAGATTATAATTATTGTTATTATTGACTACTTTTTACTTTGTATTTTTACAATGTTGGAAAGAATACCAACGAAACGTCGGATTTTATTGAGAATGAAATAAATAATCTTTTATTTACATTAAATTAATGACCTTGAAAGCCTGCATATAGGAAACTATATTAACTATTTAGAGTTATCAAAAAAAGGTCGATCAACACTTATAATTAAAAAATTTTTTTGTTTTAAGTGACAGCTGATCGAAAATGTACTACTGTGAATTAACAAAATCACAATAGTAAATTTTTATCGAATGCGCGCCATAATACCAAATGAAAATTCGTTCGATCAGCTAATTCGACTGCTGTCGAAAATCGAATTTAGTTCATAATAGGCACCTTAATTAATGATTTTTAAACAAAACAAAATAAAACGTTTGATTATAATTTGTTTATTATTATTATTATATATTATTTAGAATGAATTCATCTTTTAAGCTGCGTTGTTAGTTTTTTCATCTTCATAAACATTTTAAAAATTATAAAGCGTTATTTACAAAATTTATGGAAAAATTGTAATGTAGGGTACCTAAATGAGCAAATTCATTGCAAAAACTTATAGTGATTGCACACAAAATAAAGCTTGTTTCCTCGAAAGTGAAGAAAATCTTGGTTTTTGACAAATTTATGAAGAAAACTCAAAAAAGGGCCAGCAAACCCGATTTTTGTCAAAAATTCGACTTATGCGATCTTTAAACCTTTTCCGAAAAATCTGAAAAAATCTCAAAAATTCTTTACCCGATAAGCTTTCAAAATATTTCAAATTTTTTTTGACATTCTAGTGTACATGTACGTAGAAAATGACTCAAAAATATTTTTATTCACTTTCATTAATTGTCGCCAAAAAAAAAAAGACAGATAACAAACGATTTGTAGAAAATTGTGTTTCAGCCAAATTCTACATTCATGTTTTATTTTAAATGCAAGAGTGCGACTTTAAAAGGGCCGTTAGTTATTTGTTGTACAAAAGTTCAATACTCTTGTTAACACTCAAACGTTTCTACATGTTTTGTGTATAGTCACATAGACCGGCACAGAAACATGCATCGCATCTAATCCTTTCGTTGGAGCAGAAAAAAACTTCCAATGTAAGCGAATATTTTGCACAGCGGTGAGTAGACGAAAAATTTTGAGAAGAACGAAATAAACGGTATTGTATGCTTTTGAAAATAAAATAGAATAAAGAAAAAAATCTACAGGAAATAAATTACGTCGCCAGTAGAAATATTTAAATGATTTGAACATAAATTACAAAAAGAATTGTGACACATTTCGAGGGTATAAACGGACAAAATGTAAAAAACACAAAATGGATTTGTATAAACAATTAAAGAGAAAGAAATCCCTTAAATCTTTAAAATAAAATAGCTGAATTTTTTAAATAAGAATTAAAATACTTCTGTACAAATTGTTTCATAAAATATTGTAACAACAAATAAAAACAAATTGTTAAATGCACAGAAAAAATAACTGATTTGAGATTTTTTTAATAGAAACAGATAGTGCAATACTAACACCTAAAAACATTTTATTTAAAATGTTCGGAATGATCTTATGCATGATGGTGTGCAATTATAATAAAAAATAAAATTTTTGAAAATAAAGTTAAAATAAAAACTACCTTGGTTGTTAACTTTTTTTTTTTTTTTTTTCTCATTATTTTTTATTGAATCTTCATATATTAAATATGAACTAACAATAATTAATCAAATCTTAACCTAATACGTTATTTTATGTCCTGCCAGTGCCAGACAAAAATTTTCTTCATCACGGGTTCTGTTCACTTATATAGGTGTTTATCGCTCATCTAATTGGGTAAGTGCTGCAGTGTCTCTTCTTCTTAAGCGAGTGTGGCCGCCATGGTTTAAAATATTTCGAGCTAGTGGATTTGGGTGTTGTTCAAGCCTTTTTAAATATTTTACTGCATATTTTGTAATCATAGTTTTTACTAAAGGAACATTGAGATCCTTGTGAATATTTGAGTTTTTAACATACCAAGGGGCAGCTGTGATTATTCGAAGAAGTTTATTTTGGCGCCTTTGAATTTTTTCGATATTAGAGGCCGAGGCAGTGCCCCATAGTTGAATACCGTAGCACCAGATTGGCTTTAAGATGGAGTTGTAAAGTAAAAGTTTGCAGTCGAGACTTAGGACAGAGTTTCTTCCAATAAGCCAATGAATTTGGATGGCTTTTAGTTTCATTTGAGATAATTTTGCCTCTATATGGCTTTTCCACGTTAAACGGCGATCTAGATGAATACCGAGGTATTTTACATGCGAATTTTGAGGCACTAAATGATTATTGATTTTAATAGGGGGGCATGTTTTCCGACGCAAGGTAAATGTTACATGTACGCATTTTTGCTCATTGACCTTTATCCTCCATTGCTTTAGCCACAGTTCGAGTTGAAATATATGATCCTGTAGGTATCGAGATGCTTCTTGACTGCTTTCGTGCACGCTTAGAAAAGCTGTGTCATCAGCAAATGTTGAAGTTTGGGTGTAGTTGTTTATTGGCATATCCGAAGTATATATTAAGTATAAATGTGGGCCCAGGATGCTTCCCTGAGGGACTCCAGCTTCAATTGGTTGAGGAGAGCTTAAATAATCACCTTCTTTAATAATAAACTTTCGACCGACTAAGTAGCTTTCTAACAGCTTGTGTGTGTTTACTGGTAAGTTTAGCTTCAATTTATGTAATAAGCCTTCATGCGAGACTTTGTCAAAAGCTTGAGAAACATCGATGAAGAGAGCGGAACAATATTTTCTTTCTTCAAAGGCTTTTCTTATGGCGTTTACTATCCGATGGGTTTGTTCAATTGTGCTGTGTTCTCTTCTAAAGCCGAATTGGTGGTTAGAAATACATCTGTTTTCTGTTAGAATTGGGGTTAATTTTGACGCTAACAGCTTCTCAAACAGCTTTGATATATTTGAAAGTAAACTTATAGGCCTATATGACTCAACTTTTGTGTGATCCTTTCCTGGTTTAGGTATCATGATGACTAAGGAAACCTTCCACTTTTGAGGATAGTATTCCAGGCGTAAAATAGCATTAAAAATTAAAAGAATAATTTTCCTTGCTATGCTGGGTAGCTCCAAAAGCATTTTGTTGCTGATCTTATCAAAACCAGAAGCCTTCTTGGGGTTTAAATCACAAATAGCCTTTTCGATTTCTCTTATCTCAAATCTTAGGGGAACAGCTGCTCTAGCAGCAACAGGTGGTAACTCGACCGCCATATCGTGAGATATGTTTGGGGTAAATACGTGTTTTAAATGATTAACAAACAAATTTCCTTTTTCAACATCATTTCTTGCCCAACTTCCATTCAAGTTTCTTAATGGCGGATTAGCGACAACTGGCCTTTTGAGATTTCTAGCTGCACGCCATAATGAGTAGTCTGATTGTGGAGTTGCATCAAGTTCCTAAAGATATTTTTCCAGAGAAGCCGTTTTCTGAGTCTGCAGTAACTTTCTCAGCCTTTTTGTACAGTCTTTTAGTAAGTTCTTAAGTTGAGGGGATCTGTGCAATTGCCACTCTCTACGAGCTCTCCTTTTTTTCAGACAAGCGACGCTCGACATCTGAGGAATATATTTTATTATTTTTGGTTTTTTTGGAGGCAATACTGGAATGTTGAACAGCTAGTTTTAGAAAACTGTCAAAATTGACAATAGAGCGATCTATATACTCCGGTGTGCTAAGCGGAATATTTTCTGTGCAATGGGTACTGAGATATTTTTTATATTTTAACCAATTTATATGTGTAGCTGACGTCGCTATGTGACCAGAGGGAGATTCAATTCTATTGGTGTTTTTTATAGTAACAATTGTAGGTGTGTGATCATAGGATAATTCTATGGAAGCTTCAACGTAAATTGTTTCTGTGGGGATGTTTTTAACCACGCCAAAATCGATGACATCTGGAATTTTTTGCGGATCAGCAGGCCAATATGTTGGTTGGCCGCTCGCGACAACATTTAAATTCATTTTAGAGATTGTATTAAACAAAACACGACCCTTTGGTGTTATAAGTCGTGACCCCCAGAAGGTATGTTTTGCGTTGTAATCGCCAGCAGCCAGGAAACAGGGCCCCAGTGACTTATAATATTTGCAATATTGGCTTTCTGATATTGCAAATCTAGGTGGTGTATATAGAGATGAAATTACTACGCTTCGATTTAGCTCTTCGACACAAATGTTCGTAGCTTGGAGATAATCTTCACGATGATCACACATTGGGTAGTGTTTAATTCGGTTTTTTATTAATATAGCAGAACCTCCACAAGCTCTATCTCGAGGGTCCTTGGTATCATATAGAGTATAACCATTAATTTTAAACGTATTTCTTGAGGTCAAATGAGTTTCAGAAACCATCATGACATCAATTTGTTTATTTTTAAGAAAGTATTCTAATTCATTTTTATGTTGGCGGATGCCGTTTGCGTTCCAAAAACAAATTTTCAAACAGTTCATGGCTTGTTAAGAATAGCTTGCAATAACATCGATTGCGTTCTAAGAATTTCCTGCATCATATAACCCATTGTGTTTGTAAAATTATTTACTGTTTGCACTAATGTTTCCATGGTTTTTTCTAGACGACTTAGATTAGAAACTGGAGTTTCGTCATTACTTGACGAAGCGCCTTGCATTGGTACATTGTTTGATTTTAAAACGTTAGCATAAGAGGTTCTATTACTACTAGGCTGCGGAGCCTGAAGATCATTACTGTTTACTTGATTCGTTACCTGCATTTGAGGGGGATTAGTTTTCGGTCCAACCGACTGCTTGACGATAGTATATACAGGGCATCCTCTATAATTGGCAGTGTGATTACCACCACAGTTGCTGCATTTTTTTACGTTGGGGTCGGTTTTAGACTTATCGCAAAGAACTGTACCGTGTAGCTCACCACATACTACGCAAACAGGGGGTAAATAGCAGTATGCCTTAGTATGGCCAAATTCTTGGCAGTTCAAACATTGAACGGGACCACCTCTTTTGTGCGGCTCCTCTATAGTTACTTTTCTGTACAGAATGTATTTTAAATCATAGATGGGATGCGTTTCATTTTTTTTAAGCTTAACGTCGCCGGGTTCAAACTCTACTCGAAAAAGTGGTTGGGGAATTTTTTCTCTATTTTTAATGTTTACTACATGTTTTACCTTGAAGCCTTTTTCTTCTAGGAATGTTTTGACCTCTTCTGGGTCCACACATGAGTCAATACCCTTAATCACTACCTGAAGACCTTTACTGCTTTTCAGTTGGTATGTATAAAAGTTTTTTTAGTGCTTCAAAGTTGTTTATTAGTTTGCGAAAATCATTCTCATGATTGACTTGTATTTTTGTCTCGTTTATACTACCACGCTTGATAGCAGCTACGTAAAACGAATTTTCACCTATAACCGATATCAAACTCTTTATGAGCTCATTAGAATTTTGCTCCCTCAGATATATTGGGGGAGGCTTGGACGATTTTATGACGTTTGGTGCTTCAGAGGATTCATCCTCCAGAATTGCAAAACGATTTTGAGTATTTATTTTATCAAAAGTTGGTACTTTTGAGGCCGAAGCAACTGCTGCAGAGGTAGGGCTGCGTCCCCGTTTGAGCACTGTTATGTACCTGTCCATACCAACTTGTACTGTAGGCTTTTGAGAAATTTTTACTTGAGTTACTGAGTTGTCCGTAGCGGCTGTTTCGGGGTTAACCGTATCATCACTTATAAAAGTTTTTTTTTGGCTCTGCGGCAGCGCTTGCAGTTAACAAACTTGTTATTGTATTACGATCGACCGTATTTGTAAACAAAGAGGGTGAGAGGGAACGCGTTCGAGTAATAGGTTTAGCCGTTAAGTAATTGCTATCATCGATTCTTTTTTTTGTTTCTACTTTTGTTTCGTCAACACTCACTGTTACATAAGCATTTCTTTCATTATGTTTTATTGTTTTTGCATTGTACGCATTCATAAGAGTTTTTTTTTTATTTTACAGTTTGTTTAATTGTGCTCTTCTTGTTATTTGTTGCTAAAAACCCCGATAATAAAAAAGAAGAATACACAAAAACAAGAAATGTTTTTGCTTAAAATGTATGTATGTATGTTTATGTATGTATGTTTATACATAAATTTTTTTATTAAATTGTAACTTTTATTATTTTAATTATTGACGTTTATGTTCACAAATTAAAAATTATTTTCAAGCGTCCAATTCGCTGATATTATATTTATTTAATAAATAATATTATGATTTTATAACAACTTATTATTTAAGTATGTCAAAAGAAAACAAAAACCGTATGCCGAGTTAAAAAAAAACACGTCTGCATTCAACGAGCACTGTGATACGAGGTCAGTGATGTTAACCGTACGGTAATTACCCTTTTTTACGGTAATGTTGTGCTGCAAAAGGTAGCAAGGTAATTCTATTCTAAATACGGTAACTTAAAGAAATTTGGATTTTTGTATTTTGGAGGTTGTATAATTTTAGCTTTCAAGAGGTTTCAATTTAAAAATTTGCCTTGGCTTAAGAACGGATGGATTGATTTTTCTTGTGACTAAAACAATTCAAAAATTATTTTTTTACTGCCTGTTCAACGGTTTCGAACGTTATCGTTCGAATAGAAAATTTATATGAAAAACATTCAGTTTTAAAAATATTTTCAATATAAAATTCTAAACGAACGTCTACGTTCGAAATCGTTTAACAGGCAGTTAAAGTATAAATTTAAATGAATGAATAAATTTAAATGAATTCATAAAATATACAATAATTTTGGTTAAAATTGTATTTTAAGACAAAAATTTCCATTTAAATTTTTCTTAAAACACATTTAAATTTTAAATAAATTTTGATAAATCGATGGACTGAGTGCTTTTCATATAAATTGTACTACACATTCAATCGCCCGTCGTTTGGAAACAGCATATTAATGCTTTTATAAAAAACATTTGCGTACGGTAATTTCGTCTCAAAAACGGTAATTTTTGGAGGGCCGTAAGGTAATTAAAAAATAAAAGTTAACATCACTGTACGAGGTTGTTAACTTAATGTACATTTTTTATTGAATACAATTCATTTCAAAGTAATATTAGTATTCTCCAGCAAGAATAATATTTGCCATTAATAAAAAAAAATTATCAGAACCGAAACGAATTTGAATTGCTTTGAATTGTTCTCAGAGAACTTATAAGTCTAATCTCTCAGCTTTGCATTCTTTTATGCGTGCGTACGTGTGTGTTTTTCAAAATTTGTTGTACACAGGGCTGCCAGATAAATTTGTGACAAAATCGTCAATTTCCTGAGAAAAAATAAAAAAGTCGTCTTTCTCGTTTTGAAATATCGTCATGTATAAAAAGTAATGATAAAAAGGAATTTTTTTATTGTTTCTCGTCAGATCATTATCAGAAGACCGCTCCACGAGTGGCTGAGTTATTAGCAAATGACCACAATGACCCATAAATTTCTAATTTTTACCTACGTATAAGCCTAAACTTTTTGATGTCTCCTTATAATTTTAGTAGAATATTGATAGTGAAAATTAACAAAATCGGTTCATAAGTGACCTTTTTTTTCTTTATAAGGAGTATTATATCTTAAAAAAAAAGAGCCAGTTGATCCTTTATTTCACTTGGTACTCATTCTCGAATTTAAGGATTTGGTACGATTTGTAATACAGTTGTAAAGGGTGTATAAGATTCGATGCAGACGTATATTGCACTTTACCTTCTTGTTTTATTTAGCGAAACACGCTTACTTTAATCATTATTGGAAAAGTCTGAGATGTGGGTGAAGATTATCTAACGAGTCTTACAAAAAGCATGTCAAAAATCTATAGTACTCATGTAGATATTATCTTACAACTCGTGATATGCTGAAAATATGATTAATACACAGAGCCGCAAAAGGTTCATTCGATGATGGTTTGACATAAGATAAACAAAGTTTAACTTTGTCGTTTTGCACTCTGGAAATAACCATTTAAAGATTTTCTGAATACTTGCATGTTAAACATTCCAAGATTAAACAACGAAAGAGCAGGAAAATGTATAAAAAGTAATAATAAAAAGGAATTTTTTTATTGTTTCTCGTCAGATCATTATCAGAAGACCGCTCCACGAGTGGCTGAGTTATTAGCAAATGACCCATAAATTATTAATTTTTACCTACGTATAAGCCTAAACTTTTTGATGTCTTCTTATAATTTTAGTAGAATATTGATAGTGAAAATTTACAAAATCGGTTCATAAGTGACCTTTTTTTTCTTTATAAGGAGTATTATATCTTAAAAAAAAGAGCCAGTTGATCCTTTATTTCACTTGGTACTCATTCTCGAATTTAAGGATTTGGTACGATTTGTAATACAGTTGTAAAGGGTGTATAAGATTCGATGCAGACGTATATTGCACTTTACCTTCTTGTTTTATTTAAATTGGCTCGACTCAAAATGTCCTCTACATTGGCAGAAAACTGCGGTAACGGTTTAATGTTTTGATCCCATTAAGAAATGCATTAAAAAATCACGCCCATCGTGAATAAAATTGAAAAGCAGAAGCATAATGCAAAAATTTAACAGTTTTTTTCCTATGAAATTCTGCCTTTCCCTATAAATTTTTTAGAGAAAAGAAAACTTAAAAATTTAAGCTGTCTTGTTTACAATTTTTTTTTGTGCGGCTTATATCTTAACATAGGTATTAAAACATTTAAAATTTTCTATTTTTGGTGACTGAAAAAAATCGTCACTTTTTAGGAAAAAAACAGCAAATCTGCACTTTGCTAATATCGAAACAAAAAATCGTCAAAATGACGATAAATCGTCAAATCTGGCAGCCCTGGTTGTACAATTGAAAAAAACACGACACAAGTTCGAACAACAAAAACAACAGAACACCCTACTAGCATTTGGAAGATTGTTTCATCAAAAATCACCTAACTAAGTCTTCCTCGAGTACTTTTGACGATTAAAAACTGATTAATCACTTGCGCGCTTGAAAAAAGACTCGAAAATGATTTGTTCTTATGGTTAAAAAGTAATTTATTGAAAATGCAATAACAAAACATACAGCAATCGAAAATGGATCATACAGGGGTTTGAAATATGACTGTTTTGACTTTAAAACTTTTATAAATTTATTTAAATATTATTCAAAAATATGCCAAATGGAAAATAATTTTTTTCTTTAAACTAAATATTTTTTCTCATCGTATCACATCTATGCCATTTTAGAGCATTGTTCATATAAAATAAATAAATAAAAAACCGCATAGTGTGAAAGCTCAAGCGAGACTTTTGGGTTTATTCAAGTATTCAAGAGTGCACGTAGGTGTGAGATCAAAAGAGAAAAAAGCACGGTGCAGTAGTTTTGCAGGTCTGTTTTAAAGTCAATTATTTATATACATAATCAATTTGATTTTTTTTTATTTTTAAACAAACTTATTATATTTTTACTTATATTTTTTTGTGAGCAATAGTAAAAACCGGTTGCCTGCAAATTGTCCATTGAAATAATCGAAAAACGTTCAACAACTTGCGGAAATAAAATTTTAATATAGCAAACATCCTTTTCTTACAAGACTACAATATAAATAAATATAATCACCCCTATTATATAAGTTGTTGTCAATGTCGATGTATATTTGAAGTTGTTGTTACATCAAGTCGACGACTACATCACTTTGACGTTAATTTGTTATTTTTTAAGAATGAATGAATTTGATGTACACACCCATTTGGAAGAATTTGGTGGAGTAATTTAAACATTAAATTTTAGCAATTATTAAAAAAAAATTATATTCATGACTTCTTTTAAATTTGCATTTTTTATTTAAAACGTTTTTTAGCTTATATTGATTCTTTAAAGTTATTGAGTGCCCCTAGATCTATGAAACTTGTCAGAAATATGTGTTATGGTCATAGACTAGTAAAGCTCATAAATCATTCGCAAACGATTAGAATTAGGACTGAAAAATGAGTCGAAAAAGACTCTTAGACGATCAGAAATACGACTAAAAAATTAGTCGAAAAAGACTCGTAAACAATCAGAAATATGACTAAAAATTGACTTGAAAAAGACTCGCAAATCATTAAAAATATGAGTCATAAATGAGTCGAAACTGATCAGAAAAACGGGTAATAAAAGACTCCTCAAGAAGAGTCCCGGGTAGGGTACCATTTCCTCCCGAGAAAACAATCATATATGATCAGAAAATGAGCTCATATATGCTTATTTTAATCGTGCAGAGGAGTCATAAATGACTCGAATATGATCAATTTTTTCATAAAATGCTTGCAGGGCAAGAAGGAAAACATATACATACATACATATATATGTATGTATTATTTTCATGTTTAACCCTCCGGCTTACGCATGTTTTAATCATTTATACACATTAAACAAAGGTCTGGCCAGACTGTTGTGTACCATGAAGGGTTAAAAAGTAAATTTGAAATCTTGCTTCTCATTTAGTTTATATTTTTAGTTAAATATGTACATAAGATTTTTAAAGTGAAAACCATATCGGCATTATGTTGGTGTTTTATCATTCTGTAAGGTGTAATACGGGTAAGTAAATCAATCATAATCACTTTTTCTTTCTTGTTTTTTTATGTTATTTTTTAAAGCACGAATTGGGGATAAAATTAACTTTATCATACTTGAATCAAGCGCATTTTGAGATTGATTCAATCTGAGTTTTACTTAAATCAATCTCATTTTCGGATTACTTCAAGTACGAATTGGGGATTAAATCAACTTTATAATGCTTGAATCAATCGCATTTTGAGATTAATTTGATCCTACTTTTACTTAAATCAATCTCGTTTTCGGATTACTTCAAGTACTAATTCGGGATCAAATATGGATAAAATGAGAATTTTGGGATTGAATAATCCGTACTTGAATCAATCTTTTTGTACTTGATTCAAGAATATCCGTACTCACTGTACTATTGATACCGCTCCGGATTGATTTGAGTACGGATGGATTGATTTTTTTTTTTTGAGTGTATATATCGAATACGTACAGTCAGTCGTATTCATAAAAATATTTCAATTCAGGTTTAAAATACAAATAAGATACACCAGATTCAGATGTTTTAATTAATTCCTTTTAAGAGTTGCTTCCAAAGGCACAATAGATTAAACCGATGATTTTTCCCCATTATTTTAGGATTGATATTTTTCCGTTATCGGTAATTATTCTTTACTGGGCTATTTGTGAAAACAAGCAATTTCAATGCGCTCCGTGTTTTGTTGCCACATTAAAATAAAAAATAAAAGCACAAGCAACCAAAACCAAACAGTTATACTGGTTTGCCTAAAAGTAACAAGTTTTACTATGTTGTAACAGTTTTCTTTGTACTTATTGTTACACTGATACATGCCTTTAGTGTGGGTTTAATTAAAAAAAAATAATAAAAACTGGAAAATGTTTTTAAGATCGTTTAAAATTAACATAAAAAATCATAGAATTTGTTTTTTCAATCCGCCACTCGAAACCGCAATCCATACACTTTCTAGTCTTAAGAAACACTTTAAACAAGTCACCCGTCAAGCCAAGTTGTTTTGCTCATATCTCAGCCATTTAAATGAAAATTTCCGACAAAATTATATACCAACCAATTCACCATCATATCTGGGTTGTTGGGAAAACCCATTTCAACAGACGGACGGACACATGAGCAACCGGATTTTAACTTCACTTCGCATAAGTATCCAGAAAATATATATACTTTATAGGGTCTGGGTTCAATACTGTAGAAGTGTTAAACGGAGTGACATTTTTTTACTTTTGGTGATATACAATGTTTTGCCATGCATACCCACCCCACAACAGTGGAAGGTTAAAATATTGGTCCTAGAGACCACCTTAAAGTATACCGATCGACTCAGGATTATTTCCCGAGCATATTTAGTGATGACCGTCCACCAGACTGGCTATTCATGTCAGCATTGTGCACAAAGTACACGTCTCCCAATATCAGCTGAAATTAAATTACACACATATTTCAAATTCCAATGAAGGACAGACAGTATTATGTACTTATTCTAGATTAAACCATTTCATTTCAATATCAGACAAATAATTTAAGTGACAGCCATACCTTCCGCTTAGCTTTTACACAGAAATGTCATACCTAAGTAAAAGATTCAACGCTGTGTCACGAACTGTAATGTTGATTTTCTTGTTTAACAAAACCCACATAAAAGAAATAAAATATGGAAACAATACCGCTAAATTGACCTTAAAATAACTTAATTGCCATTATTTATAAACACTTTTAAACGCTGTCAAAAAAGGATTTTTCCAATTACAAAGCGTTGCCGCGTTATTTTGGTATGCTACATACAAACTGTATAGGCATAAGAACGCTTTTCACTTTTTTAAACTATGTATGTTCACTGTTTAATGATGACTCATTTATAACGCAGCACCCTGTAAAATCATAGCGGTCCTTAAATTGTTATTTACTTAATTTTAATTTTATAAAATACATAACTGAAATGTAACTCATAGAATAAATTCGAAAAATAAAAAATGTTGTTAAATAATGTTTAAAATCATTAAACTCACTCTAGTTTCAACCGTATAACAATAAACAAGTGAAGCAACAGAAAAAAAAACATTGTGACCCAACAAAACAAACAAAAAACAAACTAATATTGTAAATTTATAGAACATTAAAAAACAAAACAAATTACATTGAATTAAAACACTAATATTAAATAAAACACAAATATTTAATACAACAAATACAAAACGCAAAGTGTTTTTATTTGTATAAAAAACATAGTGAACCGTGTTAATGTGAGGATTCAAAAATAAAGATCGAACCTCAAACATTTGGTCCTAATTTGTGTTTTTGTGACTCTAATATAAAAAAAAAAAAATTAATTTGAGTGTGACCCTGAAATTAAAAAATATTGTTAACAAACAACAACAAATAACACACACACAAAATCAACCTCCAAACATTTGGTATTTTCAAACCAAAACATAAAGATTTTTATTAAAAAATTAATTAAATCCAAATTGTGTGTAAAAGGCAAAATTTGTAAAGTTAAAAGTGAACAAAATCTAACAGGACACAAATTCATTGGCGCAGTAGCAGCAATAACAACAGCATTATTAGCAGACAAAACAACAACAACAAAGGAAGGCTTAATAAACGCAGTGACACAAAAGAAAAAAGACCCAACAACAACAAGTAAGTCAAAGTTTACAATACAACAAGAAATAAATATTCTTGCTTGTTGTGTTATTCTTTAATTTTTTGCCGCTGCATTTTTTAAGAGAAAATAACCGTGACGTCACTATCCAAAGAAATAAAAACGAGTTACCATTACTTCAATTTTTTGAAAAATTAACCGGGGAAATTAATACAATATTTGACTCAAAATTTTTAAGACACAATTTATTTTATCGCTAGCGGGCAATTTTTTTGACTCAATTTTATTATTATTCCGACTCATTTTCAATTTATAAATATGTCCCTGAAAAAATTCGTCAATTGCACAAACGATTTAGTCGACTTCGAAAAAATTCAAGCAGAAGCGCGTGCTGAAAATAATGTACACGCGTTGGAAATTATTCGAGTAGAATTAGACTCCATATGGACCCAAGTAAAAAGGTCATATGAAGAATGTAGGGACTTAGATCAGGATGGCGATAAACCAATTGACAAAATCAAATTACGTGAGCGATACCAAACTGCCCTAATGGCTTATAAAAATTGTGTTTCTTCAATCAACGCTGAAATCCATGCGCTTTCGGACACAACCATGGAAAAAGTTGAACGCCAGTCAAATGTTCCGTTAGAAAGAGATTTTTCATCAATAAGACTCCCTCCTTGCGACACCGACACCTTTTTTGGGGATTATAAATTATGGCCCAGTTTTCGTGACTTGTTCACAGCCATATACATTAGAAATCCTAAAATTAGCAATGTTGAAAGGCTTTTTTATCTGACTCAAAAAACAGGGGGAGACGCCAGAGATGCAATTACGCACGTTCCTTTAACAAACGATGGGTTTATCATGGCTTGGAAAAATTTAGTTGACCGGTACGAAAATAAATGGATGCAGGTTAATGAGCAATATAAAATTATTTTGGATATGCCTCATGCCTCTATAGACTCGGGAGCCTTAATTAAAAAATTACAAAGAACAATAAACGATTGTAGGCAGACATTAGGCACACTAGGCATTGACACTTCAACATGGGAGTCGTTTTTAATTTATATATGCTCTCAAAAACTTCCCAGGGCTCTTTTTCAAGAATTTAAAAATTCTCGTGAAGATTGTGCCGAAGTACCCAAATGGTAAGAATTCGACAAGTTTTTGACCAACAAATTTAAGACCCTAGAATCAGTAAGCAATATAAAATCATCAAAGGACAAACCCATACCTCCCAAGTCTGAAGTCTCAAAAAATACCCAAAATAAACGAAACATTAATTCATTCCAAACGAATATTGCGAAACCTGACAGTCACAATCAGAAAAAAAATAAACCCGTCAGAAGTTCTAATAATAACGCCATAGCGTGTCAACATTGTAGCGAGTCACACACATTTTTAGAGAAAAATGTTAGTGATCGAATTCATATCGTAAGAGTCACAAATTCATGTTACAACTGTCTGTCGATCAATCATAGTGTCAGGGAATGCCCAAGTAAATTCAGTTGTAGGCTGTGTAAGCAAAAACGCAACACTTTGTTGCACAAGGCAACGGTGACCCAGCCTACAAACTTGCCACAAAAAAACACTGACGAGCAACCAAGCACAAGTGCCGCAGCTCAAGCCCAATACATACAGTCCACTTCAAGATCAAGTACTCCTAACCTTACTTCTCTGACCCTACGTGAAAATAGCCAATCGTCAACAAATCATACAGAACAAGAAACGTTACTTTTCACTGCCATTGTCGAAATAGAAACTAGAGGTCAAAGATACCAGGCTAGAGCCATCATCGACCCTGGATCACAATCAACCTTTGTATCGGACAAACTAAAAAACCGATTAAAATGACCCACTAAAAGAAACATAGTTCACGTTTCTGGTTTGAATCAAACAGTTTCTGAAACCTCAACTAAAGCATGTTTGCTTAACCTTTGCTCACGGGTGGACACATCGTTTAAAATAGAAGTTTGGGCCCCAGTTCTCAAGACCCTTCCCTCTAATTTACCACCTGAAACGTTGGACGTTTTAAAGCTCAGTGAGATTGCAAAATTGCAACTTGCAGACCCTCACTTTAATCAAAGTAGACCCATCGACTTGCTATAGGCCTCGACTTAGGCCCCTCGATTTACTGCATGGACACACCGATGCGGTCTGTTGGATCCCTTTTGGCACAAAAAACAGTATTTGGCTGGATTGTGGGGGGACCAACACCAAAAACTACTCAACCTCGAACAACTATGTCATTATTAAATACATCGTCCCTTGACAGAATCCTCACACGCTTTTGGGAGGTGGAGGAAAACCCAAAACAGATTTTGAGGTCCGACGAAGACACTATTGTGGAACACAATTTTATGCAAACAACTCGTAGAAACGACACGGGAAGGTATATAGTTACCCTGCCCTTCAAAAAAACAGAAGAAATTGGCTCTTCTCGCAACATTGCTATGGCTCAGTACCTAAGAATGGAACGCACGCTCAGCCATAAACCAGAAATAAAGCAATTATATGACAACGTTATATTAGAATATCTTGAGTTAGGACACATGAGAAAAATCGAACCCTCGGATATAAACAAAGCTCCAAATTATTATCTGCCGCATCACGCAATAATAAAACCAGACCGATTGACCACTAAACTAAGAGTGGTTTTTAACGCCTCTAGCCCAACGTCAAATAAGAATAGTCTTAATGACATTTTATATCCAGGACCCATTCTTCAGCAAGATCTTGTTCTTCTGATAGCAAAATGGAGATTTTTCCGCTTTGTATTCAACGCCGACATTACAAAAATGTATCGTCAAATACTAGTCGACCCAACTCAAACAAAGTTTCAAAGAATCTTATTCAGAAAATCCAAAAATGACCCCATAGAAGATTACGAGCTTCTCACAGTCACATTTGGAGTTAATTGTGCCCTATTTTTAGCCATCAGAACGCTTCTTCAGTTAGCTGAAGATGTACAATTGACTCATCCCTTAGCGGCCAAGATTCTTAAACAAAATATGTATGTGGATGACGTCTTAGCAGGAGGGCATACTATAAAAGAAGCCATCAAAACAAGAAAAGAATTAACTTCTGTCCTAAAATCAGCAGGCTTTGAGCTAATGAAATGGAACTCTAATGAGCCACAAGTCATTCAGGATTTACCTAGTGAGACGCTACTACCACTCGACTGGTCAAATCGGTCCGAAAATGACGGGACCAAGACTCTAGGGATAAAATGGAACATTTCATCAGACTCCTTTACATTTACAGCCCCAGATATAAAAGTTAAAGAAGCTTATACAAAGAGGGAAGTTTTGTCTACGATTGCCAAATTTTTGACCCATGTGGATGGATAGCTCCAATCATAATCGACGCTAAAGTAATCATGCAGCAAATATGGTTAGATAAGACAGACTGGGATGATATTTTAAAACCAATTGCTCAACTCAAATGGAAAAAATTCATAAACAATTTTCCCAATATTAAAACTATAAAAATACCCCGTTGGATTAAATATACACCCTTAAGTCACATCGAAATGCATGGCTTTAGCGACGCTTCAGAAAAAGCTTATGCTGCTTCATTATACATTCGAATACAAAATGAAGAAACATCCATACACGCAACTCTTTTGGTATCAAAGACTCGAGAAGCCCCCCTCAAAAGCTTATCGCTGCCACGCTTAGAACTTTGTGGAGCTGTATTGCTAGCTAACTTGGCAGCAAGTCTATTAAAAACCTGTGAATTTCAAAATGCAGTAACCCACTACTGGACTGACTCGACAATCGTATTATCGTGGCTTAAGAAACCGCCATGTACCTGGAATACGTTTGTTGGAAATCGAGTGTCGGAAATAATACAAAAAGTAGGGACTCAAAACTGGCATCATGTTGACTCAAAAATGAATCCCGCTGACCTAGCAAGTAGAGGTTGTTCACCAACTGAGTTAGAATCACATAGTCTATGGTGGAATGGACCAAAACAACAATGGCCATCTCCACGCCAACCTCAGGATACAAATATAGAAGCCAAGACAATCAAAATTCTAACAGTCACAAACACAGAAGACCCATTAAGCCGATTTTCATCTCTACCTCGTGCATATAGAGTCATAGCCTATATTTTACGCTTCGGAAGACCCATACCAAGAAGTCCAATATCATCTATAGAACCTTCACCAGAAGAAATACAATCTGCAAGAAATCGCATCATAATTTGGACACAAAAAACTTTGTTTCCTGACGAATATACCGCTTTACTTCACAGACGTCACATTTCCCCTCGAAGTAAACTCTTAACCCTTACGGCATTTCTCGATCGCAATGGGATTATAAGGGCCAATGGGCGATAAGTGCAATCCCCAGCATTAACGTACAATGAACGCTGTCCAATTCTGTTGCCATACGAATCAAAATTGGCCAGAATGATAACAGAATTTGTGCACAAAATTACTTTGCATGAAGAAAATCAGCTCATGACCCGATTGATAAGAACCGAATTTTGGATTTTTCGACTAAAGCCCTTAGTAAAAACAGTCATAAATAACTGCAAAACATGTGTACTTTACAAAAAACACACTCAAAGTCAGATAATGGCATCCCTGCCACCTGAGCGCACAACAATATCCCTTTACCGTTACAGGAGTCGATTACGCTGGACCCTTTACCATTCGAAACTTTACTGGTCGAGCCTGCCTCATCACAAAAGGGTGTGTCTGCATTTTTGTATGTTTTGCCACCAAAGCTGTACATTTAGAACCAGCTAGTGATTTATCGACTCAAGCATTTTTAGCCGCTTTCTCCCGCTTCATTGGAAGACGTGGATGTCCCGCAATCATATATTCGGACAACGGCACAAACTTTGTCGGAGCAGCAGAACTCATCAAAAAGGATCGTCTAGAATTTATGAAAACTCTTCAAGCCCAAGTTACACACAACTATAGCCACCAAAATATAATTTGGAAATTTAAACCCCCTGGTGCCCCACATATGGGCGGACTCTGGGAGGCCGGTGTAAAGTCATTTAAAACCCATCTAAAGAAAATTATACCAGATATGAAATTCACCTTTGAAGAGTTGTCAACAATTCTCACCCGCATAGAATCGTGTTTAAACTCTAGACCCTTAAGTCCTGCTAGCGATGACCCAAATGACCTTAACCCATTGACCCCTGGACACTTCCTAGTTGGAACTTCATTATTGACCCCAGCCGAATCTGATGTAAGCAGCGAAAACCTGACCCTCGCCAACCGCTGGAAACGCATCAAGATTATCTACCATTCGTTTTGCCAAAGATGGAAAACAGAATACCTTGCCGAACTACATAAAAGGTACAAGTGGAAGTTTAAACAGGAAACCGTGAAAGTAAATGACCTAGTCGTTATCAAAAACAACAATTTGCCGCCCAATGAATGGCAAATGGGCCGAATAACAAAGACTCATATTGGTACTGATCAACACTGTAGAGTTGCCGATATCCAGACAAAAAATGGGATCGTAACCAGACCCATTACAAAAATTGTGGTTTTGTTTTAAAATACAATTTACAGTTTTTACAATTTTCCACACTAAATTTACATTAAATTCCTACTTACAGGTATGGCATCCCACAAAACAGTTCAAATTTTCTTATCAATAGATTTGATTGCCGTCAACATATACAACACCATACGACCCGCAAACTTGAATCTAATTGAGATCCTAGATATCTGCTTAAATCATCACAACACCTTGCTTCATTGTAATCTGTTTTTGGACCTATGATAAACTTCACCAAGTCATGGGGGCCGGAATGTTTAATGATGACTCATTTATAACGCAGCACCCTGTAAAATCATAGCGGTCCTTAAATTGTTATTTACTTAATTTTAATTCTGTCATTACATTATTTTTCTTATATTAAGTCTAGCTTGTTAAATAATGTTTAAAATCATTAAACTCACTCTTGTTTCAACCGTATAACAATAAACAAGTGAAACAACAGAAAAAAAAACATTGTGACCCAACAAAACAAACAAAAAACAAACTAATATTGTAAATTTATAGAACATTAAAAAACAAAACAAATTACATTGAATTAAAACACTAATATTAAATAAAACACAAATATTTAATACAACAAATACAAAACGCAAAGTGTTTTTATTTGTATAAAAAACATAGTGAACCGTGTTAATGTGAGGACTCAAAAATAAAGATCGAACCTCAAACATTCACATTATGTGTATTATCACTTTTTCACATGTTAAATTTGTACATTACGTCTGAACTCTTCCAAACAATAGCTCTGTTTGTTCTGAAAAAATAAACTACTTTTACCAAAAATAAAGCAAAACAAACACTTTTACAACAACTTACATTATGTTTTCCTTATATTTCAATATAAAACTTTTTCCAAAATTTGGTTCATGATTTTTTTCCTTTGCATTTTATTGTTTTGTTTATGTTTTACAGCTGTTTGACTATTTACACAATTTCCGCGAAGAAAAAGTCTGGGCTGTTTCGTGCAAGAAGAAGAAGAATTTTATTCTCTCAAATCCGCTCTCATTTACACAAATTAAGAGTACGGGAACGCTTTTCGTGCAAATTGGTATCCCAAAGTAGAGTAAAGAAACAGAGGTAATATGTGCGTTCGATTACTTTTCCAGTAAAATCCCAGTAAGATCCAGTACGCATTTCAGTAAAACTTGTACAAATTTTGGGGTAAACGAACGCAGCTAATATCGTGTGTTATTACTCTGTGTACAGAACATAAGACATTTTTGATTTAGAACGAGTTCTATTTTCAATCGACAAAGCATCTGACATCAGCTGTTTTTTTATTAACAAAATTGTGTGTGGCTGAAAAAATTAATTAAAACTTTAATAAATATATGTTTATTATAATAGTAAAAGATAATAAAAAAAACACACACAAATTTATTATTAGTATGAATTTTTTTATTTTTGATAGGTTATGTCAGATGTACGTTACACACCAATTTTTGAACATTTAAATTATAAACCTTATGTAAAACTCAAATTTTGACTTACAAATGAAATCACATGTGTGTAGAAAAGTGACATTCCACATGACAAATACACATATAGCCTTATTAGGTTTGACTGTAAGCAGCGTTACCGCTGTGAAACTAAAGTATCAATTTGACCCTTTTCACAGTCTTGATTCCTTTATGACCCGTTTTTAACTGCCCTTTAAGCATTGCTTAAAAATAAACTTTGGAACAGACTCAAAGTAGGAACTTACAATTCCATGCTTTCTTCTCTTAATTTTGTCGAGGCGTAGATGGAGAAATGGACTTCAAGTGAAGATTTAATAACAAAATATATAAACTTGCGGAAATGCCCAAAAATTTTGAAGCAGCATAGCAAAAATTGGAAACAGACCCTAAAATTTATTTGAAATCGCTAAATTGGTAAACACAAGGAAAATGTCGGAAAATAAGATAAAAAGCATTAAAAAAAGAATCATAATAATAAAAAACCAACTTTTTGTCAGGTGTTAAAAACAGGAAAGGGCATTCACTAAAAAAAGTTAAGTTTTTTGAGCATTTCCTATCTGAAATAAATATTTTTTGCCTGTTTATAAAAATACTGCTTTTAAAAAACTTGAACCTTTTTTACCCCTTTTCTGGAAAATCACCTTTTTGTGACCCTTTTCCAAAAAAAGTGAACACTACTCAATGAAAGGAAACTAATCCTTAGTGTAGTGAACATTTAAAAAAAAGTGAATACCACTAAATAATAGGAAAATAATTGTTAGTGCAGTGCATATTTATAAATAATTGAACTCCACTTAATAGCAGTTCAGTGAACTTTTGAAAACAGCAGACACCACTAAAGAGTAAAATTCATAGAGCATTAAAAAGGCAAAAAGTATTTGACCAACATAGAAGAATGGAGGAACAAGCTCAAGCATCCGTGAACTTAGCGGAAGAAGTGGCCCGAAAAAAACAGCATTCGAACGAATACGTCTGGCATATAAAGAGTTACAACAACAATATCAACAACAAATACTAGTTCAACATATTGCACCATATCCAGATTACAGCACCAAAGACAACATCATCAAGGCAATTAATCATCTTCCCACATTTAGCTACATCGAGTACTTCCTATCATCATCTCTGATGGAAATAAAAAAGAAGTAGTCAGAACAATATTTTATAAAGTGATACAAGGACAAGCGAAAGACGTCATAATCAATATACCAACACCAAATAATTGGCCATTAATAAAGGAAACTTTTAAGTTGAGATATCGGCCTAGTGTTGAACCATATCAATTATATAATACGATTTCAAACCTAAAAGTAAATTTGGCAAGCGAACTTATAATTGAAGTCCAAAATATTAAATATAAATCAAACAAGTTGGGAATTTATTTTAGAGATGGTCATTATATCGATCGATCCAACATGTGCTCGAAATTGACACTTTTTTTAGACAAGCCGGGCACATGGCTTTTTAGCATAATTCGGGTACGCTGAATTCAATGGTGCCCACCGTTTTTTTTAAGGTTAGTTTTTGTTTTCGAGATATACCGTTATTTCCAAAATGGAGAAGGTTGCACAATAACTATATATTTGCGTAATTCAAAAACGGTTAAGTTTATTGAAATTACTAAAAAAATTCCGAAATTCCGCAATAAAATTTCCTTTAAGAAAAGTACATTTTTTTTTAATATGAGCAGTGGTTTTAGAAACATAATTGTTTTTGGAAAAAAAATGCAGCGCCTAGGATGTCCCTAAATGGGTCTAATGTATGTCTAACCCCACTTTATTTTTCATCTCAATCATTTATTTTTAACATTAAACGCCCAGGAGTCGCCCCCAGTAAGATAAAATGTATTACCGACCTCAATTAGTTTTTTGTCCTTAACATTTTCTCGATACATACTTGCCCTTATCTCCACTTTTTAGGGGAGCTCCAAAACAAATATTGCGTTTTATGAAATTCTTAAATTAATTAAAATTCGACTCTTGTGAATAAAATCAAAAGTTGGTAACAGATTTTAATCATTTATGGCCAATTTTTTATGAATTTTTAAAAAACAAAAAAATTTCGAAATTTTAATAAAAAAATTATTTTTTTTCCAAAAAAAAAAATATGTTTCTAAAACGACTGCTAATATTAATAAACAAACTTTTTACTTTTCTTAAAGAAAATTTTATTGCGAAATTTCGGTTTTTTTTTAGTAATTTTAATAAATTAAACCGTTTATGAGTTACGCGAATATATGTTGTGCAACCTTCTCCATTTTCGAAACAAGAGCTACAAATTATGACGAAAAAAATCTTCAATGATATATTGAAAAATATTAACAAAGAGAATATTCGTCCAGAATACATAAAAATTTAAAAATAACAAATTTAACAATATGAATACAAATGTGAATTATAGAAATCAGAATAAAGTACGAGGTTATTTAAACAACAATTATAACAATAATAGTAAGACGGCAAATCCATCTGAGGAGATCGAGTGGTTTCGATCGAAACATGTCATGGTAACCTGCTGGCCAGGGTTCGAGGCCCGGCCACGGTCAAGAATGAAAGATTATAAATAACAATTTTAATTAATTTTCATGTTGTACAAGTCCTTTCTTCATAAAAATAATTTAATGAAAATTAAATTTCATGAACTTAATTAAGCCTAATTACAAATATTAAAAGTCTGGATTAAAAAACCATAAAAAGTTCAACAAAATAACCACAATACTAATTATTATTAATAATAGTAATAAAAATAATTATTACAACAAATATATACATAGACCTTTTAACTCAGGACGTTTTTGAGTTCCAAATAATAATCAATCAGGTAACTTCCAACGGGTCGGGTAGGTAGGACACCCTAGGCAAAATATCAATCAAAAATTTTAACAATAAAAACTTAAATAATTTTATGTTTTATAATCTCAAGTAATTATGTTTTAAAGTGCTATGCTGAAAAAAGTTTAAAAATATCTTCTTTAAATTTTCGTGCGTTTAAGTTGAAAGTTATCCAGAAAGCAGAATCCCAGAGAGATACTAAGAATATGTAGAAATGCCATTCACAAATTAAACTTTTGTATCCAAACGATCTAATTCTTTTCCCACTGCATATCCGAAATATAGTAATTTTACCGTACAGGTGCTCAGGCTTGTGAGTATATATAATCTTACATAAAAAAACAAAACCTTCATGTTCAGCAGATCATCTTTAGAAAGGGGAGATAAAAACAAAGAAACCAGTGCTGTGGAGTCGTCCGAAAAAAGTACTAACTTCGACTCCGACTTCAAACGCTGAAATTTTTAAGTGCGACTCTGACTCCTACTATAATCTTGATGCTAAATGTATATGAGACTGGTCCTAATTTGACTATAAACTATTTTTATACACTCCGCCATTATTGGTGAATGAGGGTATTCTAAGTTTGTCATTCCATGTGAAACTTTTTGATTAAGCATCTAATACCCCTGGTTTCTTGTGTAATTCTAAGTCGATTTAGCCATGTCCGTCTGTCTGTCTGTCCGTTTGTTGAAAATACGCTCACTTTCGAAAACAAAACTTAAACAAATGTTCAATCTTGGTGTCAAATTGCATCTAGTTATTGTAAGCAGGTTGGGAGTGAAATGCAGCAAAATCCGATCAGTAGGATCATAGTTATCAATCAAAATGTAGAACCATCACCCTTAAAAATTGGCAATTTTGTTACAAAAACTTATGTAAAAGGTGCCATAATGTACTTCTAAATCCGTAATAATAAATTTATATAATATTAAAATGTGCTTTCGTAAAGATTGGTACATAACTAACCATAGGCCCAACATAAAGCCTATTCCCGGAAAACAGTTTAGTACGCAAAAAAACGTAATAAATAGACACTGCAAAATTTCGTGAAGATCGGTCCATTATTTACCCTAGGCCTACCCTCGGAAAACAGTTTAGTTGGTTAAAAAAACGTAACGTGCTATTGTAATGCAATTTGCCACTATCACGCTATAAAATTTCTAGAATATCGGTCCATAACTTTCTATATAATCCCCATATAATGCTCACTCTAGGAAATTATTAAAATACCCCTAAAACCGTAGCAGCTATAGATATTGTAAAATTTGGTCCAATTTTGGTTCATATGGCTAGAAATAATACCATACAATTTTCTGACTATCGGTCCATATTTACCTTAGATCCCATATTAAGCTGCTTTCACTTTAAGCGCTGAAACGAATTTCACAACTGTATTGAAATTTGTTCCATTTAGATTTATAATAACGGAAATCACTATACTGGATTTCGTGATGATCAGTCCATAATTTATTTTTTTAAAAACCCCTTATTTCTGAAAAAAAAAACTTTTTTTTACAAAAGTGCCAACATTTTTAAAAGAAGAAACAAAAACATGTTGTACGGCTTTTTATATTACTGTTAAATAATTAAATGAAAAAAGTATTTTGACCAAGAACCATAATTTATTATTAGAACTATTAAAAATGTATAGTTCTAACTGATTTTTAATTCTAACTGAAATATTATTCCTTCAGTTCTTTTATTAGTTATGATAACTAATTTAATTTAGTTCTAAAAATTAGTACAAATGGTTAGATTCACAACCGAATTTAATACAGGGCAATACTGAATATTGGTCATTGCCAGGGTTGTCAGATAGATTTTGACCTTTTTCGCAAAATTTAAAGTCAAAAATCGCCAAAGCCCTTATATCTTAGTTTTTGACAATAAAATACATATTTTTTAAATTATTACAAATATTTTTTTTTAAGTCCTTAAAAAAATAAATTTGTTCCGTATTGCTAAAATAAGCTAAAAATTCAAGAAAAGTCGCCATGATATATATTTTGTTTGATTTTTATTTACAAACAAAAAAGGTACACTGTTTACTATAATATAGTTTACAGAAGTCTGCTTAAAGAAAAAAAAAAGTTTGCTATTAGTATTAACCCAGCGGAATAAGGAATTGATTACATAATTAACTAAAAAACTAGTTTATTATTTTCGAAAGATTAATAATGCATTCATTGGAATCGAGAAAGTAATTTTATTGAACACAATAATTATGCATTGATTACTACGTTTATTCCCACATTCCTAGAACAAGGAATGGATTGTTTCTGTTCGTAATAATTATTCGTGTTTTTTTTCTCTTCGTGTCAATTATTCGTATTTTTTAGAAATACTTAATTCATTCGCAAAATTCATTAAAATAATTTATTACAATCCTAGGACATGTTCTTTGTTAAGAGTAATGAGTTCTGGAAACAAATATTAATCAAGATCGTCTCCTATTGATTAAACTCTCCTGCTGGGAAACAAAGATTGGATATATATATATTTGTATTTAGTGTAGTTATATAATATGTATATCTAAAACGCTTCACCGGCAATATTCCTTTTTTGTCTTTCCTTTTGAATATATTGTAAAAGTATTACGATTCAAGAAGTTCTAATTGCATTCTACTTCGAATGCGAGTTTTAGTTGAGTTCTTTGTTTCAACATAGACATTACTTGTTTCAATTACCAGCTTATAAACAACAGCCAAAGCAAGTTCCTTAAAATGGGTACATACCTGACGTATCCCTGTAGCGATACAATTTTGGCCTAAGCTTATTTAAATTAGATGAAATATCATCATTAAAATGCTCTTTTCAATTAACAAACTGTAATTTTTTACATGGTATTTCATAAACATCCAAAGGTACGTTATGATTCATAAAACTCGTTAAAACATCTTTAACAACAGCGAATTTTATATGTGATAATAAATTGACACATTTAATACTAAAAAAATTTTCATAAACTTCAAATATATTCATGTTTTAAGGAATTTTATTTGTTGATTCTTTCAAAAGCATTTTTAAATCTGAAACAATTTTCTCGAGGATTTTTATTATCTTCATCAGCCATTTCAGCATAGTTAAGTTTCAAATGATTTCAACTGACCATACATATAAATGCCTCAAATTTTATACCTAAAAATACTAGAATAAAAATAATGTTATTATCTCGTATCAGCGTTACCATATATTTAAAAAAAAAAATCTTGTTATCTCAGAAAAAAAAACTTGTTTTGGAATTTATTTTATTTACAGGTATAAAAATATTAAATATAAAATAGTTTAAGCATATTAAAAAAAAAACATAACATAAAATAACAATACATAAAATAAAATTCATTTAGGAGATCTTTTAAAAATATCGCATATTAGCACATACATTTTTTATTTGTACGTTGTCTTATTAAAATTTAAAGCCATTTCTTTTGATTACTTAAAGTTCCTACAATCACTGTTATATTTTTCAAAAAGTCTTTTGTTCGTTTAAATATGGAAAAACTTCGGACTTATCATAACGTCTTACTTTAAATACATCCTCTCAAAAACTCTCAATAGTTTGCTCTTTTTGTAAATTATGTTCCAAGAAATCATAGTGAATATCACTTACATGTACAAAATTTGGGAAAACAGCACATAATTGAGCAATACTTGTTTAGTAACCTTTTATTACATTAAAAGGGTTTAAAACTTAAACTTGTTAAGGGAAGTCGTTATCAAAATTGAACCTTTTTAACAATACATTGCAAAGTTCAACATAAAACTTTAAACAATGAACTCTTAAGTCTGTTTCATCATCTTCAGATAATTTATATGAAGCTAGTGCTGAAATGACTTCAGCACCTAAATCAATATCTTTGGGATTTTTAAGGTAAGTATTATTTGTTACATCAATTTTTTTAAGACTTCCAAAAATTACATACTAAAAACTTAAAAAACTTTATATGTATATTTATAAAAAACTGGAAAAAACTTTTTGGCATCTCAAAAACTTGCAAAAAAGGGAAATCTTGACAAATGGCAACGCTGCTTCGTATTGAATTTAACGAATTTTAAAATAAATTCATGGCTCATCAAAAATAGCCAACAAAATCGCCAAACTATTTTATTAATCGCTATGTCGCCAAATTGAAAATTAGGTCGCCAAACAAGTTTGAAAATCGCCACGTTTGGCGAGAAATCGCCACATCTGAAAGCCCTGGTCATTGCAATTAATAATTTGCTTTCGTCAATTAATTTTGTATTATAAAAGTTAATTATTTATTGCAGCTAATTATTGATTGTTGGAATAGCTTCAATTCGAGTACAACAAATGAAAATATAATTATTCGGAATTGTTGAGAGTCACCCTCGTATATAATAAGTAATCACAAAATAGGCTGACTCAATTATACGAGTCAGCACCTTAGACACTTGCTGACTTTAGTACAGTCAGCATTTTAATTATAAGAACTAAGTATAAATAGCGGGTAAGAATAATTTTAAGTTGAGTTGTAATTAGCAAGCAAATAAAAATATACCTGCGATCTCCACGGAGCACTCCAGGTTAAGAAAAATATAAAAGATCTTCTAATTTCAACTACAACAATTGGCGCAGCCGGTAATTAAATAAAGATTCTGCGATTCCCAAGGGACCCTCCAGGAATAAAATTTATTTATTACACGACATTTTTGTCGAATTTAGATCCCTCCCTGGTATGGCGACTGGTTTCGAGAGCAACGAAAGTAAAAGAAACCAGTAAACACGGAAACAAAGTGCTAAGGTCTTAAGCAGCCACATTCTGGTACGCCTTTAGTATCTTCGAAGATGTGCGAATTGGTGGAATTGCAAGTAAGTTGCCGCGGACTTTTCACCACATTAGGAGGCGATTTATTTCGGTTTTTCCTTAAAACTTAACTAAATCGGTAAAGACAGTGGCAAGGAAAACGTTAAGGAAACCACTGAGTGTAGAAGCAAAGTGCTGAAGGTCTTAAGCAGCCACATTCTGGTACGCCTTAAGTATCTGTGTGAAAATACAAAGTGGTGGATGTACAAGTAGTTGCCACTGACACCAGCTGTATTGGGGAAGTTTTGAGGAAGGACCAGTACAACGCGACATTGTTGGTAACGCGTAAAAAGTTGTTTTTTGTTTTTCCAAAAATTTAAGGATGGCACAAATCGTTTTGATGCTGGTAAGTATTATTTTGCAATTTTCGTAAGTATAAATGGGCAACCCTCAGTCAAAAACAGACGAATTACTAGCCAAACTTAATAAATATAACTATTCAGTGGACAGTCTACAGGTGCTCGCGTGGACAGAATTGAACGGATTAAGACTAGGTAAAGAATTTACGGAATATACGACGTACTTAACGGACGAAAGGGATATACATAATGTGATTAAAACATTTCACGACACCCCGGTGGGAGGACACCAAGGCGCACTTAAAACATATTTCCGCATAAGATCACAATATAAATGGGCCGGTATGCAGGGCCAAATTAAGAAGTATGTTGCCTCCTGCAAGCTTTGTCAGCAAAATAAAAGTTCGAGAATAGATGGGACAACAAATATATAGTAACTTTCTTAGACGATTTTTCTAAATACCTTGCCTGCGCAGCTATCCCCGACATGGAGGCGACAACAGTGGCAAGAGAGTTCTTCAGGGAAATAATTGCACGCTTCTTGATTCCCAAGATCCTGGTGACGGATAACGGAAGTAATTTTACTTCGAAATTATTCAAAGAAGTTTGTAAAATGCTTGGAGTGAAAAACATTTATACAAAACCGTATCATCCCCAATCCAATGGATCTTTGGAAAGGACGCATAGACCCCTGGCAGAATATTTAAGGAGTTTTGTGAAGCTTGACGGAACTAACTGGGATGAATGGCTGCATCATGCTATGCATGTGCACAACAATACCCGACATTCGTCCACTAAGCAAACACCGAATAGGGTCCTGTACGGATTCGAATTTGAAATACCTGTGAGGCTCAGAAAACCGCCAGCGCCTCTCTATAACATAGACGATTACAGCAAGATCCTCAGGTATCAGATTCAACGAAGTTATGAAGTCGTGAGACAAAACCAGGTTCGAGCAAAGGAAAAATCAAAACAATATTATGTTAAGGGCACGAGAACTAGACATTTTATGACAGGACAATTGGTTTGCCAAAGGATCAGGCGCGAAAAAATAAATTCTCACCTATATGGTTGGGTCCCTACGAAGTTACGGGAGTACCAACACCGGTCAATGTAAGAATAAGACACAAGAACTCGGAGAAGGTTTATCACAACAATTTGATAAAGCTAGCGAAATAAGTATTGACAAAAGTGGTAGAGTGCAAGGGGATAGATTTTGATACGTTCAATAAAAAAGGGTAGTTTCCGTTTTTTTTTCTCCCTTCTTTCCGAATGGTATATTTAGTTTTAGTATAGAGTATGAGTTACTCCATTTTCGTTTCCAGTTACTTTGGCTCGAAACCAAAGGTACGGGACAAAGATGGAATACAAGCAGGATACTCAAACAGTGATTAGGTTCCTTTGCTGCACCACCATGGGTAGTTTGCCTACAACAGGGGAAATTAGTGCGAAAGTTTGATACGATTTCGGCTGACGGCAAACGCTATGGGGGGTGTGAATGAAAAGTTTGGGGTAAACATAAAAAAGGGATCAAAAGGAAAGTATCAAGTAGATAATAAAATAAGGTGGCAGCACCAATAATAAAGGGTGTTTTTTTAAGCCCGATAGAACTTGAAATTATAAAAAATAACACAAAAAATTAAATTGTAATCAAAATTTTTTTTTTATTCGAAAGATCAATACGTGACATTAACATTTGAAAATGATTTCGGGCATATGGGCGCCGCGGCTGTTCTTGACGAAGCGCATTCTGGACGTCCAATTTTGGGCCACTTTTTCGAGCACTGCTGGCCGTATGTCACGAATAACACGAACAATGCTGGCCTCCAAGGCGTCAATTGTTGCTGGTTTATCAGCATAAACCAGTGACTTCACGTAGCCCCACAGGAAATAATCGAGAGGTGTCAAATCGCACGACCTTGGAGGCCAATTGACAGGTCCATTTCTCGAAATCAACTTATCGCCAAATTTTGATTTCAATAAGTCGATGGTTGCGTTCGCCGTATGGCACGTAGCGCCATCCTGTTGAAACCACATCTCCTCCGGATCAATGTCATCCATATTTTCAAACAAAAAATCATTGATCATGGTGCGGTAACGATCTCCATTGACCGTAACGCGAGCTCCGGCCTCATTTTTAAAGAAATAAGGTCCGATGATGCCACCAGCGTAAAAACCGCACCAAACGGTGCATTTTTCTGTAGGGTCTCTTGTGGATTGGTCTCGCTCCATATGCGGCAATTTTGCTTATTAACAAACCCGTTAAGCCAAAAATGCGCCTCATCGCTGAACACAATTTTGCGATAAAACAACATGCGATAAAAAACGAATCGACGACTGATTTTCAAAGTAAATTTGGATAATTTCGTAGCGTTGTTCAAGCGTGAGTCTATTCACGATGATTTGTCAGAGTATACTGAAACGATAAAAAAAAATATTTCATCAAAATTTAATTTTTTGTGTTACTTTTTACAATTTAAAGTTCTATCTAGCTTAAAAAAACACCCTTTAGTAAGCTGAATAGCCCTAGGCGGTATAATATAAGGGAAGTATCAGTAAAACCATTCTCCCATCCTAGTTATTTTGGCTCGAAACCAAAGCTACGAGATGAGGAGAGAATGTAAGGGCGATACTCGAGAAAAATAACAGAAAATGTGGGTAAAAATAAGGTGATAAACCAAGGGAAAAACAAAAGGGGGGAATATGACCAAACGGATCATTAAGAAATAAAGACATTAACCAGAAAGAATGTTAGAAATAAAGACAGGACCAGGACGGTCACGAAATGAAAAAAAATCACAAGATACTCGGAAGTAAAACTAAAATACACAAACAGGGGGAAAGGACCAGAAGGGTCATATAACGAAGATGAAACGCAAGGTAGAAATCTAAATAAACTCTCCATTTTAAACGCACTCTTCACTAAAGCATTTAACAGGAGCTTCTTGGCTCATATGTAGTAAAATTACAGATGTACATATACTTTTATTCTCGAATTTGTGGACTTACCCACAAATTTCTCGTCAACCAATCCAACATTGGCATTGACAGAAACTCCCTTCCGCAAACAGCGTGTCTACCTGAAATAAAAACCGGACTTTAGTATAGGTTACTCTATAGTTCATAATAAATTAAAATATAACTCGTAGTTCACACGAGGATGGTCCTGCAGTAAAAAGGGCAACAGTCCCAGATGGCTGGAAGAAGAAAAGGAATTAGTATAAATTCAATAGGAAAACTCAATTGAAACAAAGCGTACCGGCTAGGATCCATTCGGCCTGGTGACATCTTTTAACACATAAAAAAAACAACAGAAGTTCTTATAAAATATCTTTTTATCGTAAAAACAAAATATTGGCATCGTTCATAAAATCTTCTCTTTATCTCTCCATTTACCAACACCGGATAAGTGCCAGTCTGTATTTTTTTTCCGTGCATGGGTTGGACGGACCTATTTGTATAAAAAATATGGGGAACAGGGGGCTAAACCAGTTCGTTATCTTTTTCACTTATGTTTTTTTTTTCTCCATTTTTTTTTTTTTTATTGTATTTCAATAAGCAAAATAATAAATAGATAACTATACTTCGTTAATTATTCAAAGAATATTTGTTTCGCATTTAGGCCACATTAGATAAAAATAAATTTAACCGTAAAATTTATGTTTTTTTTATACTCATTCGCTTGCGTTTTTTTATTTTTTTTGTACTCCACGTGCGCGCCTCAACGTTAATCGTTTAAATGCTGATATAATACATATTTACAACGCCCAGTGCAATTCACTTGTGCAATATACATTTAAGAATGTGCATACCTAAGCACTATAGCACAGACGTTGAAATATAAACATAACCATAAATACTTGTTGCAACTCAGTGATAAAATTATTCACTGGGAGGAACAAATGTATCAATGACAAGAATTATTGTCACTCTAAGCATAAAATATTTGCAAAGTGTCAAGACTCTTTATACATATTTACAACGCACAGTACAATACATTAGTGCAATAAACACTTTAGAATGTGCAAACCTAAACACTTTAGCACAGACGTTGAATGTTTTATATTTCTTTTATTTCTTTTTGCATAGATCCCAGCAAGCATTTTGTTTACAACCGCGATCATTTGCCTTTTGCTTAATTAAATAAAAAAAAAAATAAGTAATTGATTTTTTATATTTATATTTTTACTTTAAAGCCAGACCACCACAAAATCAAAATAACTTTTTTGGCCTCTAATTAAAAAGAAAAAAATAAAAGAGGAACATATAAAAACATTTTTATATTTAGTTATGTAATAAATTAATCATTGAAATAAGTTAAGTAAAAATCATAATGTTAAAGATTTAATTTTGAAAATATGGATTTTACTATTGTATCTATTGTAATTCTTTTATTTGATAATTTTTACCATAGCTATTAAGAAATATACATCTTTTCCCTAACTGATTTGTTGATATTTAAAAATTGTAGCTTAACCTTTTTTAGTTTTCTAAATTTATTATTATTATTACTATTATATTATGACATGAAGAAGTTATTAAGTACCTTTATTCGCTCAACAACCGATGGGATAACCGCGCATGATGTCTCCACACATGCACAATGAAAATGGTGATTCTCGTTTGGATGTCTTGGATTGTGTTAATTCTGATGTATATGATATGAAGGATAGTATAGCTTTGCAAAACGATAACTCTGATTGAATACATGTCCAAAGAACTTTAAGATCATAGGACGGAAAAATGTGATAATAAAAAGGTAAAAATCTGAATTATATAAAAGTTCTTGTTTCAGTTCGATAACCAGCAACAAGATGGTCAAGCTCAGAGCAGCTAATATAATTGTATCGGGGTGGCAAAGAATGCTAATAATAATTTGGCCATTACTCTGAACCCCATATAGACTTTAATTTCGTATAAAACAAGGAAAAGAAATCCCAGTCTATCTGTTAAAAAAAAAAAAAAAAAAAAAAAGTCTAGATGTCAACCTAACAGGATCTTACAACCAAAATGAAGAAACGTAATGTGCACGACATGAACCAGTTACTGGATGACTAGAGGTCAACCTAACAGGATCCTACAACCAAAATGAAGAAACGTAATGTGCACGACATGAACCAATTACTGGATGGCAGTGGCAAAATTACCTTGGCTCCTTTAAAGAATAATTTATTACACCTCTGCTTGCCAAATGTGGACTAGAAGGTTCTTAATGCGTGGCTTATCCAAAATCACCGGAACACAAATCCACAGAATCCGATACGAGAAACCATATCTCAGAATCACCACTACTTGAAAATAGCTCAGATGGATCGCAGCAACAACAACATATTGAGAAACTTATTCACAACGTCAATAAACATCAAAGCGCATCAACACCAGACGAAGGACCGCACTTTTTCATAAAGGGGGGAGGGATGTTGAGAGTCACCCTCGTATATAATAAGTAATCACAAAATAGGCTGACTCAATTATACGAGTCAGCACCTTAGACACTTGCTGACTTTAGTACAGTCAGCATTTTAATTATAAGAACTAAGTATAAATAGCGGGTAAGAATAATTTTAAGTTGAGTTGTAATTAGCAAGCAAATAAAAATATACCTGCGATCTCCACGGAGCACTCCAGGTTAAGAAAAAAATATAAAAGATCTTCTAATTTCAACTACAACAGAATTCACAATCAGAAAATAAAAAGCCATAATTGCTTACTAAATTTTCTGTCAAAACATTTGATAGATTAAAATAATTTTTAATTTTATTTCAAAAAAAATATCTTTGCGGTCAAAAACGGAAAATGTGCAAAAACTTTATAAATAGGGTTAAGTAATTTACGTATTCTGATAAGTATATACATATACACGTACATACATATGTATTATTTTTGTTATACCATGCAAATTATCTTGGACTACTTAATCCATTTTGATCCTGGGCTGGTCCAATGTAATGCAAGTATGGACCATGTCATTGTTAAAAAGAGTTTGCAGTGAAACGACATGTCTTTGTTTTTAACGACATGTTTTCGTTTTTTAAACGATTTCAAAACTAATCCTCTTGAGTATACCATGGAGTAGTTTTAAGACTACTCCTTTGTAATCCAAAGCTGTGTTATATGGTCCTGCCCTAGGACATCGTAATGTAAATTAAGCCATGTTTTTTCCATTCATTGGGGTTACCTTTGGACTAGTCCTTGCCACTTATGGGCTACATTTGACATGTGTGTATGGACTAGTCGCATTATTTTCAGCGTAAATGCAAACATGCAAGTGATATACACGAATCTCATGAATCTCATATTAATATTCCTTAAGACTGCACAAAGAATACAAACCAACAATATAAAATTAAATACAACAAAGGTTTCATATTCTGTCTTTTTTTTTTTGGTTTAATAAAAGTTTATTTAAAATCATATTGTTTAATTAAAAATTCATATTTCATAAATTTATGTTTGTAATCATATTTCATAAAATTATATTTGTAATAGAATTAAGTAGAATAAGTAACTTGGAAATAAAGTAAAATCAGTTTAATATCAACTCCAAAATAAAACACTTGTTTTAATTTGTCACTGGCGCAGTCGGTAGGATCTGCGAAAAGATCCTTGAACGAACTTACCCGTCGTTTACTAGTAAAAAATAATAAAGTAAATTATAAAAATAAATCAGATAGTGTAATAATTAATTAATTAAAGGACAAAAAATAATAGTTTTAAATACTTAAAAAAAAGTTAAGTCCGTGTGGAAATTAAAAGAAAATTATATTAATAATAAATGAAAATATATTAAAAGAAAGGAAAAACAGTATTAAATAAAAACAAAAAAAAAACTGGTTGTGTTAAAAGAAAACCTACATAAGTGATACAATTTTTATTTGAAAGTTTTACGAATTTGTTAATGGATGAGATTATCAACAATCTCGAGAATTTAAATATAAATAACGAAAACAATATGAATAACAACAACAACATGAATAATAACGTCAACATAGAACAACAGAGGAACTTTATCATGCAGAACCTAAGAATGGTGCATCCTTTTACTGGGGGAAAAAAAACTGGGAGTATTTATAAGAATATCGAAAGTATAATACCTAATATCACAGCAATGCCCCGGGATGATCGGGTTCTTTTCTTTAACACTATTTTGAGGACTCTGAATGACGAAGCTTTGGACGTAGTAAGGAGAGCAGCCGACTGATTGGGCAACATTGAAGTTAATTTTAATTGACGAATTTGGAGAACATCAACCAATACCGCAATTAATTCTAAGTTTTAACAACATTAAATTTAAAAGTAATTGTAAAATATTTTGTGATGAAATCAATAAGTTAGTTTGTAGAATAAAGGATACAATCGAATTATGTAGTGAAACGGAGGAAAGAAAATTATTTTTTAGAAATGAAGTGAACTTTAATGCTTTGAATGTTTTAAAAAAAGAATAACCCATTCATCTAGTGTCTTTACTTAACGCCAACTTAGTGACCGATTTTAGATCAGGGATTAAGATCCTCAGGGAAAATAATGAAATTGAAAATAACACCCACAATTACTTTAAACCCAACAACCAAAGGAATCTGTCACGGAATAATGTACGCCCACAGATAAATGAATTTCGTAATTTTCAACCATCTTTCCAAAATCCACAAAATAATTTTCAACCACATCCCAGGAACAATTTCCAAAATTTTCAAAATAGATTCCTAAATCTACAAAATAATTTTCAACCACATCCCAGGAACGATTTCCAAACCCCTTCCCAAAATAGATTCCAAAGTCGTAATTATCAAAATAATTTTCAGAACCCTGATGGCAATTATCGAAATCCAAAACGAATGAGGGAGCAAGATTCTTACCAGTCTAGGTTGCGAAGATTCGGAGTGCCAGTTCCGATGGAAGTAGAAAATTTTCACTCCACACTTCCCTCCATCGCAATGAGAATTAATAACAAAAATTATAGATTTCTGATTGATACGGGATCGTCAATCAGCTTAATAAAACCTAAAAGACGTCGAGTTAGTTGACGTCATGGCGAGACGAAGTTCTCGAGTGGGAGGGCAATGTATTTGTGTATAGGTATGACCGGTAGGGAGATGCAGGACTACTTTGAGCCCTTAGAAATTTAATAAAACCAACATTAGCTGGTATGATTTTTTTTTGCTAGTGTGTGTGTCCAGGGTCAAACACAGGAAATTTTTAGTCCTATAAAAAGTGCTACACTATTATTTTTTGTTTTCGATTTTGGCAATAATTATGACGGCCTTTTCGGATTTGACAATTTAAAAAAACTAAATGCTTTAATAAATATCCCCATGGGGTTCGTAAGATTAAATAATATTTAATACTTCTTTTTGAATGCAAATCAAAAGGAAAAGGAAGATATTGAAAGTTATTCGGTTAATAAAAATGTTAGTTCTGATGTAAGGTTCGATCAAATTAAGAAACCTCAAATTAAAAATGAAAGCACTAATATTCCGCAAATTAATAATCATAAATTGGTGAATTGCATTAATAGCAAGTACAATGAATCAATATTTAAATTGGAACACCTCAGTAGAGAGGAATTCACAAACTTAGAAAGATTATTAAAAAAGTACAACAATATTTTTTATAGAATGGGAGATAAGTTAACCTTCACTAATGTTGTCAAGCATAAAATCAATACTGTCCAGGAAGATCCAATATATTGTAGAACTTAACGTTACCCTCAAGTCCACAGAGAAGAGATTAATAAACAAATTCAGGAAATGTTAGACCAAAATATTATATGCCATAGTCAATCGCCATATTCAGCACCGATCTGGGTTGTACCCAAAAAACTAGATGCTTCTAATAGACAAAAATGGCCTATTATAATTGATTATCGTAAGTTAAACGATGTAACCATTAACGATAAATATCCGATACCAATTATGGACGATATTTTAGATAAACTGGGTAGATGCTTATATTTTACTACCCTAGATCTTACTAAAGGGTTCCATCAAATCGAAATGGAACATTCTGATAGGAAAAAAACAGCATTTTCCACCCAAAACGGGCGTTACGAATTTCTAAGAATGCCATTCGGCCTTAAAAACGCCCTCTCAACCTTCCAACGATTGATGAATACAATTTTGGGAGATCTTGTAGGAAAAGATTGTTTAGTCTACTTGGACGATATAATTATTTTTAGCACTTCTCTGCAAGAGCACATTAGCTCAATAGAAAAGGTGTTTGAAAGGCTCTCAGATGCCAACTTGAAAATACAGCTTGACAAAAGCGAATTTTTAAAGAGGGAAACAACCTTTTTGGGACATATTATCACACCTGATGGTATAAAGCCAAACCCCAATAAGGTAAGAGCTATCCTCGAATATCCAATTCCTAAGAATGAAAGGGAAATTAAACAATTCTTGGGATTGGCCTGATTTTAACGAAAATGTATCCAAAATTTATCCAAAATAACAAAACCCTTAACTCAATGCATGAATTAAATTATTCAGCTACGGAAAAAGAGTTGCTTGCCATTGTGTGGGCGACTAAATATTATCGCCCTTATTTATATGGCAGAAGATTCTTGATCAATAGCGATCACAAACCATTACAATGGTTACAAAATCTTAAAGAGCCAAACCAAAAACTACAAAGGTGGAAAATAAAACTAAATGAATTCGATTTTGAGATAAAACATATTCCTGGAAGGGAAAATCATGTTGCAGATGCACTTTCTCGTATAAGGAGAGAAAACTGTAATTTCAATGAAGAGATTGAAGAAAATAACGAGGTTACTGATGAAGTAGATGAAACAGAGGAAATTTCTTCTGTAGCCGCAACAACTCACTCGGCTGACGAAGATAATTCCGCATATATATCAATAACTGAAAAGCCCTTAAACATATTTAAAAATCAAAACAAATTTTTCAGAGGAAATCAAAACAAAATCTTTACAAAAAAGATGTTTTCCAATAATGTTACCTCAATTATATACAAGGATCTAGATACCGAATCAATGAAGGAAATAATTAAAACTTATTTACTAAATAAAAATATAACTCTTTATATGCCAAATGATATCGAATTCCAAAGAATTTATTCCCAAATTATTTTAAACAGAAGAAATAGAGTCTTAAGATCGACCAGACTTTTAGAAAATTTATGTAACTACCCGGATTTTAAAATAAAAATTTTAGAAATCCATTTAAATGGATTGCATCAAACTATATAAAAGAAATATCCCGTATAATAAACGAGTGTGAACTTTGTAATCGTTGTAAAGTAGACCATATAGATTTTAAATTGCTATTTAAAATCACACCTCCTGTATACGAAACAAGAGAAAAATATGTAACAGACTTTTGGCAATGGGATAAAGAATACTATTTAACTTGTATAGTTTTGTTTTCAAAATTCGCGACAATTGAACCAGTTAAATCATTTAATAGGATTGAAACTAAAAAGGCTCTTTTGAAAGTATTTAACACTACTAAATTAGAAATCACTACAGGCAAAACCGGAATAGGAGATATAGAGAGATTACACAAAACATTGAATGAAAAATTGAGAATCATAAACACGGCAAACGATAAGGAATTAGATTATATTAGACTTATAATCATAATATAGTTCATTCCACCACTGGAGAAACACCTTATAATATTTTCTTTAACAAACTAAAACCTAAAACCGACCCACAGATGGAGAAAGAGAAAAGAATACATAGAAATAAATAGACTTTTATTCGACCTTTACAAAATTTATTATTATTATTTAATTAAGCTTGAGGTCTTTTTTTATATAAAAAATATTAAATATATATAACAAAAAACAATTTTCAATTAAATACAAAAAAAAAGGTTTTCCAATTTTAAAACTAATCTATTACATTATAAATAAACTTTAAACTTCCGTTTATATTTTTATAAACTAAATGCCTATAATTTTGTGCTAAACTTTCAGTATCTGACTTAAAATTAATTCTCGATATTGTCGGTACATTAATAATTTGCAACATTTCTAACATAAGCCTACGTTTATAATTATTTTCCTTATTTAAAACTGTTGTATTTTCAAAATCAGGATAATGGTTTAAATTTGCACAATGAGCTGATAAAGCCGTTTTTTGGGATGAAATATGTCTATATGTCTATATTTTTTTTTTTTTTTTTTTTTGTTTTGACAACAATTTTTAACAAATTAAATAAATATAACAAAAAATCAAAAAACAATTTTCAATTAAATACAAAAAAAAAAAAGGTTTTCCAATTCAAAAACTAATCTATTACATTATAAATAAACTTTTAACTTCCGTTTATATTTTTGTAAACTAAATGCCTATAATTTTGTGCTAAACTTTCAGTATCTGACTTAAAATTAATTCTCGATATTGTCGGTACATTAATAATTTGCAACATTTCTAACATAAGCCTACGTTTATAATTATTTTCCTTATTTAAAACTGTTGTATTTTCAAAATCAGGATAATGGTTTAAATTTGCACAATGAGCTGATAAAGCCGTTTTTTGGGATGAAATATGTCTATATTTTTTTTTTTTTTTTTTTTTTTGTATTTAATTGAAAATTGTTTTTTGATTTTTTGTTATATTTATTTAATTTGTTGAAAATTGTTGTCAAAAATTCAAGAAAAACCCTGAAGAAGGCACACAACGGAGTGCCGAAATATTGGTTCAATAAATTTAATATTTTTTTATATAAAAAAAGACCTCAAGCTTAATTAAATAATAATAATAAATTTTGTAAAGGTCGAATAAAAGTCTATTTATATAAAATGAGAAGCACATCTACAATCAATTACAATTTATTCAAAAGGAATCAAGATGTAAGAAGAAACATCAACAGATATAAAACTGTTAGGGATAAGCTTATCAAGATTAAAGCAACAATAACTTTCTTAATTCGCTGTCGTAATGTAGGTATCATTCCTAAGTTTATAAAAAATTCAACTAAAAACATTTTAAATATCTTTCATGAGAATGGACGTTTACCATCATGTCATCAAACAATTTCTAAGTATCTACAAGATCTACAACATAAAATTCTAAATTTGAGGATAAATCAACAACATCAATTATTGAGGGAAGTTCAGAAGGAATACAGAATGACCACAGAGAATTTACAGAGATATTTTAATGAAGAAGAATACAAACAATATATGGATTTTGAAGATAAAGAAGCTAGGAATTTTAATGAAAAGGTCAAGAATAGACAAAAGAGGAAGTTTGAAAATCTGGTAAATTTACAGAAAAAAGAATTAGGTATAAAATTAAACAATAAGTGGTTTATAAATAAGACTAAGATAGATATACTAAAAGATGCACAATGGGTTCTCTCGTTAGGACACAAACACATTTTACCAACAGAAAGAAAACATTTTCCAATTTTAAAAGTTATAACGGAAGGGGAAGATTTGATTCAAACACTGAAAAATAAGGAAGATCAGGAAATAGCTAAACAAAATTAACAACAAGTATAGATAGCTACATAAATAAAATGAGATTGACTAATAGGGATAAATTTGTTCTTGACAAAGTAAAAGAAACAGAAAAGTTTTTAACACTTAATAGGAATATTCTTATTTTGAATGCAGATAAAGGTAATACGACAGTAGCAATGAACAGAACAGATTATAATTTAAGGATTAATGATATTATAAGGGACAATTCAGTTTATAAGAAACTGAGTGAAGATCCTTCTAATAGATTACAAAGGATAAATAATGACTTTGTTCAGGAACTTTTAGTAGGAATATAATAACTATTACGGAAAAGAATAAACTTAAAACTAATACAGCGATTGCGCCTAGATTATATGGGGTTCCGAAAATTCATAAAATTGATTTTCCATTAAGACCAATTTGTTCATGTATAAATTCTCCATCATATGAACTTTGTAAATATATTACAACAATTCTTAAGAATATAACGGAAAATTCAAAATATAATGTAAGGGATTCTCTTCAATTTAAAGATAAAATTAAACATATTAAGTTAAATGATGATGAGAAATTAATATCTCTTGATGTAGTTTCATTATTTCCAAGTATACCTATAGATCTTGCTATAGATATAATAGAAGAGCAATGGAATAAGATAGAAGAACGCACTAACATAGAAAATGACTTATTTTTACGTATTCTAAAATTTTGTATAATTGATAATAGATATTTTCAATTGGACAGTAATGTATATGTTCAACTCAGGGGACTTCCTATGGGATCACCAGCGTCTCCAATTGTAGCAGATATTGTTATGGAGAGATTAATAGATAGATGTTTGGAACAGTTGTCTATTAAACCTAAAATTATGACAAAATATGTGGATGATTTATTTTGCGTAATTAAGGAATCAGAAATAGCAAAAATTTTAGATACATTTAATTCCTTTCATGCGGATATAAAATTTACAATGGAAAAGGAGTTTGAATCTAAATTGTCTTAGTTAGACACTTTGATAATAAGAAAGTGAACAAGTTTATTAATTGATTGGTATCAAAAACCAACATCGTCTGGTAGAATTATTAATTATTTTTCAAATCATCCTAAAAGGATTATTATTAACACGGCTAGAAACTTTATAGATAGAGTATTGAAAATAAGTGATTCTTGTTTCCATAGGAATAATAAGGAGAAAATTTCTAGAGCATTAAGAGAAAATAGTTTTCCAAAGGAAATTATATCTAATTTGTTAATACAATATAATAACCATAGAATAAATAACTTGAACGGTAATACGGAACCAAAAGTTTATAAATCGCTAACTTATGTACCAAAATTTTCGGAGAGATTAGAAAAATCTAATATTTATGATACGGAAAGGTATGCAATTGCGCATAAATCTTATAACACAATAGGTAGGTTATTAACTAATATGAAGGATAAAATAAATAAGTTGGAAATGTCGAATGTAGTTTATAAGATACCTTGTGAAGGAAATGTTAATGGACAATGTGGTAAAATATATGTTGGTACAACGAAGAATAAATTGAAAACTTTTTTTTTTTTTTTTCAATATTTATTTATTGAATCTTCATATATTTAATATGAACTAACAATAATTAATCAAATCTTATCCTAATACTTTATTTATGTCCTGCCATTGCCAGACAAAAATGTTCTTCATCACGGGTTCTGTTCACATATATAAGTGTTTATCGCTCATCTAACTGGGTAAGTGCTGCAGTGTCTCTTCTTCTTAAGCGAGTGTGGCCGCCATGATTTAAGATATTTCGAGCTAGTGGATTTGGGTGTTGTTCAAGCCTTTTTAAATATTTTACCGCATATTTTGTAATCATAATTTTTACTAATGGCACATTGAGATCCTTATGAATGTTTGAGTTTTTAACATACCAGGGAGCGGCTGTGATTATTCGAAGAAGTTTATTTTGGCGCCTTTGAATTTTTTCGATATTAGAGGCCGAGGCAGTGCCCCATAGTTGAATACCGTAGCACCAGATAGGCTTTAAGATAGAGTTGTAAAGTAGAAGCTTGCAATCGAGACTAAGGACGGAATTTCTTCCAATAAGCCAATGAATTTGAATGGCTTTCAGTTTCATTTGAGTTAATTTTGCCTCTATATGGCATTTCCACGTTAATCGCCGATCCAGATGCATACCGAGATATTTTACGTGCGAATGTTGAGGAATTATTTGTTTGTTGATTGTAATAGGGGGGCAAGATTCCCGGCGCAAGGTGAATGTTATATGTACGCATTTTTGCTCATTGACCATTATCCTCCATTGTCTTAACCATATTTCTAGTTGAAATATGTGATCCTGTAAGTAACGAGATGCTTCATAACGGTTTTCGTGGACGCTTAGAAAAGCTGTAACGTCTGCAAATGTTGAAGTTTGTGTATAGTTGCTTGTTGGCATGTCCGAAGTATAAATTAAGTATAATAGGGGGCCCAGGATGCTGCCTTGTGGGACTCCAGCGTCAATGGGCTGAGGTGAACTTAAGAAATTTCCTTCTTTAATAATAAATTGACGACCGACTAAGTAGCTTTCTAGCAGCTTGTGTGTGTTTGCTGGTAAATTTTGCTTCAATTTATGTAATAAGCCTTCATGCCAGACTTTATCAAAAGCTTGCGAAACATCGATGGAGAGTGCTGAGCAATATTTCTTTTCTTCAAATGCTTTTCTTATGACATTTACTATTCGATGAGTCTGTTCGATTGTGCTGTGTTTTCTTCTAAATCCGAACTGATGGTTTGGAATACATCTATTTTCACTTAAAATCGGTGTTAATTTTGAAACTAATAATTTCTCAAACAGCTTTGACATATTTGATAATAAGCTAATAGGCCTATAAGATTCAACTTTTGTATGATCTTTACCTGGCTTTGGTATCATGGTAACTAAGGAAACCTTCCATTTTTGAGGATAGTATTCGAGGCGTAAAATAGCATTAAAAATAAGAAGAATAATTTTCTTTGCTATGCGAGGTAGCTCTAAAAGCATTTTATTACTGATCTTATCAATACCAGGTGCCTTCTTAGTGTTTAAGTCACAAATAGCCTTTTCGATTTCTCTTATCTCAAATCTGAAGGGTATAGCTGCTCTAGCAGCAACAGGTGGTAACTCGACCGCAATATTGTGAGATATATTTGGTGTAAATACGTTTTTTAAATGATCGACAAACAGGTTTCCTTTTTCAACATCATTTCTTTCCCAACTTCCATTTAAGTTTCTTAATGGTGGCTTAGAGACAACTGGCCTTTTGAGATTTCTAGCTGCACGCCACAATGAGTAGTCTGATTGTGGAGTTGCATCAAGTTCCTTGAGATATTTTTCCAGTGAAGCCGTTTTCTGAGTCTGCAGTAACAGTCTCAGCCTTTTTGTACAGTATTTTAGTAAGTTCTTAAGTTGAGGGGATCTGTGCAATTGCCACTCTCTACGAGCTCTCATTTTTTCAGACAAAAGACGCTCGACATCTGAGGAATATATTTTATTATTTTTGGTTTTTTTGGGGGCAATACTGGAATGTTGAACAGCTAGTTTTAGAAAACTGTCAAAATTGACAATAGAGCGATCTATATACTCCGGTGTGCTAAGCGGAATATTTTCTGTGCAATGGGTACTGAGATATTTTTTATATTTTAACCAATTTATATGTGTAGCTGACGTCGCTATGTATCCAGAGGGAGATTCAATTCTATTGGTGTTTATTACAGAAACTATTGTAGGTGTGTGATCAGAGGATAATTCTAAGGAAGCTTCAACGTGAAACGTTTTTGTGGGGATGTTTTTAACAACGCCAAAATCGATGACATCTGGAATTTTTTGCGCATCAGCAGGCCAATATGTTGGTTGGCCACATTTAAATTCATTTTAGAGATTGTATTAAACAAAACACGACCCTTTGGTGTTAATAGTCGTGACCCCCAGAAGGTATGTTTAGCGTTATAATCGCCAGCAGCCAGGAAACAGGGCCCCAATGACTTATAATATTTATAATATTGGCTTTCTGATATTGAAAACCTAGGTGGTGAATATAAAGATGAAATTACAATGTTTCGATTTATCTCTTCAACACAAATGTTCGTTGCTTGGAGATAATCTTCACGATGATCACACATTGGGTAGTGTTTAATTCGGTTTTTTATTAAAATGTTTGCGTTCCAAAAACAAATTTTTAAACAGTTCATGGCTTGTTATGTACAGCTTGCAATAACATCGATTGCATTCTAAGAATTTCCTGCATCATATTACCCATTGTGTTTGTAAAATTATTTACTGTTTGCACTAATGTTTCCATTGTTTTTTTCTAGCCGACTTAGATTAGAAACTGGAGTTTCGTCATTACTTGTCGAAGCGCCTTGTATTGGTACATTGTTTGATTTTAAGACGTTAGCATAAGAGATTCTGTTACTACTAGGCTGGGGGGCCTGAAGGTCATTACTGTTTACTTGATTTGTTACCTGAGGGGGATTAGTTTTCGGTCCAACCGACTGCTTGACGATAGTATATACAGGGCATCCTCTATAATTGGCAGTGTGATTGCCACCACAGTTGCTGCATTTTTTTACGTTGGGGTCGGTTTTAGACTTGTCGCAAAGAACTGTACCATGTAATTCGCCACATACTACGCAAACAGGGGGTAAGTAGCAGTATGCCTTAGTATGGCCAAACTCTTGGCAGTTCAGACATTGAACGGGACCACCTCTTTTGTGCGGCTCCTCTATAGTTACTTTTCTGTACAGAATGTATTTTAAGTTATAGATGGGATGCGTTTCATTTTTTTTAAGTTTAACGTCGCCGGGTTCAAACTCCACTCGAAAAAGTGGTTGGGGAATTTTTTCTCTATTTTTAATGTTTAATACATGTTTTACCTTGAAGCCTTTTTCTTCAAGGAATGTTTTTACCTCTTCTGGGTCCACACATGAGTCAATACCCTTAATCACTACCTGAAGACCTTTACTGCTTTTCAGTTGGTATGTATAAAAATTTTTTTTAAGTGCCTCAAAGTTGCTTATAATTTTGCGAAAATCATTCTCATGATTGATTTGTATTTTTGTTTCGTTTATACTACCACGCTTGATAGCAGCTACGTAAAACGAATTTTCACCTATAACCGATATCAAACTCTTTATGAGCTCATTAGAATTTTGCTCCCTCAGATATATTGGGGGAGGCTTGGACGATTTTATGACGTTTTGTGCTTCAGAGGATTCATCGTCCAGAATTGCAAAACGATTTTGAGAATTTATTTTATCAAAAGATGGTACTTTTGAGGCCGAAGCAACTGCTGCAGAGGTAGGGATGCGTCCCCGTTTAAGCACTGTTATGTACCTGTCCATACCAACTTGTACTGTAGGCTTTTGAGAAGTTTTTACTTGAGTTATTGAGTTGTCCATAGCGGCTGTTTTGGGGTTAACCGTTTCATCACTTATTAAAGTTTTTTTTTGCTCTGTTAGCAGGACATAAGTCAGATCAAAAATATAGACATATTTCATCCCAAAAAACGGCTTTATCAGCTCATTGTGCAAATTTAAACCATTATCCTGATTTTGAAAATACAACAGTTTTAAATAAGGAAAATAATTATAAACGTAGGCTTATGTTAGAAATGTTGCAAATTATTAATGTACCGACAATATCGAGAATTAATTTTAAGTCAGTTTTTGAATTGGAAAACCTTTTTTTTTTTTTTTTTTTTGTATTTAATTGAAAATAGTTTTTTGATTTTTTGTTATATTTATTTAATTTGTTAAAAATTGTTGTCAAAAATTCAAGAAAAACCCTGAAGAAGGCACACAACGGAGTGCCGAAATATTGGTTCAATAAATTTAATATTTTTTATATAAAAAAAGACCTCAAGCTTAATTAAATAATAATAATAAAATAAATAGATTTAGAACGGAAAAACCCGTAGAAACAAATTTTGTTAGTGCAGAAATTAAGAGGAAAAGATTAAACAAAATTGATAACCCTTTTAAAAAAGCAGAACGGCTGAGAACAGAAGACGACGGTGAACACTTTATAGTTAAGTTAAGAAATAGAAATGTTAGGAAATATAAAAATCAGTTCTAAAGAAAGAAGAAGTAACCAACTAGTTAAAATAAATTAAGCTTACAATAAATCCGCAACAGCGAATTTAAACAGAATTATTTACAATTTCAGAATTAAATATAATTAGGAAACAAAGGCAATTGAGGGGCATTAAGGCCCTTGGAATTATAATTTCTACAATGTTAATTTTGAATGCTACAGTCAACAGCCAAGGAATTGAAATAAACTCAATAGACAATGACATGGGTTATACTATAATAGAACAGGGAGTCGGCAATCAACCTACTAACTTTAAATACCATGTACTAACCATTAAAAAAACTTATTTGAACTTGACCTATGATACGCTTCTGGAAAAATTTAACAAAAACAAATGCTATCAAACTAATATGATCTGGAATTATCTTTCGTTAGCAAACAAAGAGAAGAAAATGTTTTTTAACAGACACAAAAGAGGTCTTGCCAATTTTGTAGGAAATGGACTAAGGTTCTTGTTTGGTACTGTGGACAACCAAGATAGAGCCGAAATACAGCTCGTAATAGAGGATTTTAGGAAAACTACAATTTCGACTAACAAGTTTAACGAAATCATTGACCTTATTAACAACGAAACAAAATTAATATCAAAATTTGAAACTTAAACCCTTAAACTTCAAAATAAATTAACAGAAAAAGTTCTGTCTGATCTTTTCCTTGACACGGTAAAATTGTATTTGGAACATGTTCAAGATATCCAATTAGCCATGCAACTGGCACGAAAGGGAATAATAAATCCAAAATTAATAGACTTACCCACCATTACTACTTTCACCGACTTAGAGTTCGAAAATATTAGAGCTACGGTTTGGTTAGATAAAGAAATTATTTTCTTTGTCCTCTCAATACCTACGGCATTCGATTCTGTCAAAAAAATTAAAATTATACCAATGCCAGATAAAAATAAGGAAGAATTATTGTTAAATGATAGTGATTATGTTAGGAAAAATAATATGATATTTGAATTTAAAAATAATTAAATTGAATATACTAAAAATAACTGCATAAGACACCTTTTAAATAATAATAAGACCGAGTGTCAATTCAAAAAGAACATTGAATTCTTTATAGGATTTGTTGAACCAAATATTATTGTAACAAAAAATTTAGAATTAACACAAATACAACAAAATTGTAACGAATTAAATGTAACAATTAAAAACAATAGTATAATAAATTTATATAATTGTAAAATTCAAATAAGAGATTTTGAAGTAGAAGTGCTACAAGTTAACGAAAAATCCATCATATTACCTAGTGTTAAGAATATTGAAAACATTGTAAAGCTAAATTTATCTCTGCCAATCTTAAAAAAGCACATTGAATATGTAAATAAAAAAAATGTAAACTATTTAATTGGTCTTCCAATTTCAATTTTTCTAATATTATTCTTAATTATAATTTAGTATTGTGGTTGTTTTGTTGAACTATCTATGGTTTTTAATCCAATTTTTTTTTAATAATTTTAATTAGGCTTAAGTTCATTAAATTTAATTTTCATTAAATTATTTTTATGAAGAAAGGAATCTTACAACATGAAAATTAATTAAAATTGTTATTGATAATCTTTCATTATTGACCGTGGCCGGGGCTCGAACCCGGGCCGGCAGGTTAACATGACATGTTTCGATCGCAACCACTCGATGTCCTCAGATGGATTTGCCGTTTTACACTCGCAGCCATCGACGACTGCAGTCTAACAATTGAAACTAAAAAAAAAATTAATGAACCTTAGTTATATTACATGAGTAGATATTCAGTATACTCCAAATATAAAAATCTCAAACATAAACAACCTAAAGTAAATTTTGAAGAAGAACTAATTCCAAAACGACAAACTTTTTGCTAAGTTTTTGTGGGTTTAACTTCGAAATTTTCCAAAATTTAATATATCCCAGACAAAAAATCTTAACTGAAAAAAATAAAACTATCCTATTTATTATATGGTAAAGATTTTCCAAATATAGAAAAATCTCCAAATCCAATATGATGAAATAGAATAAAGGAAATAAAAAGAAATGTAATCAATATCACGATCGATAAAAATTTTCATGATTGCATCAGCTCAAATTAAAACCTTTATAAAAAGTACTAAATTCTACGATATGTATCAAAATTAAAAGTATTAGTCAAAACTAAACCGTTTTATGCTGATGCCCCACGTTGGGCGCCATTAAATTTATGTGACGGCTCAAAATTCCTTATTCCTACATGTTGAAAAACACTGCTACCTATATAACCGGCCGTGCTAAGGGAATGGGGTGGAATCTTTGTTTACAACAAAGTAGGTTAAAGCCAGATCCATAAAATTAAATTTAGGTAGCAAAATACCCTCTAATATTGACCACTTATAAAATGAACAAACAAAAAAAAAATAATAATTTATAAATAAAAATAATATAATAACATGGTGAAGTTTAGATAAGAGAGTTAAATGATGGTCTACACTTTCGAGGTCATTACCCACCCAATCATGCTATCTTTTAATGTTTAAGATAGCCCAAATTTTACTCTTTCTATAATAATCTAAAATTTTCGTGGAATAAAATCAAAATTTAAGAGTCCATTATATGAAGTTACATTTATTTAAGAAGAAAATTTGCAAATATGTGTAAATTTAAACATTTAAAAAAAAATGATCTTAATTTGAAGTAATTATAAATTTATAACCAAATTATTAGTTATTGTCTAATTAACTAAGTGAATGAAAAAAAAATAAATTTATAAGGATAAAGAATTAATTATGGAAAAAAAATTGAAATATGACATATTTACACAACAATTAAATTATTATCGTTAAAGGTTAAAAGAATTTAAAAAAAAAAAAAAATTACAAAACTAAATATATATGTATATATATTTTCTTTAAGTGTATTAGTTTAAATTATACGCTTTACGTATTATTGAATATCAAGTGCGATCATCGATCATCGATGACATAAGGCCTTGTGTCCACTGGAATTTGTAATAATTTGATTTTAAAACAATTTATATTCTAAATTTTCACTTAGTATATGGCAGGTGTCTTGTTTTGTTGATGAATGACGTTAAAATTTAGACAATTAATATAAACAATTTAGAAAAAAAATCATTAATAAATTAAATTAGATAATTCAGATAATATATATAAAAAAAAAAAAAAAAATTAGTTTTACGTTGTTGTTTTTGTTTGGCTTAAGGTCATATACAAATTAAAATAAAAAATTCCACAAATTTTTGTATTTTTAATTTTGTTTTTTATTTTTCATCCGATATTTCGACCATACATCGATGGTCATCTTCAGGGGCTACAAAATACACATATATTTAACATATAAATTTTATATCATAATACTTATCAATACATACATTTAAAACACTGTCAAATTAAAAATTACAAAAAAGTTGATACGTCCTCACTGTTTGTCATATTTTCATCAACTAATATTGTCCCATTGATTTCGTTCCCTCGACTTTGTCTTATTTTTGTTTTCTATGTCGGTGTTTGTTTATTGTGTATTTGTATATATGCGAAATATTATCGGTGTCTGTCTTGTAATTGAGACGTAAGTTTGTTGGTGTATTTACTATATGTAACATTTCCAGTGTGTATCTCTTAGCATAGTTACTCTCTTCTTGTAAGATGCTCACATTATTAAAATTTGGTTTGTGTCCCGTTATTGTACAGTGGGCCGCAAGTGCAGTTTTTTGTTCCATTGGCTTTGTAACTGATTTTTGATCAGATTTGTGTCCTGATAATCTTGTCTTGAGTGTTGATTTTGTAGTCCCCACATATACTTTTGGGCATATGTTGGACCCGTCCCCCTCACAGCTTATTTTGTAAATCAAGTTTGATTTTTCCTCCTTTTCAAGTTTCGTCTTTGGTTTGCTAAATAATTGGTATACAGAATTATTGGTCTTAAGCGCTATTTCGTATTTTTCCTTGTTGTATATGTCAGAGTTCTTAAGCCTTTCGGATAATCCGGGAATGTACGTTACTGATTTGTATATTTTATCTAATTTTTCTTCTTCTTTGCTACCGAGTTTTTTTGATTTTGCATGTTTAATTAAATCTTTAATAGTTTTTTTAGGGAATTGATTTTTCTTTAGCGTGTCCGTTATTCTTTTAATATTGTCTTTGTGGAAAGAGTCATCACTTATCTCTAAAACTCGTCTTATAAAATTTGTTGCAGTGTTAATAATTATTCGCCTGGGATGTTTGGAGTAGAAGTTTATGAGTCTTCCAGACGATGTTGGTTTTTGATACCAGTCTATCTTAAGTAGGTTGTTTTGTCTAATAACCACACAGTCTAAGTACGGTATTTTATTTCCATTTTCTTCTTCTTTAGTAAAACAAATCTGTCTATTAAATGAGTTTAAAATTCTTAAAACATCAGTTACATCTTTTCTTTTTATTACACAAAACAGATCATCTACATATTTGGTGAGAATTTTTGGTTTTTCCCCCATCAGATCCACTGAAAAGTCTAGAAGCTTTTCCATTATAATATCTGCAATAACAGGTGATGCTGGTGATCCCATTGGCATACCTTTCCTTTGTTCAAATATTTTATCCTCATATTTAAAATATCTTGTATCTTTGATACAGAAAGAAAGGATATCCATGAAAAGCTTTTTTGGTATTTGGGTGTAATTTTGTAAAATATTCCAGTTTTCTTCAATTGTTTGGAGAGCAAGATTGACCGGAATACTCGGAAATAAAGCAACTACATCAAATGAAACCATTATTTCGTCGTCTTCTATTCTATTTTTATTGATCCTTGATTTGAAATCTATTGCATCCTTTACATTATATTTCGATTCTTTCGTAAGATTTTTTAATATGTCAACTATGTATTTGCATAAACCATATGCTGGTGAATTGACGGATGAACAAATTGGCCTGAGTGGGGTTCCCTCTTTGTGTATTTTCGGCAATCCGTATATCCTAGGTGCTATTGATGTCCGTGTACTTAGCTTGTATTTATCCTGTACAGTTATCAGATTTAAATTAAACAATTTTTCTACTAACAAGTTGTTTTTATTCTGTAAAATGGCAGTTGGATCTTTTTTCAAACGTTGGTAGGTGCACATATCACCTACAATTTCTCTCATCTTGCGAACATAATCATCTTTCATAATAGCTACAGTTTTGTTACCCTTGTCAGAACTTAAAATAAAAACATCCTTATTTTTGTTCAAAAATTCCCTCGTTTGTGCCACTGTATCAATAGTTAATTTGTCTCTTACATTAAGTTTTGTTTTATTTAAGTGTCCGTCTATGAGTGACGTAAGTTTGCTTCTCGCGATCTCTTGTTGCTCTCTGTTTTCGAGTGTACGAATTATATCCTCACCATCAGCAATACATTTAAACAATGGAAATGTTGTAATGGTATTGGGTAAAGCATGTTTCGGCCCTAATGACAATAACCATTTAACGTTCGTTGGTATGTTTCTATCGGTTTTGTTTACAAACCAATCTTCATTGTTGTTGTTGTTTATTTTGATTTTCTTATTATGCTCGTCCCTTAATTGTTGTAGCTTTCCAATGTGTCTTAATTTATTGTTGTTATTAAGTTTGTCATGTAAAATATTCTCTCCCTCTACAAATAATAATAGATCTTGCATGTCCATTATTTTTCTCAATGTTTCCTTTGTCGTTATTAATTGTTTTCCCACCAAATCTGTCTGTCTGTGTTTATGCTGTATCAGTAAATTTAATATTTTAATATGAAAATTATAAACAATACTTTCCACATCATTAAGAGTATTTGGTGCTAATTGGTTTTTAACTTTAAAAAAGCTATAAATGTTTTTTGTCGCATTACGAATAAAGTTTGGTATTAAACCTAGTCTCTTACACTTAATTAAAAACGTTGTTGTTGGTTTTAATCTCGCAAGAGAACAAATTAGTTTTACTTTAAATTACTTAACTGATTTTTAGTGGAAAAATTCTCAGTGTAGATCAATACTACCAATTTATTTTAAATTTTCAAAGTTTCTTCTTTAAAATTTGAAATCTTGAATATTATATATTTCTTCAGCAAGTAATTTAAGATGTTAATTTTAGTTGTATGCAATTTTCTAATTTAACATCGTCCATGTGTTTTAATTAATATTTGAGAAATAGGTCTTCATAATCTGCGTTTTAAAGCAATATTTAGCGGAAATTTTATGTTGGTTACATGGATTCCAAAATGGTTCGCAATTTGATGACCCCAAAGAAACGGACAACGTTATTAGAATATAATCCTTTATTAAAATTAATCCAGCCCTTTGTATAATATCTCTTCGGCAAACAGATATAAAATTATCCGTAACTGGATAAATTTTCCAGTGAGGAAAGGCTGTATTTCGTTTCGACCTCCGGGAAAATAATTATATATTTCCTATATTTTAAAAAATTACAAAACGGACCTTTAAACTAAAGCGACTGCTCTCTTCAATAATTTTTCTTTTTCTCCCCCTCAAAAACAAAAATTTTCTTTTTGACTTACGTTTCAAATATTTCTATTTTAAAATTCAATTCTTTTTTTTTTTTTTTAAACATAAAGTATAAATTCATGTGCACAGTATTGAAGTATTAATAGCACGACCTCACAGGGTAGATAATGTATTGCAACCGAACTTCAATTGCGTTGTCAAATGGCATCGCAACTAAAATAAAAATTTATATAAGGTAAGACCATTTATGTCAGTTGACATTTTAACAAATCGTCAACCGAAAAATTGCAAACAATTACGACAAAAAAATGAAAATAAGTAAATTAAGTTTCATTATGGAAATTTTTGATATATTTTTTTAAATTCGGCTTAAGCTCATCAAATTGAGTTTTCATTGAACTATTTTAATAAAGGAAGGAATTTTACAAAATGAAATGAAAAATTCCTTTCTTTCTTAACTAAAATAATTTTATGAAAATTAAATTTGATGAAGCCTTATTTAAAAAAAATATTAAGTATTCCAATAAAAAACCAACAGTTTAAAAAAATCCCAATTGTTATTAAAATAAATTTTATTAGTCCCGCAAATTTATTTTTCCGACGACCAAGAAGAAGGAGTAAGAATAAATTTAATTGAGTACTAATTCTGTTTGTCGTTTTTAAGAGGTAGTTTAAACCTTGCAACATTGCCATACTGAATAACAACAAATGGCAGCAACATATTTTAAAATGGCAACTTTTTATCAATGCACTTTGCGTTTTATACAGAAGAAGAAATTTCGCCCTTTTAATTCTTATAAAAAGAAAATTAATTCCTAATTTTGTTTTATTTATGTTTTCATATGTTTTATAATCACTGGAGTCTTCATCTTTACTAGAATAATCCATTTTTCTGTTTTCTAAAAAAATTTTTGTTTTATGTAGGTATATTATTTCTATGTATGTTGACATTTGTTCATTAAGTTTAAGCCACCAACATTGGCCGCTTAAACTGGCAAATAAAAGTATGAAAACCTTATCTTAAAAACTAAAAACACAGATTAAAGATGACTAAATCTCTAAACTCCATGGTAAAAGCCCACCCTTAAGAGGCAATTCTAATCCGCTAGAATCACCGTTTGTACTTTTAAATACATTTTCTTGATAAAATGCATATTTTTGTATTCTCAAAGATGCTGAATTATTTAGTATAGACTAGTGCTGGGATACTATCGATATTTTCGATATTTATGGGATCCCGCTCCATATAAATAATACAAACTAAATTTTGTTATTAATAAATGAAAAAACTTTTATAAAAAAACGTAAGGGAACTTGTTTACAAAGAAACTAAAATAAATGGTTCAATACTAAAAACCCAGAAAAAAATTCGCTTACTTTTTCAAAATGAATAGCTTCTTTAACTCATTATTTAGTAGCTTTCTTCTATAACTACATCTATAACAGCTTCTATAACTACTTTTTTCTGAATGTATTAAAGTAAAAAAATAATGACTTGCTTTTGAATGCGTTCATTTTAGGACATCCCTTGTAAAATTAATTGGTTCTTTCAGTAGAATTGTAAGTAGTGCTCTTATGTTTTTCTGATTACTCAACACATTATTTTGTAGGCGAAGTTTTACTGGGAATTTAATTGAAGATTGAAATAGGAACTTGTATTATTATTATCTCACGCCTTTATTCCCTATTATTATGCTTTTATTCAGTATTTTTATGCTCTGGATACAAGATAAAAAGATAGCATAAACATAACAATTTAATTCATAAAACAATAATAAAAACAAAATAAAAATTAAGGTACTCAAGATATGAGATCAAAAACTTAATTAATAACATAGATAAAATATTTTAAAGAAATATATAACATATTTTAACGGCTTAGGAAATAACTTTCTGACACACTCAAAGCGCTTAGTAAGTCTTCAAAAACTATATTCCTGATTTTATTTACTAATTATCATGTTTCCGAAAAATTTCGTTCATTTTTTACCGAGGTTAAACAAATACTTAAAAGTGCACCGTTTTAACATGCTTCGGATTCACAATCAGAAGCAATTTTTTCTTTTTTATAAACAACGTCTATATCAGTCAAATGTATGCCAAGGTTTATGCAAAAAAGCATCAACCGAACTGCTTCTTACAAACCTTTTCATTTCAATAGGTCAATTTGTAATCTTAAGGACAATTGAAAATTTGTGTTTATCACCTAATAAACATATCGCTCCTTCATTGCATCTTAGTCATATCTCAAACTGAACCGAAGTTATAGCAAAATATATCTTTAAGTCGGTACATTTTTAAAACTTTAATCGCATTTTGCCAAGATCGTTTGTTTTTGTAGATATTACTATGTTGCAATAAAGGAGCGATATGTTTAGGTATCTCCTATTTTTAAGACTTGTTCATGGGCAATGAAACTTTACTGCCTGCATCTTATTTTGAATTAATGTACTTTATTAACTTTTCACTTCACTAAATGTAATAATTATCAACTGTTGCACTGCCGATTCTGCTTTTAGTCGATTTATTGCATCAGGAGACATTGATTTACGTATGAATTGGAAGATATGGATGTGGACGATATGTAGTTTCAGCAGGACGGTGCCACTTGCCACACAGCTAACGAAACAATGGCTCTTTTGCGCAACAAATTCAATGGCCGTGTTATCTCACGTAATGACGATGTCAATTGGCCGCCAAGATCATGTGATTTGACACCGTTGGACTTTTTTCTTTGGGGTTATTTGAAAGAAAAGGTGTACGTCGATAAGCCGGCAACAATTCAAGAGCTAAAGGATGAGATAATTCGGCACATTAACGGCATAGAACCTCCATTATGCCTCAGGGTTATCGAAAATTTGGACCATCGGATGGAGGTGTGCCACCGTGGTCGCGGCGCCCATATGGCCGATATTTTGTTCCATACATAATTGAGTAATACCAATATATCATAATAAAATAAAATTACAATAATTTCCTAAATAGTTTGTGTTTTATTCAAAATCAACATCGGCCCGTGAAATTTAACCACCCTTTATATACTTTGATTCGATTTCATTTGTTGGACAAGTAAGTCAAATTGTTGTCAAGTGGTAATTTTATCAATTTTGCTAACCAAGATCAAAAATGAGTAAACACTGCTAAGTAAAAAAAAAATATAAATTCTGCTTCCCTAAGGCCCTTATCAATCTCGTTCAAAACTCTGTATGTAAGTTACGCGTAAGTTCTGGGTAAATATTCAATACTCCTGCAAAACTCTCTTTATTGTTTAGCAGTTCACTTTAAAATAACTCTAAGCTACATATCGTAGGGCATTAATTTTTGCATCCCGACCGTATTTTTGCAAATATTAAAAGGGCAACTCGGTCTATAGATGTGTTTGTAGAACCAGAAACCAATTTTAATAATTTCCAAAAATTTGGCACGGTGCTGAGACTTGGAACATTGAACCCGATTTGAAAAATAAAAAAGAGTATATTATTTGTCTAAAGTGCTTTATTTAGATTTATAGACATTTATTGAATAAAAATAAATAGGTTGATGGAAGGGATAATTATAAATATATTTGTCCTTGATTATTTGTAAAATGTGGTTTCAGATGGCATAGTTCAGTTGGTAAACATTTATTAAATGAAAATAACTATTGACGGAAAGGTTTTAATCTTTGAATATATTTAAAATTTTGTTTTTCTTTTTTGTCTGTTTGTTTGCCTTTTTGTTTTAAGTTTGTAGAATGGAATTTTAAATTTATTATGAAAAGTTTGTTAATTGAAATTTTAAATTTATTTTTCCATTTATTGTCAAACACAATTTTGGAATTTTATATAATTTTAAAAAACTCTTGAAGAAGATTTCCAACGGAAATTTAAATATTGAAATTAAAAACATATTTTAATTAATTTTATAGAAAAAGTGACCTTAAGCTTAAACAATTTATTAAAGTATAATATTAAATAAAAAAAAGGTCGAAGAAATAAGAACATAATTTACTAATTTGAAGATTCCTATTAAAGCGTGATTTTATTTATTAAGGATAACTACTCCCTGTGACAATAATGCTCAATTATATGCAGTAATATAAATTGTCATAGCTCCATTTCAGGACTAGAAGTTGTAATCGATTTTCTCAAAATTCCTTTCTGTTAGCATAGCGGTGTTTGCAAGTGAACTAATCAAATATGCAATATTTCCCTACAATGAATGAGCGGATAGTAACATTTTTCACGTTGGTGAAGTTTTGTGTCATTTCTTTCTATCATTTTCTTAACACCAACGTGAAAAATGTGACTATTCGCTCATTCATTTCTTGTAGGGTTTCTAATGTTTAGCTTTTGGCTTCTTTTTACGTAAAAAACCAACACAACCAAAATTTTACGGTTGCCTAATTACACTACGTGACAGTTTTTTGACCAAATGAATTTGACACCTAATGTAAAATATTCCGAAATATTCTGAAACCGAATATGAAGTCAGAATTGTCAAAAATAGAACAGTTTTTGAGATATTCCAAAATAGCCGTTATTTGTGTTTTTTAAAAAGATGATGTGACTGAAATGCAAATATCTTTAAAAATTTTAAACGGATTATGTATTTCTTTCTTTTTAGTGAAAGGTTATAAAATTTCTCAAATAACCATGGGACGTTTGTGGAGATGAGTCAATAAATGGCAGAGTTATAGTGGACAAAATTTCAAACTTCATTATATATTTGATGATTTCTTGAAATTTTGCTCTTTTCAAGTTATTTTTTTTTTAAACCAAAAAATTAAATTTCTTTAAGTTTTATCACCTACAACATAAGACATTCAATACGAACATTTTGTGCCCAATAGGATTCAGATCGGTGCAAAAATGACAAAGTTACAGAAGATTAATTTAATTAACCCTCTTTTCGATTTGTATCAAATCAAAGAAAAACACAACAAATTAATATACAAAAAAAATTTGTAGTAAAAATAAATATTAAAAATAGCTTAAAACTGTTGAATTTCTATGTGAGTTAATTTTCTAAATCTTCTGTAGCTTTGTCATTTTTGTACCAATCTATGTTCATAATTAAAATAACTTAATGTCGCATCCAATAAAACATTAGGATTTTTTAATCATTGGTTTAATAAAAATAACTTGAAAAGATCAAAATTGAACAAAATCATAAAATTTTTAATAAGCTTGAACTTTTGTCCCCTGTAACTCTGTCATTTCTTGACCAATCATCACTAGCAATCCATGGTAATTTTAGAAATTTTATAACCTTTCACTAAAAACCTATAACCTTTCACATAATCCGTTTAAGATTTGTGAAGATATTTCCATTCCGGTCACATCATCTTTTTTTACAATTCTGATATCATATTCGGATTCAGCGGAAAATTTTACATAAAGATTAGCTGTCAGATTCATTTGGTCACGACTTTGTTGAAATTTTGACACGTAGTGTTATTTATTTTTTGGCAGCTGAAATCGACATCAGCATACTTATTTATTTTTGCAACTCAACTAAAGTTCGCTTGCTATTCAAAATCGACCAATTTAATTATAAACTATTAATAAAAATGTAGAACAAATAATTTAAATACTTTTTAGTTCTTGTTCTTTTCCGTTGGGTGTAAAAATTACAAAATATTAATAAGGATGATTATACAATCTCTTAATTTATGTACCTTTTTTCGAAAAACCAAAAAATGCGTCGTTGCAATATGCTTCGGTGGAATATGGTTCGTAGACTACAAAAATATGAAATTATCATGGGATTTATGTGTCCAGTGACACACGGAGGATGCTTTGGAAGCCTGTGTAACCAGTTGAACAGTGATAATAATGCGGCTTACAACAATGTCAGAACTCATAAAACCGACAGATTTTTACACTCAAAGAAAAACACAACACTTGCACACATTTTAATAACAATGTCGGTCTGTCTGTCTCGTTGGCTGGTTGGCAGGTTGTAACGCGTATCACTTTAATCTTTCGTATTTTAATATTATGCGTGCATGTTAATATGAGTAAGAGTGGTTGGTAGTAATTATAACAGGATATTTAAAAAGTTAAAAAAAGATAATTCTCGCACACACACTTTCCTCGTCCTCTACCCACATGTACACATTATCCTCATGCATTAACATGCACAACACAGCTATCCACAATCACATTTGCAAACACAAGTAAATGGGCTCATTTAAATTTTTCCGACCGAGACAATAGAATAGATATACGATAATGAAATGAAATTCACAAACACCCACAACAGTACAACTCAACCAAAAACCGTCATATACAACATTTACACACAGCCACAATTAATGTACATTATATTCGTTTGTATTAAAATGACTAAAGTTTTTTTTTTTGTTTGAGGTTTTCAATTTTTGTGCAGAACAACAGAGAAGGAAAATAAAACTTTAAATTTTGTTCAAAGTTGTTTAATAATAACCCTGCAATCTTTTAAACACTGCACCGAGCAACCGACGATATAAATGGCTCACTTGAACTCAGGTTGCAACCGTTGAGACACTTTGGGTTAGCACCATCTGGTTTTGACAACAGATTGTTGGTAACGAGCACAAAACAAATGGTAATGACTACGATAAATATTCAATAATTGCGCTTGACTTTGAGATTTAGATTTTTTAAATGGTCTACATTAGGTACGATAAATGACTATAATGGTTTGATGAAAATGACGGCTGTAGCGAAAATTGTGATGAAGAATTATGAAATGTCGCCCGTTGTTACATTGCAAAACATATGATTCATCCGCATCCGGCACCGGTATCAACAAGATTCAATTAGCAACTAAGCATCTTCGAAGAGTATCGGGTACAGCATTAAAAGAACACTTTCACATTCGTATGGTTTTGTTTACTACAATCTTTCCACGCAAATCAAAACAAAGTTAACGAACTCAATTTTAAGTTCACATTTCTCACTGGAAAGTTCACAGTAAAATAGTTCGGTTTTCTACGAACGAGTGTAATGCTCAGTTAAAAAGTGTCCAAAGCACCAAAAACGAAATTTCCAGATTTAAATAAAAAGCTTTTCGCACACACTTCATTTTTCTCTTTCTTTCTCTTATCTATGTTGGCTTGCATATAATTCTCTTTACTTGTTTCATTTTCATATTGCCCATTTCCAACAATTTTGTAGCTGGTACTCAGTGATGTTAACCGTACAACAATTACCTTTTTATACGGCAATTTTAAGACCGAAAAGGTAGCAAGATAATTAAAAATACGGCAATTTATAGAAATTTGTGTTTATGGTATGCACATACATACTTACATATGTAGGTTTAACGGTTTTAATTCTTTATAGGCGATTTTCAATGACAGGCTTAAACAAAGAAAAATAAATACAAAATTAAGAATGTTATGTTTCTGCAAATGTTTTGATAAGTGCAAAATATGAAAAATAAAACTACGCATTGTACCTATGTTATTTTAAAAATCAACAATAAGTTAATTAATATGTTTATCAGTGATACCGTTTGGTTACATATGTTACATTTTTCGTAACTTTTGAAGGTCCGACGTAACATTTTTCCAAATTTTCGTAAAAAAAAAATTTTGAATATTTCCAAATATATTTAGATATATGTATGTATATATGAACTTTTGTTCTTTCCCAACCATGGTGAAGGGTAGATACGATTCTTGTTTATAGTAATATGAATTAATTTTTTATTGTTGTTTTTTTAAGTATAGCAAAAATTGGTTTTAAAATGATTACCAAAACGTTGAATAAAGAAAGTACCCATTTGCTTGGTGGCCAGGACCATCTTGATTTTCAACTTTCCATCACTTTTATTAAATGTAAAATTACCGTTTTTGAAGAAATTACCGCACGTAAAGGGTTTTAATTAAAACATAAACAACAGTATTCATATGCATTATATTAAAATTTTTAATGTGTTTTAAGAAATCTTTAGATGAAGATTTTTGTTTTCAAATGCGTTTAGGCCAAAAATATTGTATTTTTATGAATACGGGAGTAAAATCATCATGTATACATAAATTTGACACAGCACTATCTGGCGGGTCAAAATCTTATATCTTGTGAATATCTGCCAAATCGTACCATAGATTAAAAAAAAATTAAATATCACGGCAACAGCGCCAACTTTCAGGATTAAACTTAAGAGAAACTTAACTCCAGACCAAACCAATTTATTGTCCAAATTTGGTGGCAAAAACTCCAGCGGTTCTTGAGTCTTGATAACATGTACCCGGAACAAACGTTTTTATATATACAAATCAGTGTTGCCAAGCGTAGAATAAAAAAAGTTACGCTTTTCTTTCAAAAAAGTTACGGTTTTCGTCAAAAGTTACATTTTGAAATATTCCTTAAATAAATTGTAAATTTATGTGATTTACATAAAATAAATATTTTTATTCCATATTTTAATGATAAACATAGGACAAACATAGGCTTGCCATTTCTATTTTGAGAAAAAGAGGACGCCAGCATAAAAAATGTAGGACATTTGTTCGAAAAAAGAGGACACTTTCTAAACAACCTAATATTAATAACGACGCACAGTAGCGCCCGTAGAGCAAACGAGGTTGCAAAAATCAAAATTTTCATGAGCGCCGACGAAGTTTTGAATAAACGCATGTTATAGGAAACTTTTCAACGATTTCAAATCTGCCACTCTTAATAATATCACATTTTTAGTTAAGAAGATATAGCCGTTCAAAGTTGACCGACTTTCGGTTTTCAAAAAAACACACAATTTTTAGTAAATTTGTTGCGATTTCAGGTGTAATAACACGAAAAATAGGTAACGAATCGCCTTATTTTTTGTTTGTATTGATTGATGTATTTATTAAATGTATAATGATAAAAAAAATTAATAACTGTTTGCTTTGTGTTTCTCCTGGTAAATCACTATTTAAAAACTATCCGTTTTTTCACTATTTTTCAACTTTGACGGAAAATAAAAAAAATCTATATTTTTCTAGATTTGCCATATTTGCAAAACCTGTTCATTGATTATTTCTTTACATAATTCAAAAATTTTATCTGCCCGTACGTGCCCGTTTGGCTTCTAGAGGTAAAAAAAGGTTAAAAAGACATGGTTGCAGAAATTGTATGGCGTCCATCCCTTATATGTTTTGACTGACAGTAGTTTGATCTAATAGTTTGAAAAAAACTACTCATTGAAATTAGCAGGTACGTACCTCACTTAAACACTACTTTGCCGTACAAATGGTCAAGAACAATATTGACTTATGGTCCCTACAGGTAGGCACAAATCTTATTTGGACACGTGCATAATATCAAAATTGCATTATTCAGCCTAAATCCATATGTATGCAGGGAACAGGTAAATTTTTCGGCATGGTAGCATAAGCCTATATATTGCAAATGGTCAAGAACAATATTGACTTATGGTCCCTACAGGTAGGCACAAATCTTATTTGGACACGTGCATAATATCAAAATTGCATTATTCAGCCTAAATCCATATGTATGCAGGGAACAGGTAAATTTTTCGGCATGGTAGCATAAGCCTATATATTGCAAATGGTCAAGAACAATATTGACTTATGGTCCCTACAGGTAGGCACAAATCTAGGAGATTTTTTGAAAATGATGAGGCAGTAACTAGAATCACTGGAATTGACAATCAAATCGTGAAAAGATTGGGAACGATCTTAGATGTTTTAAACTGCAAAGAAAATGTCAATTCTACAAAATATGGAGAATATGCGTCGAAAACTGCATCTCTTTTAGCAGAAATGTATCCACAGAAGAAGTTGACCCCGACCGTCCATAAAATATTGGCGCATGGCAAAGATGTAATTGAGTACAAGTCTTTGCCAATTGGAGAGCTTTCTGAAGAAGCACAGGAGTCTCTTAACAAATTTTATAAAAAATATAGATTGCAGAACACATTCAAAGCATCAAGGGTAAGGCAAAATGAGGACCTCTTCAACATGTTGGCAACATCTTCCGATCCACTTATTTCTTCCCTGCGGCATGTGAAGTCAAGAACGGAGTTAGAAAATAATTATAGTTTAGAAATGGTTAGTCTTTTAGATATACCTTCTCTTACGAACTGTGATGAATATTTTACAGAAAATTGAAAAAATAAATTTAAAAAAAAAAAAATAAAAACAATCTAAAAATGTAAAAATAATTTTTTTTAGTTACCATAAAATTGATTTTTCTACTAATTTTAACTTTGATAACCCATAAGTAGGCCCCTACAGAGCGTAGCACCCTTTCCATAGGCTGAGCTCATTTCATAGGCTGAACAGTTATCTATCATATGCTGTTTAAACTGTTCAATTATCTTATTCGGTTCAAAAGATATGATTTTTGCAACGAAAAAACTCAAATGGCGCCACTATGCGACGGCACACAAAAACTTCATTTGGGTAATTCCATGTCAAGTCGACCAAGAGTGGGACTCGACCCCTTTCGATTTGAATGCAATTTGGCGAGAGGGTTTATTTGACCTCATAAAGAACACATATCAACGAAAACCAATTTTTAATTTTTTTTTTCAAAAGTTATGTCATATTCAAATTGTCATAATATCGCCGAATAAGCCGAATGTGTTGAGTTTATTTTTTTAATATCTCGAAAACTACTGTACTTACGAAGATGATTTTTGTCAGTTTAAAGAGAACACTTGAGGCTTCAATAAATATATTGAAAAAAATGTATATGCAAAATATCAAATTTTAAAAATGGACTAAGTCAAAACCCTATTTTTTGCTGATTTTTTTTTTATATAATACTTCAAACTGTTTTTTAAAAATCCCAAAACTTTGAGGGATGTGCTTTTTTTAAGATATGATTTTTTTTTTTCTTTCCAAAAATAATCTTAAAATAAAATTTTAATATAATCATTTGAGCAATAAGTATTTATATGAACAAAAGTAACGACATTGATAAGGTTGCTTTTGCTTATTTGTTCCATTTTTTTGGAGCTCCATTTTGGGCACATTCAAAGAAAAGTACTCTTTTTGTCACGTTACGTCCCCAAAAATTAAATCATAGGTATCTTAAAAAACCCCGAGTACCTAAATCTTTTTTTTTAATGAATTTTGTGAGCTGCGATTTAAATCCAGGAACAAATTTACAATGAAGGTGTAAAAAGCCGGACAACCCCGGACACTTGATGAAAAAGAAGTAGGACTGCCCCGGATACCCAGAAAAAGAGGACGGTTTCCGGGGAAAAGAGGACGGATGGCAACCCTAGACAAACACAAATTCATTTATTAAACATAATTTAGAGTAAATTTATATTTATTGAAGTTCATTATTTTTTAAAAATTTTATTTGATTCAATGTTTCGTCCCGCCTTTGTGTGATTTCTTCAGGGAAAATAACAAATTAAAATTTCTTAAATAATTATAAATTATAGGCGTGACAAAAAATAGGATAAAATCTAATATGTATTTGTATTAGAGTTTTTTTTCCCGGACTTTTTCGTTTCCCGGGAAAGCAGGAAATTTTTTAAATTTCCCGGGATCCCGCTCCATATAAATAATACAATGTAAATTTTGTTATTAATAAATGAAAAAACTTTTTTAAAAAAACTTAAGGGAACTTGTTTACAAAGAAACTAAAATAAATGGTTCAATACTAAAAACCCAGAAAAAAATTCGCTTACTTTTTCAAAATGAATAGCTTCTTTAACTCATTATTTAGTAGCTTTCTTCTATAACTACATCTATAACAGCTTCTATAACTACTTTTTTCTGAATGTATTAAAGTAAAAAAATAATGACTTGCTTTTGAATGCGTTCATTTTGGGACATCCCTTGTAAAATTCATTAGTTCTTTCAGTAGAATTGTAAGTAGTGCTCTTATGTTTTTCTGATTACTTAACACATTATTTTGTAGGCGAAGTTTTTACTGGGAATTTAATTGAAGATTGAAATAGGAACTTGAATTATTATTACCTCACGCCTTTGTTCCCTATTATTATGCTTTTATTAAGTATTATTATGCTCTGGATACAAGATAAAAAGATAACATAAACATAACAATTTAATTCATAAAACAATAATAAAAACAAAATAAAAATTAAGGTACTCAAGATATGAGATCAAAAACTTAATTAATAACATAGATAAAATATTTTAAAGAAATATATAACATATTTTAACGGCTTATGAAATAACTTTCTGACACACTCAAAGCGCTTAGTAAGTCTTCAAAAAGTATACTCCTGATTTTATTTACTAATTATCATGTTTCCGAAAATTTTCGTTCATTTTTAACCGAGGTTGGACAAATAGTTAAAAGTGCACCGTTGTAGCATGCTTCGGATTCACAATCAGCAGCAATTTTTTCTTTTTTATAAACAACGTCTATATCAGTCAAATGTATGTCAAGGTTTATGCAAAAATAGCTTTAACCGGACTGCTTCTTACAAACCTTTTCATTTCAATAGGTCAGTTTGTAATCTTAAGGACAATGTGTTTTTCAAGTTGTATGTTGTAGTATCTTACACGAGTTTCCAAAATGTTATTCTATTTCGGTTTCCCCGCACTTCACGGGTATATAAACCAACTCAAATTGAAATTGAAAATTTGTGTTTATCACCTAATAAACATATCGCTCCTTCATTGCATCATAGTCATATCTCAAACTGAACCGAAGTTATAGCAAAATATATCTTTAAGTCGGTATATTTTGAAAACTTTAATCGCATTTTGCCAAGATCGTTTGTTTTTGTAGATATGACTATGTTGCAATAAAGGAGCGATATGTTTAGGTATCTCCTATTTTTAAGACTTGTTCATGAGCAATGAAACTTTACTGCCTGCATCTTATTTTGAATTAATGTACTTTATTAACTCTTCACTTCACTAAATGTAAAAATTATCATCTGTTGCAATGCCCATTTTGCTTTTAGTAGATTTATTGCATCAGGAGACATTGATTTAAATACATGTACTCACTTCTTGTAATTGATCTAATCCACAACCCATCCACAAATGCTAATTTTTAGAGAATAGAAAACTAAATTTCAAAGTATAAATGGCTATTTTCTGAAATTATGAGGAATTTTTTATTTCCTGGGATCCCGCAAGAAAAATCCCGGGAAAACGGGAAATAAAATAATTGAAATTCCCAGGACGGGAAATCCCGGGAAAAAACCCTAATTTGTATAAAAAAAATAATAGACCTAACTCATCAAGCTTAATAAATAAATATAAATTACCAAAAAAAAAAAATAAAGTTCTAACAATAGAAAATCTTAATAGTTTAGAACATGGTAGAATAAGTACAAGGTATCAAGGTATATTTACACAAGGTAAACTCGTTGGCCCATATGTTTGTCAGCTGTTTACCCCTAGTTGGAACCCAAACGTCAAATTTCGTGTATATGAACCAAAATTTGTACAAGTGTGCGTTAAATTGTTTTTGTTTTATATGAAGACTATTTTGACAACTCGGTTCTTTTTATAGAGCAGCATGTCTACTCTCCCAAATGAGTCTACCTTGTGTAAATATACCTTGCAAGGTATAGTCATTAGAAATTTCGTTCTCATTTTCAAACCCGATAAAAATCAAACAAAAGAAAATATGGAAAAAAATTAAAACAAGCGTAAAAAATCAAATAAATTAATTTGACATTACATGGGTAAATAACGAAAACTCTCTCTAATAAACATACTTGGTACTAATTATGGGGGGTGTGCTGGAAATCGCAAACGCAAAACGCAAGAATTTGGACGCTGTTTTTAATACACTTTTAATCTAATTTTTATAATTTTTGTTATAAAATTCTGTTTAATAGATAAATGTTTGTAGAATATTTGCCATAAAATTATTTTATTACAGAAATCTTACTAAAAAACGACTTTTAAAATTCTTGCGTTTTGCATTTGCGATTTCCAGCACACCCCTGTATACTATGGTTTAGAACAAAGTATAATGTTTAGAATATAAAAAAACGTCGGTATTCAGTTTACTAATCCGCACTCGCATTGAAAAATGGATGTTTAAAAAATAAGGAAATTGCTTTCTATAAATTTTGAACAATGGTTTATACGCGGTGTTTCTAAGATTGAAAACTTTTTTCCAATAGGCATGAGCATTTAAATCAAGACTCAGCCCCACATGCAACGAAAAAAAAATGGTTGATGCAATCACAATCGCAAACTATCAATAATGTTTGTGGCTATGATTGTGTCAAACGCTTCTATAGTAACAATATATGTTCAGACATAATGTTATAGCTAATTTTTGTCTCAAACATATTATTATGTTTAGAAGAAAAACGCAAACGATTTTTTAAGCCATGTTTCTGTATTTCCCAACACCATGCAAAATGACAGTTTTCATAGCGTGCTCGTTGAATGCAGACGGGTTTTTTTCTTTAAACTCGGCATACGGTTTTTTTTTAACATATATAATTGTATATTTATAATATCATATTATTTTTTTTTTTTAATAATATAAGATCAGCGAATGAATGGACGCTTTAAAATAGTTTTTAAATTAGTGAACATAAAATTTATAATACCAATATTAAAAATTACAAATAACAAAAATATATGTATGCACACACATACATATACATACATTTTAAGCAAAAACATTTATGATTTTTCTTTATTCTTTTTTTTATTCTCGGGGTTTTTAAACAACAAATAAAAAGAAGAGCACAATTAAACAAAGAGTAATATATAAAAAAAAACTCTTATGAATGCTAATAATGCAAAAACAATAAAACATAATGAAAGAAATGCTTATGTTACAGTGAGTGTTGACGAAACAAACGTAGAAACAAAAAAAAGAATCGATGATAGCAATTACTGCCTCGGTAGGCTAGCTGGTAGCGAGCTAGTCTATCAGCGCCGAGGTTGCGGGTTCGATTCCCGCCAGAGACTCTGGTTTCTATCCTGCAGACAAGCATAGAGCTTCGCGGGATTAGCTTAGGAAATTAAAAAAAAAAAAAACTTAACGGCTAAACATATTACTCGAACGCGTTCCCTCTCACCCTCTTTGTTTACAAATACGGTCCATCGTAATACAATAACAAGTTTGTTAACTGCAGGCGCTGCCGCGGTGCCGAAAAAAAACTTTAATAAGTGATGATACGGTTAACCCCAAAACAGCCGCTATCGACAACTCAGTAACTCTAGTAAAAACTTCTCAAAAGCCTACAGTACAAGTTGGTATGGACAGGTACATAACAGTGCTTAAACGGGGACGCAGCCCTACCTCTGCAGCAGTTGCTTCGGCCTCAAAAGTCCCATCTCTTGATAAAATTAATTCTCAAAATCGTTTTGCAATTCTGGAGGATGAATCCTCTGAAGCACCAAACGTCATAAAATCGTCCAAGCCTCCCCCGATATATCTTAGGGAGCAAAATTCAAATGAGCTTATAAAGAGTTTGATATCAGTGATAGGTGAAAATTCGTTTTACGTAGCGGCTATTAAGCGTGGTAGTATAAACGAAACAAAAATACAAGTCAATCATGAGAATGATTTTCGCAAAATAATAAACAAATTTGAAGAACTAAAAAAAAGTTTTTATACATACCAACTGAAGAGCAGCAAAGGCCTTCAGGTAGTGATTAAGGAAATCGACTCATGTGTGGACCCAGCAGAAATAAAAACTTTCTTGGAAGAAAAAGGCTTCAAAATAAAACATGTGGTAAATATTAAAAATAGGGAAAAAATCCCCAACCACTATTTCGAGTGGAGTTGGAGCCCGGCGACGTTAAGCTAAGAAAAAACGAAACGCACCCTATTTACAGTTTAAAATATATACTGTGCAGTAAAATCACAATAGAGGAGCCGCACAAAAAAAAGGACCCGTTCAGTGTTTGAACTGCCAGGAATATGGTCATACTAAGGCATACTGCTACTTACCCCCTGTTTGCGTAGTATGTGGTGAATTACATGGTACAGTTCTTTGCGATAAATCTAAAAATGACTCCAACGTTAAAAAATGTAGCAATTGTGGCGGTTATTACACAGCCAATTATAGAGGATGCCCTGTATACACTATCGTCAAGCAGTCGGTTGGACCGAAAACTAATTCCCCTCAAATACAGGTAACAAATCAGCTAAACACTAATGACATTCAGGCTCCACAGCCTAGTAATAACAGAACCTCCTACGCTAACATTCTGAAATCAAACCATGTGCCAATGCAAGGTGCTTCGCCAATTAATGAAGAAACTCCAGTTTCTAATTTAAGTCGTCTTGAAAAAACCATGGAAACATTAGTGCAAACAGTTAATAAGGCTGACTTCCAAAACGTACTAATACAAAGTTCGTACACAATTTTACTACTGTATTTCAACCATGTACACGTACAAAGTACCGAAACAATGCAACTATGTGTTTTGTTTATTAAAACGTTTTGAAATGTAAGTGATGCAATGCATAATACTTTTAAAATAAATCTGTATTGCTTGCAAATAAAATGTTAAATGTCACAAAGCATCAACTTTAAAACCGATGCTCTGATTGCTTATTTGATGCGTTACTAATACTTAGCAGTGACGTTTTGGAAGGGTTTGCATTGTATATATATTGTACTGCGGCGTTATGAAACATTATACTTTGTTCTAATACAAAGCAATTAACGTTTTGGAAGTCAGCCTAATTTTACGAACACAATTGGTAATATGACGCAGGAAATTCTAAGAATCCAATCGATGTTATTGCAAGCTGTACTTAACAAGCCATGAACTGTTTAAAAATCTGTTTTTGGAACGCAAACGGCATCCGCCAACATAAAAATGAATTAGAATACTTTCTAAAAAATAAACAAATTGATGTCATGTTCTTTTCTGAAACTCACTTGACCACAAGAAATACGTTTAAAATCAATGGTTATATACTATATGATACTAAGGACCCTCGAGATAGAGCTTGTGGAGGCTCTGCCATTTTGATAAAAGCCCGAATCAAACACTACTTAATGTTTGATCATTGTGAAGATTATCTGCAAGCAACGACTATTTGTGTTGAAGAGCTAAATCGAAACTTAGTAATTTCTTCTTTATACTCTCCACCTAGATTTTCCATATCAGAAAGCTAATATTATAAATCATTAGGACCCTGTTTCCTGGCCGCTGCCGATTATAACGCTAAACATACCTTCTGGGGGTCACGACTTATAACACCAAAAGGTCGTGTTTTGTTTAACACAATCTCTAAAATGGGTTTAAACGTGGTCGCGAGCGGACAACCAACATATTGGCCTACTGATCAGCAAAAAATTCCAGATGTTATCGACTTTGGCGTGGTTAAAAACATCCCCACAGAAACGATTCATGTTGAAGCTTCCTTAGAATTATCATCCGACCACACACCTACAATTGTTACTTTATCGAACCCAAATAGAATTGTATCTCCGTCATGTTACTTAGCGACGTCAGCCACACAAATAAATTGGTTAAAATATAAAAAGAAAATATTCCGCTTAGTACACCGGAGAATGTGGATCTCTCTATTGTTAACTTTGACAGTTATCTTAAACTAGCTGTTCAACATTCCAGCGTTACCCCCAAAAAAAAAATAAAATATATTCTTCAGATGTCGAGCGGCTCTTGACTGAAAAAAGGAGAGTTCGAAGAGAGTGGCAACTGTATAGATCCCCGCAACTTAAGAATTTATTAAAAGAGTACACAAAAAGGCTAAGAAAGTTACTGCAGACTCAGAAAACGGCTTCTCTAGAAAAATATCTTAAGGAACTTGATGCAACTCCACAATCTGACTACTCATTATGGCGTGCAGCTAGAAATCTAAAAAGGCCAGTTATATCTAAGCCACCATTAAGAAACTTGAATGGTAGTTGGGCAAGAAACGATATTGAAAAAGGAAATCGGTTTGTTAGTCACTTGAAAAACGTATTTACACCAAATATATCTCACAATATTGCGGTCGAGTTACCACCTGTTGCTGCTAGAGCAGCTATTCTCTTCAGATTTGAGAAAGGAGAAATCGAACAGGCTATTTGTGACTTAAACACTAAGAAGGCACCTGGTATTGATAAAATCAGTAATAAAATGCTTTTAGAGCTACCTCGCACAGCAAAGAAAATTATTCTTTTTATTTTTAATGCTATTTTACGCCTTGAATACTATCCTCAAAAATGGAAGGTTTCCTTAGTTACCATGATACCAAAGCCAGGTAAAGATCATACAAAAGTTGAGTCATATAGGCCTATTAGCTTATTATCAAATATGTCAAAACTGTTTGAGAAATTATTAGTTTCAAAATTAACACCGATTTTAAGTGAAAATAGATGTATTCCAAACCATCAGTTCGGACTTAGAAGAAAACACAGCACAATCGAACAGACTCATCGAATAGTTAAAAAAATATTGCTCAGCACTCTTCATCGATGTTTCGCAAGCTTTTGATAAAGTCTGGCATGAAGGCTTATTACATAAATTGAAGTAAAATTTACCAGCAAACACACACAAGCTGCTAGAAAGCTACTTAGTCGATCGTCAATTTATTATTAAAGAAGGAAATTTCTTAAGTTCACCTCAGCCCATTGGCGCTGGAGTCCCACTAGGCAGCATCCTGGGCCCTCTATTATACTAACAAGTATAATAACACAAGCAACTACACCCAAACTTCAACATTTGCAGACGATACAGCTGTTCTAAGCGTTCGTGGACGCCGTTATGAAGCATCTCGTTACTTACAGCATCATATATTTGCTAAATATCACCTCACCGCAAATATAACAAAAATTGGCGGGATTATTAACACATTTTCGAGACTATAAAATAGTATTATACGTTTTACTTTTTACATTTTTATCGCTTAATTATAGAGAAAAGAGCACTAAAACGCCATATTTTGGATATCAAGTTAAATGTGGGTACTTTCATTAAACTCATTAACATCACTGCTGGTAGTTCTTCATTACAGTGATGAATGGTACTTATTTTAAAACCTATTTTTGATTGGAAAATATACTTAAAAAAAAAACAAAAAAAAAAATTAATTCATATTACTATAAACAAGAAGAGCGTTATATTCGGCTATGCTGAATCTTATATACCCTTCGTGGTTGGGATAGAACATTAGTTCATATAAACACATATATATATTTAAATTATATACAGTAGTTTTGACTTAGCTGCCTTTTATTTACGTGCACTTTTGACTTAACTGCACAAAATTGATAATTTTTGGCATTATTCTTTATAATCCCATACAAATTCCTTTTTTAAGTGCACTTTCTTTACCTGCACATTTAAGATAAGTGCCCAAAATTTTTGGCATTTTAAAATTATTATCATACAAAAAATTTAAGTTAGCTGCACTTGGACTTAACTGCCCAAATTACATATTTTCTGTAATTATTCTTCAAAATCTTTCTTTACGTGCATTTTGTATACCTGCACATTTTTCATATTTTTGGGCAGCTTTTAAATATTTTCATATAAAACATCAAAGTTAGCTGCACACATGAAAAAATATGGTGGCCACTTTTTCACATAAATATCCAATTTTAGCTGTTTATAAAAACAAAAATCGCAAACAAGTCAAGTTGTTTGCATGTACCTACATTTATGCATATGGGTTGTGGTTACAGCAACTTTACCATGATTATATGAAAGGAATAGCAAATCTTAGGTCTGGAACAGAATAAAGTAGTTGTAGTAGTATTTGAAGCGGACAAATGCTCTCTAGCGCAACAAATTTCAAAATTTCGATTTTTGCGCTTCAACGGCAACGACTACGTATTCTATTGACACTACTTTGAAACTGCAGTTTTTAATTTTTGACAGCTTGCAGTAACGTTGTACTACAGCGACTTTTCTGTCCCACACTTTATTGTTACCAATTTGGCTATCTCGTTACGTCTAAAAATGCACAAGAAATGACTACAGGTTGTTTGAACGTAATTGCTATTATCAATTTATTAAAAAAAACGTTGTTACTCCTCTTTCAAACACTTTACTTTAGCTGCACTTTTATGCAGGTAACCACAATTGCGTACCTGCACATTAAGGTAGCTAAATACATTTAAGATAGCTGCATTTTTGATTTACCTGCACAAAAAATCGTGCAAAGGAGATTGTGCAGCTAAGTCAAAATTACTGTATATCTTTGCCATTTGCGTAATTGTATGTTCACAGTTGGGTCTTAAAACGTGTTTAAGCAAAATGTTTATTAACTTAATCAGAGTTGTTCACATTACATTTGATATGACAGTTGAGTTTGAGGTATGTTCAGAGGATTCGATGTGATTAATGAAGTGATTAAGTTGTAAGCATGTTAATATAAAGTGATTAACAAATCACTTCAATATATAGTTAATCATCTCGATTTTTATGTGATGAGAGCTTAATCAAGTTTGAACATAGTATAAGTGTCTCAATATTACCATTCAAAACGATGTAGTAGAAAATAATCCAACGACGTCAAAAAATGCCGAACTTCCATCAATGGAAAAATACATAAAGAGGTACAGCGGTTGTTCTATAGAAGAAATTGTACGCAGAAGTTTGGCTGAAGATATTATAATAAACAGTGACTCTCTGCCGTCACTTCGGAAGACACAGGGGAAGATATGATATGGATTTGGAACTATCTTCCTCCGAGTCTACAAAGGTATTGACAAAGCGAAGCCTCAAGCTCCGGTGACTACCACCACATCAACAGCATCAACGGAGCATATGGAAGACGATTCCGCTATGTCATCGGCCAATGAAGACACTCAATCGGTCAGTCGGCTTGTGGGTGACTTCTTTGGCAAGATGGAAGTGGCGGACGATGAGGACATCCTACTGGAATCGGACGACGACCCAGAGGATGCCAACGTCACAGTCGTCCATAGCGATGAGCTATGATGAAGGTTACACAAATCAACCTTCATCACTCTAAAGCGGCGTCAGCTGCCCTTCTCCTCCGATTGGCTTCAGGCACGGAGGAGCTTGTATGTATCCAAGAACCATTGTTGTATAAAGACAGGGTTTGCGGACTCAGTTTAGACGGCTATAGTACTCTGTACGCAGCCGATCAAGGTAAAACCAGGGCTTGTGTAATGGTCAAAAACATCCTTAAAGCTTTCATTCTTTCTGATTTTAGCGATAAGGACACCTGCACTGTCGCAGTAGAAGGCAAAACCAGAACAGTTTGATTTATGAGCTGCTACATGGCACATGACCAGGGTGCTAATCCCTCTAACTCCACAACCAGAAAGGCGATGTCGCATGCCAACAGGCGCAACATTCCTGTAATAATATGTGCTGATGCTAATGCACATCATACCGTCTGTGGAAGCTCGGATGTCAATCCACGAGGTGAGTCGCTTTTGGACTTTATAGTAGAAAATGAACTAACAGTAGTTAATAGGGGTAGTGAGCCCACCTTTATTGTGACTAACAGAAGGGAGGTTCTTGATATTACGCTTATTAGTGATAAGTTCTCGGATTTGATTAGCGATTGGAACGTGTCAAAGGACTGTTCCTTCTCTGATCACATGTATATTGATTTAAATTTTTCTTTTAGAGCTGATTCAGCTAAACCCTACACGAATAGAAGAAGGACCAATTGGTCTATCTATGCGAGTGTACTCGGGGACAAGCTGCCTATGTGCCCGGTTCTCATAGACAGTGTGTCCATGCTCGACTCCGCAGTGGAGTCACTGACTGGTGTCTTAATTGAGGCAACAAACGAATCCTGTAAAAGAATCGACAGGAAGGGCAAAGCTAAGCCCATATGGTGGAATGCGGAGATTGCTGAAAAACGCAAAGAAAGCAGGAAACTCTTTAATGAGGCAAAACGTAATGGTGTTTGGAACAATTACAAGTCCTCAGTAAATGGATTCAAAAATCTTATCAGGAAGGCCAAGAGACAGTCATGGAGGAAATTCTGCAGCGATGTGGAAAACTCCTCGGAGACTAGTCGGCTACGTAAGATTTTATCCTCTAAACCAGCTATTCCATCGTATATACGGAAGATGGATGGATCCTGGACCACAAACAGTCGGGACACCCTTGAGGTCCTGATGAATACACACTTCCCAGGTTGTACTGATGATGTGCCTAGGGAAGGAACATTTAGTGGCACTCGGGATATCTCTAATATTCCGATAACTCGCCATCGTGTGGAATGGGCCGTCAAAAGCTTCCATCCCTTTAAATCTCCAGGCCCGGATGGCATTATCCCAGCGGACCTGCAAAAGAACCTGGGAATATTGATGCCATGGCTCCTGGCAATATTTAGAGCCTGCCTGAGCCTCTCACATGTCCCATCAACTTGGACAACATATAAGATCGTCTTCATCCCCAAGAGTGGGAAGACATCTCACTCTATGGCTAAATACTTTAGACCAATTAGTCTATCCTCCTTTCTACTGAAAACACTGGAGAGGATTTTGGATATTCATATTAGATCATCATTGGGACACAATTCCTTGTCACTGGCTCAGCACGCCTACACGAAGGGAAGGTCCACTGAAACTGCGCTTCACTCATTGGTGGGCCACATAGAGAGATCCCTGCACTACAAGGAATTTGCTTTAGTTGCATTCCTGGATATTGAGGGCGCTTTCAACAACGTTAGACCTGAATTGGTTATTAACGCAATGAGACATTTGGAAATCGACCCGGCGATTATTCAATTTGTCAGCAGCATCTTGCACTTCAGGCGTATCGAATCCAACTAAGGCCCCTCGAACATCTCCAAGGTTGCGACTAGGGGCACCCCGCAAGGTGGTGTACTCTCACCATTACTTTGGAATCTGAATATGAATACCCTACTCAGGGCCATGGAAAGGATGTGCTGCAGAACGGTTGCATATGCGGATGACGTTGCAGTTGTGGCTCTGGGTAAAGATCCCAGACTATTGTCTGAACTAATGGAGTCCGCATTGGACGTCCTAACAAAATGGTGCCAGGGATGTGGACTGGATGCAAATCCTGCCAAAACGGAACTGGTACTTTTCACAAGGAGATACAAAATTACCAAATTTGATACCCGGAGGCTAAAGGGGGTCTCACTGAAAATGTCTGACAGCGCCAAGTATCTTGGGCTAATATTGGACAGCAAACTGAACTGGAGGATGAACACCATTTCCAGGACTAATAAGGCGGCAACTGCATTGTATTGCTGCAAGAGGGCCATTGGTCTTAACTGGAGAATTAACCCGAGGAATGTATACTGGCTATACGAATGTGTCATTAAACCCATTCTATTCTACGGGGCAGCTGTTTGGTGGCCGGCGCTCAAGGTGAAGAGTCATCAAACTGGGTTTGAACGTACAATGAGAATGGTGGGGATAGCGGTAACAGGTGCCATTAGAACAACCCCCTCTAAGGCATTGTTTACGATTTTAAACTGGTTACCACCAGACATTTTGGCTAAAAGGCTGGCTGCGAACGCGGCGGTAAGACTAAGGGCCACCGGAGCATGGAGGGATTTCAATATCGGACATGCTAATATTCTGAACGAAATTAATTGGCACATGGATGTTGATTATGTCACACCCGAGCCGATCTTTGATCCTGGCTTCACGGTAAGCATTTTGGATAACGTGGTCCACTATGATGACCTACAAATTCCCGCGAATGCGATTCAAATCTTCACGGACGGGTCTAAAACACTGTATGGTGTCGGTTCTGGCATATACTCCGAGCAGCTAAACTGGAGCATTCCTATGAGGCTGCCGGACCACTGCAGTGTCATCCAGGCCGAGATAATGGCCATCCACACAGCCGCGAGGTGCATCCGATACGGTGAAATATCTGGAAGGGATATTCACATTATTACCGATAGCAAGGCGGCCATAAGATCCCTGGAGAATGTGTTCATCACATCGAGAATTGTCCGAGAATGCCGGATGTCTCTGGATGAGATAGCGAGACATTCACTGGTCACACTTAATTGGGTCCCCGGACACGGGGACATACTGGGGAACTGCATGGCGGATTCGTTGGCGCATGCAGGCACCACCTTGAATCGAGACGGTTCAACATATAATGTAGGTGCTTCGCTCCCAAGGAGCAAGCAACTTATATCGCACAAGTTTCATATTATCGCCAGTCGGAGGTGGCACGATGAAACTACCTGTGGGGAAACCAGGAAAATCTGGCCCGTCATAGATGAAAAAAGGACACGGCGGGCACTACAGCTGTCCAGACATCATCTAAGAAACCTGATTGCGGTTATAACTGGCCACTGGCCCATTGGGAGGCACGCCCAGAGGCTGGGGCTCCCTTACAATGACTTTTGTAGAAGTTGCGGCGACGAGGAGGAGGAAGAGTCAACGGAACATCTTCTCTGTAATTGCCCGGCTTTCGGAGATCTAAGACTCGAAATGTTTGGTCGAAGAGCCCTTGGGGACAAAACTTGTCTCTCTGATGTTGATGTAAACAGGATCCACTCCTTTACTGAATCGACCGGATGGCTGCGTGGGAACACTAGCAGCCAGACAACATAGGACCCATGGGAGACGGTGTGACATGGTAACACAACGGGAACTAATTAATGGACCCACGTGAGCTGTGCTTGATCACGACTGCCAATGGAACCTAACCTAACCTAACCTTGGCTGAAGATGTAGGATCTGCAAACACCTTTCGTAAATCCAAAGTTGTATCGGATTATTTAAGAGTTGAAGATTTTACGATTCCTTTAAGTAATACAATGATATGGAGTTATGATGAAAAGTTGTACGCATCAAAAAAAGCAGAAGTCATAGTGGATTTGAGAAAAAATAAAGAAGAAAATGGAAGATTTTCCAGAGTTGAAAATTAATGTAAATTAATTGTATCTTATTTAACATATGTAATTTTTTTTAAAAATAATTTCTTTTTATTCGTTATTCTCATCGATTAATCGAATAATTTTTCAGATTTTATCGTTTGATCGAACTAACAAAAACAATTATTTGAATTATTCTAACAAAGTTGAAAGTGAAAAATTGACAACTCTAATAAAGGGTAAATTATTTTTGAGATATTTCGAAAGAGGTTTAAGCGGCTCATACACTTGCAGTATTATAGTATATGATATTCGCCATTGTAACGCTAATTGTGATTGATTTGAAAATTTTTCCAAAAACCTTTTGCTCCGCGATGAACTTTGGCACGCTGGTGTTTTCGGCTGTAGCTCGCCGGGAATGGGGGGTTCGTGTCCATCTAGGTTTTCACAATTATCAACTCTACTCGTGCCAGAATGGATACGGTGTAAAAAAAAGGAAGCAATAACAAAAGAACGAGAAACAATGTACACACTACCTAACGAAAGGGGTAAAGACCTATTATAAACGGACAGACATTTCGATGACAGAAACTTTCACACTACATTTGTTTTGGCCGGACTCGAATCCTCGGGACAAGGTGAAATGGTCACGGTCAGGCTGCCCACCCCATATGACAGGTTAATGTCAACCGTGACATTACTTGTCGCCTGAATAAAAAAAATAATTTTAAGCAATGTCCCTAACGTTTACTTACCACGCTTTATTTTTTTTTAGCTACCGTTCAACCATTTTTAGATGAATTAAAACATGTTTCTTTTCTAAATATTAAATGTCATATACAAGAAAATTTAATAGCAATGTTCTGAGAATTGTAACAATCAATAAAATAAAAGAACTAGTTACATCTAGACCTTAAGTACAAAAGAAACTAACTTTTTTTTATTTTTTTCAAATTTTTTTTTTTAAATTAAATGTTTATTTTACAGACGCACAGTAGCGCCCGTAGAGCAAACGAGGTTGCAAAAATCAAAATTTTCATGAGCGCCGACGAAGTTTTGAATAAACCCATGTTATAGGAAACTTTTCAACGATTTCAAATCTGCCACTCTTAATAATATCACATTTTTAGTTTAGAAGATATAGCCGTTCAAAGTTGACCGACTTTCGGTTTTCAAAAAAACACACAATTTTTAGTAAATTTGTTGCGATTTCAGGTGTAATATCACGAAAAATAGGTAACGAATCGCCTTATTTTTTGTTTGTATTGATTTATGTATTTATTAAATGTATAATGATAAAAAAAATTAACTGTTTGCTTTAGAGCTGGCAAACTATCGATAGTCGCAACATTCGATAATTTCGATAGTTTGTTGACAAACTATCGATAGTATCGAATTTTTTGTAGAATTCCTTAATTTAATTTGTAAGTAATTACCGTACTTGTCCATGTAGAAATATAAAGAAATACAATTTTCCAAATTTGGAATAAAGTTTAATCTTTCTTAGATTTTCAGTCATTTTCCTTATCACAAGCTAAATTGTAGTGTGCACTCTGTTGACATAACCGAAAGAGGTTAGCAACACGAAAGGGATTTTTTATGACAGCTGGAAAACAATAATGAAGGTAAACAAAAACAAAGACAGGAATGGAAAAATTTTATGATTTGATGTAAAGGCTGAATGACGAAATATGGCCAGGGAGCCATATTGGCTGCCCGAGGCTTCGTGGCCAGGGAAAATGAAAATGTCGGCCCTTTTTGCTTTTTGAAGATTGCGAGTGAAGGTGGAGTTAGTGGTCTAAAGAACGAAGTAAAAGGAAAAAAAACCCAACCTAAATTGAATTTTTAAAATTTTTATTGTTGCTTAAAAAATTAATTAAAATTAAATAAGTATTCGAAATTTACAAAGATACTATAAAATAACTAAATCCAGCCGAGCCACACCATCGCCAACTCCATCCAGCGTGGGAGAAGCGGAGCAGCACCACCGCTCCTGGGGTGCATAGGTATTTCAGGTTTTCCGACCTGTACTCAACATTAACATGAACTAGTAGACGTACGGGTGTGTAGACAGTTCCTTTTTTTTATATTTTCTAACAAAAGAAAGAAAAAAATATAATTCTAAAACAATATAAATGAGTAAAGGTAAATTACACAAAGTTTCCGGTGAAAACGTTTTTTTTGTTACGTGGAGAAAGTTTTTTTGCAGCCACGACTAGTTAGGAAGAGCTCTCGCGAACTAGGATTAGTATCGACGGCAATTGTTAAGTTCCCGGTTATTCTCTGTAGTTTCCCTTAAAGCTAGAAAAAAAAGAAAGTGAAGGAATTTATATTTAAGTGAAAGAAAAAGGAATCGTTGAGTGAAATTTGATTTAATACTTGGAATTACGCGGACTCCTGGACACAATACGGACGGACAGGAAAACCCCCTTCCATCTCCGCTTTGTGCAGGAATAGCCGGAAGGTGTCCCGCTTAAATTAATGGCTTAGGAGTGAGAGTCAATCAGTGAACAAGATCTGTCCTGACTGGGAAATATAAACTCAACCATTTCTGTTTTAAAGTAAAAAAAAGGAAAATTTATTGATCAGAAAAGAAAATTAAAAATAAAAATTGTAAAATAAAGCTAGAGTTAAATAATTTGATTTTAGAAATTAAAGTAAAATTTAAATTTGATACTTTGAAATTGGAATGAAACTAAAATTAAATGATTTACATTTAAATTAAAACGTTGAAGTTTGAACTAAAAGATAATATAAGATTAAGTCAGAATTTAATACTGCAAATTTAAATAAAAATTGAAATTGAATTAAAGTTTAATAATCTGAATTTATATTGAAATTAAATAATACCACTTAATAGTGTAAAGTTGAACTAAATTGAGATTTAGAAATTTAACAATTTGAATTTAAAAATTTAAGTAAATTTCTTAAAACTAGAAATTAAAGTTTAAAAGCTTGTTGTGTTAACTGAAACATTGTACTTTGTTTTTTTTTTTTATTTAAATTAAATGAGTTTTTATTATATATATAGGCAAAACTAAGCAATAAAAGAATGAATTATATAAATTTTAAATGAATTATGTAGAGTGTTTTGATTAAAAATATGGACGGATAATTTAAATATCGGCAGTAAGTAGGGAAGGTAAGAATTTGCAGGGAACGTTTGGGACATCCTTAAATCTGGATGTCATGGCGGGATCATTCATCCCGAGTGGGAGGGTAACCGCTGGCGCAACACCAGCCAGCCAAATTGTTCGCTAGGTGATTTAGCAGGGAGATTGGAATTAACCTACTCGGTGCCCCTTTCCTTTTTTTAATTTTCATGAAAATGCTGATATGATATGTTTTTGTGTGTGTGGGTAGGTATGTACAGAGTGGTAGCAAGAACCACCCCCATCCGGCGAGCTCCAAGCCCGGCAAACGCGAGCATATCAGCGCCGCTTCCCCTCTGGCAGCACTCGTTTTGTTATGTTTTGGTATTGCCTTCGTAATACCATAAACTACCACCGTACCGCACACTACAAAATTTTTTCAAATATGTATTAAAATATACATACAGTTTGCAATTATTCGGGTTCCACTAAAAAAGTTGTCACATTTCAATTTATTTATGATTGCATATGATGTTGAATTTTCAAAACTTCAAGAATAATAATGTGCACTGGTTAGTATGTAAAAAAAAATTAATATGTATTCAAAATTTTTCAAAATAAAATAAAAATGTAAATAAAACTGAACTTGCAAAATAAAATAAAGTAATTTGTTTTTATATTTGTTTTTTCTTTACCCACTTACAACTACATACATTTAGAGTTGACAAAAAATCAACCAATTGTAGTCGGGGCTGTAAGAAAAGATAAACTCACTTTTTATTGTTGTTGTTTTTGTTTAAGCTTTGATATTGTTACAAGTAAAACTGGGGTTTATAATTCTTATTCGCTTAACAGTTTTATTGTATAATATCTTTAGTTTTTCTAAATTTTTCGGATGAAGTTTCCTGACGATCTGGCCTAAGCAACCAGTGAAATGCGCATAGGAATAGCTTATCCCTTCAACAATAAATTTCAGTTTATCAATATTATGAAATGGGAATTTAGCAAATTTAAACGAAACCTTGTTAAAAATTTTCGTTTGGGAAAATATACTGAAACAACAATAAGACAACTCAACTTTGTTTTTGCTCTCAATATAAATTTCTAAACAAAAATTTTTATTTTAGTTAATATAGAAAACTTTAATAAAGGTAAAATTACTTTAGTATACTCTTTTTATTTAAACTAGTATTTGGCGACTTTAAAATCTAAAAATATTAAATATTGGCGATTTTCGATATACTATTTGGCGATTCAAATGGAAAATAATTTGAAAAACCTGGTACATACATTTATAAAAAATTTTTCTTTGGCATGAGGATAAGCAAGGCTATTCAAAATGGTTGATCCTTAAGCCGATTAAATAACTGCCGCAACTAGCTAAGCTGTGCGGCAACGACGCCTGACTTGTTATTGCCAAATCGAAACAAAAAATTATTGATAATTTTCTTAAAAAAGATTTCTACGATAGTATCGCTATCGAAAATAAACTATCGATAGTCCAATGGAAAGACAACTATCGATACTAGCGATAGTACTATCGATTGTTTGCCAGCTCTAGTTTGCTTTGTGTTTCTCCTGGTAAATCACTATTTAAAAACTATCCGTTTTTTTACTATTTTTCAACTTTGACGGAAAATAAAAAAAATATATATTTTTCTATATTTGCCATATTTGCAAAACCTGTTCATTGATTATTTCTTTACATAATTCAAAAATTTTATCTGCCCGTACGTGCCCGTTTGGCTTCTAGAGGTAAAAAAGGTTAAAAAGACATGGTTGCAGAAATTGTATGGCGTCCATCCCTTATATGTTTTGACTGACAGTAGTTTGATCTAATAGTTTGAAAAAAAACTACTCATTGAAATTAGCAGGTACGTACCTCACTCAAACAATACTTTATGGTCCCTACAGGTAGGCACAAATCTTATTTGGACACGTGCATAATATCAAAATTGCATTATTCAGCCTAAATCCATATGTATGCAGGGAACAGGTAAATTTTTCGGCATGGTAGCATAAGCCTATATATTGCAAATGGTCAAGAACAATATTGACTTATGGTCCCTACAGGTAGGCACAAATCTTATTTGGACACGTGCATAATATCAAAATGCATTATTCAGCCTAAATCCATATGTATGCAGGGAACAGGTAAGTTTTTAGGCATGGTAGCATAAGCCTATATATTGCAAAATAAGCATAATGCCTGGATTAGTCTACGACTGAAAGTTGGCGCAACAATTACTGAAACCATTAAACAATTTAAGTACTGAAAACATGGCGTTGAACAATTTTAAATTATTTGAACTGTTTAGAAAGTCAACCAAACCAAATTTTTTCACGGAAGCTGCTTTAGAAGAACTTGATAGCTTATACGGAAATATTGAGAGAAGCGAAATTATAAAAAATAATTTTTATCTGATATATACAAATATTAAGGCAAAATGGGTGAAATCTAATCGAACCATTCAGAACTTCAACTCCAAATACGAGGACTGGGTTAATGAAGACACCAGCCTGGGTATATTGGCAGTAGATAAACCCACCACATCAACCAGAGGAGCAAAAGGAAGGCAAAAAAAAAGTATTGAGGAGTGTTCAATTTTCACAAGAAAGAGGAAACTTGCCGATGCCACCAACGACTTGACCACGTAGCAATTATCGGACGCGCTGTCTATTGATTTGCAAAAAGAGTCAGAAGAACTTTGGTAATTTAAACGATTCTACAAATGAGGAGAATTACGAATATGGAATGTCACCATTGCACGCAAGGATAAGGTGTATGGAATTCTTGCTAAAACTGGCGTATACCCTACCACAAGAGGAGGAAAACTTCGATGAAAATACATCAATAAAGGATAAAGAAAAGATCAGAAAGAAGCCACTACAGGATGCTTTTTTTAAACAAGTTGGACTAAAAGTAGACTGTCCCAAGCACGGATACGGTAACTCAAACGATGGAAACACTTCAAGGAGATTTTTTGAAAATGATGAGGCAGTAACTAGAATCACTGGAATTGACAATCAAATCGTGAAAAGATTGGGAACGATCTTAGATGTTTTAAACTGCAAAGAAAATGTCAATTCTACAAAATATGGAGAATATGCGTCGAAAACTGCATCTCTTTTAGCAGAAATGTATCCACAGAAGAAGTTGACCCCGACCGTCCATAAAATATTGGCGCATGGCAAAGATGTAATTGAGTACAAGTCTTTGCCAATTGGAGAGCTTTCTGAAGAAGCACAGGAGTCTCTTAACAAATTTTATAAAAAATATAGATTGCAGAACACATTCAAAGCATCAAGGGTAAGGCAAAATGAGGACCTCTTCAACATGTTGGCAACATCTTCCGATCCACTTATTTCTTCCCTGCGGCATGTGAAGTCAAGAACGGAGTTAGAAAATAATTATAGTTTAGAAATGGTTAGTCTTTTAGATATACCTTCTCTTACGAACTGTGATGAATATTTTACAGAAAATTGAAAAAATAAATTTAAAAAAAAAAATTATTTTTTTTTTATTTGTTGGGTAGTAATTTAAAACATAAAACCCTAAAGAAAAAAAATAAAAACAATCTAAAAATGTAAAAATAATTTTTTTTAGTTACCATAAAATTGATTTTTCTACTAATTTTAACTTTGATAACCCATAATTAGGCCCCTACAGAGCGTAGCACCCTTTCCAAACGCTCATTTCATAGGCTGAACAGTTATCTATCATATGCTGTTTAAACTATTCAATTATCTTATTCGGTTCAAAAGATATGATTTTTACAACGAAAAAACTCAAATGGCGCCACTGTGAGACGTCAAAGTAATTATCTTACATGAAAAGATCTTAATTTTATTGCTTAACTGATATCAGGTTAGATCGTTATTTTTTTTATTTTTTTTTTTTTTTATTTTAGTTTGTGAATTCAGGTATTTAAGAATATTTACAAATGGTATAATATAGTATAGCACACCAGAGTATAGCATAGCATGATATAGTAGAGTATACTATAATATAGTGCAATATAGAATAGGTCGTGTTTTTAAACAAAACAAAGCTTTATTCTATTACCAAGTTCATATCTATTGTGACTTATTAGTTGATTCTATTACTTATAAACTTGTTAATTAAATTATTTATCACATTATTTATTTGATATAAATTATCCGAGTATTCACTGGAATTTCATGTCTTATTATTCGAAATTTTATTTGAATATTCAACCAAATATTGGTTCACACATACATAAATTCAAGATTTATCAGATTATCTAACGCACAAATTTTGGCTCGGATATTCGTTCATCCATACATTTGAATTTTCATTCGAATGTTCAACTGTGCAACCTTTTGTACGAATATTAGTTTGCAAATTTATTAAAACAAATTTTTAGTTTGAATATATATTTAATTGTTTTTTTTTTCTATTCGGATATTTAATTGAATATTGGTTAGAATATAAATTTGATTTCCCACTCGTACATTAAGCAGCCTACTTGTTGGAATATGTGCTCAAACTTTTATACGGATACCAAATTGAATATTTGTTTGAATATTTTCTTCCTTTTTCAACTCTTTATTCGAATACTAGTTTGTATATCCACTCAAGTTTTTATTCGAATATTCAATCAAATACTTGCTTGAATAGGTCTTCGAATATTCAAATTTTTATTCGAATATTCGATAAAACATTCGTCGGTATATTTATTCAAACTTTTATTCGAATATGTAATACAATTTTTAGTCGAATATAACATAAAATATTGGTTGGTGTATATGTAATAAAATTTTTATTCGAATTTTAAATATAATATTGGTTGTAATATATGTAAAAAAAATTTTTTTTATTCAAATATTGAATATAATATTGGTTGTTTTTTTCTGAATATCAACTTAAATATTTGTGGGAATATATATTCAAACTCAATTAAACATTTGCTTGAATATGAATTCGAAATTTTATTCGAATATTCAATCAAACACGTGCCCTTGTACGTATCCGAATATGTTATAAAGCACTTATTGAATATTTGTCTGAACACGTATTCAAATTGTTCTTTTTTTTTTTTTTTTGAAAATTTTCAATTAAATGTATGCTTGAATATATATTCGAATATTTAATCGAATATACGATTGTTGCCTATATATTAAAAAAAAATCTTCTTTATTTCATTCTTTTATTATATTACTTTGCTTATTCTTTTATTACTAGATTTACTTATTTAGTTAGTTTTAGTTACTTACTTAGTTAGTGTTAGTTAATTACCGAATTAGTTTTAGTCATTATTAAGTTATTTAGTAATCTACTCATCTACTTATTTAGTAATCTATTTATCTATGTATTTAGTAATCTATTTATCAAATTATTTAGTAATCTATTTATCAAATGATTTATTAAATTTTCTTCTTTTTTTTAATTTTCTATAAAATAATTTATTAATTCCTTTATAAAATTATTTATTAAATCATCTTTAAAATTATCCATTCAATTGTTTGTTAAATCTTTTATATCCTTATTATTCAATTTATATGTTTCCAGTATTGGATTTCTTATCAATTTAAATTTTATTTTTCTTCTCTTTTGTTTTTCCTAAATTTATTCTAGGTATTGAAATGTTTAATTCCTTCACTATGGTTAAGTTACGTATTTGAATTTGAATTTGTATAGATTTTGTTTAATATTTTCAAATCGAATCTAGTAAAGGTAGTTGAATTTTAGATTTTGATCAAATATTGAGATTAAAATTTGGAATCTAACTCGAGGTACGGAAATCAAATTAAAATTCAGAGTTAACTTTACAATTTTATTTTACTAATTGAAAAACAAGATTCAGGTGTTTAAATGTAAATCACGTTTATGCGTATAATTTCAAGTTAAGACTAGATATTTAAATTTTGGATTCAGTTTAGTCAATTAAACAGAAATATGGAATTTAAGTTAAAAAGAATAAGGTATCAAAATATTTATGAATCACTTGATTCGCTTTCAAGAAAATTTAATTTAGTTTCCGTGTTTGAATACAATTTGATTAAATATTTGAAGCATGTTAAAAAAACATAACATAGTTTAAGGCAAAAAAAATAAACGATTCATAAAATGCCAAGGGTGTAAAGCGACTTTATCCTCAAGTTTCAAACTATTTAATTTACTAGTTTACCTGTTTCTTTTCCTGAGGTACTTTTACTGGGCCACCTTGTTGCCATGATGTTTCCGGTTATTCCCTTTTCCCCAATAAGGTTGTTACTGTGTTTAATTTGTTACAGGTAATCATTGAGTCTGTGGTCGATGATATAGTTCCAGGTAAGTATGATGAATATTTAAAATTTTAAAGTAGGGTGTTGATGATAAAGTTCCAGGTAAGTATGATGAATATTTCAAATTTGAAAGTAGGGTGTTGATGATAAAGTTCCAGGTAAGTATGATGAATATTTCAAATTTGAAAGTAGGGTGTTGATGGTAAAGTTCCAGGTAAGTATGATGAATATTTCAAATTTTAAAGAGGGGTGTTGATGGTAAAGTCGCAGGTAAGTATGATGAATATTTCAAATTTTAAAGTAGGGCGTTGATGATAAAGTTCCAGGTAAGTATGATGAATATTTCAAATTTTAAAGAGGGGTGTTGATGGTAAAGTCTCAGGTAAGTATTGTGAATATTTCAAAATTTAAAGAGGGGTGTTGATGGTAAAGTCTCAGGTAAGTATTGTGAATATTTCAAAATTTAAAGAGGGGTGTTGATGGTAAAGTCGCAGGTAAGTATTTTAACAGATTCAGGTGAGTGAAATAGGGTTTAAGTTGACGTAAATTTGTGAGTTTTGTTTAAGCACATGGCGTTTGCTTGGGCACATGGCGTGTGTTTAAGCACGTGACGTTTTGTTGAAGCGCATGGCGCTTGCTTAAGCACATGGCTTTTGCTACGCTAAGAAATATGTCTTTCTTATCACGATCCGCAATTTTATTCGTTTCATGTAAGTTTATAATTCACGTGTTTTTTTGCCACTCACTGCCTATGGTTCCACTACACTCCTCCATATGGGTTTAAACTTTCCACGTCTGCAACCTAGTGGGGTTGGGTGTCTCGAAGGTGGTTGCAAACACACGCAAACTACTCCCTTTTGTATTTTAACAGGTCAGACGCGTTCTAAAAAAGATTTGCATTTAAGATTACACGTGCCTAAATCATTGTATTTATTAAAATTTTAGTTTATCGGTTCCACTTACTCACTTGCCGTTTTTCATTTTTTTATATAGATGTTCTTCTTGGTTATTTCAAAGCGTCTGTTTTTCGTTGGTCCTCTGCCCTGAAAAATGATCCAAAACGAGCCACGTTTTTTCAGGAAACTCCTTTATGCAGATTTTTTTTTCACTTAGTGGGTAATAAAAACTTATAAAAAAAAAACTTCACCACTTATCCGATTTCAACGTTACCCGGTTACTGCCATTTTATGAATGAATTTTTCGATTTTTATCTATACCCACGCTGAATCTGTTAAAACTTCAATCGTGCCAATTCGCCTTGGTAGAGTGGTATTTGTTTCGTATGTTGTAAGGTTGTATTTTCTTGTCATTTTGATAGTGGTGGCACTCAGAGATGGAGATCCTCAATTGTTATTTTTTTTTATAAAAAACGCTTAATTTAAAATCAACCGCGTTGATCGTCACAAAGCCAGCTCTTTTCTCATAACCTGTGGCGTGAAACGAGTTGGGAACTTAGATTATCTGTCAACTTCCTTTTTATTTCTCATATTCCCTCCAAACAATATTTCCTTCTACGTCTTACATCGCCTATTGCTTCAAGTGTTGAGCATGTATCACCCCAATAAATTGTCCTCTGAGATTTTCAATCTCATATTGGCTGTTACCTACTGCTCTTCTAATCCTGCACCTTAGCCACGGTCTGCAAAGTTGTGCGTTGATTCCCTTTGAAAATTTGCTTTGTAAAATGTTTTTTCTATAGACCTCTTGGCCGGGTATATATTTCACAATCCTGCTTTTAAGATTGTAGGATTTAACATTTCGCTGATATGCATCATGTAGCTTTTCGCCAACCCTTTGGTGGATCAATTGCATTTGTGATGATTTCGGCAGTATCAACATTTCGCCTTTTTCAGCAGATTTTAGTTTCCTTAGTATTTCATAAGCATCCGCATGAGTAATCATATTATAACCAGTTAGAGAAAAATAAGGACCAGTTGAAGAGTGAACCGTAGACCTAAGAGAGCATTCTATTTTAGACAAATTTTCATCCCATTTCGATTGGTCATTATCCAAAAAACTTCTGACGGAGCTTAGTATGGTTTGGTTGACCCTTTCGCTCGCGTTAGATTGCGGTGAATATATAGGGGTACGAAGATGTTTAACGCCGAATATTTCTAAAAAATCCTTAAATGCCTCGGAGGTAAATTGTTTGCCATTATCCGAATGTAGCAATTCCGACACTCCGAATTTATAAAATACCTCATCTCTTAAAAATTTAATTACCGCTTTGGTGGTAGCTTTTGCCAACGCTTTTAACAAAACGAATTTTGTTTTGTGGTCTAAGACTATAAAAATAAAGGTATTACCAGATTTTGTGCGGGTATATGGTCCCAAAAAATCAATATAAATCTTTTGAAAAGGCCTTTGAGTTACAACTTCTTTTCCCATCGGTGGACGCAATATTTTCCATGGGTGTTTTATTTACTTACATGTTTCACACTCGCTTACGAAGTTTCAGATCTGATTCACCATTGAAGGCCAGTAAAAATATTCCCTGATATTGAACAATGTTTTCGCTATACCTCCGTGTAAGGTGTTGTCTATATGTGATTTCCTTATTATACCATCTGTTAGTCGGGATGGTACCCATATCCGCCAACAATCGTCTTCATTCTCTAAATCGTTTCGGTTAAATTTTACCCTCTTGTAAAGAATACCTTCTTCCACTTTTAAGTCCGGAAGTCTATTCGCGTTCTGTTCCACAGTGTCTATGAGCGTTAGATATTCTTTACTTTTGAATTTTTCGGAATTAAAATCTAATACGGTGCTACTAGTATCGGCTACTACCTCCTCCATATCCTGACGCGATAGCATATCGGGGACAACGTTCTTACTGTCTTTCCTATGCTCGATATTAAATTTAAATCCCTGGAGTTTTAAACTCCATCGAGCAAGTCTACCGTTTAGGTCGTTCTGCCGCATGAGCCACATTGAACTGGAATGGTCTGTTATCGCCGTGAAATCCATTAGTTCTATGTATTGCCTAAACCTTTCAATCGCAAGTACAACCGCGAGACACTCTTTCTCCGTGGTGAAATAATTTTTCTGAGCACTATTTAATTTCCTGGAGAAATACTCAATCGGATGCTCTTCACCTTCATCGTCCTTTTGAAACAAGACTGCGCCCAAACCAACGTTTGAGGCGTCACATTGTACAAAGAAGTTACTAAGCGATGCTTCAACTCTTCAAACGATTTCAAAGCTTCCGCAGTAAAGTTAAATTTAGGGGCTTTCTTTAGGGTATCAGTCAGGGGTGCAGTAAGTGTGGAAAAGTCATGGATAAACCGACTGTACCACCCTACGGTGCCTAGGAATCTCCTAACATCTTTCTGATTTTTCGGCGGTTTGATCTCCAATATTGCCTTTACCGTCTCATCATCGGGTCTCAGTTTGCCCCCACCTACAACGTAACCTAAATACTTCAACTCCCTATAGCAGAATTTGGATTTTGACATATTTATGGTCAGACCAGCAGCTGTTAATTTCTGACCTACGATTCGAAGCATTTCCATGTGTTCTTCAAAATTCGGTGATACTACCAACAGGTCGTCGAGGTACACGAACACCCTATCTTTCAGCTCAGACGGCACCACTTTATCCATCAATCGACATAATCTCTGCGCAGCATTACACAGTCCGAAAGGCATAACCTTAAATTGGTATTGAGGCCTACCTGGGACTGTGAATGCTGTTTTCGGCCTACTCTCTTCATCCAGAGGGATTTGCCAAAACGCATCCTTTAAGTCGATTGCTGAAATAAAGTGTGTGTCGCCGAGCCTAGCTAGTAAGCCATCGATGTTAAGGAGAGGATAAGCGTCCTTTTTAGTGACTTTATTCAATTCCCTAGCATCGAGACATAGCCTATTTTTACCGGGTTTCATCACTAACGTTGTCCGATTGTTCCAATCGGCTCCTGTGTAGTAACTTCTATAACATCCAGATCCAACATTCGGTCCAATTCTGCGAAAATTAATTTCTGTACGGCCGGACTAACAGGGTAATACCTCATTTTTTTAGCGGGTGCATCACCAGTATCAATTTTGTGCGTTTCCAGATCAGTTTTACCTAGACCATATTGAGTATGACATTTGAACGAAAGTTTGACATTTTCGAGAGCTCTACGTTGGTGACTAGTCAAGTCGTGAATTTTTGAGTTTTCTGAACCTTCCTCGGCAAGGGCGTTTATTGTTTCGTTCTCAAAACTTATTTTTAATCTAATTTGCCTTCAAAAGTCATATCCGAGTATTAATTCTTGACTCAAATTGGGTACTAAGTATAAAACTGATTCTACTGACTGGTTTCCTGATTTAATTATTGCCTGTATTTTTCCCACTATCATATGCTGTTTACCGTCCGTTCTCACCAAAGATTTGTAATCAAGTACTTTCGCATCCATTTTCCGAACATTTTCTAAACAATTTTTGCCGAGGCAACTTATTGACGCGCCACTGTCGAGAAGACCCTGATAATTCAACCCATTTATATTTACCGACATATAAGGTCTTATGTCGTCTTTACTACCTATCATGGTCGAAACGATTTTTTTTCTTTCTGCCTTTCTCGTCGCATATCTTTTTCGGGTGTTAATACTTCTCTTGCTCACCTTTGGTTCGTAGTCCGCAAAAATTTCCGCCCTTTTTTGTTCGTATAATTCAAGACGTTGTTCGTAAGGAAGATGAGGATTAAAAGTTGTTGATGATTTTGTTTTCCGGTGTACGTCGGGACTGTGACTTACTTGTGGACTATTCTTTTCACTCATTTGGCTACATTCGGACTTAGTTCTATCCGTGGTTTGGTCTAAGTTCTGGGTAAATGGTCATTTACTGGGTTGGGTTTTGGAATGAACACGCCGGCCCAGTCCTCTGCGTGTTCGCCTTGGTGTTTCCCACACATTTAGGGCAAGTCGGGCTAGTCACGTCCTTGAACCCACACTTATAACAAAATATTCTCCGTTGGGTTACAGGACATTCAATGAACGAGTGACCAGGAGTCTTACAGTTCCAGCAGATAAGTTGTTTCGCTGCGATGTTTACCTTCTGTAATTCCTCCACTAGCCGCGCTTGATCATCGTTTTCCTCGCTGTCATAAAAATCAACTTCATATACCCTACGCGTGTTTCCTACAGGCATACGTTGAGAATACCGTTTAGCAATGTTTCTCTCTGCCCTTTTACATTCTTCGAGAAACTAGCTGTGCTAAACCATCCTTTAAATTATCTTTCACTATCTTAACGAGCTCGGATTCTAAAACATCTGGTTTTTGAGTTTGATGATTTCCGTAATGAAGGCATCGGCGGTTTCATTCGGAGCCTGTCTACGTTCCATTATTTTTCGCTGTATCTCAAAATCGCTTTCGAAGTTTCGGAATTTTCTAATCAGATGGTGTTTAAAAGTAGTCCAATCACATATGGGATGCTTCATCCGAAAAGCCCAAAACCAAGTACTAGCAGCTCCAGTAACCAAATGGTGAAATCCCTTCATTACGATGTCCCATGAGTAATTGTAATCATGTCTTAAAATCTCCACACGAAAAACGAAATCTTCAACGGTCAAAGATTTATTAGTACCGTCATACTTAATACCCCACTTCTCTAGCTGGTTATAGAATTAAAGCCATAGTTATGCGGTGAATTATCAAAAGAAGGTTCAAAATAATTTAGTGGACTGTTTTCGAATAGTTGTTGTGGTACTTGCGGTTGAGGTAATCGACGTTGAAAAGGCATTTGAGGATTGTTTGGTGGACGAAATGGTGGCTGTTGTCTATTATTGTTATTAAATGGTGTGCGAAAATCTTGATTTGGATTGAACTGTCTAGTATTCTGTGGATTTGCCTGGTCCATAGAATGGCTGCGCTCGGAACGTAAAGATTCTCGGATTAGTTGCGGTAACATCAACTGCATATTCTGTACTTCCCTCATTATTGAAGCTTGTGCAGCTCCAACAGATGCAGCGACGTATTCCCTAATCGTCACTCCCTCCTCGTCTACGCCTAAGCTTGGGTAAGCTGCTTCTCTAATTGGTGGTAAGTCTCGATCCTGTTGATCCATGTTGTCCATATCGGGCCTTGCTGGTCTACTTCCTTGTCCGCTTATTTCCCTCGCTGTTATACTGCTATACGTTGGTGTACGGATAGTGATTTCGCTCTCAGCCGAAGAATGTGTTTGTGGTCCAAATCCAGGGGGAAATCTAATAGATATTAACGGTGTAACCGCGTTTGTCGAAATAACCGGAGCAATGTTCTGCGGGGCTGATGAAGTGGCCGAATCGCGAGGTTGATTATCTTCGCTGGTAACGGGGTTCCGACTAGAGGACCTAAGATTCCTGGTACTCATTATAAACTACCGTCCAAAACGATTATAATCCCCCAACTAATTCAACGCATACGCAAAAAAAATAATCCTGAAATAAATCAGATCTACCGACCTACAAAAAGAAAATACCCGCTAACAATTTCAAGGTCAATACTAAAGTTCAGAAAAAACACCAATTGTATAAACGATACAACTGTTCTAGCCGCACAAAAGAACGAATCACCAAAATTCCCGATATCAAATCATCGGTACAAATACCGAAAGTAAAAATGACAAGCGTAAAGACAAAATTCACAAAAAAAATTTACCCAAAAAATCCCAAAACAGTGGTTAAATAGGTATCCCCAATCCACCGACAAAAGACGCAATATATATAAATTCAATAAAAAAAATGTAATAAAATGTAAAAATGTGTTCGCAAAAAAAATTCGTATTATTTACGATTTTTTTTTCCAATTTTTCAACGCCCGTATTCATAAGAATATTTTTAAACTTAACAAAAGTAAAAAAAAATATTTTAGTATAAAAAATTTCCTTTAATAAACGTCAGCCAAATTCAAGAACCTCTCACGAATACGTAGCTAAATATTTTATAATGGTTACGTATGATCCACTAAAAAATGTGTATGTATATAAATTTAAGATAAAATGTAAAAATTGTGTGTGTGAAAAAAATCTATATTGTTTTAGATTATATGTATTTTCTTTAATAGTTTTTGTATTTTATAACTCTTACAGTTTAATACTACAAAAGTTTAATGCCAAATACATATATTTTATAATGCTAAACTACAAAAGATGTAATATTATAATTAGTAGATATGTTTTGTTAAACTGCAAAAGATTTAATAATGTGATTAGTAGATAAGTTTACGAATCCACAAAAAAATTTTTGTTTGTTGTATAATGTAATTAATAGCTTGAGGTTGAAATGCGTAGCATAAAGTGAAATAAAAACTGGTGAAAAAATCTATATTATTCGAGTCCGCAATACATCAATCTTCCCGTTAGATGATCGAGTACAATATTCTTGATAAAGAATAAAAATGTGTTTAAGCATTGCTTTCAATACCTAAAAACGAATAAATCCAAATCTTGCGAAATAAAAAAAAAATTAAGTCGTGTGTGAAATGTTGGAGTTATTTAGTTTACTGTCATCCAAATAATTACGGACGAAAAAAAAACAGTAAACGAAAATAACATTAATTTGAGTCGCGGGATCCCTTTCTCCTCCTCTCAACTAACTGAACCCAATGAACGCTTAGCCATTTAGCCCCCGGATCATGATCAAGGTTAATGACAAGATTCGATTAAAACCCTTTGACTCCCCCAGTACTAAGTTCCCTTGTCCGACGCTGACGCAACTCAGGCGTGGCACTATAAACATACCTTCATAAAAAGTTCCTAATACCGAGATCGCTAACAAGTTTCCCTATACGATGCCAACGCAATGCAGGCATGGTATCTAAGTAATTAATACCTTCCGCGACATAAATCATTATATAAAAGAAAAAAGTACGAGATTAAACATTTTAAACAGAAATGTTCGAAAGTATGGAAGCCAGCAAAGATGAATTAAAACACCTTCAGGCTAAATTAATTTAACCCAAAGGGTTAAATCACTCTCGAGCCCAACGTTGGGCGCCATTTTTGTGCAACGCTAATTGTGATTGATTTGAAAATTTTTCCAAAAACCTTTTGCTCCGCGATGGACTTTGGCACGCTGGTGTTTTCGGCTGTAGCTCGCCAAGAATGAGGGGTTCGTGTCCATCTAGGTTTTCACAATGTTCAACTCTACTCGTGCCAGAATGGATACGGTGTAAAAAAAAGAAGCAATAAAAAAAGAACGAGAAACAATGTACACACTACCTAACGAAAGGGGTAAAGACCTATTATAAACGGACAGACATTTAGATGACAGAAACTTTCACACTACATTTGTTTTGGCCGGACTCGAATCCTCGGGACAAGGTGAAATGGTCCCGGTCAGGCTGCCCACCCCATATGACAGGTTAATGTCAACCGTGACATTACTTGTCGCCTGAATAAAAAAAATAATTTTAAGCAATGTCCCTAACGTTTACTTACCACGCTTTATTTTTCTTTAGCTACCGTTCAACCATTTTTAGATGAATTAAAACATGTTTCTTTTCTAAATATTAAATGTCATATACAAGAAAATTTAATAGCAATGTTCTGAGAATTGTAACAATCAATAAAATAAAAGAACTAGTTACATCTAGACCTTAAGTACAAAAGAAACTAACTTTTTTTTATTTTTTTCAAATTTTTTTTTTAAATTATATGTATATTTTACAGACGTCAAAGTAATTATCTTACATGAAAAGATCTTAATTTTATTGCTTAACTGATATCAGGTTAGATCGTTATTTTTCTTTTTTATTTTAGCATAGCATGATATCAGATTATCTAACGCACAATTTTGGCTCGGATATTCGTTCATCCATACATTCGAATTTTCATTCGAATGTTCAACTGAACATTTGTTTGCTGACCCATGTGCAACTTTTTGTACGAATATTAGTTTGCAAATTTATTAAAACAAATTTTTATTCGAATATTCAATTGAAAATTAGTTTGAATATATATTTAATTGTTTTTTTTCTATTCGGATATTTAATTGAATATTGGTTAGAATATAAATTTGAATTCCCATTCGTACATTATGCCATGTTTCCACGGTACGTGATTCGCTCTCTATTCATGCTTCGCATGCCAATCATGAACAAAGCAACTGCTTCGCCATACAAAATTTTGAGAGCGAAGCAAGTAGATTCATATTGAATCTACTTGCGAAGCACGAAAAATTACTCTCTTCTCCAATTTTTATCGCAAGTTTATCTGAACTAGCTGTAAAAATCGATTGTTTCAGAGTTGTCAACTCGGTGCGTTTCGCACCATTTTTGGTGCTTTTTTAAATTATTTCTGCGATAACAATAATGATGAAAATATTAACTTTATTAATTTGGAGTTATTATAATAAATTTTTGATCTCTTTTTAAAATGTTTTACGCAGAATTTATTAAATTAATTTACAAAAATGTATCATCTCGTTCAAATGAATGCACTATCTATCCCACTATCCCACATATTCATAAAAAATATTTTTGATTAATAAAAGGTTTATAAAACGAATTTTCTATGAAAAGTTGTTTAATAAACCTGTCATAAGTCCAAAATATTTTTTGTGAATATGGGGGTTTGTATTTATGTAGAAATTTATAAAATAAATAAATAAATAAATTTTTTTATAAAGTTTTTGGTTTTTCTTTTTTAACTATGTAAAATACGATAAATTTTGAACTATTGTTAATTTTGAATCCTTAAGCTTCGTACAGACGATGGTCAGATCTTACAATGTTGTCATTAAATTTGCCTAAAATGTCTTGCAACTGTTTGAACATTGTAAGCTCATTTTCATATGGCAGATGTGTAAAATTAATGCATCTGACAATGGTGCCATTGAAAAATGACAACATTGTAAGATCTGACCACCGTCTGTACGAAGCTTTACTAGATATTTATGTATAGTTGATCTCTTTATAAAAAAAATTTGTATATATTTAATGTAATTAAAAAATATGTATCTACATAGTACATATGAATACCGAGTCGAATTCAACAAGGTAAACTCGTCGCTACAACAATTACAACTCTAACAAAAACAGCAGAAGTATACATTCTTTGTAATCAATTTTAATAAAAGTTTCACACAAAATGAGTTGTTTCGCAAATAATTTTAAGTCTGAGTTCATACGGCTCATGTCTTATTGACAAGATTCTTCCTTTTTCTTATTTAAACATGAATTGGCAGTCAAATGATTCATGTCGATGACATGTTTTTTTTTGTATAGTCGTGCGTTTGCATGTGTGCCTTTTTGATATTGAAGACAATAACAAAATATACAACGAATGAAAAAGCAAAACGTAAAGACAGTACATGCATCTGTGTACTCGTTTCTTTTCCCCTCGCCCTCTCGCCTATAAAGTAGCAATCATGTCAATAAGACATGAGCGGTATGAACACAGACTAACTTCGACAATTTAATGTACATAATTAAAACAAAAAAAATATAAAGAAGAACATTTTTTGACAAATTGGACTTAACACCTTACGAGCAGTTGCTCTAAAGAGTACCTTGTTGAATTCGCCTTGATTGAATAGAAACAAATTTGTGTAGTTTTTTTATGTTTGTTAAATTTTATTTTTTTCCTAAAAACTCTGAACTGTAAAGACTATTTAATAGTTTTACAGTAGAATCGTGAAAAAGTAAACCGAAATATTCCAAGGGGTTAACTTTTTCGAACTATTAAATTTTCTAAGCGGTATTTAATTGTAAAAAATGCAATAGTAAACACATTCTGCTGTATTTTCAATATAAAAATAAATATTTTAAATAAAAAATAAATTCTAAACTTGCTGCGTTTTTTTCTCCATTTTGGTGCGTTTTGAAAATGCAAAGTTAACATTACTGATTTGTTTATTAAAGACAACTGTCAATTCGAAGCAAGTAGATACGTCGTGTAAACACCATGATTCATTAACATGATTCAGAGAGCGAAGCAGGTGATTCAAATCGTCGTGGAAACATGGCATTAAGCAGCCTACTTGTTGGAATATATGCTCAAACTTTTATACGGATACCAAATTGAATATTTGTTTGAATATTTTCTTCCTTTTTCAACTCTTTATTCGAATACTAGTTTGTATTTCCACTCAAGTTTTTATTCGAATATTCAATCAAATACTTGCTTGAATAGGTCTTCGAATATTCAAATTTTTATTCGAATATTCGATAAAACATTCGTCGGTATATTTATTCAAACTTTTATTCGAATATGTAATACAATTTTTAGTCGAATATAACATAAAATATTGGTTGGTGTATATGTAATAAAATTTTTATTCGAATTTTAAATATAATATTGGTTGTAATATATGTAAAAAAAATTTTTTTTATTCGAATATTAAATATAATATTGGTTGTTTTTTTCTGAATATCAACTTAAATATTTGTGGGAATATATATTCAAACTCAATTAAACATTTGCTTGAATATGAATTCGAAATTTTATTCGAATATTCAATCAAACACGTGCCCTTGTACGTATCCGAATATGTTATAAAGCACTTATTGAATATTTGTCTGAACACGTATTCAAATTGTTCTTTTTTTTTTTTTTTGAAAATTTTCAATTAAATGTATGCTTGAATATATATTCGAATATTTAATCGAATATACGATTGTTGCCTATATATTAAAAAAAAATCTTCTTTATTTCATTCTTTTATTATATTACTTTGCTTATTCTTTTATTACTAGATTTACTTATTTAGTTAGTTTTAGTTACTTACTTAGTTAGTGTTAGTTAATTACCGAATTAGTTTTAGTCATTATTAAGTTATTTAGTAATCTACTCATCTACTTATTTAGTAATCTATTTATCTATGTATTTAGTAATCTATTTATCAAATTATTTAGTAATCTATTTATCAAATGATTTATTAAATTTTCTTCTTTTTTTTTAATTTTCTATAAAATAATTTATTAATTCCTTTATAAAATTATTTATTAAATCATCTTTAAAATTATCCATTCAATTGTTTGTTAAATCTTTTATATCCTTATTATTCAATTTATATGTTTCCAGTATTGGATTTCTTATCAATTTAAATTTTATTTTTCTTCTCTTTTGTTTTTCCTAAATTTATTCTAGGTATTGAAATGTTTAATTCCTTCACTATGGTTAAGTTACGTATTTGAATTTGAATTTGTATAGATTTTGTTTAATATTTTCAAATCGAATCTAGTAAAGGTAGTTGAATTTTAGATTTTGATCAAATATTGAGATTAAAATTTGGAATCTAACTCGAGGTACGGAAATCAAATTAAAATTCAGAGTTAACTTTACAATTTTATTTTACTAATTGAAAAACAAGATTCAGGTGTTTAAATGTAAATCACGTTTATGCGTATAATTTCAAGTTAAGACTAGATATTTAAATTTTGGATTCAGTTTAGTCAATTAAACAGAAATATGGAATTTAAGTTAAAAAGAATAAGGTATCAAAATATTTATGAATCACTTGATTCGCTTTCAAGAAAATTTAATTTAGTTTCCGTGTTTGAATACAATTTGATTAAATATTTGAAGCATGTTAAAAAAACATAACATAGTTTAAGGCAAAAAAAATAAACGATTCATAAAATGCCAAGGGTGTAAAGCGACTTTATCCTCAAGTTTCAAACTATTTAATTTACTAGTTTACCTGTTTCTTTTCCTGAGGTACTTTTACTGGGCCACCTTGTTGCCATGATGTTTCCGGTTATTCCCTTTTCCCCAATAAGGTTGTTACTGTGTTTAATTTGTTACAGGTAATCATTGAGTCTGTGGTCGATGATATAGTTCCAGGTAAGTATGATGAATATTTAAAATTTTAAAGTAGGGTGTTGATGATAAAGTTCCAGGTAAGTATGATGAATATTTCAAATTTGAAAGTAGGGTGTTGATGATAAAGTTCCAGGTAAGTATGATGAATATTTCAAATTTGAAAGTAGGGTGTTGATGGTAAAGTTCCAGGTAAGTATGATGAATATTTCAAATTTTAAAGTAGGGTTTTGATGGTAAAGTTCCAGGTAAGTATGATGAATATTTCAAATTTTAAAGAGGGGTGTTGATGGTAAAGTCGCAGGTAAGTATGATGAATATTTCAAATTTTAAAGTAGGGTGTTGATGATAAAGTTCCTGGTAAGTATGATGAATATTTCAAATTTTAAAGAGGGGTGTTGATGGTAAAGTCTCAGGTAAGTATTGTGAATATTTCAAATTTTAAAGAGGGGTGTTGATGGTAAAGTCGCAGGTAAGTATTGTGAGGTTATGTTGAAATCACTTTGTATCGTTGCAGGTGAGTGAAATAGGGTTTAAGTTGACGTAAATTTGTGAGTTTTGTTTAAGCACATGGCGTTTGCTTTGGCACATGGCATGTGTTTAAGCACGTGACTTTTTGTTGAAGCGCATGGCGCTTGCTTAAGCACATGGCTTTTGCTACGCTAAGAAATATGTCTTTCTTATCACGATCCGCTATTTTATTCGTTTCATGTAAGTTTATAATTCACGTGTTTTTTTGCCACTCACTGCCTATGGTTCCACTACACTCCTCCATATGGGTTTAAACTTTCCACGTCTGCAACCTAGTGTGGTTGGGTGTCTCGAAGGTGGTTGCAAACACACGCAAACTACTCCCTTTTGTATTTTAACAGGTCAGACGCGATCTAAAAAAGATTTGCATTTAAGATTACACGTGCCTAAATCATTGTATTTATTAAAATTTTAGTTTATCGGTTCCACTTACTCACTTGCCGTTTTTCATTTTTTTATATAGATGTTCTTCTTGGTTATTTCAAAGCGTCTGTTTTTCTATGGTCCTCTGCCCTGAAAAATGATCCAAAACGAGCCACGTTTTTTCAGGAAACTCCTTTATGCAGAATTTTTTTTTTTCGCTTAGTGGTAATAAAAACTTATAAAAAAAAACTTCACCACTTATCCGATTTCAACGTTACCCGGTTACTGCCACTTTATGAATGAATTTTTTGATTTTTATCTATACCCACGCTGAATCTGTTAAAACTTCAATCGTGCCAATTCGCCTTGGTAGAGTGGTATTTGTTTCGTATGTTGTAAGGTTGTATTTTCTTGTCATTTTGATAGTGGTGGCACTCAGAGATGGAGATCCTCAATTGTTATTTTTTTTATAAAAAACGCTTAATTTAAAATCAACCGCGTTGATCGTCACACCATATTATTTCCATTTTGTCCTATATTATGGAATAAGTCGCACAATGGCTTCAATTTCAATATTGCTCAACTTTCATTTAATAAAAAGGTGAACATAACCTATAGGAATAACATAAATAGCATTGTATAATGTTTCACATTTTACTTTTCGTTGTGCAATAAACATCAAAAGTCTTTTGATTGTTGCCAACATATTGTGCCACCTTCGAATATCACATACACATTGGCAATATAATTGTACAATACGTAAAATTGAACAATTTTATTGCAAGTGTATGAGCTTTAGAGGTCGCTCAAGTCGAATTTTTGACAAAAATCAGGTATGCCGGCCTTTTTTTAAGTTTTCTTCATAACTTTGTCGAAAAACCACGATTTTCTTAATTTTTAAGGATACATTAAAAAAAAAATGTCCAAACTTTCTTCTAGTGTACAAAGACTATAAGTTTTTGCAATGCATTTGCTCATTTAGGCATTCTACATTACAATTTTTTTGTAATTTTTTTTACAAATTTTGTAAATAAAGCTTTATAACTTTTAAAATTTTTTTGAAAATGAAACAAACCAGCAATGCAGTTTAAAAGATCAATTTATTCTTAATAATTTAGAAGCAAATATATTTGAATTTTCTCTTAGCCTTCCTGAGAAGCACCAGTTTTTAGCTTTGTGCCCAGTTTATGATATTATTACTTATACCCAACAAACAAATTTAAATCAAACGTTTTGTTTTACAGTGCACTCGGGAAAACGTCAACTAATTAAAACCGCGGGCGTTGACGTTTAACAAATTGTTGACGTTTTCGAATGTAAAATTTTTAAGTAAAAAACATATGGATAATGTGCTTTTTAACGTTTTTATTGATTATAAACTAAAAAAAGTCATTCAACCTGACTAGAACCATAGAAGACAACTAGAACCTAAAGAATACATTTTAAATGAGATTATATTTTTAATTTTACATGCACACATACTATGCATTTAAAAAAATCGTATCTTGCTAATTGTTGACTTTGTTACACCATATTGCTTCGCAAAAGCTACCGTACTTGTACTTTTTTCTAATAAGTCCAAAATATTTGCCTTTTCTTGTAATTTAAACACTTTCGGTTGTTTTGAGCTCATTTTGGTAATGTGATACTTACGAGAACAAAAAAGTAACTGAACATAAATAAAAAGACAATACATTCATACAGTTATTTGTTCTTTTCTACTCTACTTATAAGGGGAATCCCCAATTTCTGAAATTATTTCATAAAATAAGTGTGTGTGTATAAATGTGTGTATTTTAACTGCTGCTAAATTCAAAGTTTTGTTTTATTGAGAGTTGAAGTTTTAGAGCTTTGCGGTTGGGTTGACGTTTTAGAGTAGGCAATGTAAAAAAATGAGGGTTGACGTTTTGGGATGTTGACGTAAACGAGCGTTGACGTTTTCCCGAGTGCCTGTATTTTGTTTAAGAATCATTAATTGGGGTTCTTACGATGTAGTCTATGTCCTGCAATAAATTCTGAAAGTCAGTTTCAGAAGCTGTGACACTGAAGTAAGTGTTAGTCAAAGCCACACCTCGTTCTGCTACATCATTTACTACTTGGTAATGTTGAACCTTGTTCTTTGCATCTTGAGCTGACTTGTTGCCCTCCCGGTTTTCTGGATCTATTTATAAAAAATCAATTGAAATATTGCGAGCTTCAAAAACCAATAAGACTGGTTTTGAAAGTTTATCCTTGAATTTTTTTATTTTTAAGGTTGTCTTCTGTTATAATTTACTACATACTTGGTTCTCGCTACTTGGCGTTTGCAGATTTTTTGCCATTATACTCAAGTTTTGGTATCGATGTGTTCGTCCAAAAACGCTAATGTAGCCAATTTTAGGGTAAAGTACCACTGCTGACGTAAAAATGTTTTAAACGTGGCGCGTTCAACTGCTTCATTTATAGAGTTACCAACTTTTGATTTTTATTCTTAAAATAAATTTACTAAATTCTAGCATGCCATAGAATTTTGAATTGTCCTTGCAAGATTGCAGCGATTTCGAAAAATGCATAAGCTTAAAGAATATATGTATAGTTTTCTATCACCCAAAAATAAAAATCAGATGAAGCAATTATTTATAATCTTCTCTTGGTTGCTTGTCTTCAAGCTGGCCTTTAATGAAATGCTCAAATTTGCATGTATTGGTAAGAGATGACACTTACTTCAATGTCACATTTTCATGAAAATTTTAAAAGTTATTAAGCGTTATTTACAAAATTGCAATGTAGGGTGCCTAAATGAGCAAATGCATTGTAAAAACTTATAGTCTTTGTACACCAAAATAAAGCTTGGACATTTTCTTTTTAATTATTATATATAAGCAGAAAATTAAAAAAAGGCCGGAAAACCAAGTTTTTGGCAAAAATTCGACTTGAGCTCTAACCCTCTTCCGAAAAACTTTAAAAAAATGTAAACAATACTTTACCCTATAAGCTCTTAAATTATGCTTGAGCACCCATGAACATTTTTTTAGACACATTTGTACTGATGTGTGTAAACCCTTAAAATATTGGTCGTAAAGTATACCGATCGACTCAGAATCACTTTCTGACTCGGTCTAACGATGTCTGTCCGGCTGGCTGGCTGTCCACGTAACCTTGTGCGCAAAGTACAGGTCGTAATTTTGAAGATAATTTAATGAAATAGGTTTTAATTGGCCCAAGGGCGAATCGGTCCATAATTTTATTTAGCCCCCATACAAGCTGCTTTCCTGAACAGGGCCTTTGTACCCACTATCGAACCATTTTTAATGAAATTAAAAGCATATGTAGATAGATCCATCTGCCTATCAGAAACTATCAAACCGATTTTAATGAAATTTAAAACATAGGATAGATCGCTGTTCATACAGCCATACACTCTCGATCTTGTAGTCATCAGACTTAAAAAAAAATTGTAAAATGGTATGTTAATACCCCCCTAATCAATAACACAGTACAACATTTTTCAGTTAATTGATTGTCAACTCAATTCTGTGAACTGTATGTGAAATTAGACCCAAAAAGAAGAATTTCTGCATCATTCGTTTTGTCTTCTTACATGCGATTTGAAGTTAGTATCGATTTGAAGTTAGTACTATCGTATAGGGGAATTTATCACGTTTTAGGCCCTGTTGTTTGACATAGCTCGACAGCCACTAGCCCAATTTAGTTGAAATAAATTTTAAAAAATTAAGAATTACAATTCCCTTAATCTGTTCATATATTGTTTTCCTATACAAGTAACACTTTCGAAGTTAAAAATGAATGTATGAAGGGAAAAAATTATTTTTTGCCTAAAAATTAAAATTTTTTTTTTTTTTAAATACATAAAAAATCCAAAATGGAAAAAAGTTTCAAGTCTAGTTATTTTTTCGCAAAGTCACATAACCTGAGCAAAATGAAACAAAGATCATAAAAATCGATGCACGCGTTTCGCTTTTATTCGCAATTGAGTAAAGGTATGAATTTCAAAAATCAGTTATAGCCACCACCCTTAAAATAAAAATAAAAATATAAAATAAAAAATTATCATGCAAAAAAAAACTTTATTTATAAAAACTTAATGAAAATAAAATAATATGCAATTAATACGCAATTATAATATGCATAAAAACAAAATTTAGAACATTTTTTCAATTATTGGCAATATCCATCCTTGTAGAAGTTGACGCTTGTGGTTCTGATGATCTTGTTTTCTTCGTAGGTTGTTCATATTCATGGTCTGAGTCTGTATCGTCATCCGAGATACACAAACTATTCAAGGGCGTGTTTCTTTCACTGTGTCCACCAATTTCAATGTCTTCATCTTCGGTGCTTTCTTCAAACTGCCTAATTGTGGAACTCCACCAACAAACCTCCGCAAGCAATGCATCCAATTTTTTGCTTTTGAACCGCTTTTCAAATGGCATGGTCACCTGGTGGAACCTCTCTCCTTGTTCGTCTGATTCCTGAGGTGATTGTGCCAAAAAAGTATCGAGGTGGTGGTGCAAGAAATGCAATTTCAGCGTCATGGATGCACCGATTTTTTCGAAATAAAACAGCAACCTGTCCACTCGTTGCTGTATCTCTTCTCGCTGGACACGGTTCTTTCCTAGAACGCCTTCTATTACTTCTTTCAATGCGTTCCATGCATGTTGGTGGTCGTGATGCTCTGAAAGCAAATGTGTGAAAGAATCACTTTTGATCAATTTCCGAATATCAGGTCCATTGAGAATACCTGTTTTAAATACATAAGAAAAACGAAAAAATTATTGGTAGTGCGAATGTATAGAAATTAACAAATTTAGATATGACAATATTGAAATACAGAGTACGATACGTACCGTTTTTAATTTTCTCATCACTGAGTTTCGGAAAGATGGATTTCAAACAGCAAAGGCGCCGTTAACTTTTTTGACCACCACTTCAACGAATTTCCCAGCTATTCCCAGTTTCATGTGGAGCGGTGGCAACAAAATATCATCCAGGTCCTTTATCATAGGTTCATTGCGTAATTTTAATTGTTTGTTGAGCTCGGGAGTTCTTCCTTTCCAATCTTTACATTGATATTGATTTCCTTTGTATCGTGAATCCCAATTACAAAGGAAGCAGAAGTATTTTGGATATCCGCCCTTTTCTATAATCCCTTGTAGTATGTTGACCACCTTCAGATCGCAACAAATGTTCCATTTGTATTCATCGTATTTGATTTTCTTCAAAATTTCGCCCAATGCTTCATACGTTTCCTTCATAGTTGTGCTGAATCCTAATGGAATGCATGGTTTTTTATTTTTTTTGTGCAGCAGCACAGCCTTCAAACTAGTAACTGAACCATCGATGAATAAACGCCAGTCGCCAGCGATATAATCCATTCCCAATTTTTTCACTAAACCTGGGATATCATGGCAGTACGTGAACGTATTTGCTTCGTCAACGGAATAAAATTTCTGAAAATCAGCTTGGCGTTGTCGGTATGATGTTGCGCTGACATTTTGCTGTGTGAGTTTTCTTCTCTTCAAAAATGATGTCAGCCATTCGGAGTCGTGTTGTGATAGTCCCAGCTTGGCCACAATGTAATCCATTTCGATTTGTGGTAGCGGTTGTGGTGCACTATTTTCAATATCGGGTATCCAATCAGCATCATCCAAATCGGTCGGATTGGTGAAAACGGTTTCGGCTAGCAGGGACACAGTATCCGCACTCGGAGGTTTAGGTGCATCGGTATCAGCAGGGCGTTGCACTGGAAGTGTGGCAGTAAATGCAGCAGTGTATACTTTTGTTTTCAATTGTTGTCTGTTTAATTTAGGATGAAAATTTATGCATGCATAGCACCTGGATTCATCATGTCCAGTTGTGTCTTCCACCCAAATTACTGGCTTCATAAAAGATAACTTTCTACTTTTTCCGTGAATCCATTTTAGAAGGGTAGTATAACAACTGTTGCACACTGTGTTCGGCGTAAAATTTGCACCACTTAAATCTGCTTCATCTGCTTATAAATGGGCGCATATTTTAAGGGCGGCTGGCTATATACCTGATTCAGCACTTGTACGTTTCAAACTGTGCAAAACTTTCCAAATAATGACCACCCTTAAATGTGGGTGCAATTTCTGTAAAAAAATCATATAGGTAGCCACCGGAAAAACCCAAATAATAAAAAGGTCCACTTTCCGTTTAATTGTCCACGTACATTTATTACCGCAATCATAAAAATCAAATAACCTTTTATTTATTCCTTTTTTTCTTAATTCTCAAATAATGTTGTGCATATCTCGAGCAAATTTTTTAAATTCATACATTTACTTAATTGTGAATAAATGACAAACGCGTGCATCGATTTTCATGATCTATGCCTTATTTTGCTCATAGGTCATGTGACTTTACGCGAAAGTTATAAGATTAGACACTTTTTTCCATTTTGGTTTTTTTATGTATTTTAAAAAAAAAAATTTAAATTTTTAGGCAAAAAATAATTTTTTCCCTTCATACATTCATTTTTAACTTCGAAAATGTTACTTGTATAGGAAAACAATATATGAACAGATTAAGGGAATTGTAATTCTTAATTTTTTAAAATTTATTTCAACTAAATTGGGCTAGTGGTTGTCGAGCTATGTCAAACAACAGGGCCTAAAACGTGATAAATTCCCCTATACGATAGTACTAACTTCAAATCGATACTAACTTCAAATCGCATGTAAGAAGACAAAACGAATGATGCAGAAATTCTTCTTTTTGGGTCTAATTTCACATACAGTTCACAGAATTGAGTTGGCAAATCATGTGTTGTACTGTGTAATATTAATTATTAGGGCAACCAAAAATAAGCACTAAAAAAACAGTTTTAAGCTCTTAAAAAAAGCGTTTAAAAACATGAAAATAAGCTGTTAAAATAAAAAAAAAGCAATTAAAATTTATGGTTTATTTTCCACTTTATTCGTTGAATGCGTTGTTACAGTAAATTATAAATTGATGCGATAAATTTTCGAAAAGAAACCCCTGTCTATTTGAAGTCAGCACGATTTTGTACATAGAAAAAGTTCTTTCTACGTCTACAGATGTTAAGGGAGCATATTTAAAATTGAGTATTTGCTCTGAGGTATATTTTATACGATTGAACTCGCAATGCCGCTTGCCTCCCAGTATATCCACAATATCTTTTAGTACCGAAAATCCTTCATTTTTTAATAAAACAGATTCAAATTTTTTATTCACTTTGTCGCCTATATCCCCTGGAACACCGGAAATTTTTCTTACGGTGTCCATAACTATATTCACTTGGGAAACCAATGAAAGATTTTTTGTTTCCAATTTGGTTACTACTTCGTGTAAAAACCCAAAATTTACAGAAATGAACAATATTTGGTTGCGCAAATTATTTTCATTCATTAAAGCCTGGCATATACGCACTGCTGAAGAATCTGTAGAGTTTAAATTTGAAAAAATTTTACGAAATTATCAAAATATTTGGCATAATAATAATTGACAGCCATTATCCACGTCCCCCATCGAGTTATCACTGGTTGTGGAGGTAGTGGTATATCTGGTGCTGTTTCTCGTAAGATTTGAACCCTTGCAGGAGATTTAAGGAACGTTTTTTTAGCATTTGAAATAAATTTGTCTACATTTGAGTAGTATTCTCTTATATGTTCACAAACTCTGTGAACTCCATGTGCAAGACAGGTTACGTGAGTTATATGTGGGTAAAATACAGCAATGGCTTTTGCAGCTTTCACCATATATGGTGCGGCATCACTTACAAAAAGAAAATTTTTCTGTTTATCTAGGTCAAATTCTTTCATTGAATCATCAAACAAACGTGCAATAGTGGAATGATTGACTTTTTCTAATACAGCTGTTTTTATTAAAAATCTTTTTTCTGAAATATTTTCATCCACATGCAGTATACCCACAACAACGTTTGCCACAAATCTGTTCGACGCATCGGTGGTCTCGTCTATAGAGACCCAAATAAAATGTTTTTGTATTTCTTCCTTTATTTTGTTAACTGTAGATTCATAAACTATTTTTGTATATTTGTTTCGAAGAGACGATTCAGATGGAATATGGAATGATGTATAGTTTTGAAGATAATGTTGTACTTTTAAATGTCGAATTTTGTATAATGGTATATCTGCTGATACAAAGGCTTCACAGAGATCAATGCAAAATTTATCGGCGGCCGATGAACTTGTAGAACTTTGTAGAAAAGTTTGTTGTAAATTTTTTTTGATTCTCTTTCTTTTAGATCTTTGTGCTTTTTTGAATCCAGGTGTTGTTTTATGTTGTAATTTTTATCAACAGATAAAGGTTTTGAGCACACGTTACACACTAAAGCTGATCCATCAGTTTTTAAATCTGGATACTGTTTGACTAGCTTGCTCAAGTAAACCGATTTGCTTTCCTTGACTTTAGGCATTTTCTAAATAATAAAACAATAAACCAATTTTAACAAAGGTTTTAATAAATTAAAAAAAATTTATACTTACATCCAAAACGCAGAGGCTATGAAGGTAATTTTATCTGTTTTTAAACTAAGACAACTTTAAAAAGTTTTAAAAATGTTATGCTTTCAACAATTCAATGAAATTTTTAAAATGTAAATTTGTTGACAGTAAAAACTTGGCTACTTTGATTTAAACGTTTTTTTTTTCAACCAGAGTTGTAGCAGCACAAAAAGTAAGGCGATTTCATGAATTCGCCTTGACAAAAAGGTGAATTTGTTAGTACAAATAAAAAAAGTTGCCACATCAAAAAAAAAAAAAAAACAACGATTTTTGCAAAAATTTATTAAATAATTTTTTTTTCGTATGAAAAAAATGAAAAATTATCTTAAAATGACAAAATAAGTAAAAAAAAGCCGATATCGCAAAAATAACTAAAAAAAAGCCGATATTGCCAAAATAAGCAAAAAAAAGCCCTAACAAATATAGCTCATTTTCTTTGTTTTTTTATGATCGGAATTTCTGTTCAATCAAAATCTTTCTATCTTGTAAACAAAAAAAAAAGCAATTGCTTATTTTTGGTTGCCCTATTAATTATTAATTTATAAATAATAATAACAATAAAATATTTGATCAAAAAAAGTACAAACACTATTTGACCTTCTTAACTTTTAATAATCTTCTAGTCATCAGACTTAAAAAAAAATTGTAAAATGGTATGTTAATACCCTCCTAATCAATAATATTAATTATTATTATATAAATAATAATAACAATAAAATTGTTGATCAAAAAAAGTACAAGCACTATTTGACCTTTTTTACTTTAAATAAGTATACAGTAGACGCTCGCAAATTAGAACCGCTTTGTTTTTGAGGCAATTCTAATTTCTGAATTATTCTAATTTCTGGACGTTTTTATTTCGAATAAAATTTTTTTTAATTCAATTTTATTTGATAAAAACAAGAAAACAAAACGTAATTCACTCCAATACATTAAATGTATTTTTTTAAATTAAAAATACCGTGTCGTTTCTTATATTTGGAAAACAATCCATTGCTTCCACGGAATGCATTTTCATCTTTATAGGGATATTCCTCTCTAAATATTTTTTTAGCTTTCTCTTTAAACCACTCATACAGACGACTTACCATATTTGGGTATTCAGCGCTGTGCAAAGATTTATTGCTTGCTTCCTGATATGTGTTGAAAACAGCATTTAATATGGCTGTTCTATGTGATTTAATATAGCTGATTGAAGATGTCGTAACATTAATATTTCCTTTAAACCCTTTGTCAAGTTTCTAATATTTTGACCTTCGTTTCCAATGATAAAGTGTTTTTTTTTTACGTTTATTTGACATTTCGAATAATACACTTTCACTTTTTAATAGAGACTTCCAAAATATGTAAATATGTTTCGAATTTCACAAATAAACTAGCCACAAATATATATAAATGCTACAAAAAAACAACAAATAAGGAAACACATCTAAAATTTGGTAATTCCCCTTTTTAGTTTTACATGTTCAAACAGAATAAAAATAAATTGCGGATTTCTTGTGTTCAAATAACAAAAAAAAAAAAAACGCTCTGAAATTAGAACTATAAATTCGAATTTTAAAGCGTTTAATGTATTGCAAACACTCATTCTAATTTCTGGACGTTCGAATTACTGAAAGCTCTAATTTGTGAGCGTCTACTGTACCAATAATTAAACGGTACATTATGTGAAAAAACGAGACACAAAAAAATAAAAATTTGGTTTTGTTTTATGACAATTTTACATAGTATCTAATGCTAAGTTCACACTTAGGTTTTTAAACGCGTTTAAGCAAAATGTTGATTTAGTTAATCAAAGCCGTTCACATTACATTTGAGATGATTAAGTTGACAGAAAAAACAGCTGATCGATAAATAAAAAAAAGAAGCAAATTTTTATTTATTGAAAACATTAAAAATGGAAAGAAATACATTAATGAAGTTATCAGCAGATTATTTTAAATTTATTAATGATGGAATAATTAGCATTGATGGATTATTTAAGGACGAAATAAAAATACATAGAAGAAAGCGTCGTGTCATAGCAAAGAATATTATTAGTTTAAAAAAACAAATATTTCTGTTGCTTTTGAAAGCTAGTTCCATAGAAATAAATATGGAAAAGAGATTGTGGCAATTGGTATATCCAAGTAAATTTATGAATACTTACATATGTGATTATAAATATATTTTTACACAGGAACGTAGTAAATCGTTTTGGGAATCCGACTGCCAAGTGTTTAGTAATGAAACTTTCAAAAACAATTTCAGGATGAATCGCCAAACATTTAATTTTCTTTGCTACAAATTAAGATGTATGGAAAAGAAAAAAACTAAATTGAGAAATCCCATAGCCCTGCAAAAGAGAATTGCAATTGCGTTATATGCTTTAGGGTCTTCAGCAGAATACAGAAGCATTGGAAACTTATTCGGTGTAGGAAAGTCTACGGTGTGTATCATCTTGCTTGAATTTTGCAAATTAGCATGGAAGGTATTAAACCGTGAATACCTTAACCACTTTCCGTTAACTGAAAACAAGATTGAAGAATGTGTAAGGGGTTTTGAAAAGATGGGGTTTCCACAATGCTTGGGAGCGATTGGTAAGTCCATTAATAGGTATTTGCAAAAGTGTGCTTTTAATTACTCTAAAAAATTGTTGTATGGACTTTAGCTGCATTCATTCATGCAGTAAAATCTTATTATTCTTGAAAGTTATCATTAAAGATGTAATAAAAAGTACCTTAATGCACAATTTTGTATTACTTAAATTAACTTTTTGTATAAAGATGGATGTCACATTGAAGTACACCCGAATAATGCCGATGCAGTCGATTACTTTAATTATAAAGGCTGGTATTCGACAATTCTCTTTGCTATGGTAGACTACAGGTTTGTGAATAATTCGACAACGTATGGAAAAAAATACATAAACTTATGCTTTCTATGTACATAGTAAAGAACATATTGAATTTAAAAAAATATTTTACAGATACCGTTTTCAATATATCAATGTTGGAAGTCCAGGAAGGTGTAATGACTCACAAGTCTTTGAAAAGTCCCTGTTAAAAAAATATCTGGTAAATTGTTCCTTACTAAGAGATATGTCAAAAACAATTGCAGGTGTTGATGTCCCAGTGCTAATATTAGGAGATTCAGCATTTCGGCTTTCAAGTACGGTAATGAAACCATTTCCATATAATTCCACCAACAACATATAATTCCACCAACAATCGTAAAAAAATTCAATTATTCTTTATCAAAATGCCGAAGAGTTGTTGAAAATGCCTTTGGTCATTTAAAAGCGCGATTTCGACGACTAGGCAAGGGCATTGATAACAAAATTGAAAATGCAAATCATATTATAAAAGCGTGTTGTGTATTGCACAATTTTTTAAACGAAAAAAATGATAAAATCAACGGAATTTGGTTACAAGATGTAGCCAATTTGGAAAACAATCGCCCTCAACCGCAGCAAGAAACACATCTGGATAATTTTGAAAACGGAAGAGAAATTAGACAAGCAATTGCATCGTATTTAGGTATGTTTATTTTTTCATTTATTTCAATTTCATTAAAATACTAATTAAAAAAAACAAAAATAATTTATTGCTTAGCAAAAATAAGGAACCATTTTTTGTACTAATAATTATTGCATGTTTATGTACATACATATTTATGTCTAAAGAAATATTTTTGGATTGCAAATGTAAGACTAGATTGATAATGACAGCAATATTTTCACTTGGTTTTCACAATAAAGCTCACTAGCACACACATTTTCAATCAAGAGAACTATTTAAAATTTTGTCCACAACAATATTTCGTATGGATTATTTTTTTTTAATACACACTGTTAAAAGTTTCTTTCAAAACTTTATTCTGAACACCAAGTAAAAATTTTGCGGTAATTATAAATCTCGCCTTGCATTTGCCATGTTGTTCGTTTATATTTTTATTCAACCTCGAGAAACAGGTTGTAAATTAAGTAAAAACAAAACAATGAATAACGAAATCCTTTAGTTTTGTTTTAAAAAGTTAATAAAGGCATTTTTATATTCATCAGTGCTTGCAACAAATTTTGCCATCAGTTTTGTTTTTTGTACTTCCAAATCGTACATCTTTTCATCCATGGATTTCATTTCTTCGCTTTGTTTAGCAAGACTGTTCTCTAATTTTTCTATTTTATTTAAAATCTCTTGTTGATAATCTATTTTCTTCCGTTTTTCAGGAATGCAAGGTGATGAAGATGGAGTTGACGACTGTTTGGGATTAGACGATGAGCTTGCCTGAGTAAAGTCTATTTCATATAAAATTGATTGGGAGTTATCAGAGCTCTCACATTCGAGTAATGCTTCCACGTTACTGAAGTCCGATTCTGCATATTAAAATTTATTAATTTTATATTTTTTATTTATTTTATAATTTGATATAAAATATGTTAAAATATTATGGTAAAATAATAAATTATTTAATAAATTACCTGTAAAGCTTTCTTCAATTAACGTCTCAACATTCTGCATTTTGTGACTGCCAATTATATTATTTACGGCAGCAAATAAAGGCCATGTTGATGGTGATCCGCCAGATGGTCCAATCACTTCCTTTTCTTTTCTATAAATACATATGTATGTACATACATATATTTGTATTTAGTGCAATTAAATAATTGGACAATACTTTTTATACTTAAAAATTAATTATCCGAAGGCACTCACCTAAATCTTGTAGTAAAATTATGTATTTTATTTTTTATTTCACTGGCAGACACCACGCTACCAAATTTCTCCATATCCACCCTCATATCTTCGTAGACGTGACTGTTTTTGCGATTCCCACGCAACTGGTGGATACGCTCTCCCCACACTTCCACTAGCATCTCTTCCTCCTTCTGACTCCAAGGCTTCTTTCTCTTTTTCTTCTCCAAATCCATTTAAATTTTGAAACTATTTTTACTTTTTTTTTTTTAATGAAAACAAACCTTAAATGTCAATGAGGTACGTTGAATGTGGCCGTTTCTACATTGTACTCAGTTTGAGGTAAAGCGAATTAAAATTCGCCTTGGTTTCAGGTATGTTCAGAGGATTCTATGTGATTTATGAAGTGATTTAGTTGTAATCATGTCAATTTGAAGTGATTAACAAATCACTTCAATGTATGGGTAATCATCTCGATTTTGAAGTGATTAGAGCTTAATCAAGTTCGAACTGCTTAAACGCGTTTAAGAAGCCAAATGTGAACATACTATAAAGGGTGGTTAAATTTTAAAGGCCGATGTTGAATGTGAACCACACCTAAACGTTTCTCAACTTCAGACTAATTCAATTTGATGGAAAGATACACAATCCTGCAACGCGTAAAAGTTATTCAGGCTTATTATGAAAATGCGTTCAATTAAAAATGCATATCGTGCACTTCGTGATTTTTCGGTCAATTTAATCTTCCAAATGTGCGTACAATCAGAAAAATTGGAGCAAACCGGGTCTGTAGGAGATGTCAAAGCAGCAGTGCATGCTCGTACAGCTCGTACTGCAGAAAATATTGCTGCTGTTCGCGATAGTGTAGCTGAAGAGCCGTCTACCTCAACTCGTCTCCGTGCCCAACAATTGCAACTCTTACGCTCGTCGTTGATGAAAATTATGCATAAAGACTTGCATTTACACGCTTACAAGGTGCAATTGACTCAAGAACTAAAGCCTCTTGACCATTCTAAACGTCGTCAATGGTCAGAATGGTGGCAAGAAATCACAACAACTTTTCTATTTTCGAAGAAAATTATCTTCAGTGATGAGGCACATTTTCACCTCAGTGGATTCGTCAATAAGCAGAACTGCCGCACTTGGGCGAATGATAATCCAAGAGTGGTTGTCGAAAAACCAATGCACCCGCAAAGAGTGACTGTTTGGTGCGAATTATGTGCTGGCGGCATCATCAGGCCGTATTTTTTCCAAAATGAGGCCGGTCAGGCAGTTACTGTGAATGGTATTCGCTATCCTGAGATGATAACGAACTTTTTATGGCCCGAATTAAAAGATATGGATGTGGACGATATGTGGTTTCAACAGACGGTATCGCTTGCCACACAGCTAACGAAACAATGGCTCCTTTGCGCGTCAAATTCAATGGCCGTGTTGTCTCACGTGGTGGCGATGTCAATTGGCCGCCAAGATCATGTGATTTGACACCGCTGGACTTCCTTCTTTGGGGTTATTTGAAAGAAAAGATGTACGTCGATAAGCCAGCAACAATTCAAGAGCTTAAGGATGAGATAACTCGGCACATTAACGGTATAGAACCTCAATTATGCCTCACCGTCATCGAAAATTTGGACCATCGGATGGAGGATTTGGCCGTTATTTTGTTCCATACATAATTGAACCACACCAATATTATCATAATAAAAAGAAATGACAATAATTTCCAAAATAATTTGTGTTTTATTCAAAATCAACATCGGCCCGTAAAATATAATCACTAGAGTGGTCCAAAAATTTTTTTTTTTTTATTTTTAGATTGGCCACCCCGTAAATTTGTAACATGTATCCATAGCAATAACATTGTATAATTTCAGTTGTCTACCGGAAGAGGGTGCTCAATCGAGTGCTGTTTTTTGAAATATTTGAGAAAAATGCGTGATTTTTATTTTTAAATGCCTTTATTTAACTCTCCTCTTTTTGATATTTTTGTTTTATTACAGGTCAGACTCAGTGAATCAGAGCAAAAATATAAGTTCATCAACTCGGAAAAAAGCCGATATTTTTCTACTTGGATGTCGGGATCTTGAGTCATTGGTAAGAATAAACCAACTTCCAACTCTTCGGCAAGTTCTACTTCGTTATCACCACTTATTAAATGAATCAAGAAATGTGAAAGATTCTGCGTATATGCTTATTCAAGAAGTGTGGAGCAAATCTGGTATTGCAACCAGGCAACCAAATCACTGCGTTGAAAAACTTATAAAAATTCATAAGAACTGGCTGCTTTTAAAGAAAAATAAAATAAGAGATTCGCAAGCACAGAAAAATAGAGAGCATTTGTTTACAGAAGAACTAGACAAACTTTTTGATTTCGCCCATGCAAACGCTATGAATTCAATCAAAATTGCAGAAGACAGAGAGTTTCTCATGGATCAAAGAAGTGAGCGTAAGATGATCATGACATCGATTGGCAAGAAGCTAGAAAATACCAAAGAACGTTCTCTTAAACGAACACAAAGAGCTGAAGAACTAAGAAAAAATTACGCTAAACATAATGCTTCAATTGCAGTAGTATCAAGTCAAGAACTTGATTTAAGCTGCAGTAGTACTTCGAGTGCAACTACCAAGGAAAAGCAAGAAGATGATTTTGTGGTTACTTTACCAAAAACGACACAGGTTGCTACAAGTGAAAGTGTCGTTGTTCCATCCACTAGTGGTATATTTACACAACATGTTACCAGCGCTCTGGATCGTAACAAAATAACCGACAGAGAAGCAGTGCGACTGATTATTCCATTGTCTGCCGCACTTGGTTGTAATCCTGCTGCACTCCCAATCTCTCGAAGCACAATTCGACGTGCAAGAAAAAAAGCAAGAACAGAATTCAATGCGAATATAAAAGAACTATTCGACCCGAAGTATCCGCTTGTAATACATTGGGATGGGAAAATGCTACCTGATATAATAGGTAAACAGAAAGTAGAACGCCTTCCTATTCTTGTCTCCGGTAATGGTTCGGAAAAACTGTTAGGTGTGCCCAAACTTACTTCAGGAACGGGCAAAAACACGTCTGATGCCGTTTTTGACACAATGAAACAGTGGAATGTCACAAATAAATAAATAAAGCTTTGACACTACTGCCTCTAACACCGGTGCCAAAGGAGGAGCGTGCACTCTTCTCGAAGCAAAGACGGGCCGTGATCTTTTATGGCTTGCTTGTCGTCATCACGTGTTTGAAATAATGCTTTCAAAAATATTTGCACTGTGCTTTGGGCCATCAAAGTCTTCTACGATTCCATTATTCAAAAGATTCAGTGATGTTTGGCATACGTTACCAAAAGATCATTACGATTGTCTTGACTTCAATACTATCGCGAAACAATTTGCCGAAAATACTCTTGAGAGTCTTACGGCTGATGTAGCTAGAAAAAAACAAGTTCGTGGTGATTACAATGAGCTAATAGAGCTAACAATGATTGTTCTGAACAAACCTCCAGCAAGGATTAGTTGGCGTACTCCGGGACCAATACATCATGCTCGATGGATGGCAAAACTGCTGTGTGCAATGAAGATTTTTCTCTTTCGAAATAATTCTCAAGCATTTAAACTAACCAAATAGAAGAAAAACAAATTGTAAGATTTGTTAATTTCGGTGCACTCATATATACGAAGATTTGGATAGAGGCACCTTTCGCAGCAGATGCAGCGATTAATGACCTCCAACTTTGGAAGAGATTAAAATTATACGAAGTCATTGATCCCGAAATCAGTGCAGCAGCAAGGGTTGCCTTAGAGCGTCACTTGTGGTACTTAACTGATGAGCTAGTTGCATTTTCCTTGTTTTCCGACAAGCTGTCTTATGGCGAGAAAATGGCCATTGTTCAAAGAATGGATGTTGACGGCGGTTCTCATTTAATAAGAGGTAACTCTGCTAAATTATCCACGGAAGCCACATTAGAAGCCTTTGCATCGCAAAGAACGCAAAAAACTCTCTCAGTTCTAGAAATCGTGGACTCTTTCTTGCAATTACCTCCTGAGGCTTGGGATGACAATGTTGATTATCTTCAAGGCAAAAGTTACATAAGAAATTTGCGTGTGGTTAACGACACTGCGGAGAGGGGTGTAAAACTATTTGAAGATTACAATACGATACTTACTAACAATGAGGAGGAAAAACAATTTTTACTTCATGTCGTTGAACAGAACAGAAAGGTCATTTCTTCTTATTTTTGATACATTGCTTACATTTTTTACTTAATGTTTTGACTAGTTCTTTCTCAGGATTTTTTCATAAAATTAAAATACTTTAAGGTCGATGAGCACTCCCTTGTATATAAGATAAGTTGCTAAAATTTTGAAGACATACTATGAATGGTATGTGTAACCAAACAAGGGGGTGGCGTAACTTCTTCTTGGAAATTTTTTTTTCTATGGAAGCATGGACCACTCTAATAACCACCCTTTATATATTTTGTAGAGTTTTAAAAAAATATTCGTTTACAAAATAACTTAAATTTTGCGTCGAGAAATATTTTTTTTTTTTAACTGACACAAACAACAAGCAACAAAACAAAAATTTAGTACTGAATAAAATAACGGCAATTTATTTTGTTAGGCACCCACCTCAGGGTTACCACAACATAAACATAATTGCAGCTGCATTCACACAAAAAAAATATGAATACTAAAAGTAACTACTCCAACTGATGTGTTGGGTATCATACGGTCGGGTTTGACCGACTATACTTTATTGCTTGATTTTTATGTTACTCTGTCTTAGCGGTACTTTTACGTACTTTTAATATTGTTGTATAAATTTTTTTTTGTGTTTAAGTTTTCAGTATTAAGCCTTATATCAACGTACTTATTTGACTGTTTAAGTTCTTTTCTCTCGAAAATTCTAAAGCTGTATTCTAGCGATCAAACTTCTCAGTCACATAGTCACTTCATACAATAAAACTCTTTCTGTAACGTCCCTGCAAATAATAGCACCAGTCCAAACACGCGTGTAAAGAGTAGCCCACAAGGGACTAGGACTAGTCCAAAAGTAACCCAAACGTATGGAAAAAACATGGTCTATTTAACATTACGATGTCCTAGGGCAGGACCATATAACCCAGCTTTGGACTATAAAGGAGTAGTTTCAAAACTACTCCATGGTATACTCAAGAGGATTAGTTTTGTAGTCGTATAAAAACGAAAGCACGTTGTTAAAAAACGAAGACATGTCGTCTCAATACAAACACTTTTTAACAATGACATTTAATCAAAATGGATCAGGTGTTCCAAAATTATTTGCAGGGGTCGTTTTACCATCGTAGTTACCCTGCAAATAAAATTGGACCACCTGATCCATTTTGATTAAATGTCATTGTTAAAAAGTGTTTGTATTAAGACGACATGTCTTCGTTTTTTAACGACGTGCTTTCGTTTTTAAACGACTTCAAAACTAATCCTCTTGTGTATACAATGGAGTAGTTTTAAGACTACTCCTTTGTACTCCAAAGCTGGGTTATATGGTCCTGCCCTAGGACATCGTAATGTTAAATAGACCATGTTTTTTCCATACATTTGGGTTACTTTTGGACTAGTCCTAGTCGCTCGTGGGCTACACTTTACCCGCGTGTTTGGACTAGTCCTATTATTTGCAGGGTAGTAACGTCCTATTTCTTTTTAAATATAGTTTTGTATAAAGTAACGTCTGTTAGTTCTCCTTCTCTCTGTTTTTAGTATACTTAGTAGCGTTTTTTTTTTTTTTTGGTTTTTTTTTAATATAGTTTTAGCTATTATGAATTGTTCTGTATAGTATATTGGAATGAAAGCGATTTGCGGAACCAAATATTGTTCATTTCCTCAAATTTTGGGTTTTTACACGAAGTGGTAACAAAATTGGAAACAAAAAATCTTTCATTGGTTTCCGAAGTGTATATAGTTATGGATACTGTAAACAAATGTTAATAAAAAATATGAATCAGTTTTATTAAACAATTTAGAATTTTCGATACAAAAAGATATTGGGGAAATTTTTGGAGGCAAGCGGATTTGTGAATAAAATATACTTCAGAGCAAATACCTAATTTTAAATATGTATGCTCCCATAACATCTGTAGACGTAGAAAGAACGTGCTGACTTCAAATATACAGAGTTATCTTTTCGAAAATCTATCGCATCAATTTATAATTTACTGTAACAACGTATTAAACGAATAAAGTAAAGAATAAACAATAAATTTAAATTCCTGTTTTCAATTTGAACAGCTTATTTTCATGTTTTTGAACGCTTTTTTAAGAGCTTAAAACGGGTTTTAGTGCTTTTTTGGTTGCCCTAATCATAACCTGTTTGTATCTGAACCGATTTTCCGAGTTTTATCAGAAAATATGTTCTACTATATCGTCGGCTTAATATGTAAACCTGCTAAATCCACTTTTAAGTAAATTGAGAGTTTGATGCCGTGTGGTAGAGAAAGATACGCCTCGTCGACCAGCATGTAGTTTTTCTATAATTTGAGCTTTGAAGTGTGTAAAACCAACTACGTTTTTGGTTTTTCTCTCAAGCTGCACATATGAAATGTAAAAGTTTTCTTCTCTCCTATAAAATTTACTGAAAGGGAGTAAGCAGGTTTGTATATTAAGCCGACTATATTCTACAGACCTTAAATTCAAGTTTTTATAAAATTTTTGATTTTTCTGTGAGGATGGTACCACGCCCACTTTTCCAATCCCTATGTATTTATAACCGATATGTTTGTACCTAATTTGTAAATTTTGGCTCTTACCGTTCTCCAGAAAAAAACAACAACAACAATGGATTTTTGGGTTTAATTAGAGGCAGTCGTGGCTTTTTTGCTCATATCTCAGCCATTTCTGGATCGATCAGGCTGAATTTCAATAGCAAACAATTCCGGACCATATGTGACATAGTTTGCCTCTTTTGTGAACCCTAGTTACCGATGAGCTACTGGTGGCCCTTAATGATCTGGGCTTCTGAACGTATGGCTATGCTGACGATCTAGTTATTGCTGTGACTGGATTTGATGACGAAACAACCTTTACACTTTATTTTGACGCTCACTGTATATACGAAACAATTGTTTTTGATCTATGATATTTTTTTTATTTTGGCATGTAAAAACATATTATGCATTCAAACAATTTTTATCTTTTAAAGCAACATAAGTAAAAATTGTTAGCTGCCCAAGAAACAAAAAATAAATCAGCTGGGCCGGTTGGAATGCTTCCATGCTGCCTTCAACACAAGTTGGGTACCTGGCCATGAGGGCCATGTGTGCAACGAAAGAGCTGATTGCTTAGAAAATAGCGTCGCTGGCAACCCTTATATAGGCCTTTTTTGGCGTCCCTGCTGGTAACATTGGGGGCACGCTCCGAACTTGGTCCGAACGGGAGTTTCTTCACACTTGGACTTCGGTTAAGACAGTCCAAAAAATTTGTGACCCTGTCCCGTGGCAAGGTGAGTAGACTACCTCTACTTGGGAAGGGGGAACTCAGGCGGATTGTTGGATTGTTTACGGGCCACTGTGGTTTCAGACACCATCAGTTTATTATGGGTAATGTTGATACCAATTTATACAGATTTTGTGGGGTTGATGACGAGACGGCTGAACATCTGCTCTTTCGGGGGGAATGTGATGAGCCCTTTGTACGTAGCCTAAGCCTGGCGTGGTGAGATTTACAGGCTGCACAAAAGATCCTCTGGGTCGCGGTGCTTATGGACCTATATTTATACATACAACACTGATTAAATACCTTTGAATATTTGAAAAAAAATTTTTATTATATAAATCCAAGACACACTTATTTTTTTAATTTCTAATTGCTTTTTTTAAATGTACATATTAGATAAAAATAAAATATTTTCCCCCTCTATTTTCCACATTTTAATAAACATATACAATAATAGCAAAGTATTTAAAGTGTACTGAAAATATTTTAAATTCTAAAAAGGGAGAGAAATAAAACCACTCACTTGAGATATTACTATGTGTTTTGTTTGTTTGTTTAACTTGTTTCAAAACTAGCATGCTACTTTGAACGAGTTTCGGTAATATTCGTGTTGTGTGTGTGAAAATCAAAGTGCTCGGCCCCTGGTGGCATAACGTGATCTAGGGCTGATAAAGTTTGTACAATTGTAATTTTTTCATTACTTTTAGCATTGCAAAAGTACTGAAATACTCCAATTACATGTTTAGTAAAATTTAAAATGTTCAAACATATAACACTGAAGCTTTTTTGTCTAGGGTTAAAGAATTGAAAAATCTTATTAATGAACTTATTTTTCCAGATATCAGTAGAATTGCCAAAGGTATAATGTGTATACCACATTCGTCAGCGAATGTGGAACATATTTTTATACCATAATTTAATAGCAACAAAGCAAAGAAATCTCCTTTATGTTAATACTGTATCGAATTTTATTCAGACAAAATATTAACTACAGTCTAATGAATCTTGATGATATACATTTAAATTTACAAAAAGCTTATCGTTAGCTTAATTAAGAATTTTTTTATATGTATTCTTTTTTATCAAGTTTATATGAATATATAAATGGGATTCAGACGAAGATTTTTTAGCTTGATTTTTTCTAAGAAAGGACAGACGTGGTATAAGGGCTTTTAGTAGGATGCCAAATCCAAAAGAAACTTACTTTCTTAGACAATACCTTTTGGATGTGTTACTCGGCCCTATGCTCCTTATAGCAGCCAAAGGAACCAATTTATATATGTATAAAAATAAAACTATTTTTTGGTTTTAGTACAATAAGGGTCTAAAAAGTACAATTTTTTACTGAATGAAATACAATTTTGAAAATGTCATTTCTCATCCCTGGCGTGATCATCGTTGGCATAGAGTCATGGATGGTTCTGACAATATTTTTACATACTTAAAAGTCGTTGGAATACATTAATATGCTTTCCTGCAATACAATGCTATGTCGTTATATTCAAAATTTAGGTATGTAGTTCTAAAAGAAAAACGAAAATAATGAAATTTAGATTCGTTTATTTCATTATCGAAATGGTATTTTTGTTATTCATAAGCATTTTAATAATTATAAGAATAACAAAAAATTGTTTTAATGAATGGTCCTAAATTTTTAACTATTTATAAGAATCGAGCCCTTCTACTTTTGTCATAGGTCAGTCAAGCACTTCCTTATAAAAGTAACCGTCTTCATCGGGAATATATTGATCATCTTTATTCAAATCTTTGGTTTTCTTTTCGTTAATTCCTTATTTATCTGTATAAATTGCCTTTGCAATTCAAATTATGATTAATAATAACAAAAACTGTGTGGATACCCAGGTATGACGGTTTTCGTGTAGAAGCCGTATAATCCGGTTATTGACATAACTGTTTATGTATATTACTTTGAATAATAGGATTAATAAATATTATAAAATCTGTTCGACGATATAACGGCCATTAGAGTAAGTTTTTGACTGAAAGATAAAGATAGAATTAAGAGTCAGATTAGTTAATCTTATTATGATATTAATCTTCCTTTAATCTTCTTTCACGTATTTGAGTGAAAGATTAAAGATTCTATCATTGCCATATGAATTGACAAAATTTTTGTGTATAAGTACGGCAGTTTATATTAAATTAAAAAAAATAAAATCAAAAAAGAAACCAAACGATCAAGCAATATTTTATCTAACAAAGTAGAATCTATATATATAAAATTGTGACGTTACTGACTGACTCATCATCGCACTGCCTAAGCCCCTGAAGCTAAAAACTTGAAATTGGCCCACTAAGACGGAATTTTTGGAAATTCGAATTTTTAGGGGATAAAAATGGGTAAATTCGATTACCTTATATCTCCAAAACTAAAAGAGATATAAAAAAAAACTGTAATACTAATCGTTGTTCTTCAGAAAAATAAGCGGCCATGTGTCTGGTACTTTTTTGTTACCCCATCTATCTTTTGAACCAATAAGCCTAGAAATAAAGTTTTTACCACATTCGAAACTTATCAAAAAAATACGATTACCAATTTGGTACTTTTTCGAAGTTTAAGGGGTGAAAATTGTAACTATTTTTGCTACTTTTTTTACAAAACATTTTCTCCATTCATTGACATATTCGTACTAAATTATGGGCCCCCACTACAATACTGCAACTTTTGATACTTTGATGGGGGGAAAAAATAGTACCAAAATGGGAAATACAGGAAATTTAATATCTTTTATCAGCTTTTTGGTTCTACAACTGGTGTTTTTTTAATTATCGTTAATATTTGACCTTAAAACGTTAAATTCAACATGCAATGTCCTGAGTGGATACGAATCTGTCAGGGGTGTTCTGGAAATTGAAAACACAAAACGCAAGAATTTGATACGTCGTTTTTTAATAAGTTTTCTGTAATAAAATAATTTTTTTACAATAATTATACAAATATTTCTCTATTAAAATGAATTTTATAAAAAAATTTAAAAAATTAGATTCGAGTGCATTAAAAATAACTTCCAAATTCTTGCTAACTGGTACTTTTTAAATTTATGTTAGTATTGGACCTAGAAACATTAAATTCAAGATGCAATGTCCTGATTGAATAAGAATCTATAAGAGGAACGTTTTTGGTACTTTTTTGGATATTAACTGGTACTTTTTGAATTTTCTATAATATTGAACTTAGAAACACAAAATTATAGCTGAATATTAACATATGACATGAAAAATGTTGGAACATTTTTGTTAAAATCTAGGAACATAAGCTTTGGCATATAAATATGTTCATGACCGATTAAAAAGTAGGGGGTAAAACCTGGAGAAAATCAACTTAAGCATATAGATATGTCCACGAAGAAAAAGGAGACGCTAACGAAGTGGCGGGTTAAATAAGAGTGGTTCGGTTCCCATACAAAAAAAGTTGAGCCAGTCACCCCTAGGATTAAAGAATAGTTGAAAAGAATTCCAGAAAAATTGTTTTTAATTTTTTGCCACGCCTCTGGATACCGCCCTTTTAGTATTTTGTATGCTGCGTCGCTATTAAAGTCCGATCATAACATATTGCATACCCCCCTAATGTTCAATTCTTAAACTATGTACTTATAGCTTTTAATGCACTTACTTTTATGCCACGCCCTACAATGATGCAGACTTTTATTTACTTACATATAAATGGATATAACATTGAACTGTTTGGTTTTTATATAAAGCGCCGCCATTTAATGTCCAATATTATTGTTTCGCATATCATTATTAATACAGTATTCCACGGATAATTAACTCGACAAAAATGCCAATATTTTTGGGTAATTATGTGGGGTAAGCATTTAACTACCTCGTTGAGGAAATTAAACGAATAAGCTTAACTACCTTATTAAGGTAATTAGGCGAATACGTTTAAATACCTCAGTGAGGTAATTAAACGCTTTAATTTACAAGATACCTTCACTTTGATGTATGAAAAAATATTAAGACATAGGAATTTCTACACGTATCAGCTAAATCTTAAGAGATAGCAGTAAATACCAATGAGATTTGATGTCTTAAATTTTATCTGTAGTGCTTTTTGAGATGTCCTGTCATATCCTACTAACAAAAGCGTTTTCATACATACAAACTTATGACCAGGGAAACCGTACATATGCAATTGCATGGTTTTTCTTGTGCGCCCAATGAAGGCAAAAACAATATATTTATCCGTTTTAAAACTTTTTATGAATTTTGGTATCGATTTGTTTGTGAATACATAATATTTTAATACATTGCACAAGTTGCTGTGTTGTTGTCAAATAGTACTGAGGCAATTTTTTTTTTAAGGCAAAAACCCGAATTGGGTAATAAATGGAAAACACTCTTTCTACATCGCAAGATGTAACTGGAGCATATTTGAACGCTAATAGTTCAGATGGAGAAAGGTTAATAAATTTATTCGTCTCACTTTCATTAAAATATGAGTACTCCACTTGCAAACACAACTGAGTTAAAAAAAAAAAAAAATCTGAGGAAATGTATTAAAACCGTTTTTAAATTTGCAATGCCAAGCCATGCAGAGAGTTTTGAATAATTACCCAGATATTGCGCGTAACCTACGGAGTTTTGTACTAGATTGTTAATGGCTTAGGGAGGCATTTTAAAAAACAAATAAAATGGCGGCTTTTACAGAATTTTTATTTTTTTAACTTGGCGGTGTTTGCAAGTGGACTTCTCACATATACTATTTTTTATTTTAATTAATCTTGTAATCCGGTATTACGATCTAAAACGTTTTTTAAACTTTTCAACAAAATCTTTTTTACTGACATCTTTAATATTTTCTTTAGTATACTAAGATTAATTAAAATAAGAAATAGTGTATGTATATTGTCAATTGAGTCTAAGCTTTCATTTATAGAAAGCCCTTTTTTGCAATTTCAAGAGACTTGAGCAGATGCATTGAAAGTGATATTTTATGTACACTTATGGCGATGTCTTTTCTGAGAAATATGTTGCATTAATGTTATATGTTCTACATTTTGTGTTCCTCACCTGCCTCATATTCGCTAAGCTTGTTTAAAAAATTATTCTATGCTGCAAAATTGGTATTTTTCGGCAAGCTGGACCAAAAATGGCTTTTTAACGAAATAATTTAAGAAATTGCATAAACGTTTTATGCCTTAAAACTTGGCCTGATGATGAAATAATAAAATGGGCATACTTTTAGGGTGTAAGTAAAAAAGTAAAAATATAAAAAAATTTACTTATAAAGTTTTAGAAGGAATTCTTTTCTAGTTATAAAATATTGGACATAAGAGGGAAAGGATCGCTACTTCATATATGTCAATAATTTGAAGTTAGATTCAAAAAGCATTAATTGAACATTAAATGGCGATGGTATATACCAGGGCTGTGGAGTCGGAGTCGGTGTTGAGGAGTCGGAGTTAAGGTTTTTGTGCCGGTGTTATTCGAAATTGACGATGCAATATTTCAAATATCGATTTGAAAATTTTAAGAATCCTTTCCTTTTTTTTGCAAGTTTTTTGAGATGCAAAAAAGTTTTAAATTTAAATAAAGTTTTTTCAAGTTTTTTATAAATACATACATAATTTTTGTACTTATTGTAACACTGGGCCGCGTGAATAAAAAGATAGCTATAGCTAATACATACTTGAAATTTTGAAGTTTAAACTACCTTTGAGGTGAATAAAATTTTAAGTTAAAGCTAGTACTTTATACTGACTAGTAGGTTAGGTTAGGTTGCATGGGCAGCCGTCAAGAGACAGCTCACTTGGGTCCTAGTTGGTCCCTTTGTGATACCCGGCGCCAATGCCCATCCCTTGGAGCAGTTACCCAGATGGCGTCACTGCAAGTTCCAACCACTTCGTCTTCCTAGTGAAGAGAAGGAGCGATTTTAGTTCCATCCCGGACAGATCCTCCAAACAGGAAAACACCGGTCCCCCCAGGTATTCTTCCCTAATGCCCCGCAGTCCAGGGCAATGGCAAAGAAAGTGAAACACAGTCTCCTCTTCCTCCTCGTTCTGACAACTCCTACAGTAGTCGCTAAATTCCAAACCCATTCTTCCAGCGTGAGTCCCCACCGGCCAGTGCCCAGTCAAAACCGATATCACCGTCCTAATTTGGTTCCTACTGAACCCAAGTAGAGTGCCAGTTCTCCGTTCATCATATCCAGGCCAAAGGATCCTGGATATCAAGCAGGTGGACTCACAGGTCCACCGCATCTGCGCAATTCCATAAGACTCGCGCCCGATGAGTAATTTACAGTGAGCCATTGGAAGACCAACAAATTGATCGATGAATCCGTCATCCATGCGACCACCTTGTCTGGCCAGCCCATCTGCTACCAGATTTCCCGGACACTCCGAGTGACCAGGTATCCATATAAGCGTTACCCTTGAATGTTTCGCAATCTCATCCAAAGACATCCGACATTCTACAGTCAACCTAGATGTCGTGTAGACACCCGCCAGGGAAGCAAGGGCAGCTTTGCTGTCAGTAAATATACGTATATCTCCCGATATGCGATGATACCTAAGCCAGTTTGCCGCCCGCCTTATAGCCGAGATTTCCGCCTGCAGGACACTACATCCATCCGGCAGACGAAAGGAAACCTTCACATCCAGTTCCTCTATGAAGAAACCGCCGCCAACCCTTTCCTCGAACCATCAGTATAGACCCCTAGAGTCGGTTCGCGGGAAGTATCCAGGAGCACGTTTCCGTGCGCCACTTGTGTCACAAACCCCGCACCAAAGAACGGCACCGGGGTGCAGTTGGCCACTCCATCAGGGACAATCGTGCTTTTGATTATCCTGGCGTGTCCATAGTCGCGGGTCGACCAGTCGTTCGCCGCGTGCAGCCGCGTCGCCGAGCAGAGAGCCAACTGTTTGGCCGCTATATCCACCGGGAGCCAGTTCAGTATCGTGAACAGTGCCTTCGTGGGAGTAGATCGCATTGATCCCGTGATCATTAACGCAACAAGTCTGTATACTTTCTCAAGCATCGCGCGGTGTATGCCTTCTCCAATGCAGTCCACCATACAACGACCCCATAGTACAGGGTCGGCCTTACCACTGCCTCAAAGATCCAATTGACACACCTCGGGCTCATACCCCAGTTTCTGCCTATTGCACCCCTGCACGCATATATGGCAACTATTGCCTTCTCCACTCTCATCCGGACATTTAGTCCCCATGACAGCCTGCTATCCAGAACCACGCCCAGATACTTGGCACTGCGGGATATCTGAAGCTCAGTTCCCTTTAACCTCGGAAGCCTAAAGTCCTCGGTCCTATACTTCCTCGTAAAGAGTACCAGTTCCGTCTTAGACGGATTTACACCCAGACCGCATGATGCACTCCAGATGCTGAGTACCTTCAGGGCAGCCTCCATACACTGGGACATTACGCCCAAATGCCTCCCTGTTATAGGCACTGAAACATCATTAGCATACGCCACTGCTTTGATTCTCATGTTGTCCAACTTTGTCAACATGGTGTTCATAGTCAGGTTCCACAATAGTGGGGATAGAACTCCCCCCTGGGGAGTACCCCTGTTCACCAGCCTCTGGACACTGGTTTCACCTATTGTAGAACAAATGACCCTATTCCTCAGTAGATTGTCCACAAATCTACATATGCCATCGTCGATCCCCAGATTCCTCATGGACGTCACAATAGAGTCCGGGTTGACATTATTGAAGGCCCCCTCAATATCGAGAAAGGCCACAAGTGTGTACTCCTTGAATTCGAGCGATCTCTCAATTGTTCCAACCAGAGAGTGAAGAGCCGTCTCAACAGACCTGCCCTTTGTATAGGCATGTTGAGAGGCAGAGAGTAAACCTCTTGGGATGGTCATCCTCAAGATGCAAGACTGATCGGTCTGTAGTCCCTCGGCTCGGTGTGAGAGGCCTTACCGCCCTTGGGTATAAAGACCACTCTGCACAGGGTCCATTTCACAGGTAGATACGAAAATCTAGCGCATCCCCTATATATGGCCAGCAACCAGGGTATTATCAGGGTCGAATTCCTCTGCAGGTCCGCCGGAATTATACCATCCATACCCGGAGATTTATATGGGCCAAAGCTATCAATAGCCCATTTAATCCTGTCATAGTCCAATGGAATGGACATAAGAATGGGAGTCGCCTCCCGCGCTTGACCCTGCATACCCCATTTGGAGTTTCCAGGAAAGTGAGTATCAATTAACACCTCCAGTGTTTCTTGACTATTTGTAGTCCAACTACCATCCGATTTCCGGACGTAGGTCGGAACAACCGGGCTCGAAGCCATTACCTTACGTAAACGCCTTTTCGCTGATCTAACCAAGTTTCTAAACCTATTCAATGATGACTTATAGTCCGCCCAGTTGCCTTGGCGCTTTGCCACATTGAACAACCTACGACAGTCAATTCTTGCCTGCGCAATGTCAGGATCCCACCATGGTGGCCGGTTCTTACCCCTACGCACCCTTGGCCTACACGCCAGGGAAGTCGCAAACTGCAGTGAGTTGGAAAGCAGATCCACAGCTGCATCGATCCCCTCGATATCATCAACCCTAGGAGGGTCGGGTAGAGACCGGACCAGAGAGGAGTGTTGAACCCCCCAGTTCGTCCGTCTCCTATTCAATATAGCCATCGATCCTGAAGACCTAAGCCCTAGACTGAATTCCACATATCTGTGATCAGAGAGCGCACAGTTATTCGATACCATCCAGCTCTCGATCATATCTATGTGGTTTATACTAACTAGCGTGACATCAAGAACCTCACACCTATTCGCAACAACAAACGTAGGCTCACAGCCCCTATTTACTACTCCTAAATTATAATTAATAATAAAGGAGAATAGTGACTCACCTCTTGCATTCGTGTCCGTACCACCCCATATAGTGTGGTGCGCATTAGCATCGGCACAGATAATAACAGGTTTTCCAGTGCTCGCGGCCTTTATTACTGCATCACGGATGAGCCCGTTGGGTGGGTCCTGCCCGTGGTCATGCGCCATGTACGCCGAGACCATCCAGACTATACCGTCCGGTGTCTCAAGAGCAACAGTTGTAGTATCTTCATCACTGTAATCAGAAAGAATGAAGATATTCAACGAGTTTTTAGCTAAGACGCAAGATCTTATGTTACCTGTACCTTTTGCAAACAGTAGCTTATAGCCTTTGAGGTTTAGTCCGCAAACCCGATTCTTATGAATCCAGGGTTCTTGGACCATCACGAGCCCCTCCCCTCTTTCCACCGCACGGAGGAGCAATGCAGCAGATGCTGCTTTAGAGTGGTGGAGGCTTATCTGTAGCACCTTCACCATGATCCATTTTGGCGACCTTTGTGATGTTGACGTCCTCCTGGTCAGACTCCAGCAGCACGTCCTCATCAACCATATCACCCAAGCGATCAAAGAAGTTACCCACCAATCCTGAGACAGACTGGGTGTCCTCCTTGTCGCTTGAGCCCACGGCATCGTCGCAAGCCATGCTTTCCTTAGATTGCTTGGCCTCACTTACCGACGGAGCCGGATTGCCCTTGTTGTCCTTTCGGTAGACACGGAGCAAGATCGTACTAAAACCATAGTAGAGCTTGCCCTGTCTCTCCCTCAGTGGCCCCAAGGATTGCTGGTTAATAACCACAATCGCCGTCCTTGAGGACCCTTCAGCAGCTGAAACCTTCACTACTTTCCAGTCATGTGTGGGCAGTTGAGGGTTGCAGCACTGAATGATCTTCAAGATCTCCTCAGGTTCCGATGGTTCGGCAGGGATGGTGGCAATCGATCTCGGCCTCCGTGGTATCTCTCCAACCAGCACCACGTCAAGCCTAGCACCTTCCCAAACCTCTCCTAGTAGTTGGATGGCCCGCTTTAAAAGCACCCCTGAGCGCTCATCCGCGCAAGCCATCAGCTTCACGTGGCCCTGGTACCAGCCAGCGTCATCGCATTGAGGGGGTGGCCCTGGATTCTCCCTGAGGATCGTCCAGAACACACCCATGAGTTTTTGTTTTACCAGGTCCCACTTGGTATGAGAAATGGCACCATTATCGACACTTCTGTCGATGATAGCTCGTACCAGGTGACCTTTGGCCACCTCGCTGAAAGATTTATTCATCGGTTTCGATGAAATTTTGGGACGTTTCGTCCCCGGTTGCTGTTTTACGGCTGCAGCTTCCTCCTCCGAACGTTGCCGTTTAGGCATTGTCACCTTTCCAGGGACTGGGGGAGTAGCGCTTGGCAGCCCAGCTATGTGGGCTTTTGCCCATGCCAGTGAAGCTTTTTGTTAATTGGTTAGATCTTTAGCTTTCTTGGAGCCGAGAAGATCGACGAAACGCAAGGCAGCACGCCTTGTGTTAGATGCCCTCTTTCTAGGGGGTTTTGTGCCAAGGGACTTTGTGCGGTCGCCGAATTTGGCGGGGGGAGGTGCACAATTGACACATGGGAGGCTGCATTGTTAGGCGACTTAGTCATACCCAACTTGGCAGCACCCGAAGCAGGGGTTTTATCCGTTCCAATGACGGAAAGGGCAGTTTTTGTAGCAGCCGCCTTCTGGTCGAGCTGCCTTACCACTTCCGATCAGCCTGGGCCGATCTTCATTGGTCGCCTGGGCTGTTACAGCCCCTGGCTTTTTCGTCTCGCTGTCAGTCGTTGTCATTGTTCTCGCCTGTCCGTCATCAGTTTCTGTCAATCGTTTTTGTTTTTGTTGTTGTGTTTGAGAGGAGTTCATTTTGCTAGTTGGTCCCACGAGTGTAGGGGAATTGAGAGGTCCTCCACGTCATAGCCCCCATTAACGTGGTAAGGGCGTGGTCTATTTGCTGAGGTGCCCAGGTATCAGCAAAGCTCCGTGATAATACAGTCGGTAACCCCTGACTGCAAACCAACCGATAGGCACGGGTCGCATAACCTAGGTTTAGGGGATGGATAACTTTTCGTCGCCAAGGCCTTTAAGTTCATTGCCTTCACCTCGGTCGTCAGTTGCTGGCGGAATACCCGGGCCAAGACATGAACCACAGCCAAGACTTAAGCCACCACATCGCTTCAAGATTGTTATCCATAATAGTACTAGTAGAAACTAGTTCTTCAAGTGTTGACTTAAAAAATGTGTGAATAAAAACGAGTGAATGCTTAAAAAGACTAGTTTTTGCTTAATTTTTTTTAAGCTTATGATTGGGGAGCTTGAAGTTTGTGTTTTGCTACAATATTTAAATAAAAATAAATTTTTTTAAAATATTTATTAGTATGTATGTTTAATTTTATGAACATCCTGAAGATTATTTCAAATTGTTGTTGTTTTTTGTTTGGCTTAAGGTCATATAAAAATTATAAATAAAAAATTCACAAATTTTTGTATTTTGTTATGATATACAATTTAAATGTTAAATATATGTGTATTTTGTAGCCCCTGAAGATGACCATCGATGTATGGTCGAAATATCGGACGAAAAAAAAAAAAAAATTAAAAACAACATAGATAATCGACACAGGTCAACAATAAATATTGAACATTATTTCAAATTGTATATTTTTCGGAAAAATACTTCAAATAGTAAAATCTCTGTAAATGTAACAAATACATTAAAATATGTACATATGTTACAGTTTACCAAAGCAATTTTACCTAATTTTTAAAATATTTTACAAATTTTGTAAAACAAGCTAAACAATAATGAATAATAATCATTGACGTTGCCACTTAGTTTTTTTTATGATATACCCCATAAAGGTCGGTACAGACTTTTGTTGTTGTCTGTGTTGCATTTTATAAATAAAATAAAAAAAAATTTTTTAAAGAAAAATGTATAAAAAACAGATAAATATACAAAAATATATTTTTTTATGTTCGCATACAAACTAAAACATTTACAGGGATTTTTATTTTAATATCAATACACAGAACTTGTTAACCGATTAAAGACATAAAAAAGGAAATAAACATTATTTCTTATATTCTGTTTTAAACATTTATATTTTTTAAAATAAGTTTAAAAAAATTTAAATTTTTGAAATTTTTGCACTTTGTAATTAATTTAATTTAATAGTCGCATTTACCAGCGTTTGCTTCCTCTTTTAAAGCCCTTATGACACTACATTTTTTATTCATTAATTGATATAGAATTAATAGAAAGAAACAGTAAATGTAAGAAAGAGCAAACTATAAAAAATGTAAACAAAGTTTTTTATTTTTTTTTCTCTTGTTATGTTTTTGTTTCAGGGATGGCGTTGAGAATTTTTAATATTGTACCAAATACCTTTAAAAATTATAGTTTTTTACCCTAATTGTACTAAAAGATTTTTTTTAGTTGAAATTAATTTCAATTGTGTTCATAAAAAACACCACAAAAAGGTATTATAAATCTTAGTTCAAAAAGTATCAACAAAAAAGAACAATTGAAACAACTTAGTCATCCCAGTTTTGTTTATTTCATTAAATGCTGCCAACTTTTTGTTTATGAGAAACCTAAAAACAAAAAGCGGTAAATCGCTGAATTTGCCCATAAACCGCTGATTCAGCAACACTTTTAATATTTCAAGCTTGAAATGTCAATTTTAAGTTAAACAATTGTACATTTTTTTGACATAACTTCATTTTTTATCGATAACTTTAGTAAAATTTTTGACAGTTTGCCATTAATCTTAATACAGCTGAACTCTTTGCACTTGGTAAATTTTTGTATTACATTATATTTGTACTGTTCACCAAAACTTGAACAATGCATTAAAAATGTAGTGTCATAAGGGCTTAAGCATTAGCTATCTAGCACTAGCAAAGAATTATTCACACTCTTTGTAGTTTAAACTTTTTAGCATAGCTAGTACTGAAAAGTAAAAGCTAGTGCTAGTACTTAGTACTATGTAGCATAAGCTACCTTTTTATTCACTCGACCCACTGATGCGGGCCTTCAGTATGTACCATTCCTGTTGTTCTCTTTGACTACAAACCTCGTCACGTTATTTTATCACCTTCCTTATTGTTGTATTTTTTTAACGGCCATTTTCACCAAGTTCAGTTAAAACTAACTTTCAATTAAAGTTTCGGTTACCAATATTTTGACAGCTATAACTGATAGTTAATTATAACCGAACTTGGTGAAATTGGCCGTAAGGCGTACAAAAATAGACGTAATTTTTTTTTTTGATGTTCATATATTTCATATAAAGTAGTGTTGCTTACGATCAAATAAAAAATTGCAAAAACGACTACATTATAACGTTAAATATTTCATACAAATTTATTAATTATTAACAGTTGTCAACATTTTTGTTGATAAATAAAAATTAAACTTAAATATTAATTGAAACAGTAAAAAAAATTGTATAAATTAAAAAATATATCAAACAAGCGTTTGTTTGATAATATTTTAGCAATCATTTTTTCTGTGTAATCTCGGAAAAGAGGCTAGTAAGCCTAAAAACGTAAAAAATAAGCTATTGCAATAAAATTTAGTACGCCACTGATCGGTCCATAATTTACGAATAATGAAGCAGAATTTTTGTGTCGTAATTTCATAATGCTGAAAATCACAGTAGAAAATGTCGTGAAAATCGTTCCATAACTTACCATATTCCCCATATGATGCCCACTCTCGGAAATTATTTAAATATGCTTAAGAACGGTACCAGCTACAGATTTTTGTTGTAAGATTTGGTCCAATTTAGCTTCAAATGGCCAGAAATAATAACATGCAATTTCGCAATAAGCGGTCCATAATTTACTTCAGGTGTCATATTAAGCAGCCTTCTGAAAACACTTTAAAAACTTTAAAACGCTATTACAAATTTCACTACTATATCGAAATTTGTTTTTATTTTTTAATACCGGAAAACTCACTACAGAATTTCGTGAAGATTGGTCCATAATTTACCATGGATCTAATATAAATTCTCCTCTCCAAAATAAATACCCAAATTAACTTTGATATGACTAAAAATAAAGGCATAAAGATGTCTGATTTTCGGTCAATAAATTAAACTAAATTATATGTACATAGGTTTAAACCGCAACGAATTGCAATACTGACGACCGTTTTTATAAAGAATAAATAATTATTTATAAATCTCATATAGGGACCACGCCTCAAAAATTCTAACTGGCGGTGGATGGTATGAAAGATTCAGCACAGCCGAACAAATTTGTCTTCTTTATTTACACACATTTCTCTCTTACTCTCGATTTCTAGTTCTGTCCTATTTCCAACGTTGCATTATACTTAACCCTCTAAAGGTACACACGACAAGCCCAACCGTTCTACATTCCATAAATGGTAGCAGCAAAAAACAAGGTTAGTTATAATGAAATGTGGAGGTCCATAACAAAACGCAACAATTCCACTTTTTAAGTTTAATGCTTGTTTCACTGAATAATATTGTACAATTAACATAATTTACTTAAATCCTTATAGTCATTGTTTTAACGAATTTATTTACTTTGAATCGGATACAATTTCACATACATACATCGTACTGGCTTCAAGTAATTGTTTTTTTTTTCTTTTGTTCATTTATCCAAAAATTTTAAAAGTGGAATTGTTTCGTTTTGTTTCGGAGCTCCTCAAATATTTTTTATGTAAAAATTATTCAAATGTATATAAATATGGAAATTGTTCATATCTTTACAGGAAACTGTGTTTGGTAAAGGAAAATTGAAGAGGTGGCCAAAAAATAATAGGTAAGCACACACAAAAATTATCAATCAAAATTTCCCAGCTAGCTTAGGCTGTTTGGTAGACGGTTGTTTTTAATATACAACTCCTTAAATAATCTTCTGATGACAATCTGTCGAGTAATAATAACAAAAACATCAAATTTTTATTTATTTATTACTTTTTATGCGTTTTCTGACACGCTTGTCTTTTAATCTTGGAATGAACTTGCAAATCCCTGTATGAGTCATTAAGGTGGTCGTTAACTGTATGGAGCATTTTTTTTTCTATTTGTCCATGCTCTCACCTCCCAATTCGGTGGGTATTGATAAAAACGACAACAAAAAAAGTTTTAGGACAATCGGCGAAGGCTAATCCCTCACGTCCGCCAAAGTTTGAGAAAAATCGTTAAGTCCGACTTTTATGCCTCATAACTTGGAAAATATTAATTTTACATAAACATCGTTTACAAAGAAGATGTTATTAGTGAAGTTTCCAACAACTTTTGTCTGAACTAAATCTCATATTTAACAAAAAGTAACCAAAAAAAGAGCAAACAGCAGCATTAATGCGAAGTTTTTCTTACACACGTCAATTTAACTTCAATTGAGTTTGTGTGCGTTTGCTTACAAAACAAGTCAAACGCATATCATTTGTTTCTACCATACCTACCCGCTTTCTCCATATCTTAAGGGGGCTCCCATACAAAATTGTCAATAACTGCCAAGGAATCGATATAAATATAAAATGTATGACGGACCTTCATTAGTTTTTTGTGTTTAAAATTTTTTTAAAAAATACTTGCCATATACATATTTCCAACCCTTAGGGGCTCCTTTACAAATATGGAGGTTTAATGAAATTCTATGACCGATGTATGACCGTCAAATGTATGACCGATCCCACTTTATTTTTTATCCCCTAGCAGCTATCTCTTTTCCTTAAGGGGGCTCACATACAAAATTTTCAATACAGACTAGGAATATATTGAAGAAAAAGACCCATAACTGCCAAGTAGGATAAAATATATGACCGAACTTGACTCTCTTAGTTATACGGCTGAGCATTTGACGAGTTGTAAAATAATCCCAATATAAGTTTCATACGATTCTTGTCACGCTTTCTGAAAGGCTAGTTAGATAATCTTTAAGCACATCGCAAACGATTCCCTCTACGATTAATATAAGCGTCTTTCGCTGTGTTGTAGAAGTATCTCACAGAGGAATAAGATTGTGTAACAGTTTCCCCTGGGCAAGAAATCAACTACGATTCAAAAATGCCCTCGTTATAACACCCTTTGAATTTAAGAACAACTTACTGATTGTCCCCGTGATTTCTATTTTCAGGAAAACTTGTTCTGCAACTCACGCGTCGAGAAAATTTTCGACTGGAATGTGAGAAAAAAAAACAAAAATGCCATCAATTGAAACAAACAACGGTTTTTCTAAGGTATTTTACATGCGAATGTTGAGGAATTATTTGATTACTGATTTTAATAGGGGGGCATGATTCCCGGCGCAAGGTGAATGTTATATGTAGGCATTTTTGCTCATTGACCTTTATCCTCCATTGTTTTAACCATATTTCTAGTTGAAATATATGATACTGTAAGTAACGTGATGCTACATGTCGTTTGTTCTTGCACGCTAAGAAGAGCTGTATCGTCCGCAAATGTTAAAGTTTGTGTGTAGTTGTTTGTTGGCATGTCCGAACTTTAAATTAAATATTATAGAGAGCCTAGGATGCTGCCTTGTGGGACTACAGTGCCAATTGGCTGAGGGGAACTTAAGAAATGTCCTTCTGTAATAATTAATTGACGACCGACTTAGTAGCTTTCTAACAGCTTGTGTGTGTTTACTGGTAAGTTTAGCTTCAATTTGTATAATAAGCCTTAATGCCCGACTTTATCAAAAGCTTGAGAAACATCGATGAAGAGAGCGGAACAATATTTTCTTTCTTCATAGGTTTTTCCTATGGCGTTTACTATTCGATGGGTTTGTTCTATTGTGCTGCGTTTTCTTCTAAATCTGAATTGATGGTTTGGAATACATCTATTTTCACTTCAAATCGGTGTTAATTTTGAAACTAATAACTTCTCAAACAGCTTTGACATATTTGATAATAAGCTAATAGGCTAATATGACTCAACTTTTGTGGTATCCTTTCCTGGTTAAGGTCTCATGGTCACTAAGGAAACCTTCCTCTTTTGAGGTAAGAATATAATAATTTTCTTTGCTATGCTGCGTAGCTCCAAAAGCATTTTGTTACTGATCTTATCAAAACCTGGGGCTTTCTTGGGGTTTTATCTTTTATCTCAAATCTTAGGGGAACAGCTGCTCTAGCAGCAACAGGTGATAACCTGACCGCAATACGTATTTTTCGTTTAGCTGCATTTCACTTAACTGCATTTTTGCCTATCTGCACAAATTAAGGCTACATTTTGTAAGAAAAAAATCGTGTACGTGCATTTTGCTTAAGTGCATATTGTGGATTTTTGGCCAACAATGTCAATTTTTAATGTTATTTTTAAGTGCCTCATAAAAACCAAAAAAACCAAAAAAACATTATTGTACCAATCGGTATTTTATGAAAAAGGTAGGCAAACAATTTTAGTTGATATTGTAACACTAATCGCTAAATTGAAAATTCATTTGATCTGGCAGCTGTGATTGTGTGTGCACTTATAAACATTTAAAACATACATGTTCTGCTAAAAGCTTGTTATATCCTCCATCACCACTAGTGGTAAAAGAGGGTATAATAAGTTTGTCATTCCGTGTGAAACTTTTTTACTACATATTAATCTCAGACCCCATAAAGTGTATATATTCTGTCTCCTTAAGTAATTCTAAGGCGATTTAGCCATATCCGTGTGTCTGTCTGTCCGTCTATTGAAAACACGCTCAGTATCGAAAAACTCAAAAGGAAAGAACAAACTTGTTGTCAAATTGCTTTTAGTTATCCTATACAGAAAAAACCAAGTAAACAATTTGTTGATTTTGCACCAATTAACAAAATAATTATATATGATTACTAAAAATTGTACAACTTTAAAATTGTCAAATTATCAAAAAACTTTGCTGTTTCAAACAATGTGTTAATTGATTTAATTAAGAATCGCTCAGGGGCCTAATTCTGGCAGTCGTGATCGAGTAATTTCTCGATTCGAAAGCAATTTTATCTCAGTCGATACTGAACGAATCAAAATTATTTTTTCAGTATTGTGAAACTCAAATTAATGCTTTACAACACTGAAAAAATAATTCCAATTCGTTCAGTATTGACTGAAATAATTAGATTTTAAATTGCTTTCGAATCGAGAAATTACTCGATCACGACTGCCAGAATCAGGCCCCAGGTTTTGAAAATTTCCAACAACATTTCTACAAGTTTAAGTTGTTTTATTTTAAACGAAAAATCAATTAAGATTATTTGTTCTTTAAATGATATTTAATAAAAAATTTATTTCAAAACAACTAAAATGTTAATTAAATCAAAATTATATTATTAATTTTCTTTCAACAAAAAAATATTTGATTTTATTATCACATTAATTAAACTGAAATACTTTTCAAACAATTTGTTTAATTGATAAAAAACTATTGATAATTTTTTCTGTGTAAGCAGTTTGGGATTTAAATCCAGCAAAATCTGTTCAGTAGGATCTGAGCTGTGAATAAAAATCTGGAACCACAATCCTAAATATTAATAATTTTGTTGCAAAAACTAACAAAAATAATGGAATAATGCACGGAATAATATAAAATTTTGCACAAATTCATTTTATACGACTGGAAATTATACTGTTAAATTTTGTGAAGATCGGTCAATAATTTGCCATAGGCCCCATACAAAGCCTACTCTGGGAAATTAATTTAATGCGCCTAAAACTGTAGCAGATATAGATATTGCGGTAAAATTTGTTTTAACTTAGCTTCATTTGGCCAGAAAAAATGTAATGCAATTTTGAGATATACAGTCCATAATTTACCTTAGCCCTCCGAAATTCACTGTAAGCTCGAAAACAACTGCCTATTTCACGATGTCACTCGAACGTTAACGTTCGCACAAATAACATATAAAACAAAAACAAAATTCAAAAATTTGTTTTTGTTTTATATGTTATTTGTGCGAACGTAAACGTTCGAGTGACATCGTGAAATAGACAGCTAATTTCACTGCTGTATTGAAATTTATTCGAATTTATCTGATTGTCGGCCAATAATTTAATATAGGTCTGCAACGCGACGCCGTTTGTTTTAGTTCAATGAATTTTTTTTAATTAATAATATCGAGCCCTAACCGCGAAAATAACGTAAGCGACATGATTTACAATTTTGGTTTTTTTTTTAATAAATGACAATATTGTCAACACTTGCATCATTTCCTAAAATGTCATGGTCGCATAAAGCCCTTAAGGCCATGTCAGATAAAACTTCATCGCTTTGCGTGACACTTCTAACTTTGTCAGAAAAGCCTAACGCAAAAGGTGTATGTCACAATAAAAACTTTGACAACACTCACGCATTGTGTGTTAAAAAGAAAATAAATAAAAAAATTATACTAGCAGATTGTCAAAGCGCGCAAAAAGATGGGAGTTGCCCAACTTTTCGCTTCGCTTTGCGTTAAAATTTCTTTATGTGACATGTTTTGTATAAGTATGAATATTTCATCTTAGATGTCAAAGCGAATCTCTAACGCAACGCGAAGCAAAAGTTTTATCTGACATGGCCTTTATGACACTACGTTTTTAATGCATTGTTCAAGTTTTGGTGAACAGTTCAAATATAATGTAATAGAAGAGTGCAAAGAGTTAAGCTGTATTAAGATAAATGGCAAACTGTCAACAATTTTACTAAAGTTATCGATACAAAATTAAGTTATGTCAAAAAAAAATGTAAAAAACTAAGACTTATAATACCTTTTTGTGGTGGTTTTTTATAAACATAAATAAAATTAATTTGAACTGAAAAAATCTTTTAGTACAATTAGGGTAAAAAAGAACAATTTTCAAAGGTTGTTGGTACAATTTTAAAAATTCTCAACGCCATCCCTGAAACAAAACCATAACAAGAGAAAAATAAATAAAAAACTTTGTTTACATTTTTTATATTATGCTCTTTCTAACATTTACTGTTTCTTTCCATCAATTTTATATCAATTACTGAATAAAAAATGTAGTGTCATAAGGGCTTAAGGTACCGTTACGATTTTATCGCAAGAACAATTTTACTGTAAGCGACAAATTTCATACAAAATTTATATAAAATAAAATAAAAAAGCTCTCTCCTGCAGAATTTGATTTTTGTCGCTTACGTTATTTTCGCGGTAAGGGGTCGATATCTAGATATCATATCAATGATTTAGCACTCTTACTAGTTTTTAAATGAATTGTTTTATATACATATATTAATATTTAATTTAAAACTGTATTAAAAAAATTTGTTGAAAATAACACAGTACAACACATGATTTCGGGACTCAATTCTGATAATTGGTTATGAAAGTAGACCCAAAAAGAAGAACTTCTGCATCATTAGTTTGGTCATGGTACATCAAATAATAATTTAAAAATTAATTTGAAGTTAGTAAGTATTGTATAGGGGAATTTGTCACGTTTTAGGCTCTTTTAGTTGTCATAACTCGAGAACCACTAGTCCGAATAAGATGAAACAAATTGAAAAATTAAGAATTACAATTCCTTTAATCTGTTCATAAAACGTTTCGCTACATAAGCAACAGTTTCGCAGTTATAAATAAATGTATGAAGAAAAAAAATATTTTTTGCCCAAAAAATTGAAATTTTTTATTTTTAATTCATAAAAAATCCAAAACGGTAAAAAAGTGTCAAGTCCTATTACTTTCACGTAAAGTCGCATAACTTATGAACAAAATGAGAAATAAATCATAAAAATCGATGGATGCATTTTGCTTTTGTTCACAGTTAAGTAAAGGTATGAATTTCAAAAATTTTGCTAGAGATATCCACAAAATTCTTTGAAAAACACATACATGACTTTTTTTATGATTCTCAGAATTAAAAAAAAGTAATAAGCAAAAGGTTATTTGATTTTTATGATTGCGGTATCAAAGTAATAAGCGTTAATAAATGTGAGTGGACAATTTAAAGGAAAAAAGGAAAGTGCACTTTTTTAATTATTTGGGTTTTTCCGTTAGTTACCTGCATGATTTCTTTACAGAAATTGCACCCACATTTATGAGTGCTCATGTTTTGGAACGTTTCGAAAACATATTTCATAAGTACCTGCCAATAAAATATTGAAATATTTGTAGTATTTATAGGTGCTATTTGATCGATTTTTGTCATTTAACAAGAGTCGACGAACGCGAGAAGTACAAGTGAATTTTTCTCCGGTTTTTAAAAGTGAATAACAACAAAACATATAAAATATGGAAAACAACAAGTGCCCATTGGATAATTTTTGTTACGTTTGTGGTCATATCGCCCCAAAAAGAGGCCAACTGGATCGAAAAAAATTGATTACTGAGGAATTCAAAACGGCGTATTGTCATTATTTTGATGAAGCAGATTTAAGTGGTGCAAATTTTACGCCGAACACAGTGTGCAAAAATTGTTATAATACCCTTATAATGTGGATACGTGGAAAAGGTGGACAGTTTTCTTCTATGAAGCCAGTAATTTGGGTGGAAGACCTAAGAGGACATGATAAATCCAGGTGCTACGGATGCATAAATTCTCGTCATGGATTAAACAGAAAACAATTGAAAACAAAAGTTTACATTACTGCTTTTACTGCCACACTTCCAGCTAAACGTGCTGCTGGTACCGATACACCTAAGCCTTCGAGTCTGGATACTGTGTCCCTGCAAGCCGAAAGCGTTTTCACCAATCCGACCAAATTGAATGATACTGATTGGACACCCGATATTGAATATAATGGACCACAACCGCTAACACAAATCGAAATGGATTACATTGTAGCTAAGATGGGACTATCACAACAAAACTCCGAAATGTTGACATCATTTTTGAAAAGCAGAAAACTGACACAGCAAAATGTCAGTGCAACATCATACCGACAACGCCAAGCTGATTTTCAGAAATTTTATTCCGTTGACGAAGCAAATACGTTCACCTACTCCCATGATATCCCAGGTTTAGTGAAAAAATTGGGAATGGATTATATCGCTGGCGACTGGCGTTTATTCATCGATGGTTCAGTTTCAAGTTTGAAAGCTGTGCTATTGCACAAAACGAAAAAAAAACCGTCCATTCCATTGGGATTCATCACAACTATGAAGGAAACGTATGAAACATTGGGTGAAATTTTGGAGAAAATCAACTACAATGTACACAAATGGAAGATTTGTTGCGATCTAAAGGTTGTCAACATAATACAAGGCATTGTATTAAAGGGCGGTTTTCCAAAACACTTCTGCTTCCTTTGTAATTGGGATTCACGATACACAGGAAATCAATATCAATGTAAAGATTGGAAAGCAAGAACTCCTGAGCTCGAGAAACAATTAAAATTACGGAATCAACCTTTGATGAAGGATCTAGATGGCATCGCTCCACATGAAATTAGGAATAGCTGGGAAATTCGTCGAAGTGGTAGTCAACGATATTGATGACGCCTATGACTGTTTGAAATCCATATTTCCAAAACTTAGTGAAGCTAAAATTAGAAAAGGTACGTGTCGTTGTCAGTATTTTAATATTGTCATATCTAAATTTGTTCAATTCGATATATTCGCATTACCAATAATTGTTTTGTAAATGTTTTTTTTTTATATTTCAAACAGGTATTCTCAATGGACCGTATATACGGAAATTAATGAATCTTTCAAAAATATGCTTTCGAACCATTATAACCACCTATGTGCATTGGACGCATTAAAACAAGTCATCGAAGGCGTTTTAGGAAAGGACTTAAACTGGCTTAACTGCCAAGAATTTGGCCATACAAAGGCATACTGCTACTTACCCCCTGTTTGCGTAGTATGTGGTGAGCTACACGGTACAGTTTCTTGCGATAAGTCTAAAACCGACCCCAACGTAAAAAAATGTAGCAACTGTGGCGGTAATCACACTGCCAATTATAGAGGATGCCCTGTATATAATATCGTCAAGCAGACGGTTGGACCGAAAACAAATGCCCCTCAAATGCAGGTTGCAAATCAAGTTATCACAAATGCAATTCAAGCCCCCCAGTCTAGTAATAACAGAACCTCTTATGCTAACGTCCTAAAATCAAACCATGAGCCAATGCAAGGTGCCTCGCCAAGTAATGATGAAACTCCAGTTTCTAATTTAAGTCGTTTAGAAAAAACCATGGAAACATTAGTGCAAACAGTAAATAATTTTACGAACACAATGGGTAACATGATGCAGGAAATTCTTAGAATGCAATCAATGTTATTGCAAGCTGTACTTAACAAGCCATGAACTGTATAAAAATTTGTTTTTGGAACGCAAACGGCATCCGCCAACATAAAAATTAACTAGAATACTTTCTTAAAAATAAACAAATTGATGTCATGATGGTTTCTGAAACTCATTTGACTTCAAGAAATACGTTTAAAATAAATGGTTATATACTATATGATACAAAGGATCCTCGAGATAGAGCTTGTGGAGGTTCTGCCATTTTAATAAAAACCAGAGTCAAACACTACCTAATGGGTGATCATCGTGAAGATTATCTTCAAGCAACAAACATTTGCGTTGAAGAATTAAATAGAAACGTAGTAATCTCATCGTTATACTCCCCACCTAGATATTCAATATCAGAAGGCCAATATTATAAATATTTCAAATCATTAGGACCCTGTTTCCTGGCCGCTGGCGATTATAACGCTAAACATACCTTCTGGGGGTCCCGTCTTATAACACCAAAGGGTCGTGTTCTATTTAATACTATTACTAAAATGGATTTGAATGTGATAGCGAGCGGACAACCAACATATTGGCCTACTGATCAGCAAAAAATACCAGATGTCATCGATTTTGGCCTGGTTAAAAACATCCCCTTAGAAACGATTTATGTTGAAGCTTCCTTAGAATTATCTTCCGACCACACACCAACAATTGTTACTTTAATGAACCCCAATAGAACTGTATCTCCAACTGGTTACTTAGCGACGCCAGCTACACAAATCAATTGGCTAAAATATAAAAAATATCTCAGCACCCATTGCACAGAAAATATTCCGCTTAGTACACCGGAATACGTAGATCGCGCTATTCTTAATTTTGACAGTTTTCTGAAGCTAGCTGTACAACATTCCAGTATTACCCCAAAAAAAACTAAAAATATTAAAATTTATTCCACAGATGTTGAGCGTCTCCTTTCAGAAAAAAGAAGAGCCCGAAGAGAGTGGCAATTGCACAGATCCCCTCAACTTAAGAGTTTGTTAAAAGAGTGTACAAGAAGGCTAAGAAAGTTACTACAGACACAGAAAACGGATTCTCTGCAAAAATATCTTAAGGAACTTGATGCAACTCCGCAATCAGACTACTCATTATGGCGTGCAGCTAAAAATCTTAATAGGCCAGTTGTCTCTAAGCCACCATTAAGAAACTTGAACGGAAGTTGGGCAAGAAATGATAACGAAAAGGGAAATCTGTTTGTTAATCATTTAATAAACGTATTTACCCTAAATATATCTCACGATACTGCGGTCGAGTTACCACCTGTTCCTGCTAGAGCAGCTATTCCCCTCAGATTTGAGATAAGAGAAATCGAACAGGCTATTTGTGACTTAAACACTAAGAAGGCACCTGGTATTGATAAAATCAGTAATAAAATGCTTTTAGAGCTACCTCGCACAGCAAAGAAAATTCTTCTTCTTGTTTTTAATGCTATTTTACGCCTTGAATACTATCCTCAAAAATGGAAAGTTTCCTTAGTTACCATGATACCAAAGCCAGGTAAACATCATACAAAAGTTGAGTCATATAGGCCTATTAGCTTATTATCAAATATGTCAAAGCTGTTTGAGAAATTATTGGTTTCAAAATTAACACCGATTTTAAGTGAAAATAGATGTATTCCAAACCATCAGTTCGGATTTCGAAGAAAACACAGCACAATCGAACAGACTCATCGAATAGTAAATGTCATAAGAAAAGCATTTGAAGAAAAAAAATATTGTTCAGCACTCTTCATCGATGTTTCGCCAGCTTTTGATAAAGTCTGGCATGAAGGCTTATTGCATAAATTGAAGCAAAATTTACCAGCAAACACACACAAGCTGCTAGAAAGCTACTTAGTCGGTCGTCAATTTATTATTAAAGAAGGAAATTTCTTAAGTTCACCTCAGCCCATTGGCGCTGGAGTCCCACAAGGCAGCATCCTGGGCCCTCTATTATATTTAATTTATACTTCGGACATGCCAACAAGCAACTACACCCAAACTTCAACATTTGCAGACGATACAGCATTTCTAAGCGTCCACGAAAACCGTTATGAAGCATATCGTTACTTACAGCATCATATATTTCAACTAGAAATCTGTGGTTTTAATGGGCAACCGCGTATGTCTTTAAATAAAATTTTTCAGTAGAGCCGAAAAAACATTCTAGATCAAACTATGGGCTAGGTATTGCACTTTTTGAACTTTGTTATTACGTTAAAAAATCGGTATTGATCCATCTTTTTTCAAAAATTTTTAGAAACATGTAAAGAGCGTTTAAAATTAGGCAATTTGGCATCAACATCTCAAAATCGGAAAAAATAGACATACGCGGTTGCCCATGAAAACCACAGAAATATGGTTAAGACAATGGAGGATAATGGTCAATGAGCAAAAATGCGTGCATATAACATTCACCTTGCGCCGGGAATCTTGCCCCCATATAACAATCAACAATCAAATAATTCCTCAACATTCGCATGTAAAATATCTCGGTATACATCTGGATCGGCGATTAACGTGGAAATGCCATATAGAGGCAAAATTAACTCAAATGAAACTAAAAGCCATTCAAATTCATTGGTTTATTGGTAGAAACTCTGTCCTTAGTCTCGACTGCAAACTTCTTCTTTACAACTCCATCTTAAAGCCAATCTGGTGCTATGGTATTCAGTTATGGGGCACTGCCTCGGCCTCTAATATAGAAAAAATTCAAAGGCGCCAAAATAAAATTCTGCGAATAATCACAGCTGCCCCTTGGTATGTAAAAAACTCAAATATTCACAGGGATCTCAATGTTCCATTAGTCAAAACTATGATTACGAAATATGCAGTAAAATACTTAAAAAGGCTCGAATTGCATCCAAACCCACTAGCACGAAATATTTTAAATGATAGCGGCCACACTCGCTTAAGAAGAAGAGACACTGCAGCAATTATCCAATTAGATGAGCGACAAACACCTAGATAAGTGAACAGAACCCGTGATGAAGAAAATTTTTGTCTGGCACTGGCAGGACATAAAATAAAGTATTAGGTTAAGATTTGATTAATTATTGTTAGTTCATATTTAAATGTATGAAGATTCAATAAATAATATCGAGAAAAAAAAAAAAAAAAAAAAAAAAACTTCAACGAGGATGGATAGTGACAATAATTAAAAATGTTCTAAATTTTGTTTCCATGCATAGATAACATATAAAAATTGCATATTTTCTGTGTAAGAATAGCTGTAATATGAATCGGAATGTTTATTTTTATGCAAAATAAAGAATCAATAAAAAAGTCATGAATTCCAAAGAATTTTGTGGATATCTCTAGCAAATTTTTGAAATTCATACCTTTACTTAACTGTGAATAAAAGCAAAATGCATCCATCGATTTTTATGATTTATTTCTCATTTTGTTCATAAGTTATGCGACTTTACGTGAAAGTAATAGGACTTTACACTTTTTTACCGTTTTGGATTTTTTATGAATTAAAAATAAAAAATTTCAATTTTTTGGGCAAAAAATATTTTTTTTTCTTTATACATTTATTTATAACTGCGAAACTGTTGCTTATGTAGCAAAACGTTTTAATGAAAAGATTAAAGGAATTGTAATTCTTAATTTTCTTCAATTTTTTTCATCTTATTCGGACTAGTGGTTCTCGAGTTATGACAACCAAAAGAGCCTAAAACGTGACGAATTCCCCTATACAATACTTACTAACTTAAAATTAATTTTTAAATTATTATTTGATGTACCATGACCAAACTATTGATGCAGAAGTTCTTCTTTTTGGGTCTACTTTTATAACCAATTATGAGAATTGAGTCCCGAATCAATCACCTGAAAAATGTTGTACTGTGCAATCATAAAAAAAAATAAACATAAGGGCACATTTATTCAGGTAAGTGAATTCCCTTAGCAGCTTTATTTATGTTGCTAAGTGAATACTGCGTAACAGAATATTTTGCTTACCTGAACGAATTTTCATGCAAACTTGAATGTGGAGCTAAACGAAAAATACTGTATCGTGAGATATATTTGGGTTAAAAACGTTTTTCAAATGATTAACAAACAGGTTTCCTGTTTCAATATCATTTCTTGCCGAACTTCCATTCAACTTTCCTAATGGTGGCTACACGCCATAATAAGTAGTAAGTAACCAATCGGAGATACAATTCTATTGGGGTTCATTATAGTAACAATTGTAGGTGTGTGGTCGGAAGATAATTCTAAGGAAGCTTCAACATGAATGGTTTCTATGGGCATGTTTTTAACCACGCCGAAATCGATGACATCTGGAATTTTTTGCTGATCATTATTCTAATATGTTGGTTGTCCGCTCGTTACCACATTTAAATCGATTTAAGAAATTGTATTAAATAAAACTCGACGCTCTGGTGTTATAAGACATGACCTAATAATAATCCTAATAATTTAAAATATTTATAATATTGGTTTTCCGATATTGAAAATCTAGGTGGGGAGTATAACGATGAAATAACCAGGTTTCTATTTAATTCCTCAACGCAAATGTTCGTGGTTGGAGATAATCTTCACGATGATCACACATAAGGTAGTGTTTGTTTGACTGGGGTTTTTATCAAAATGGCAGAACCTCTACAAGCTCTATCTTGAGGATCCTTAGCATCATATAGTATATAACCATCGATTTTAAACGATTTCTTGAAGTCAAATGGGTTTCAGAAACCATCATGACATCAATTTGTTTATTTTTCAGAAAGTATTCTAATTTATTCATTTTTTGAAGAGTTTATGGCTTGTTAAGTACAGCTTGCAATAACATCGATTGCATTCTAAGAATTTCCTGCATCATATTATCCATTGTGTTCGAAAAATTATTTACTGTTTCCATGGTTTTTTCTAGACGACTTAAATTAGAAACTGGAGTTTCATCATTACTTGGCGAAGCACCTTACATTGGCACATGATTTGATTTTAGGACGTTAGCGTAAGAGGTTCTGTTATTATTGGGTGCGGAGCCTGAATGTCGCTTGTGTTTACCCGATTTGTTACCTGCATTTAAGGGGATTAGTTTTTGGTCCAACCGACTGCTTGAAGATAGTTTATACAGGTCCTCCTCTATAATTGGCAGTGTGATTACCGCCAAAGTTGCTACATTTTATCACGTTTGGTGCTGCAGAGGATGCATCCTCCAGAATCGCATAACGATTTTGTGAATGTATTCTATCAAAAGATGGTACTTTTGAGGCCGAAGCAAAAGCTGAAATAAATTTAATTTACCGTCGCGGCAACACTTGTCACTAGACACAGTTTAATATTTTTTAATGTATCACTATCCACCGTTTTTGTAAACACCAAGGTTGAAAGGGAACGTCTGCGAATAATTTGCTAAGCCGTTAGGTAGTTATTATTGTTTTCTTTTGTTTTATTTATTTCATCATTATTTTCGTTTGCATGAACTGTTATATACACATTTCTTTCTTTTATTTTTATTGTTGTTTCATTGTTTTTACTCATACAAAAAGTTGTTTTTGTTTTTAATCGTTTTGCTGTGCTTTTAATATATTTATTATTTTTTGTATTTTATAACAACACCAAAAATAAGAATTTTAAACTAAAATGTTTTTGCTCAGTATATGTATACCTTAGCGTGGCCGTTAGTTGTATGGAGAACTTTTTTTTTTTGATTTCTTATACTCTCCCCCTCCAAATCGGTTCAGTTTTATGTAAAAAAAAATACAAAAAAATTTCGTAGCGATAAGTTGTGTTTTAGGGAGGGCGTCCGCCCCTCAAAGTTTGCCATCAAGCCATTTATTCAAATGTAATTTGTTTGCGTATGACTATCTTCTAAAAACAACATTTTACAAGAATATGATATATGGCAATATTTTAGCTCTTCTAGTCAACAACATAAGCCTCCAAGAAAACATAAGACGAATACATTAGAAAATAATTAAGAAAATAACAACAAAATACCAAACATTTTATATACGTTTTATATATATAAAAAGGCGATTTAATGTCAAGTGACACGATTTTGAAATCGATGTCTTCCGATTTGGATGAAATTTACACCAAGGTTAGTCCTATTAGGTAGTAGCTTACACACAAATTTTCAACAAGATCGGTCAAAATGTTTCAGAGGTATAGAGGGTCAAAGTTTGCCATACAGGTGTTCTTTCTCATCCATGTAACTTATTACCTATTGGTGTTAGCACAATTTGTCCCAAGTAGCTTAGATAGCTATTTAATCAATCTTTTTTAAAAATATTTTTTTGTTTTTTTTTTAAAAATTTTTTAATTTTTTTTTTTAAATTTAAAATTTTTTTTTTATTTTTTTTAGCCAAGTGTTAAATTTAAAAAAAAAAAATTTTAAAAATTTTTTAAAAAAACAAAAAAAAATTTTTTAAAAAGTTTGATCAAAAAGCTATCTAAGCTACTTGGGACAAATTTTGCTTACACCAATAGGTAATAAGTTACATGGATGAGAAAGAACACCTGTATGGCCAAAATGTCAAACTTTGACCCCCTCTAACTCAGAAACTTTTTGAGCGATCTTGTTGAAAATTTGTGTCTAAGCTACTATCTAACAGTACTAAAATTGGTGTAAATTTCATTTAAATCGAAAGACATCTATTTAAAAATTGGGTCACTTGACATTAAATCCTCCTTTTATATATATAAAACGTATATAAAATGTTTGTTATTTTGTTTTTATTTTCTTAATTTTTTTTTAAAATATTGATTTTAGCAAAAAACTTTTTTAGAGGCTTATGTTGTTGACTAGAAGAGCTAAAATATTGCCATATATCATATTCTTGTAAAATGTTGTTTTTAGAAGATAGTCATACGCAAACAAATTACATTTGAATAAATGGCTTGATGGCAAACTTTGAGGGACGGGCGCCCCCCCTAAAACACAACTTATCGCTACGAAATTTTTTTGTATTTTTTTTTACATAAAACTGAACCGATTTAGGGGGGGAGAATATAAGAAATCAAAATAAAAAAAATAACGGCCACCCTAGTATACATACATACAATATTTTTTTTATTTTGCTTTATTATACGCTCCACCACAATAAGTTGTGAAGAGGGTATACTAAGTTTGTCATTCCGCGTGAAACTTTTCTATTATTCATCTCATAAAGTATATATATTCTGGTTCCTTGAGTAATTCTAAGTCGATTTAGCCATGTCCGTCTGTTGAAAACACGCTCTCTTTCGAGAAACTAAAAAATAAAAATAAATAATAAATAAACTGGGTGTCAAATTGCTTGTAGTTACCCTAAGCAGTTTGGGATTGAAATCCAGCAAAATCGGTTAAGTAGGATCAGACCTATGAATCAAAATGTGGAACCACCACTTAAAAAAATTGATAATTTTGTTAAAAAAAAACTAACATAAATGGTGGAACAATGCACGGAATGATATGAGATTTTGCAAGTGCTCGTTTTATTTGACTGGAAATCACACAGTGAAATTTCATAAAGATCGGTCCATAATTTACCCTAGGCCCCTTATAAACCCTACTCCCGGAAAACTGTTTAGTACACCTAAAACCGTATTTATTAATGATATCATAATAAAATTTGGCACGTCACAGTTTTTTAGGACTGTTAATGACACTGTAAAATTTTATGAAGATCGGTCTATAATTTAGCCTAGACCACATATAAACCCTACTCCCGGAAAACAGTTTAGTACGCCTTAAACCGTCATTAATAATGCTATCATAGCAAAATTTGGCACGTCATAGTTTTTAAGCACAAGAAATGACACTGTGAAATTTCGTTAAGATCCGTCCGTAATTTAAATTAGGCCCCATCTAATTAATAATGTAATTAATAATGATATCATAACAAAAGTTGGCACGTAAAAGTTGTATGGGACTATTCTATAAGCCCTACTACCGTAACGAATCGGGCACTGCATTTTTTCTCAGATGGAATATATAGAAATACGTTTTCGCACAACAGAACTTAAAACAATCGTGCAATTCAATGTGTCATCTGTCATACCAGTTGTACCAGTACAATCTGCTAATGAGTTGTCATTACACCGCGTTACAAAAACGAACTTTTTTTATGTCCTATGAACCAAATATACTTTTTCGGAAAGGGGAGAAAAAATAAAAAAACACGTGTATCGGCGATTTTCATGTACACGTCAGAATTTTTTTGTCCGTCTGTCCGCCTGTGTGAAAGACTTTGGATCGATTTTTAACCCTTTTTCCGTGATCCAATCGAGCTGAATTTTTGCAGGCAGACTCGTGGAAATGTCTGTATTACGTCAAATTTTTTTAAAAATATATTTTTATCAATTCTCAGATTTTCCAGAATTTTTTATTTTGAAAAAATGGTTATCGGTTTTTTTTGTAACGGTTTCAGTTCGTTAAAAAATCGAATTTTTTTATTAATTTTGTTATATTAAAATTAAAAATTGTTTCTTTAAAAATTTCAATGCTTTTAAAGAAACTTAGGCATTTTATTTTTGCGTTTGTAAGCATTTGTGTCAGTATCGCGACAAAAAGACCAACAGTATTCGCCAAGCATATGCTTAATGTCTTGTCCTTTAAAGTGTTTTTCAATATCCGCAATGGCCTGTAGTGCGATTCTGTAATAAATTTTAACAAAAGTTGTCATTGTTAAAAAATTTAACAAGCAAATTAACGATTTTGCTATTCTGTAACATTTTAAACAACACTTGTTATCGTAAAGCCAGCTGTTTGTGTTAAGTAAACGACAAGTTTTTAGTGTTGTTTATTTATTGTTAATTGTCGAAAAAAATAAAATAATTTAGTTTTATTAAATAATATAACTTGAAAATGGCTATTAAACAATTTGCTTTTAATTGAATAGTAAAATGTTTTGCTAATCTTCTTAAAAAAAAAAACAAAAAACTTAAACAAATTCTGTTTAGTTTTAATAATTTTTTTTTTTTTTTGTTTTACTTTATTTTTTTTGTATTGATATATTTTTTTATTATATATATTTAGCTGGTGAGGCCTAACTCAATTTGTGAAAATAAAAATGCAAAGTTTTTTTATATCATTTTTCCCGACGTTTCGTGAATTTTATGTTCACTTCTTCAGGGGATTCGTCTATTAATATAAAATAAAATCATCAGCATTTAATAATACAATAAATATAAATGTAACGAACTTACAGTAAAAAGAAGCAAATTTGTATTACATTAATATATTTTTAAAAAACCTCAAAGCCAACACTAGTGGTGTCATCTACTGTTTTTCAAAACAACTCTATAACAAGCGCTTAAATTGCCAGTATCTTCTTTTTTATTCATTGTTCTATTTATTTTCTGTTGAATTCTTAAGCTTTCTGTTGTATATCTTTTCCTCACGTTATTTACCTTGTCTAGTATTCTTATGTTGTCAAAATCAGGTTTGTGTTTTGTTTGTAATATGTGCTGTGATAATGCAGTGCTTTCTTTGTTTTTGTTTATGTCTGAATTGTGTTCTCCCATTCTTGTCTCCAAATTCCTTTTGGTCGTACCAATGTGAACTAAGTCACAGCTGTTGTTGTTGTCTCCCTTGCATGGTATTTCATACACTACATTATTTTGTTGTAGTTTGTGTATTGGAGTTTTTGTATTTGTAAATTATATACCATGGGAATGCAAATGGTTGTAAACGTTAGGGAAAAAACTTGCTTTACCAATTAATAGACAAGGTTTTTCACCACTGGAAATTATAGCAGATGTAGAACAGTGCATTCAGAAAATGGTAGAGAATACCCATGGGGAAAAGGATGAGACAAGAACTAGATTGGCAAATAGAATTACGCTTTTTAAGAGGAACATACGTAACACACCGAAAGAGAAATTAATTTTAGCTAAATATGAAAAAACTAACACATTTTTGAAGAGACACAAGGACATAATTATACTCCAATCAGATAAAGGAAACAAAACAGTTGCAATATATAGGAACGAATATGAAAGGAAAATGGAAAATATACTCGAAGACAAAAATACTTACCAGGTTATGAACATGGACCCTACCAGCAAATTAGCAAGAACTAATAATAGCATTATTAGTCAATTATACAGGGATAAATATTTAGATAATTGGCAAAAACATAGGCTCACTTGTTCGGCTGCAACGGCACCTATAATTTACAGGTTACCTAAAATCCATAAATGTGGGATACCTTTACGACCCATAGTATCATCTATTCAAGTCCCGTGCTATCAGTTAAGCAAACACATAGGACTCATACTCAAGAACATTATCTCGGAAAAATATAACATTAAAAACTCTATGGAACTAAAAAAACAGCTGAAGGACATCACCATTAATAAAAATGACACACTAGTTTCGTTTGACGTCGTTTCTCTCTTCACCAATGTTCCTGTTTACACAACGATAAAAAATATTATGAACCAATGGCACACTATTGAAACGAAAACCGGCATCCCAAAATCCAAATTCTTGGAAATTCTGAAATTCTGTTTGAATGACAACAACTACTTTACATATAATAACAAAATATACAAACAGATTTTTGGTATGCCAATGGGAAATCCCCTTTCCCCTACTATTGCCGATATTGTTTTGGATAATTTACTAGACGCAGCCTTGACAGAATTGAAAAATAAGAACGTCAACATCAAATACGTTGCAAAGTACGTAGATGACATACTGGCTGTAATAGACATTAAGGACAAAGACGATATACTTACAGCACTCAACGGGTATCACCCGAAGATCAAATTCACCGTTAAGGTGGAGACGAACAGAGAAATAGCATACCTCGACACAAAATTACATAGAGAGGACAATAAAATAACGTTTGACTGGTATGCAAAAAATACATTGTCTGGAAGAATAATCATTTACAACGCTACTCAACCTAAATCTCAAATAATAAATACTGCAAAAAAAATTTATACGTAGAGTTCTTGATATTAGCGATAAACAACACCACAACAAAAATAAACTGGTAATCACGAAATTACTTAAAGATAATGGTTTTCCTACAAATTTAATTAAAAATTTAATAACTGCCTATAAACCTATAATAACAAACACAAATGGTAACATTGAAAAGGAGGAAAAATATTTTATCAGTGTAAAATACATACCGGGCCTCACGGACAATAAAAACATAAAAGGTGCAATAGATAAAAATGACATGAGCTTTGCTTACAAACCAAACAAAACATTAAGTGCAATATTTACAAATACAAAAACTCCAATACACAAACTACAACAAAATAATGTAGTGTATGAAATACCATGCAAGGGAGACAACAACAACAGCTGTGACTTAGTTAACATTGGTACGACCAAAAGGAATTTGGAGACAAGAATGGGAGAACACAATTCAGACATAAACAAAAACAAAGAAAGCACTGCATTATCACAGCACATATTACAAACAAAACACAAACCTGATTTTGACAACATAAGAATACTTGACAAGGTAAATAACGTGAGGAAAAGATATACAACAGAAAGCTTAAGAATTCAACAGAAAATAAATAGAACAATGAATAAAAAAGAAGATACTGACAATTTAAGCGCTTGTTATAGAGTTGTTCTGAAAAACAGTAGATGACACCACTAGTGTTGGCTTTGATGTTTTTTAAAAATATATTAATGTAATACAAATTTGTTTCTTTTTACTGTAAGTTCGTTACATTTATATTTATTGTATTATTAAATGTTGATGATTTTATTTTATATTAATAGACGAATCCCCTGAAGAAGTGAACATAAAATTCACGAAACGTCGGGAAAAATGAAATAAAAAAAACTTTGCATTTTATTTTCAGTTAGGCCTCACCAGCTAAAAATATATAATAAAAAAATATATTTAATAATTTTATTTGTTTTTTTTTGTGTTTTTCGTTATTTTGCCATTTTTTTGACAGTGATGCCACTTTACGTTAATTTGTATCTATGTTGTTAACAACAATTTACAGAATCACATACTCGTTAGTGCAAACAACAAAAAAGGTTGACAATTATAACAACAGTGGTTATTGTTAAAAGTTACAGAATCCCACTACTGATGGAGCCTTTCGCCATGCTCATCGCTACAAGCTCCTAAATCATCAGCGAAAAAATCTAAATGATTGTGAAGGAAATGGATCTTTAGCGACATTAATATGCCCATTTCGCCATATGCCGAAATAATTTCTGCGACAATATTTTATAATTGTCAGCTTGTTTGTTGCCAAGAAACTGCTCAATAACGACAACTGTGCCTTTCCATGCAAGTTATTCGATAGCATTAAATTTTTATGAAAATTCATAACTTGCAACTATTTTTTTATCTGCGGACCATTGAAACCACCTTAAACTTGCAATCGCCTCGCCCTCACGATCCAGTTTTTTAACAAAATTTGATACGAGACAGGGCTTAATGTGTAGTGGTGGCAAAATAATTTGAGATGAAAGTATAGATTTTCTATACTTTCAACGCCTACTTTGTAGCATGTTCGCGGCTTCCACTTAAATTCAGTGTAATACTGATCTCTTTTGCGACCTTCCCATGTACACAAAAAGCGCTGGTGGGTTGGAAATCCACGCTTAACACCCATGAGTAAGCCGACCACTTTCAGATCGCAGCATATTTTCCAATTATGCTCTTGGTACTTTATCAGCTGTAATATTAATTGCATACCTTTGTTTGTTTCTTTGAGGTTTGTGGCATATGCGATCGGGACATATGGCTGTTTGTTACCGATATGCAGCAGCACGACTTTAAGGCTGTTGACCGATGAATCGATGAAAAGTCGCCACTCCTCTGAAATATGAGGGTAACCAATTTTTGCAAACATCGAATCAATATCATAACAATAAGCCAGGTTTTTTCCCGATCTTTGTGCAATTTAAAAAATACGTCATATGGAATAGTGCTAGCTCGATCACAAGGGGCTGTTATTTTAAAATCAGCCGCCACTATATTCCACTGCTTAAAGCGTGATGCAAAGAGTTCCGCTGTTCTCCTCGACAAATTTCCGTCTCGTACAAGGTCATTGAAGTCGGCTTGCGTTACTAAATGCGGCACTGCAGTCCCAAGTTCGCTGGGTGTTGGTACAAATTCCGATACTTCTGGACTCTTGCATCTCGCATTCGATGCATGAAATGTTGATAGCATTGTTGGTACCACTGTTTGCTCTCCATCGCTTATTTCGGGAACATCATCAAAAATCTCCACTGAAGCCGCTATACGTTCTTCTGGTGAGTACAGAACCGCTGGAATAACCGATTCTTTATCAGCGTAGCGAATTTTGTTGCGGCGAAAGTATTGGTACCCTTTAGTTTGAGTAAAAGTTACGCAAAAGTAGCACAATTCATTGCAGTGCACCGTACGTGGTAGCCAAATTGTTGGTACAGCGTTCTTTATTGTTGACCTTCCATCAGTAAACTTGCATACATTTCTATATCAATAGTCGCACACGACTTCCGGAGTATACAACAAGTAAGGAACATAAGCAGTCTTGAATATTTTCTGAAACGAATTAACCACTGTTTTCGTAATATTTTTCAAATTTTTACTTGGCGCGAATAAGCCACAAACATAACAAAAGTTATTTCGTAAGTACAATCTGCTAATGAGTTTTCATTATCATTAAACATATGTATAGGGTGGTTTTCCCATGTGCGTGTGGCTTAACAATACAATGTTATCTATTTACAGATTACCAATGAGTTTTCTTATCCTAAACAAATATAAGACAGACAAGGGTTGTTTTACAGCTGCGTGAGATTAACAGACCCACACGAACTGTAAGCATCTTCTGATAATTAAAAATAAATTTAATATATGCTCAACTACTATTGAACACCAGTTGTAAGTGTTGTAAAAGTCATAAACAGCTTAGTGTTAAAAAAATTCTGACGTGTACATGAAAATCGCCGATACACGTGTTTTTTTATTTTTTCTCCCCTTTCCGAAAAAGTATATTTGGTTCATAGGACAGAATGTGTGTAACGCGGTGTAATTTATCCTAGGCCCCATATAAACCCTACTCCCGGAAAACAGTTTAGTACGCCTAAAGCCATAATAAATAATGGTATCATAATAGAATTCGGTACTTCACAGTTTTATAAGACTAGTAATGATTCTGTAAAATTTCGTGAAGATCGGTTCACAATTTACCCTAGGCCCCATATAAACACTACTACGGAAACACAGTTTAGTACGCCTAAAACCGTAATTTATAATGGTATCAGAATAAAATTGAATACTTCACAGTTTTATTAGACTAGAAATAGCACTAAAAAATTTCGTGATGATCGGTCTATAATTTTCTATAAGGCCCATATAAAGCCCACTATGGTTAATTAATTAAATATGCCTAAAATCGTAGCAGATATATTTATATATTGTGGTAAAATTTCTTCCAAATTAGTTTCATATGGCCAGAAAAAATTTCATGCAGTTTTGTGTTATACGGTCCATAATTTACCTTAGATCTCATATTTTGCAGCCTTCTGAAATTCACTGTAAACGCTAAAACTAATTACACCACTGTATTGAAATTTATGTTTTTTAATACCAGAAATACGTCTGCGGAATTTTGCGATGATTGGTGCATAACTTACCATGGCTCCAATATAAGTCCCCCTCCTGAAACTGTTACGGATCAAGATATTTTACTCAAGATTGTCGGTCAATAATTTAATATAGGTCCAAGCCGCAACCATTTTAAATGCTGACGTCTTTTTTTGTAAGGATAAATTAATAATAAATAGACATCATATAGATATCACTCCTGAAATATTCGAACTGTCGGTGGAGGGTATCAAAGATTCGGCACAGCCGAATATAGCACTCTAACTTGTTTAATTTTTTCGTTTTTGATAATTGTTCATTTATTTAAAAATCATTTATTTTTGCGTCCATTCGCTAAATATTTATATTAAAAATCAAATGTAATTAATTAATAATCCAAATTGTATGAGGGGTTAAGAATACACTTCTGTATCACAATAGAGCACAATCAGTAGAATTTCCAAATATACATTGTATATACCAGTTTCGTTGGCGAGTCTGAAACATATTTTTTCATACCATCTATATATATAAAAATGAAAAATGTTTGTATGTTTGTTTGTTTGTTTGTTTGTTTGTTTGTTTGTTTGTTTGTTTGTTTGTTTGTTGGCTTATAGACTCCTAAACTACTGAACCGATTTTCCTGAAATTTTTACAGATACATCACGTGAGCCCTAAAAATAAAATAGGCTACTTATTTTTTCGATAGGGGCAGGGGAATTGGTATCCCCCATAGGATGCCAATATTAATTATCGCATATATTAAGATCCGCTGCACGCATTATGCAGAACTTTTGGTAGTAAGATCTTCTGAGCCCCAAAATTAAAATAAAATAGCAGCGGGGGAAGTGGAATCCCCCATAGGACGCCAATGTTTAACATCGCATATCTAAAGAACTGTAATAGTGAGAATGTTCAAACTTTCTAGAAGTCACTCTTATGGTATACAACACTTTTGAAAATAACAATAAAGCGGGTAGGCGCAGGGGGGAAATACCTCCCATAGGATGCATATATTAAATATCGCTCAACTGAAGAATTATTAAAGGGAGAGTCTTCAAAAGTGGTTAAAGCTATTATTATAGTAAACTATAAATTTCAATATACAAATGGGCGGGGTAGACGGGGGAGGAGCAGTACCCCTCATATATAGAAATATTAATAAGAGCCACTGCACGCATTTTGTTGAACTTTTGGTAGTAGGATCTTCTGAGCCCCAAAATTAAAACAAAATAGCGGCGGGAGTAGTGGTACCCACCATAGGACGCCAATGTTAAATATCGCATATCTTAAGAACTGTTATAGTGAGAATGTTCAAACTTTGTGGAAGTCACTCTTATGGTATACTTCACTTTTGAAAATAAAAATAAAGCGGGTAGGCGCAGGGGGGGAAATACCTCCCATAGGATGCATATATTAAATATCGCTCAACTGAAGAACTATTAAAGGGAGAGTCTTCAAACATGGTTACAGCTACTACTATGGTAAACTATAAATTTCAATATAAAAATGGGCGGCGTAGTCAGAGGAGGAGCAGTACCCCTCATAGATAGCAATATTAATAAGAGCCGCTGCAAGCAATTTGTTGAACTTTTGGTAGTAGGATGTTCTGAGCCCCAAAATTTAAACACAATAGCAGCGGGGGAAGTGTTACCCCCCATAGGACGCCAATGTATAATATCGGATATCTTAAAAACTATTAAAGTTAGAATGTTCAAACTTTGTAGAAGTCACACTTATGGTAAACTACAATTTTGAAAATAAAAATAAAGCGGGAAGGCGCAGGGGGGAAATACCTTCCATAGGATGCATATATTAAATATCTCTCAACTCAAGAACTATTAAAGGGAGAGTCTTCAAACGTGGTTAAAGCTACTATTATGGCAAACTTTAAATTTCAATATAGAAATGGACAGAGGAGGAGCAGAACCCCTCATAGATAGAAATATAATTTAGAGCCACTGCACTCTTTTTATTAAACTTTTTGTAGTATGATCTTCTGAACCCCAAAATTGAAATAAAATAGCAGCGGGGAAATGTTACCCCCCATAGGACGCCAATGTTTAATATCACATATCTTAAGAACTGTTATAGTAAGAATGTTCAAACTTAGTAGAAGTCACTCCTATGGTATACTACACTTTTGAAAATAAAAATAAAGCGGGAAGGCGCAGGGGGGAAAACCTTCCATAGGATGCATATATTAAATATCTCTCAACTAAAGAAGTGGTTTAAGCAGTGTAGCGAAGCGCACCGGGTTAAGCTAGTAATTTAATAAAAACAAAGCAAAGAAATATCTTTTATGTAAATACTGCATCGAATTTAATTCAGACATAGTATTAACTACAGTCTAATGAATCTTGTTGCTTTAGTTTTAAATTAACAAAAAACTTATCGTTACTTTAATTTCTAGCGTTATGTTACGTAAAAGTTTATCAAAAAACTGATTTCCTACATAAATCGGACTTTGATGAAAATTAACAGTTTAACCAAAAATCACAATTGTTCTTGAAATAGCTATGGCACAAGCTCTAAGTTTACATTTGTACTTCAAGTTGTACAAATAAAATGTCGACGAAAGTGGACAAAAAATCATAATAAACAAATGCATTCAGTCTTGACATAAAGAATACGAGAAAACAGAAGAAAAGGAGGCAATATGTAAATAAACTTAAAAATTATAATTAAAGCAAATTTCGAACCACCAGTACCACTGGTTAAAGTTTAAATGTTGGCTGGCAGGCACAGCAGTGATGCAGAGGTTAGAAAGTTAAAGAGTTCCGATAAAAGATTGTAGTGATTCTTGAAACATGTAAATTCAACCCGGTTTCGAGCCCCAGCTCAGCCAAGAAAATTATCAATAAATTAAAATAAAATTTCATGATGTAAAAATTCGTTCCTTCAGTAAAAATAATTTAATGAAAATTAAATTTGATGAACTTACCCTAACTAAAAATTTCAAAAATTAAAAAATTATAAAATGATTATTGTGTTCCTTATTATACTTTGTATACATGGTATGAACTCTATGAATACTTTTATATGGGATTCAGACGAAGACTTTTTGGCGGCATGAAATAACCCCCCAAAATATAACCCCCCAAAAAAATAATGAAATAACCCCCCAAAAGTTTGTACAGAGCACAACAACAAAGATTTTTGGGGGGTTATTTCTTTTTGTTTGGGGTGTTTTTTCATTTTCTTAATTGGGAGACTATTTCATATGAAATAATTCCCCAAAAAATCATTATGAAATAAAGCCCCAATATATTTTTTTGGGGTTTATTTAATTTTTAAATTTATTACGGAAACGTTTTTTGGCGCAAAGACTTTCTCCTCTATAATATAACAAACACCGCCTTCGTTAGCAAAAGCTTCTATGCATAGCCGGCCTTCGGCCGGAAGCTAGAACTTTCTGCTCTATGGTATACCAAACACCGTCTTCGCTAAGTAAAGCTCCTAAATTTGGGCTTGCGCTAGGGGTAAGGCCGCCTATGCAGAAAAGCATTATTTAGCGAAGCCGGTATTTGTTATACCATAGAGGAGAAAATCCTTGCGCCCGGCCGAAGGCCGGCTATGCAGAGCAGATTTAGTTAGCGAAGTCAGTGTTTGTTATACCGTAGAGGAGAAAATCCTTGCGCCCGGCCGAAGGCCGGCTGTACAGAAGGGCTTTAGTTATCGAAGCCGATGATTGGCATATCATAGAGAAGCAAATCCTTGCGCTTGGGCGAAGTCTCAATCAGCAATGATGCATACATATATTGGCATATTTGGTACAATGCACGTTGGCCAAAATTCCATATTTTCTGGCCGAAATGTGCTTTTTTTTATTATACTGAGATAAAAAACACTTCAAATCAACTAAATATATATTTTGTTTTTATAAATCGTTACTTATTATCAGGGCAAGTTTTTTATGGCATATGCCACTTTTTGCAATTTTTGCCAATTCTTCGATTATTTCGTGAAAAAGCCAATTTTGGTTCAGCTTGCCAAAAGATGCCTTTTTTGCAACCTAGAAGAAATCTTTAAATAAGCTTAACGAATTTGAGGCAGAATCTATTCGAAATGCTAAAAGAATGTTGCAAAATCGGACGTTATAAGTGACTAAGTGCACATAAAAGAGCACTTTCAATGCATCTGCTCAAGTCTATTGAAATTACAAACAAAAGAGCTTTATATAAATGAAAGCTAAGACTTAATTGACAGCGCTAAATTTTAAAGATGTCAGCAAAAAAGATTTTGTTGAAAAGTTTAAAAAAAAGTTTTAGATCGTAATACCGGAGTACAAGATTAATTAAAATAAGAAATATTATATATGAGTTGTCCACAAGATTCTGTAAAAGTCACCAATTTATATATTTGTTTTTTAAAATGCCTTCCTAAGCCATTATCAACCATTACCAATCTTCTGGTAAATTATTCAATACTCTTGCAAAACTCTCTATATGGCTTGGCATTTAAATTTTTAAAAAACTGTTTTAATCGATTTTCTCAGAATTTTTTTTTAACTTAGCGGTGTTTGCAAGTGGGCTACTCATATTGTAATGAAATTGAGACGGATTAGTTTATTGACAACCTTTCTTCATCTGAACTATTAGCGTTCAAATATGCTCCAGTTACATCTTGCAATGTTGATAGACAGCCATATTATGAATAAAAATTCCCCGGGAGTTTTCTCCCTTCTCCCATTTTTCCTATGTAAATTGAAGTGTAAAAATGGGAAAAGGGAAAAAAACTCCCGGGAAATTTGTATTCATAATTGGGCTGAGAGTGTTTTCCATTTATTAAACGGTTTTATGCGATAACAGGAATTTATTTATTTTTGAAAATTTAAGAGACATTCTATTGTACTACACAACTTAACATAACAACATCTTTATTTTTGCCAGGTTTGCCATTTTTTGTGCCAATTTTTTACTTTTTCATGCCATTTTGCCAGTCATTTTTAATTATTTTTCGTACCATGTTAAACTTGCCCTGCTTATTATTAATTTTGTATAGCAACAAACACAAAACTTTTGTATATTGTTGAAAAATTGTGTGCGACCAATGCACTTAATTAAACAATATGTTAGTAATTAAAAGAAAGTAATTTAAATAAAATTTTTTGGGATAATCAAGTTTTAAGTATGTTTTCAAAAATGTTAAAACAATAATAACTAGGTTTAAAAAACTTGCATTTTCTAAGGGCATATAAAAACCTTTTTTTTATTGTTTTATTCCGCATTAAATATGACTTTTAAAAAATGTCCAAATTAGTCCGGTGCGAAACCAAAACAAAAATAATAATTGTACTCCATATAATATTAGCTGCGTTCAAGAACACAAAAGTTTTTTTTGCTGAACTTTAAATCATTTTACTAAATTGCGTTCGCGTACAAAAAATACTGTAAATGAGAACACAAATTGAGAGCAAAAATTTACAGTTCTTGTCGGAGTATTTATGTACATATTTTTACTAAAGAAATTTTTGCAGTCAAATTTAGTAAAACAAAAGAAACAAAAAATATGCTTACAAATTGTTAAATAAAAGAAAAATTTAAATTTAAATTATACAAAAACAAAAAGTGAATAAATATTAATTAATTAAACTTGTTTGTGAAGCATTTATTTGGCTAAATATGTACCAACATTTGAAACTATCTTTGTTATGTTAATTTTTTAGAGTTGTAAAAGTGCTAAGTACTTGGGTACTTAAGTAATTAATAGCAAAAAATTATTCATGTTCTTTTGAAAAAATTAACCCGCCACAAACTAGTTACATCAAATAAAATAAAAAACAAACAAATATGAAAGATTACATAAAATAATTTGTTTGTATTTTCAAAAATGTTCTTTTTATAAAAAGTATCTTTTAAATCGAGTACCGATACGAAAACGAGTTAAGTAGTCAAAAGTGTAAAATTTTTCAGCACTTCAATTATTTGCCATCAACAGTTGCCTTTATTTTACGAATTTTTACAAAATTTGCGTTCGCGTATTTTTTTGGACAACAGCTTTTTGTGAGAGCAAATTTTAAAATTTTCTCATTTTCTGCATTTTATTGTAAAAGTACTCAAACGCACCTATTATTCTGTAAATATTTTCACCAACTATTTCCAGTTCTTTGAAAATTTTATTTTTAAAGTGTCTATTTATTCTTAGAAGAGCTTCTAATAACTCATACTTAATTAGCGTTACATGTTGGTACAGAAAGCATATTTAAAATTATTTCAGCAAGCTCTTGAAAAGGTATTAAGCCGCCAGCGTCTTGGTATGTCAAAAATAACTTCCGACCAATAAAAACCTAAATTTGTGTCAACGTCTGGACCAAACCGGCCTTGCCATTGCACAAATGGCGTATATAAATAATATATTATTCCCAAAAACCCCCAGCGAAAACAGTGCTTCACAAAAAAAAAAAATCCCCAATTTGCGGATAATACCCCAAAACTGAGAACTCTGCATTTTTGTTAGCTAGCCTTTGCATGAAAAACTCCTATCTTTTCCAATATGGCTGCAAAATGATTCTAAATAGGACAAGAAGAAAACTTTTTTGACTTATGCTTAGTGTTTTTCATACGGGATTTCCCGGGACAAAAATCCCGGTATCACGCACATTTTTCGGGAAAGAAATCCCGGGAAATTTGTGCTGGAATTCCCGGGATTTTTTAGTTAATTACGGCAACTATACTGCAGATTTAATTGTAAATAAGTTGTAGATTCTGTAAAAGATGATGACAAAAGTTATTCATAAAGAAAACGCTTATTCGATTCTAAGAAAATTATTTTTTTAAGTTTTTAAGGAAGTACTAAGAAAACTAAAAGTGTCTTGATATTGTATAAAGTTCCTTTGACTATAAAGGCAAACATTCGTAGAAAAGAAATGTGTTTTCTCATTGAAATCTTCTTGATAAAAATTAGAAATAAGCTTTCAAAAGATTCTGTAAATGCTAATTCTGAACTAAAATCTTTTTTTAAAATAAATATTATGTAATAATTTGTTTAAATAATCTTACTTTTTTGGTTTTATATTAACGGTGTTGGCTTTGAATTAATTCTGTGGAAATAATTGCTTAAGTCTTTTTGTTTAGTTTTATAGGAGAACAATTTAAAACTTTAAAGGTGACTTTTGGAAATTTACTCCGAATGTTCAATATTTATTGTTGACCTGTCGATAATCTATGTTGTTGTTTTTGTTTGGCTTAAGGTCATATACAAATTAAAATAAAAAATTCCACAAATTTTTGTATTTTTAATTTTGTTTTTTATTTTTCATCCGATATTTCGACCATACATCGATGGTCATCTTCAGGGGCTTCAAAATACACATATATTTAACATATAAATTTTATATCATAATATTTATCAATACATACATTTAAAACACTGTCAAATTAAAAATTACAAAAAAGTTGATACGTCCTCACTGTTTGTCATATTTTCATCAACTAATATTGTCCCATTGATTTCGTTCCATCGACTTTGTCTTATTTGTCGGTGTTTGTTTATTGTGTATTTGTATATATTGTATATCTTGTAATTGAGACGTAAGTTTGTTGGTGTATTTACTATATGTAACATTTCCAGTGTGTATCTCTTAGTATAGTTACTCTCTTCTTGTAAGATGCTCACATTATTAAAATTTGGTTTGTGTCCCGTTATTGTACAGTGGGCCGCAAGTGCAGTTTTTTGTTCCATTGGTTTTGTAACTGATTTTTGATCAGATTTGTGTCCTGATAATCTTGTCTTGAGTGTTGATTTTGTAGTCCCCACATATACTTTTGGGCATATGTTGGACCCGTCCCCCTCACAGCTTATTTTGTAAATCAAGTTTGATTTTTCCTCCTTTTCAAGTTTCGTCTTTGGTTTGCTAAATAATTGGTACACAGAATTATTGGTCTTAAGCGCTATTTCGTATTTTTCCTTGTTGTATATGTCAGAGTTCTTAAGCCTTTCGGATAATCCGGGAATGTACGTTACTGATTTGTATATTTTATCTAATTTTTCTTCTTCTTTGCTACCGAGTTTTTTTGATGTTGCATGTTTAATTAAATCTTTAATAGTTTTTATAGGAAATTGATTTTTCTTTAGAGTGTCCGTTATTCTTTTAATATTGTCTTTGTGGAAAGAGTCATCACTTATCTCTAAAACTCGTCTTATAAAATTTGTTGCAGTGTTAATAATTATTCGCCTAGGATGTTTGGAGTAGAAGTTTATGAGTCTTCCAGACGATGTTGGTTTTTGATACCAGTCTATCCTAAGTAGGTTGTTTTGTCTAATAACCACACAGTCTAAGTACGGTATTTTATTTCCATTTTCTTCTTCTTTAGTAAAACAAATCTGTCTATTAAATGAGTTTAAAATTCTTAAAACATCAGTTACATCTTTTCTTTTTATTACACAAAACAGATCATCTACATATTTGGTGAGAATTTTTGGTTTTTCCCCCATCAGATCAACTGAAAAGTCTAGAAGCTTTTCCATTATAATATCTGCAATTACAGGTGATGCTGGTGATCCCATTGGCATACCTTTCCTTTGTTCAAATATTTTATCCTCATATTTGAAATATCTTGTATCTTTGATACAGAAAGAAAGGATATCCATGAAAAGCTTTTTTTGGTATTTGGGTGTAATTTTGTAAAATATTCCAGTTTTCTTCAATTGTTTGGAGAGCAAGATTAACCGGAATACTCGGAAATAAAGCAACTACATCAAATGAAACCATTATTTCGTCGTCTTCTATTCTATTTTTATTGATTCTTGATTTGAAATCTATTGCATCCTTTACATTATATTTCGATTCTTTCGTAAGCTTTTTTAATATGTCAACTATGTATTTGCATAAACCATATGCTGGTGAATTAACGGATGAATTCGTACACTCGAAAACAGAGAGCAACAAGAGATCGCGAGAAGCAAACTTACGTCACTCATAGACGGACACTTAAATAAAACAAAACTTAATGTTAGAGACAAATTAACTATTGATACAGTGGCACAAACGAGGGAATTTTTGAACCAAAATAAGGATGTTTTTATTTTAAGTTCTGACAAGGGTAACAAAACTGTAGCTATTATGAAAGATGATTATGTTCGCAAGATGAGAGAAATTGTAGGTGATATGTGCACCTACCAACGTTTGAAAAGAGATCCAACTGCCATTTTACATAATAAAAACAACTTGTTAGTAGAAAAATTGTTTAATTTAAATCTGATAACTGTACAAGAAAAATACAAGCTAAGTACACGGACATCAATAGCCCCTAGGATATACGGATTGCCGAATATACACAAAGAGGGAACCCCCCTCAGGCCAATTTGTTCATCCGTTAATTCACCAGCATATGGTTTATGCAAATACATAGTTGACATATTAAAAAATCTTACGAAAGAATCGAAATATAATGTAAAGGATGCAATAGATTTCAAATCAAGGATCAATAAAAATAGAATAGAAGACGACGAAATAATGGTTTCATTTGATGTAGTTGCTTTATTTCCGAGTATTCCGGTTAATCTTGCTCTCCAAACAATTGAAGAAAACTGGAATATTTTACAAAATTACACCCAAATACCAAAAAAGCTTTTCATGGATATCATTTCTTTCTGTATCAAAGATACAAGATATTTCAAATATGAGGATAAAATATTTGAACAAAGGAAAGGTATGCCAATGGGATCACCAGCATCACCTGTAATTGCAGATATTATAATGGAAAAGCTTCTAGACTTTTCAGTTGATCTGATGGGGGAAAAACCAAAAATTCTCACCAAATATGTAGATGATCTGTTTTGTGTAATAAAAAGAAAAGATGTAACTGATGTTTTAAGAATTTTAAACTCATTTAATAGACAGATTTGTTTTACTAAAGAAGAAGAAAATGGAAATAAAATACCGTACTTAGACTGTGTGGTTATTAGACAAAACAACCTACTTAGGATAGACTGGTATCAAAAACCAACATCGTCTGGAAGACTCATAAACTTCTACTCCAAACATCCTAGGCGAATAATTATTAACACTGCAACAAATTTTATAAGACGAGTTTTAGAGATAAGTGATGACTCTTTCCACAAAGACAATATTAAAAGAATAACGGACACGCTAAAGAAAAATCAATTTACTATAAAAACTATTAAAGATTTAATTAAACATGCAACATCAAAAAAACTCGGTAGCAAAGAAGAAGAAAAATTAGATAAAATATACAAATCAGTAACGTACATTCCCGGATTATCCGAAAGGCTTAAGAACTCTGACATATACAACAAGGAAAAATACGAAATAGCGCTTAAGACCAATAATTCTGTGTACCAATTATTTAGCAAACCAAAGACGAAACTTGAAAAGGAGGAAAAATCAAACTTGATTTACAAAATAAGCTGTGAGGGGGACGGGTCCAACATATGCCCAAAAGTATATGTGGGGACTACAAAATCAACACTCAAGACAAGATTATCAGGACACAAATCTGATCAAAAATCAGTTACAAAACCAATGGAACAAAAAACTGCACTTGCGGCCCACTGTACAATAACGGGACACAAACCAAATTTTAATAATGTGAGCATCTTACAAGAAGAGAGTAACTATACTAAGAGATACACACTGGAAATGTTACATATAGTAAATACACCAACAAACTTACGTCTCAATTACAAGACAGACACCGATAATATTTCGCATATATACAAATACACAATAAACAAACACCGACATAGAAAACAAAAATAAGACAAAGTCGATGGAACGAAATCAATGGGACAATATTAGTTGATGAAAATATGACAAACAGTGAGGACGTATCAACTTTTTTGTAATTTTTAATTTGACAGTGTTTTAAATGTATGTATTGATAAATATTATGATATAAAATTTATATGTTAAATATATGTGTATTTTGGAGCCCCTGAAGATGACCATCGATGTATGGTCGAAATATCGGATGAAAAATAAAAAACAAAATTAAAAATACAAAAATTTGTGGAATTTTTTATTTTAATTTGTATATGACCTTAAGCCAAACAAAAACAACAACATTTACTCCGAATTTAATATAATCAATATTCTCTGCGGTTATTATATTGAAAGTCATAATTAATTGTTGAAAAATGTTTGTTGTAATAATATTGTTAAATATATTTTCTTTAATTTAAATAGACGAATCCCTTGATAAAGTGAACATAACATTCACGAAACGTTGGGAAAACATGGATTAAATGCATTTTTAATGACATATAAAACTTTAGGCCGTATTAGCTAAAATAAAATCTAATTTAATGAACAATTACATTGGCCAAACAACAAAAATATAGATATATAGATTTTTAAGTTCTTATTCCTAAAAACTCCTTATGTCACAGATCGAAAGTTTTTATAATTCGAAGTGTTATTGCACATTGAAAAAAGATAACAATAAAGTCATTTTGCTGTAACTTCCTCAAAAATCCTACAAAATAATTGAAATTTTGCCCTTTTGAAGATAAAGATCTTAAGGTGTCATTAACTACTTTCTTTTTGCCACAGAAATAAAAAAAAAGTTGAATGCATTTATATACTTATTTAATTGATCTCAGGAAATGTTATTTGTTCAATTAATTTAAATATTATTTTGCATCGATTTTTATTGAGCGGGAAATCCCGGGAGATTGAAAACAAATTCCGCTTTCCCGGGAAATCAGAAAGTCCGGGAAAAGAAAAACTCTACTTATGCTTTTAAAACAAGCGGGATTACCTATAATAGTACTGAAAAGTATATTAAATACTTTCTAGAAAAATTACGACTTTTTATACCCTTCACCACAGGTGGAAAAAGTTTGTCATTCCGTTTGTAATCTCTACAATATTGATCTTAGACCCTATAAAGTATATATATTCTGGGTCCCTATGAGGAGAGAAGTTGATTTAACGATATCCGTTCGTCCGTCTTACGTTTGATATATGTTTTCCGGAGACTCCAGACATGATAGCGGCTAGGTTGTTTTACATTTATGTCACATATAGTCCACCATTTCTTGCTATTGAAATTCAGCCACAGCGGTCTAACAATGGCTGAGATATGACCAAAAAACCACGACTGCCTCTAATTTTTCCAAAAAAATCCCATGTGGTTGTTGTATTTTTATTACTTTTTTCTGTATATCTGGAGAACGGCAAGAGCCAAAGTTTTCAAATTAGGTACAAACATTTAGGTTGTAAATACACACCATCCCACAAAATGTGGGCGGGATTGGAGAAGTGGGCGTGGTACCTCTCATACAAAAAGCTTTAAAAATTGTATAAAAACCTGAATTTTTTGACTGTAATATGACCTATGGGTATGCCTTATATATTTTCTGAAAAATTCGGTAAAATCGGTTCAGATACGAAAAAGTTATGACCAAAATATAAATTTTTTTTGAAAAAAATTAACAGTTTAGGGCCTTAATGCATTACAGGTCCCTTCACCTTTTGGGGACTAGTTTATTCATATATATAATAACGTATGTATTATGGGTTTTATTTTATTAATACAGTAAATTATTGAATATCATTACGCATGTAGTATTTAAATTATGTCTAATTCATTTTCTAAGTCTAAGTCATTTAGAATATTTACATAAGATTGAAGCCCGTCATCATTATAATCGTCGCTCTCATCGTATACTTCGTCTTCTTCTTCAACATTTCGATTTATATTTGACTGTATTTCATCAAATCCTTCGTTTGGATTATGAAATTTTAGCATTTCGATAACTTCCTGCGGAAGTTGTTAACGTGTTCGTTGCTGCATGCGTTTGCTTAAGCTCATTGAAGATATTTAAGAATCCGATGTATCAATGGCCCTATTAAATATATCTAGGATATTATTCGTTCGACTGCTTTTACGAGCGTGGTGCAGTCATAGGCAACCAAGAATATTTCGCTAATATTATATTAGCTGTTTCATAACAAAATGTTTTAAATTTACTTAAATCCAAGGGAAACTGACGCGTTAATGAAATCAAAATGATTTTGAAGAGAAATATGAGATTTATGTCGACGCCAGTGATTTCAGAAAAGCTCTCATGGTCTGCAAATGCTCGACGTGCAGTATTCCCGTCATTTGTGCTTCCACATCCACCAACTTTGGGTTTATCTACACTGAGTCCAAGCTTGTTCCAAAATGCGCTTTGTATTTCTTGCTTTCTTGTTTCAACTGATAATTTGTCGTTTTCCTTTCAAATTTGCCATTTTTTTAATTTGCATTTGTAGCCTGCATGCACCACAAATTCGAAAAACCGTATCCAGCAGTGCAGGGGGCTTATTCCATATTTTAAACGCGATTCTTTAGCGCGACATACGTCAGAGCTGTAATTTGCAATTTCCCTGAAGTGTTTTGGTGTTGCACCACAAATAGGACAAGATTGATTAGATTTAGTCCCAGTCAAAATGTTTAAGACCTTTCCATCAATAGCTGTAAAGATTAATTTAAAAGGATGCATACAATTCTTCCTTCTCCGATTTGTATCTGCATGGTTTGAAGATTCTCAATTTCCTTTTTCAAGTCGAAATCTTCTTTTAAAATTTTTTCATTCGTTTCCTTTGCATATTCTAACTTTAAGGGCCGGCAAAATCTTATCGATTGAGGTGAACGGTTGTTCCAAACAGGATTTCCAGAGGAGAGCATTCTCAAAGGAATAATTGTTGTGGCTAAAAGCGAAGAGTCAGAATCGTGGGATGTGCTTTTTTCAATGTATGATTGTTTATATTGAGCTTGACCTGTGCTGCTATCGAAACCGTAGCTTACAATCAATTCCACATTTATGAAGTTTGTGTTTTCTGCACTCATTATAACATCAATAACTTCTTTTTGCATCTCTACAATTTTTGCTGCAGTGTGAAATAAAAGTGATTCCAATGAAACTTTTACCAATTTCTCACTTACTTCTACGCCCTCAGGTCGACACTTTGATTTAGCAGCAGCAACTTGATTGTAGTGCGGATAAATGTCACAGTTTCTCAACTTACTTTCCTGACGTATGCCACAATATTGGTCCTTTGTAAAATTATGTTCTAATAAAAATGCCAGTGCCTCATCTGGCGTTAATTTTTTTGGCTTCTGATTCTGTTCGGAAAATAGTTTTTTTATTTAAGATGGCCTTGTTGGACTTTCTATGGTCTCTCTTAGAACTGTTAAGGTTACATGCCCTTGTTTCCGAGCTGATGTTGCTGCTGCACATACCAATAAGTCCGTCTCACCACACAATGTTTTTGAAAGACCTGCTGCTTTTTTTCTCTTTCCACGATTAGATTTTTCACAAAATGGAAGGCGTGGACGTCCGATTATCGCAGCACCTGTTTCCATTGTGTTTGGCTTTTTTTCTAATGTTAATGTGCCTTTAAACCATTCGACATTCTTACTAAGAAAATCTGATAGCTTTCTCCGGCATTTATCCCACTTTAAAGATAAGTATTTACAAAAGTTTCTTACTTTTTCCTTTAAATCAGTGGGAATGTTATCGACTCCAATTTGGCTAGCAATATATCCATACACAGCATCTTGCTTTTTTTCTTTGGTGCGTGGTTTAACCCAGACTTCGAATAAATCAATATTCGGGAAAATGTGTTTACCTGAAAAAAGTGGTAGAGTTAGAAAACCGCAAAAAACCGCAAAACCACATGTAATTTTCCAGATTCATCACGAATTAACAAACAAATTTCAATTTTCCTTTCAATTGCCCAACGTTGCCTACTCTTCAAAATTTAACATTTTCGGCGACCGATCTAAGGCAGCATGCAATATGCTACGATTTATACACAAAAAGGCTAAAGGCTGATTTTCGTTCTGCAAGAAAGGAAGTCAATAACCAAATAAGAATAGCAAAGTCCGAGTATTATTCAAAGCGATTTGGTTCTGCACTTGAATCCAAACGTACTTGGAAAACTATTTAGGATATCGGAATTGGTGATCCTGTTAAAAATGTAACCTCCTCTATCGACGCTGATGACCTCAACAATATTTTTGCTAATAGCCCGATGGTAACACCAAGCAACACAGCATTGGTCAACAATACATTTTACACCAGCAACAACAACATGTCTGAACAAAATATGTTTGAGTTCTCATGCGTTAGCCAGCTTGATGTTTTTACCAGTTGCATTCAAATAAAATCTAATTCTGTAGGATATGATAATCTTCATCCAAAATTTATTAAAATCATCCTACCGGTTCTCCTGCCATATATCACCTATTTATTTAACACCATTATCACTACAAGTAATTTTCCTGTAAAGTGGAAACATGCAAAAATAATTCCAATTCCAAAATCGAACACCGAATATCGACCAATTGCTATTCTTAGCTTTCTGTCGAAAGTATTTGAAAAGGTTTTGCACCGCCAAATAAGTTTCTACGTTTATGGTAATCATTTACTATCTGATAAACAGTCAGGTTTTCGTCCTAACCACAGCTGCGTAACTGCTTTAGTTGAAGTCTCGGAGAATATACGGCGAGAACTTGATGATGGTAATATTAACTTTTAGGTTCTACTTGATAACTCTAAAGCTTTTGATACGGTAGACCACCAAATTTTATGTACAAAGCTAAGGACTCTTTTTCACTTTTCATCTTCATCAACAAAACTAATTTCATCGTACCTCACTAATCGTATTCAATCGGTGTTCATTAATAACAAAGAATCTAATCCCTTATCGCTGTCTAGAGGTGTACCTCAAGGATCGATTTTAGGTCCAATATTATTTTCAATTTACGCTAACGATCTGCCGCAGCAATTAACTCACTGTAGTGTCCACATGTATGCAGATGATGTACAATTATACTTGAGTAGTCCAGTAGCATCAATTAAAGAAAACATTGACAAGCTCAATTACGATCTAAACAACATATATCATTGGGCATCTCAGAATGGTCTGTGCTTAAATCCACGAAAATCAAAATGTCTGGTTATTCACAAAAAAACCGTCACACCTTTAATCGAAAATGATATCCTTATAAACAATGAGAAAATTGACATCGTAAAAACGGCAAAAATCTGGGATTAGTGTTTACCAGCAACTTAACGTGGTCAAGCCATATAAATACACTGTGGGACAAATTTATGTTAAACTAAGAGCCCTGTGGTCCGTACAACACTTTACACCGCTGAATGTCAGAATCCTACTTGTAAAAGCTTATTTGGTTCCAAGCCTTACATACGGATGCGAGTTGTTTTCTCATTGTGATTCTACTAGTACAAAAAACCTTGAAGTATTATATAACAACATCATTAGATATATATATGGACTTAAAAGGCGTGGCCAAGTTTCGGCATACTCGAAAACTCTCTATGGAGTTTCTTTCGAAGGCCTTCCTAAGATAAGGGTTCTTTTGTTTTTGCATAAAGTTATTTACACCAAGAGGTAAAAGCATAATATTTCCGAAATTTCGATGCCTAGTTTCCGAATGGCAATTTTTCATTAACGCAATTCGTCTTTGGAATTCACTTCCTTATCACCAACAAATAAACAGCAATGCAATTTCTTTTAGGGTATTCCTTTTTAAATATTTTGCCTAGTTTATTTTGTCTAGACTTTGAATGTTATAATTTTTATGTTAAAATTTTTTATTTTATGTTAAAATTTTTTATTTTATGTAATTTGGAAACTAATTTGTACACATACAAAATCCTGCACTGTAATTATAAGACTAAGTTCTGTTGTGCAGGAAATCATAAATAAATAAAATAAATAAAAAAAAAAAAAAATAACGATACAGATAGATTTTTTGATAAAAAATATCAAATACTTACTTATTAATTCGTTGTTCATATTAACACTTTGGTTTTATTTTCACTTTAAATGTTTAAAAGTTAACACACCACATGAACACTAGGGTGGAGCGAAAATGTAGCGTTTTGAATTTTTTTCAAAATTAGAATTTGCAATAAATCGAATTATATCTTCAGGTACCACGGCGACCTTAAAAATTGTAAATAAAATTAAAATTACGCAAAAATCAATGCTTATGCAATTTGAGTTTGGTTCAAAATATGATTGAACTTGAGCAAAAATTAAATAATTATGCTATCAGTAACACCCTGAAAAAATATCATAATTTCAAACAGATTTCTTGAGGTGCCACAATATTACTGAATTTTGAAGATTTGTCACCAAAATCACACATATTTTCCAGCTTTTCGTTTTCTTAATTATATAATTATATTTCTTTTGTTTGAGATTAGGGCAAGTAATATACCAAATAAAATGGCAACTTTAACGCGTGCAAAAGATAGTAACTGTCCGTTATTTGGAGTTGAAGTACCATTCCATGAAAATGTTTTACCCACATATGGTGATATACTGAGGCAGTATATATTTACACGTAACTACTTGAAATTGGAAGGTCAGTTAAAGGAGCCTACGTTTTCAGAAGTAGTCAAAATTATCGTCCCTTCTCTTGAAACTCTTTGGAAGAAAGCGTCCATACCTATAATATCTACTGAACGCATTATTGAAAGAATCCGTGACTACCACTGTAAATACAAAAATCTTATGAAACCTTTCAAACAACGATCCAATATTCCCAGTTTTATAAAGAAAACCGAAGAATTTAAAGATAAATCGAAAATTTTGTTCGACATTGCTTCATGCAAATGTAAAAATTGCGAAAAGTGCATTTGCGTAAAGAACAAAAAAGTTCCCGTGACGGAAAGATTGTTTCTACTAGACCAAAGAACTGCAAGAAAAATGATGGTATTGATAACAAAACGACAAAACAGCTCCAAGAACGGGAAAAAAGAAAACTGAAACAAGAACATTCCCTACCAGAAGCCAACAGTTCTAAAATGAAGAAATTTGACACACCCGATAAAGATACATCCGTGGAGTTAGGTGATAGTCTGTTAGATGATCTAACTATGATTTCAGACTTGCCTTTATTTTAAGATATTACCACCCCTTCTACTTTATCTGGTATTTCCAGGTATGCTCAAATGCGTAAAACTCTGCCAACATTAGCTCGTGAATGTGATCGATGGGGTCTTTCTGACCGTGGTGCTGCTGCTGCTTCTTCTGCGTTATTACAAGATTTAGGCATAATTCATGAAAACGATACAGCGTCTATTATCGATCGCAGTAAAATTAGACGTGAGAGACAAAAATGTCGGAGTAAATTTCAGTGTGATTCCGGGGAAAATGAGGTGCTAAGATCTATTTATTTCGATGGAAGGAAAGATCCATCCAGAAAAACTATTATAAAAGATAGAGTATATCATCCGGTAACAACTATTGAAGAACATATTGTCATTCTTCAGGAACCAAATTCCGAATACTTAGGACATGTTACTACTCCGTCCGGAAATGCTATTAATATTTCAAACGCCATTTCCGATTACTGTTTACTGAAAAAATATGACACTCAAGAATTAATTGCTATAGGATGTGATGGGACAAATGTCAATACCGGTTATGAAAATGGTGTGATAAGAAAGTTAGAGCTCCATTACAACAAATCTCTGCATTGGTTTGTGTGCTTGCTGCACACAAATGAACTTCCGCTAAGACATCTCTTCACTAGTGTAGACGGCGCAACACATGGTTCTAAATCATTTGGTGGTCCAATTGGTAAATCTATAAAAAGAATGCGGTCAGCCCGTTATAAAATTTAAGCCAATTGAAGGACATGAAGGATATCCACTGCCGGAAATTGATTTAAAGGAATTAAGCAATGATCAGAAATATCTGTATAAGATGGTTCTTGCTGTTATATCGGGTGAATGTAATAAAGATCTGGCCAATATTCAACCTGGACCAATATCACACTCCCGCTGGCTCACAACTGCCAGTCGAATACTTCGTTTATATGTCTCCTCCAACGAACCCTAACAAAATCTGATCATTTTAGCTACATATGTAGTTAAAGTGTAGTCACCGGTCTGGTTTAGTATAAAAGCTAAATCAGCTTGCTGGGAAGGTTCAAGACATTTGTGGAAACTCATCTTTTTAACTAGATATCTTCCAAAACATTTGAAGGATGTAGTTGATCTAGTTATCCAAAGAAACGCCTATTTCGCGCACCCGGAGAACTTATTATTGGCTATGATTAAAGATAAAATACCAAATATTCGGAAAGTTGCCCTTTGCCGAATAATACGTACAAGAGAGCAACAGAGGCTTAATTCAATACGACAGTTTAAAGTTCCCATGTTAAATTTTGATGCCCAAGAATACTTCGAGATGATAGATCATGAGTCTTTTAAAAATATTGAACCTCCCTTAACAAGATCACTTACAACAGCTGAAATTAAAAATTACATAACTAACGGCGAAGAAATTATAACTTTTCCCAAACTTGTGTGTCACACTCAAGCAGTCGAACGATGTGTCCGTTTGGTGACAGAAGCTGCAGCAGCTGTAGGAGACTTAGAAAGAGATGGCTACATTCGAGCAAGGCTGATGTCAAGATCTATCATGCCACGATATAAAAAGAAATCGGAATACAAACTTATGTAGTAGTCTAAACTGATTATTTTAAATGTTAAAGGATAAAAATGCGTTTTTTGAAATCTTTTGTTTCTTATTAATTTAGGTTATATATTTTATGTATGTACGCCACTGTCGTTGAATATGTCTATGTTAAGTTTAATACTTCTAAATAAAAATTATAAGAGTTAGGCTAGAGCTTTCCTTCCGTAAAAGAAATATAAGCTTAATTTTAATTAAATGTGATTTTCCTTATTTTTACCAAATTTGTATCCCTTTGTGGCACCTCAAAAGACGATTTTTTAATTTTTTTCTGTGGTCCTTTTCATAGCTTTGAGTACTTATTTTTGGTTCATGTTAAACTATATGTTATATCGACAAGTAATTAAAACAATAAATGCAACTTTAAAAATCGCCAAAATTTAAAAAAAAATTAATCACAATCTACTGGTATACAGTAGCAACTCTTGCTCTCCCAAGCTCATTGATATCAAGTGCCTCGGTAGGCTAGCTGGTAGCGAGCTAGTCTATCAGCGCCGAGGTTGCGGGTTCGATTCCCGCCAGAGACTCTGGTTTCTTTCCTGCAGACAAGCATGGAGCTTCGCGGAATTAGCTTAGGAAATTTAAAAAAAAAAAAAAAAAAAAAAAAAAATTTCGCTCCACCCTTTCAATGCCACTTCAATAATTCACATTTGACAGCTTGTCATGTAGCTGTATAATTGTTGTTGCAAAAACCAAATGCATTTTTATTTGCTTTGATGTGTTTCTTATAAGGTTGTAACTAGAGTTTTTTTTTTCCCGGACTTTTTTGATTCCCGGGAAAGCGGGAAATTTTTTCATATTTCCCGGGATCCCGGGATCCCGCTCCATATAAATAATACAAAGTAAATTTTGTTATTAATTAATGAAAAAAACTTTAAAAAAAAACGTAAGGGAACGCACGCCTTTATTCCCTATTATTATGCTTTTATTCATTATTATTATGCTCTGAATACAAGATAAAAATATAACATAAACATAACAATTTAATTCATAAAACAATTATAAAAAAAAATAAAAATTCAGGTACTCAAGATATAAGATCAAAAAGTTAATTAATAAAATAGATAAAATACTTTAAAGAAATATATAACATTTTTTAATGGCTTAGGAAATAACTTTCTGACACACTCAAAGCGCTTTGTAAGTCGTCAACAAGTATATTCATGATTTTATTTACTAAGTATCATGTTTCCAAAAAACTTCGTTAATTTTTTACCGAGGTTGGACAAATAGTTAAAAGTGCACCGTTGTAGCATTCTTCGGATTCACAATCAGAAGAAATTTTTTCTTTTTTATAAACAACGTCTTTATCAGTCAAATGTATGTCAAGGTTGATGCAAAAATAGCATCAACCGGACTGCTTCTAACAAACCTTTTCATTTCAATAGGTCCATTTGTAATCTTTAGGACAATGTGTTTTTCAAGTTGTATGTTGTAGTATCTTACACGAGTTTCCAAAATGTTATTTTATTTCGGTTTCCCCGCATTTCACGGGAATTTGTGTTTATCACCTAATAAACATATCGCTTCTTCATTGCATCATAGTCATATCTCAAAATTTGAAGTAACTTTAGCAAAGTTTTCCTTCATACCTTCTCGTATTATATCTCAAACTGAACCGAAGTTATAGCAAAATATATCTTTAAATCGGTACATTTTGAAAACTTTAATCGCATTTTGCCGAGATCGTTTGTTTTTGTAGATATGACTATGTTGCAATAAAGGAGCGATATGTTTAGGTATCTCCGATTTTTAAGACTTGTTCATCGGCAATGAAACTTTACTGCCTGCATCTTATTTTGAATTAATGTACTTTATTAACTCTTCACTTCACTAAATGTAGAAATTATCAACTGTTGCACTGCCCATTCTGCTTTTAGTAGATCTATTGCATCAGGAGACATTGATTTAAATACATGTACTCACTTCTTGTAATTGATCTAATCCACAACCCATCCACAGATGCTAATTTTTAGAGAATAGAAAACTAAATTTCAAAGTATAAATAGCTATTTTCTGAAATTATGAGGCATTTTTTATTTCCCGGGATCCCGCAAGAAAAATCCCGGGAAAACGGGAAATAAAATAATTGAAATTCCCGGGAATTCCCGGGACGGGAAATCCCGGGAAAAAACCCTAGTTGTAACACAAAGGAAGTGATAACACATTGTACAAATTTGACTTTTGGCCAGTGAAATCGATCGTTTGACCTATAGAGCGTAAGTAGGATTCAAGATGTTACAACATACATTTCTCTTAAGTAAATAGGTAATTTATTTAATATGAGCCTATGTTACGAATTATGCATTGCAAGCATGGCGTTTCTATATAAATAGATCAATTTTCGAGAGTGTACCAGTTTGGGGTCAATGCCCAATTATGGACCCGCCAAAAAAATTTTTTTCATTATTTATTAATTGAATCTTTATATATTAAATATGAACTAGCAATAATTAATCAAATCTTATCCTAATACTTTATTTTATGTCCTGCCAGTGCCAGACAACAGTTTTCTTCATCGCGGGTTCTGTTCAAATATATGGGTGTTTATCGCTGATCTAATTGGGTAAGTGCTGCAGTGTCTCTTCTTCTTAAGCGAGTGTGGCCGCTATCATGTAAAATATTTCGAGCTAGTGGGTTCGGATGCAATTCGAGCCTTTTTAAGTATTTTACTGCATATTTCGTAATCATAGTTTTAACTAATGGAACATTGAGATCCTTGTGAATATTTGAGTTTTTAACATACCAAGGGGCAGCTGTGATTATTCGAAGAAGTTTATTTTGTCGCCTCTGAATTTTTTCGATATAAGAGGCCGAGGCAGTGCCCCATAACTGAATACCATAGCACCAAATTGGCTTTAAGATGGAGTTGTAGAGAAGAAGTTTGCAGTCAAGACTAAGGACAGAGTTTCTTCTAATAAGCCAATGAATTTGGTGGCTTTTAGTTTCACTTGAGTTAATTTTGCCTCCATATGGCTTTTCCACGTTAAACAGCGATCTAGATGAATACCAAGGTATTTTACATGCGCATGATTCCCGACGCAAGGTGAATGTTATATGTACGCATTTTTGCTCATTGACTTTTATCCTCCATTGTTTTAACCATATTTCAAGTTGAAATATATGATCCTGCAGGTAAGGTGATGCTTCATGACGGTTTTCGAGCACGCTTAGAAAGGCTGTGTCGTCCGCAAATGTTGAAGTTTGTGTGTAATTGCTTGTTGACATGCCCGAAGTATAAATTAAGTATAAAAGAGGACCCAGAATGCTGCCCTGTGGTACTCCAGCGCCAATTGGCTGAGGTGAACTTAAGAAGTTTCCTTCTTTTATAATAAATTGACGACCGACTAAGAAGCTTTCTAACAGCTTGTGCGTATTTGCTGGTAAATTTTTCTTTTATTTATCTAACAAGCCTTCATACAAGACTTTATCAAAAACTTGAGAAATATCGATGAAGAGAGCGGAGCAATATTTTCTTTCTTCAAAGGCTTTTCTTATGGCGTTTACTATCTTTGTTCAATTGTGCTATGGTTTCTTCTGAAACCGAATTGATGGTTAGGTATGCACCCATCGCATTTAAAATTGGGATCAATTTTGACGCTAAGAGCTTCTCAGACAGCTTTGACACATTAGATAATAAGCTGATAGGCCTATAGGACTCAACTTTCGTATGATCTTTTCCTTTTCCTTCCATTCTTGAGGGTAGTATTTACGCCGTAAAATAGCATTAAAAATAAAAAGAATAATTTTCATTGCTATGCGAGGCAGCTCCAAAAGCATTTTGTTGCTGATCTTATCAATACCAGGTGCCTTCTTGGTATTTAATTCACAAGTAGCCTTTTCTATTTCTCTTATCTTAAATCTTAGAGGGATATCTGCTCTAACATAAACAGGCGGTAACTCATCCGCTATATCGTCAGATATGTTTGGGGTAAATACGTTTTTCAAAATGATTTATAAACAGGTTTCCTTTTTATTGTCACTTCTTGCCCAACTTCCATTCAGGTTTCTTAATGGTGGTTTCGATATAACTAGCCTTTTGAGATTTCTAACTGCACGCCAAGTGCTTGAGATATTTTTCCACGGAAGCCGTTTTCTGAGATTGCAGTAATTTTTTAGCTTTTTTGTACACTCTTTTAATAACTTCTTAATTTGATCTTAATTGATCTGTACAATTGCCACTATCTTCGAACTCTCCCTTTTTCAATTAAGAGGCGCTCGACATATGTAGAATATATTTTATGATTAATTGTTTTTTAGAGGGTTTTGCTGGAATGTTGAACAGCTAGTTTAAGATAACTGTCAAATTTGACAATTGAGAGATCCACATTCTCCGGTGTGCTAAGCGGAATATTTTCTGTGCAATGGGTACTGAGATAGTTTTCAGCTGTCGTCGCTAAGTAACCAGAGGGAGATACAATTCTATTGGTGTTTGTTATAGTAACAATTGTAGGTGTGTGATCAGAGGATAATTCTATGGAAGCTTCAACGTGAATCGTTTCTGTGGGGATGTTTTTAACGACGCCAAAATCGATGACATCTAGAATTTTTTGCGGATCAGCAGGCCAATATGTTGGTTGTCCGCTTGCGACAACATTTAAATTCATTTTAGAGATTGTATTAAATAAAACACGACCCTTTGGTGTTACTAGTCGTGACTCCCAGAAGGTATGTTTAACGTTATAATCGCCAGCAGCCAGGAACTGGGCCCCAATGACTTATAATATTGGCTTTCTGATATTGCAAATCTAGATGGTGAGTATAAGGATGTATTACTATGTTTCGATTTAGCTCTTCAACACAAATTTTCTCTCTGCTTGCGTGCTCGTTGAATGCAGACGTGTTTTTTTCTTTTAACTCGGCATACGGTTTTTTTTAACATAAATAATTGTATATTTATAATATCATATTATTTTTTTTAAAAAATAATATAAGATCAGCGAATGAATGGACGCTTTAAAATAATTTTTAAATTAGTGAACATAAAATTTATAATACAAATATTAAAAATTACAAAAAACAAAAATATATGTATGCACACACATACATATACATACATACATTTTAGGCAAAAACATTTCTTGTTTTTCTTTATTCTTTTTTTTATTCTCGGGGTTTTTAAACAACAAATAAAAAGAAGAGCACAATTAAGCAAACAGTAATATATAAAAAAACTCTTATGAATGCTAATAATGCAAAAACAATAAAACATAATGAAAGAAATGCTTATGTTACAGTGAGTGTTGACGAAACAAACGTAGAAACAAAAAAAGATTCGATGATAGCAATTACTTAACGGCTAAACCTATTACTCGAACGCGTTCCCTCTCACAATCTTTGTTTACAAATACGGTCGATCGTAATACAATAACAAGTTTGTTGACTGCAAGCGCTGCCGGAGTGCCAAAAAAAAATTTAATAAGTGATGATGCGGTTAACCCCAAAACAGCCGCTATGGACAACTCAGTAACTCTAGTAAAAACTTCTCAAAAGCCTACAGTACAAGTTGGTATGGACAGGTACATAACAGTGCTTAAACGGGGACGCAGCCCTACCTCTGCAGCAGTTGCTTCGACCGCAAAAGTACCATCTTTTGATAAAATAAATTTTCAAAATCGTTTTGCAATTCTGGAGGATGAATCCTCTGAAGCACCAAACGTCATAAAATCGTCCAAGCCTCCCCCGATATATCTTAGGGAGCAAAATTCAAATGAGCTCATAAAAAAGTTTGATATCAGTGAAAGGTGAAAATTCGTTTTACGTAGCGGCTTTCAAGCGTGGTAGTATAAACGAGACAAAAATACAAGTCAATCATGAGAATGATTTTCGAAAAATAATAAACAAATTTGAAGAACTAAAAAAAAGTTTTTATACATACCAACTGAAGAGCAGCAAAGGCCTTCAGGTAGTGATTAAGGGAATTGACTCATGTGTGGACCCAGCAGAAATAAAAACTTTCTTGGAAGAAAAAGGCTTCAAAATAAAACATGTGGTAAATATTAAAAACCCCAACCACTATTTCGAGTGGAGTTAAGCTAAGAAAAAGCGAAACGCACCCTCTTTACAGTTTAAAATATATACTGTACAGAAAAATCACAATAGAGGAGCCGCACAAAAGAAATGGACCCGTTCAGTGTTTGAACTGCCAGGAATATGGTCATACTAAGGCATACTGCTACTTACCCCCTGTTTGCGTAGTATGTGGTGAATTACATGGTACAGTTCTTTGCGATAAATCTAAAAATGACCCCAACGTTAAAAAAAATGTAGCAATTGTGGCGGTAATCACACTGCCAATTATAGAGGATGCCCTGTATACACTATCGCCAAGCAGTCGGTTGGACCGAAAACTAATCCCCATCAAATGCAGGTAACAAATCAGCTAAACACTAATGACGTTCAGGCTAGTAAAAACAGAACCTCCTACGCTAATATTCTAAAATCAAACCATGTGCCAATGCAAGGAGCTTCGTCAATTAATGAAGAAACTCCAGTTTCTAATTTAAGTCGTCTTGAAAAAACCATGGAAACATTAGTGCAAACAGTTAATAATTTTACGAACACAATGGGTAACATGATGCAGGAAATTCTAATAATGCAATCGATGTTATTGCAAGCTGTACTTAACAAGCCATGAACTGTTTAAAAATCGGTTTTTGGAACGCAAACGGCAAATTGATGTCATGTTGGTTTCTGAAACTCACTTGACCTCAAGAAATACGTTTAAAATCAATGGTTATATACTATATGATACTAAGGACCCTCGAGATAGAGCTTGTGGAGGCTCTGCCATTTTGATAAAAGCCAGAATCAAACACTACTTAATGTTTGATCATTATGAAGATTATCTGCAAGCAACGACTATTTGTGTTGAAGAGCTAAATCGAAACTTAGTAATTTCTTCTTTATACTCTAGGTGGATTTTTCATATCAGAAAGCCAATATTATAAATATTATAAATCATTAGGACCTTGTTTCCTGGCCGCTGGCGATTATAACGCTAAACATACCTTCTGGGGGTCACGACTTATAACACCAAAAGGTCGTGTTTTGTTTAACACAATCTCTAAAATGGGTTTAAACGTGGTCGCGAGCGGACAACCAACATATTGGCCTACTGATCAGCAAAAAATTCCAGATGTTATCGACTTTGGCGTGGTTAAAAACATCCCCACAGAAACGATTCATGTTGAAGCTTCCTTAGAATTATCATCCGACCACACACCTACAATTGTTACTATATCGAACCCAAATAGAATTGTATCTCCGTCATGTTACTTAGCGACGTTAGCCACACAAATAAATTGGTTAAAATATAAAAAATTTATCAGTGCCCATTGCACAGAAAATATTCCGCTTAGTACACCGGAGAATGTGGATCTCTCTATTGTTAACTTTGACAGTTATCTTAAACTAGCTGTTCAACATTCCAGCGTTACCCCCAAACAAATTAAAAATAATAATATATATTCTTCAGATGTCGAGCGGCTCTCGACTGAAAAAAGGAGAGTTCGAAGAGAGTGGCAACTGTACAGATCCCCGCAACTTAAGAATTTATTAAAAGAGTACACAAAAAAGCTAAGAAAGTTACTGCAGACTCAGAAAACGGCTTCTCTAGAAAAATATCTTAAGGAACTTGATGCAACTCCACAATCTGACTACTCATTATGGCGTGCAGCTAAAAATCTCAAAAGGCCAGTTGTCTCTTAGCCACCATTAAGAAACTTGAATGGTAGCTGGGCAAGAAACGACATTGAAAAAGGAAATCTGTTTGTAAGTCACTTGAAAAACGTATTTACACCAAATATATCTCACGATATTGCGGTCGAGTTACCACCTGTTGCGGCTAGAGCAGCTATTCCCCTCAGATTTGAGATAAGAGAAATCGAACAGGCTATTTGTGACTTAAACACTAAGAAGGCACCTGGTATTGATAAAATCAGTAATAAAATGCTTTTAGAGCTACCTCGCACAGCAAAGAAAATTATTCTTTTTATTTTTAATGCTTTTGAATACTATCCTCAAAAATGGAAGGTTTCTTTAGTTACCATGATACCAAAGCCAGGTAAAGATCATACAAAAGTTGAGTCATATAGGCCTATTAGCTTATTATCAAATATGTCAAAGCTGTTTGAGAAATTATTAGTTTCAAAATTAACACCGATTTTAAGTGAAAAATAGATAAATTCCAAACCATCAGTTCGGATTAAGAAGAAAACACAGCACAATCGAACAGACTCATCGAATAGTAAATGTCATAAGCAAAGCATTTGAAGAAAAAAAAAATATTGCTCAGCACTCTTCATCGATGTTTCGCAAGCTTTTGATAAAGTCTGGCATGAAGGCTTATTACTTAAATTGAAGCAAAATTTACCAGCAAACACACACAAGCTGCTAGAAAGCTACTTAGTCGGTCGTCAATTTATTATTAAAGAAGGAAATTTCTTAAGTTTACCTCAGCCCATTGGCGCTGGAGTCCCACAAGGCAGCATCCTGGGCCCTCTATTATATATAATTTATACTTCGGACATGCCAACAAGCAACTACACCCATACTTCAACATTTGCAGACGATACAGCATTTCTAAGCGTCCACGAAAACCGTTATGAAGCATCTCGTTACTTACAGCATCATATATTTCAACTAGAAATATGGTTAAGACAATGGAGGATAATGGTCAATGAGCAAAAATGCGTGCATATAACTCTCAACAGTTTATATAGTTTCCTTTATGCAGGCTTTCAAGGTCATTAATTTAATGTAAATAAAAGGTTATTTATTTCATTCTCAATAAAATCCGACGTTTCGTTGGTATTCTTTCCAACTTCTTCAGGGATTGAGTTTTTATTAAAATCTGGCAACATTGTAAAAACACAAATTAAAAAGTAGTCAATAATAACAATAATTATAATCTTAATTTTTGACAAATTAACTTACAATAATCTTTTTCGTCTGTTTACATCATTTATAAATTATATCACAGTATTTTGTATAGGTGGACAACACAACACAAAACTTAAAATATTAAAATAAATGTATGTAAATTTAAAAAATTATCACAGAAAATTTGTCCTTTTTTGATCACAGTTGTTATTATTACTAAAGTATTGCAATGGTGTAGTTTGCATTTGTATTGTCTTTGTCTTCTTTTGTGTTTATTGCACTTGTCGATTTTTGTTGTATTCTTAAGCTCTCCAACGTGTATCTTGTATTTTCCCTTTTCTCTTTATCTAAAATTCTTACTTTTTAAAGTTTGGCTTGTGTCCGTTTTCAATGCAGTGTTGTGCAAGTGCAGTTGATTGTTTTCCTCTTTTTATATCAGCTTTATGTTCGTCTATTCTCACGCCTAAATTTCTCTTTGTTGTACCAATGTAGATATTTCCACACTCCTCATTATCACCGCCGTCACATTCAATTTGATAAACAACATCACTTTGATCCCTACACTCAATCTTTGTTTTTGTTTGTGTAAATAAATTCTGTATTGTCTTGTTTGATTTATGCGCGAATATTATTTGTTGGTCCTTTATTATCTCTCTCAGTTTGTTGTTCTCAGTTAATCTTGGAATAAACGGTAGACTATAGTATTTGGCGTTGCCAGATGTGTCATTTTTGTTTTTTTCCCCTGATGAAATATTATTTTTGACTTTAGTCAGTAATGAATTGATCAACCCCTTTGGAAAATTGTTTTTCATTAAAATATCCTTTATTCTTGTCATACTCTTAAATTGAAATTTTACGTTGCTTATTTTTATTACTTTGTCAATTAGATTCATTGCTGTATTTATCTTCTGTTTCATGGGTTGTGTTGAGTGGAAATTCATCAAGCGTCGGTAATCTTGCCCCCATATTACAATCAATAATCAAATAATTCCTCAACATTCGCATGTAAAATATCTCGGTATACATCTGGATCGGCGATTAACGTGGAAATGCCATATAGAGGCAAAATTAACTCAAATGAAACTAAAAGCCATTCAAATTCATTGGCTTATTGGTGGAAACTCTGTCCTTAGTCTCGACTGCAAACTTCTTCTTTACAACTCCATCTTAAAGCCAATCTGGTGCTATCGTATTCAGTTATGGGGCACTGCCTCGGCCTCTAATATAGAAAAAATTCAAAGGCGCCAAAATAAAATTCTTCGAATAATCACAGCTGCCCCTTGGTATGTAAAAAACTCAAATATTCACAAGGATCTCAATGTTCCATTAGTCAAAACTATGATTACGAAATATGCAGTAAAATACTTAAAAAGGCTCGAATTGCATCCGAACCCACTAGCACGAAATATTTTACATGATAGCGGCCACACTCGCTTAAGAAGAAGAGACACTGCAGCACTTTTTTAATTAGATGAGCGATAAACACCTATATAAGTGAACAGAACCCGTGATGAAGAAAATTTTTGTCTGGCACTGGCAGGACATAAAATAACGTATTAGGTTAAGATTTGATTAATTATTGTTAGTTCAATTTAATATATGAAGATTCAATAAATAAATAATGAGAAAAAAAAACACAAATTTTCATTGCTTGGAGATCATCCTCACGATGATCACACATTAGGAAGTGTTTGATTCGATTTTTTATTCAAATGGCAGAACCTCCGCAAGCTCTATATCGAGGGTCCTTAGTATCATATAGTGAATAGTCATTGATTTTAAACGTATTTCTTGAGGTCAAATGAGTTTCAGAAACCATCATGACATCAATTTGTTTATTTCTAAGAAAGTATTCTAATTCATTTTTATGTTGGCGGATGCCATTTGCGATCCCGCCTAAATAAAATTCTATAATGAACATTTTAGGGATCATGGAAATTTTGAAATTATTAAAAACCATGATCATGGCCGGGTGGGCAACAGATTGCTTTGTTAACAACACCTTTTATACTCAATCTGTTAAATATTCTAAAAAAATGTTATTCTTCTGCATTTCTTTACCTTTTCTAGTTAAGCACGCATTTTAAAAAAATGTATATGTAGTTACAGCGTTATATGCTACAATATTAGTGCCGAATAATTTACCGACGTTGACATCTTTATGAGATTTTTTCGTCTTGAAGTGATTATAGCAAGTGACCTAGAACCAGTTCTTGGCCTACCAAGACAAAATTTTGACACAACATACAAGCTATTATAGAAATAATTGCCAAAACCAACATTTATTAAGATTACATGGATCGGTTACAGTAAGATTTGGTAAGGTGATAATAGATTGTCTATGGGCAGAAATTGGTGTTCTGAAATCCGCATGTTTTTGTGGATTCGAAGTTCTTGCTCACAAAAAATAATTTAATGATGTTTTCTTTGATAGCCCTGTTAGATAGGTGACTACGGTTTATATTTGGAGCTCTCTTAATAATGGCGACGATTGCCGAAAAGAGCAGCAAAGATACGCGAAAATTGCAAAAAATTTGCATAAATAGCGATCATGTTTAATATTTCAAACAAGCAATAAAGTTGATTAAAAGTCCCTAAAACTATAAGAAATGTCAAAAATTCGATCAAAATGTCTAAATTAGCGGAAATTCGCAAAAATTTGCTAAAAAAAAATCGTTAAAGCTGTAAAGAATCCGAGGAAACAATTGCATCTATCGCGAACATTCACAAAAAAAAATTCACGAAAAATTGCAAGCTAGGAAGCAAACCCTAAAATTTATTTGAGATAGCTAAATCGGTTAAAAAACAAAATATCGGAAAACACAAAAAAAAATTTACAAAAGTAACGAAAATTTTTAATATTTCAAACAAGCCATAAAATTGATTAAAAGACCCTAAATCAGTGGAAATTTGTAAAAGTTTGCGATATTTGTGTGAAAATACAAATTGTTTTCATTAAGATGAATTAAGAACATTTCAAACTAAAAACCAAAATTATGTTTTTGTAAAAATGTTCCCACATATAACCCCTTACTACTATAATTGAAAACGAATAAAAACATGTTGAGGTGAATTGCAGAACACAAAAAATGCTGAAGTAATCCCCTTTCGAGTGAATTCGAATTCTAGAACAAACCCGATTGTCTCAAAAATAGCGACATGTACTTTGCGAATAACGTTAACATGGACAGCTAGCCGGACGGAAGGACATTGTTATATCGGTTAAGAAACTGATGCTGGCGAATCAACCAATTGTAACCGGGACTGTAAGAAAAGATAAACTCACTGTTTATTGTTGTGGTTTTTGTTGTCTTTGATATTGTTACTAGAAAAACTGTGGCTTATAATTCGTATTCGCTTAACAGTTTTATATGTATAATATATTTAGTTTTTCTAAAATCTTTGGATGAAGTTTCCTGACGATCTGGCCTAAGCAACCAGTGAAATGCGCATAGGAATAGCTTATCCCTTCAACAATAAATTTCAGTATGAAATGGGAATGTAGCACATTTAAACGAAACCTTGTTTATTAAATTTTTGAATCCCAAGAAAAACTTTGATAAACATTTTAGTGTTTAGTTCGTTCAAGTTCTTCCAAGCAGTTTGGATTGAAATCCAGCACTTTTGGTTCAGTAGGAAAAGAGTTATGGAGCGAAATGTGAAACAACCTCCCGAAAAAATTTATATTTCTGTTACAAAAACTAACGTAAATTGGTGGCGGAATGCACCTTTTATCGTTAAATTTTGCACAAACTCAATATATGTATATGCCTAGAATCATATAAATAAATTTCGTGAAGATCGGTCTATAATTTACAAATCATATAACTAAATTTCGTGAAGATCTGTCTATAATTTACAATAGATCCACTGTCTAAAAACACTTTATTGCTTGCGTCTAAAACCGTATAGAATAATGCTTTAGTTTCATAATTTAGTTTAATTTCGTTGCATAAGACTGGAAATTACTTGGCCAAATTGTCTTTATCCCTTTATATGTTACTTTAATCCTCTTTTACTTTAAAAACTGCTGTTCTCGCTCTTCTGTACTAACCATAAAAGTTTTAATATTTTGCATCGAAACGTTAGTTTTTAGTTTTATTAAAAAGCAATTTTATTTATTTAATTTTTATTTTTGACAATTTGTTCAAATATTTATTTTTAGGCAAATTTTGTTATATGTGAACACAGGGCAAACATGTTTTCCCATTTTTTATTTGAAGCTATTTAATATCTGTTTGAACCAGGGACCGAAAATAACTGTTATGTTTTTATTTCAGAGCAAACAGGTTAGGCAAAAATGTCCTTTATCTGCATTTGGGAATTTTTAACCATTATCGTGACTTTTATATTATATTGGTTACCGTAACTAATTTATTGAGAAAATAAAAATGTTGATTATAAATAACCATTGTATCAACCAAAAAAATTTTTTGGTTAAAAATAACCATGAAATCAACCAAAAAAATTTTATGGTTTAAAATAACCATTATCGAAAAAAATTGGTTTTTAACATGACAATCTATGAAAAAATTCCAAAAATTTCAAGGGTTTATTGTTGTCACCAAGTTTGTATATACATTAGTGGGTCCCAAGCAAAAAATTTTTTGGCTCAAGAATAATTTAAAAGCTTATAGGGTGAAGTATTTTTGAGATTTTTTTTTAGATTTTTCGGAAGAGGTTTAGAAGTCGCTCAAGTAGAATTTTTGCCAAAATCTCGGGTCTTTTTTAAGTTTTCTTCATAACATTGTCAAAAACCACGATTTTCTTCACTTTTAAGGAAATAATTTAAAAGAAAAATGTCCAAGCTTTATTTTGGTGTACAAAGACTACAAGTTTTTGCAATGCATTTGCTCATTTATGCACCCTACGTTAAAATTTTTCGTAATTTTTCCATAAAAATCTTTTTGAAAATAAAACAAACCAACAATGCAGTTTGAAAGAGCAACTAATTCTGAATAACTTAGAAACAAATATTTTTGAATTTGCTTTTACCGTTCCTGAGTTATACCGGTTTTCAGCATTTTACCCAGTTTATAATACTATTACTCATACCCAACAAGCAACTAAAAATACAGTTTTGCGTTTGGTTTGCTTAAAAATCATTTATTGGGGTTAATACGGTGTTGCTCTATGCCCTGCAATTAATTCGGAAAATCAGTTTCAGAAGTAGTGACATTGAAGTTAAGTTTACAAAATTGTACGCCGCACAGTGGCTGAAAATCGTTGGCCAAAAATCTGTAACTTTTGAACCGAAGGATATATTTTAGTGAAATTTTTTTTAATCAGACAGATAGATTCTTAAACTTTCTCCACTTTAAATTTCATTAAAATCGGTTGAGTTAATATTGGGGAATTTAAGGGCAAAGTGGAACTTTAAATTTTTTTTTAACTTTTGCGTGCAATATGGTTTTTTTTATTTCTTTTTATTATTTAAAAATATAATTTTTAGATGTTGTTTTTCCTTAATATTTTTTAAGGAAATTTCACGAAAATGAAATAATAGTTTTTGGGGTTGTTTTAAAACTTATAAAAAATCACACTCGAAAATAATACACTACCGGTTGCTTTAGTTTACAATTTAGAATTAAATTTATTTTTTAAAAATGGTTCTTAACAATTGACAATATAACAGTTGGGTAATAATTTCCCAAGCTGTTTGACGTTAGATTTCAGAATTTAAAGTTATCAGTAATTTAAAATAATTAATTCATTAAAAATTCATTAAAATTCAAGTAACTTAAAGAACTAATAAAAATATTAAAAAAAATTAAAAAAAATAAAATTAAAAAATGTTGATCTGGCGAAACACCGGCCCCATTGAAGGACCTGCGGTCTTCAATCAACTGGAAGCAGCGCCAATTTGTGTATTGCCCTCTTCAGAACCCCGTTTCTAGTCTTCACTAGCGCTACTCTCACTCTGCCGTCTGCGCCTGGGGTTACCTCCTGAACTCGGCCGGTCAGCCACTGCATTGGTGGCATGTTGTCCTCGTGAACGACGACGAGCTTGCCGACGGCGAGATCTGGCTCTTCTTCTGCCCACTTGGTTTTGGCTTGTAGGCTGCGGACGTAGTCTTTCTCCCAAGACTGCCAAAACGTCTGCTTGAGAGCGCAGGTAAGCCGCCATCTCTTGCAGAACCTCAGCCTGTCCACTTCTTCTCGAGGCAATTCTAGCGGCAGCGCTTGTAGGCTCTCGCCGATCAACAGATGCCCCGGAGTTAACGCTTCGCCGTCGTTCGGGTCGTTGCTGACTGGAGCGATTGGCCTGGAGTTTAATACTGCCTCTACTTGAACCAGGACCGTCTGCATCTCTTCTTGGCTCAGTACCACCGTGCCCACGGTTTTGACGAGCAGTCCTTTGGCAGATTTGACGGCCGCTTCCCACAGGCCGCCGAAATGTGGAGCCCGCGGCGGAATGAATATGAAGTTGACCCCTCTGTTGGCAGCATACTTCTGTAGCTCTCCGGCATTGGTGACCATCGCCTCTCGAAGCTGCTGCAGCTCTCTGCTGGCACCGACAAAATTGGTTGCGTTGTCGCAATAAACGCGCTCTGGGAGCCCACGTCTGCCGATGAACCTTTGAAGACAGAGAATAAAAGAATTGGAAGAGAGATCAGAAACCAGTTCAATATGTACAGCCTTTGAAGTAAAACACACAAATATAGCTATATACATTTTAACGGGTGGACGGCCACGAATTTTAAGCGTTATATTAACTGGGCCGCAAAAATCTACACCACACACTTTGAATGGGCGTAGAGCTCTCACCCTATCGGCGGGCAAATTTCCCATTATCTGACTCATTAACTTTGGTTTATACAAAAAGCAATGAAAGCACTTGCGGACTACTTTTGAACATTCTTCGCGGGCATTTATTAGCCAAATTCTGTCTCGCAAAATGGCTACTAGTGCTTTAGCACCAGCATGACAGTTTTCTAAATGTAAGTGTCGCAAATAACATTAAAAGGGGAAATTTTGCATCATATGCAATTGGTGCATTTAGCAACCTCCCGCCGACCCTAAGTAGTGAAAATGAACGATGTTCGTCTTTAAATTGATGGACAAATGGATTCAATTTTTGTAAATTAGAAGGCAAAACTTGTGACTTACTTAACTTTCTCAGCTCTTCGGTATAGTCCAATTTTTGGTAAAATTCAATAAGCTGAAGGAAAGTCCAATTAATTTCTTTCGCTGTAGGTATACCCAAATTGCGGCATTTACCTCCACGAGCAATATCGAGAAAACGAAAAACATAAGTGAATACTCGAATCATTTTAGTATATGATGAATATTTCTCAATCACTTTTACTACATAGTTGTCTTCATTTTCCTCTACAGCAAAAAACACGTTAGTTTTCCTTTTCTCAAGCGATTCTTCTTCGATTGACAGTTCAAAATGTTTGTTAACGGGCCACTTGTCACTTTCATTAAGTAAAAATCTTGGGCCGTCGAACCAAATAGAATCAACTAACTCATCAACATTACAACCTCTAGAAACTATATCAGCAGGATTTTCTTTAGTTGGAACATGACGCCAAGTGATATTTGTAGATAAATCCTGAATTTCTGAAACTCGATTTGACACAAATGTCGCTAGAGTCGATGGATGAGTTTGAATCCAGTGCAACGTTATTTCTGAGTCCGTCCAAAATGTTATGCTTTCTATCTCAAACGAAATCATAGGTTTTATTTTCGACCATAACTTGGCCAGTAAATGCGCTGCACATAATTCAAGTCGGGGAAGTGACTTTGTCTTCAGAGGAGCAACTTTTGATTTAGCCGTTAGCAATCGACATGAAATTTTAGCAGAAGCTCTACTCCGGATGTAAATGCAACAGCCATACGCGCGCATAGAAGCATCAGAAAACCCATGAATTTGACATTTAGTTCTAGTATTGGTTAAAACATATCTCGGGATCTCTAAAGTATCAATTTTCAATAAATTGGACTTGAAATTCAACCAAGACGTATCAAGACGTGTAGGGATTGATTCATCCCAATCTAGCTTTATTAGCCATAGCTCTTGCAAAAGAATCTTCGCCTTTATAACCAATGGGCACAAAAGTCCGAGCGGATCAAATAGCCTTGCCGAAACGGATAATATATTCCGTTTTGTTGCCCTTAAATTCAGAAATGAATCATCCAAGTGGTATTTAAATACATCACTCTTCGGACGCCAATAAGTGCCTAATGTCTTCGTGAGATCCGGATCTATTTGAACAGACTTTTCTATCATTGCGTGATCGGTTTGACCAAAATGATTTGAAAACCACTTAGTTAAATTAAAACCTGCCGATTGTAGTATTTCAGTGACTTGAGATCTAATTACATCAAGCTCTTCTACTGAATCGGCGCCAGTTAACAAATCATCGACGTAGAAGTCTGTTTTTATTACTTTAGACCCGATAGGTAAAGTTTTTTCAAACAATTCACTCAAATAAGAAAGGCATCGTATTGCCAGAAACGGAGCAGATGAGGTGCCATAAGTCACTGTGTTTAATTTATAAATTTCAATATTTTTCGTTTGACTTTCCCGCCATAATATTAATTGAAAATTTCTGTCGGCCTCATCAATTATTACTTGACGGTACATTTTTTCAATGTCAGCCGTGATGGCGTATTTATGCATTCGAAAACGAATTAGCGTAGAATATAATTCCTCTTGAATTGTAGGACCGATCATTAGAAGATCATTGAGAGAAATTTGAGTTGACGTTTTACAAGAAGCGTCAAAAACTACCCTTAATTTTGTAGTAGAACTCTGTGGACGTAATACACATTGATGCGGGATAAAATAATGTGGTATATTGGGAATTTTGTTGTCTGTAATAGACATATGTCCCAAGTTAATGTATTCCTTCATAAAGGAGTTATACATCTCTTTCATTTGTGGTTCTTTCGACAGTCGACGTTCTAATGATAGAAATCGTCTTTTTGCTGTTTCAAAAGAAAGACCCAAAGTATTAGGATTCGCTTTGAAAGCGCCACTTTAAATCTTCCCGTGGGCAGTCTTTGAATAGAATTCAAAAAACTTTCCTCGCATTTTTGATGCTCTAACGAAAGAATATTCACCTCCTTAGGCATTTCTTCTAACTCCCAAAATCTACGGAGAACTAAGTCAAGTGAATCTTCCTCGTTTTCTTTCAGTGTACTTAAATGGCATACATTATTCACAGTATTTTTTGGCTCCCTATATTTTCCCGAAACAATCCACCCCAGAAGCGTTTTCTGGAGTGTTGGACTGTTAGGATTTTGCTTAATTTGACCAACGCATAATAATTCAAAGAAAATCTCAGCGCCGATCAACATATCTATTTTCTGAGGTTTATTAAAATATGGATCAGCTAATTCTATATTAGAAGGCAAGTTCCAACCATGTGTCGAAATTTTATGATCTGGTTGATAGTTTGAGATCGACCGAAGAATCCAAAATTCTGAAGAAAATTCATGTGAATTCATTCGAGATCTTATTGTTGCCTGTAGCTTAAATTTGGCGGAAGAATTAGTTCTACCTATACCAAGTAAACTGAGATTTCTTTCTTCTTTTCGGAGTTGTAGTCGCTGAGATAGTTCCTCAGTTACAAAGTTAATTTGTGAACCGGAGTCCAATAACGCTCTAGCCAAAACATATTGACCAGATCGATTTCTGATGTTAACCAATGCGGTCGCTAAAATAACATTGTCTTTGTCTGAAGACGAATGATTTACAGAAGCCCTCGAAGTTGAAGGTCTGTCAGGATCAGAACTACTATCATTTACTGGTTGTGCATTATTTGCAGCATAAACATGCAGTAAAGTGTGATGCGAGCGACTACAAACTCGGCACTTTGACGATTTACATTTTGTCACAGTATGACCTTTCTTTAAACAATTGATACAGGCAGGAACGCCCTTAACAAAGTCAAATCTTTGTTGTACAGGCACTGCTGAAAACGAAGGACAGTTAGTTACATAATGTTGAACAGATGCACAAAACAAACATTTCGCTGCCTCTTGTTGTGGATTGGGTTGGCTTACAAATGAAGACTTTGATTTCTTTTTAGAAAACGTTTCATTTTTCTTTGGAAAATTGGCAGTAGGCTTAGCCCTTGAACTTGAAGCTTCTTCAGCCGAAATGTGTTGATACCTTTTGTTCAAAGCTGCCTCGCAATCACTCCATAGGGGCAACTTTTCGTAATCAAGTTGCTCTTCCCATTTTGATCTAGTGCTCGGATCTACTTTTGTCATTACCAAGTGAATTATTATCGCGTTAGTAATTGCTTTGTCATCGCCAATTGACAAAAGTGACCCATATATGGCCGAAACCGTATCGATCATGCACCTCAAGGCTGTTGCCGATGGTTTAGACATTTCCGGCAACTCAAATAATCTAGTGATATTTTCGAAAAATATCAGACAGGGATTGTCATAAACTCTTTTCAAACTTTGCAAAGCCTTGGAATAATTTTGCTCACTTATTTGATAGGCTTTAACCGTGCCTAGAGCTTCATCTGACAAGCATGATATCAAATGGTTGAATTTTTCAATTTCAGTCAGAGTGGTATCACTATCAACCAAACTCTCGAATAAACTCATAAAGTTTTTATATTCGGAATATTTTCCGCTGAATTTCGGCAACTTCATATTTGGAAGTCGATTATGATGAGGCTGGAAACCTAAAGTGGTTTCTGCAAAACTGTTTTGCCTTGGAGTTAAATACCCCATAAGCATACTTTTAGTGGAAACGCATAAATTTTCCAAATCAGACCTTTCATCGTTTGATGGATCTAAAATGTCTATCTCTGCCTGAATATCCATTGCGTCCTCAATATATGAATTTAAAATTTCTAACCTACATTGCAACTCATTCTGATTAAATGAAATTGTCTTCTCTTTAATGGAACGACGTATTCTTGCCACGTTGCCTAAAATTGTGTTTTTCTGTTGGTATAAACTCTCAAGACTAGGAGCGGAACTTTTTTGCTTCTTGCCGCCTGCCATAATGTAGTCGAGAATTATTGATCAACAACAGAATAAATAGGAAACAAAGTAAAATTTTAATACTTTTTTATCTTAAAAATTTCTGGAAGGATCTCAAGGAACTTTAAGCGTTGTCGTATTGACACGAAAAATTAATAAAAAACGTTCCGAGATCAACTTACTGTCTCAATGCTATTGCAGAAACAACCTTTTTAATAGTACAGAAATTTTTAGGTTTCAACTATTTTTTATTTATTAATTTGTTGCAATTAAACTGCAAAAATTGTAGGGAAATTTTTTAATTAATTTCAAAAAATAATTGTTCGCTGGGTTGTGAAGAGTAATTTCAATAATTTTTCTCGATTCACAATGATTTTCAAAATTATCTGTAAAATAAAAATATTTTATTGACGCGTTAAAATTTTCGCAAAAATGTTTGCTGGGATGCACCGCAAGCAAAAGGAAAAAGTTGAAAACAATGACAAAATATTTATGTATGTTGTTGTTTATAAAACAAGCAAATTGAATTTTAATATGTAATTAGTTTTTGTTTCACTAGCTTACCACAGCCTCTTGAATATTAAATTCACTCGCGATCACTTTGATAAATGTCCGTCCGATAATAATTATTTTTTCTCGATTTATTTTCACAATATTTAACGTATATTATTTTTCAAACACAGTTTTTCTTTCTTTTAAAAAATTCTCAACTATTTACCTTTTATTTAATTTAATATAATTTATATTTATTTGTTAATTTCAAATTGTTTTTATTTATTTTGTGCACTTAATATTTTCTTCTTCTTGTTATTTGTTTATGTTTGTTTTTGTTTTTACTCGTTGTTTACCTCTGATCAATGATGTTGCCAATCAGATCAATACACACAGTGTTGGTAAACTTTTCTATTTATAAGTAACGAGTTTAAAGAAAATTAAACAAAGCAAACGTCATATAATAACGAGCGAGTTAAAGAAGAAATGTAACACATTAAAAAAAAAAAGGTAAATATTTATTGGAAATATGTAAGTATGTAAATAGTTACAATTTAATTAATTTTTTAATTTTGTAGTAAGAGAAAAACTCCGGAATATGAAAATAAAGAGAACGAACGGTAAGTGATGGCAAATTGCAGCGAGGAGGCGTATTTTTCTCGTTTGTGGCGGTTTTTTCAACACTTGCACTAGATAATTATGTTTTATTAATTTTCTGTTAATGATAATTAACTTGCGAACAATAAAAAGCACTTTTATTTGTATATGTTTGTGTGTTTCACTACTTAGGCGATTGTTAGTAATACAAATCTCATTAAAAGAACGAATAATTTTGGTGTGGAAATAAACTTTGGCAAATTAATATTAGTAGTTTAATTTTTTAAATTGAATTGCTACAAAGTCTCACACAATTATTTGTTCTTTAATACCTGGTTAGAAGTTTGTTGGCGTTCGGCACTTTCCTTTTGGCACAAAATGCAGTTGCAATTAGGCATCTGGATGACTTCCTTCTGCTGTGGTTAGGTTGTTGGTTTTTAATTTTATTATTTGTTTGATTGTTGATTGTTTTGTGGTTATTTATTGTTTTATTGGTCTTTTCGGGTTGTTGCACTAACGACGCACGAAATTAAAACTTATTTCACACAAAACGAAACCGAAAGTACGGTAATGGTAACCGTGGATTTTTTTTTAAATTTTTAATTTTTTAAAACAGTCCCTGCTCGGGCGCCAAAATGTTTTTCCTTAATATTTTTTAAGGAAATTTCACGAAAATGAAATAATAGTTTTTGGGGTTGTTTTAAAACTTATAAAAAATCACACTCGAAAATAATACACTACCGGTTGCTTTAGTTTACAATTTAGAATTAAATTTATTTTTTAAAAATGGTTCTTAACAATTGACAATATAACAGTTGGGAAATAATTTCCCAAGCTGTTTGACGTTAGATTTCAGAATTTAAAGTTATCAGTAATTTAAAATAATTAATTCATTAAAAATTCATTAAAATTCAAGTAACTTAAAGAACTAATAAAAATATTAAAAAAAATTAAAAAAAATAAAATTGAAAAATGTTGATCTGGCGAAACAGATGTAAATAATAATCATAAACATTTTTTGTAATAATAGGACACTCAAAAAAATTAAATGTTTACACTATAAAAAAAATTTTAACATTAAAAAAAAATAGTAAAATCCACTGGAAATTTTGCTATTATTGCTGAAAAATAAACAATTTTTTGCTTTCAAATTTGTTTACACTTATTTATTTATTAAAACGTTTCATACATATGTGGATAATTTTTAATAGCTTTTGTAACAATGTGAGTTTCTGTTTATTATTATTTTTTACTAATACAATGTCTGTCTTAGATCTAATGAATTATAATAATTGTTCATTTAATTGAAAGATTGATTGCAAATATTCCATATTCTATTCTGTGCTATTTCTGTTCCTTAGTAGTTTTTTGACTTCTTCATCTAAATCCCGATGTTCCACTTTCCATTGATTTCGAATACTGGAGATAAACGAATCTGACGTTGCCAATTATATATTAAATAGATCTTCATTAGTGGAATTTCGTGAAATTTTTCTAGTATTGTGCTCTCTATAAAATCTGTAATCCTTTTTCCTTTTTTCCTGAGCTTCCTCTGATAAATCTTCAAGTGGCACCAACTGATATTTAATGACATATTCTCCATGTTGCGGCTCTTTGTTCCTACTAGGAACCACAGGACATAATATATCTCCATGATAAAGGATTTTGTGAACTGTAGCAGACATATTTCTCCATGGGTACTTTTGTATATATTTTTGCAGTTTCCTTAGGAAAATCTCCAAATTTTCTAGAGTCAATTTCTTCATTGCACTCAAGTACTTCTAGGATTATTTTAAATCTAAAAATGAGGTTAAAATCAACACCTGTTATTTCAGATTTCAGAAAGAATCTTCTTGCGGTATTGCCATCATTTGTATAGCCTGACCCTTGTTTCGGCTGATTTATAATCAACCCAAATTTGCGATATTCATCTTGAACATGTTTCCTTTCTGAGCTTCTTAACTCCTTGTTGGTTTCGTGGTTTCTTATTGATCCTGAAGATCCGAAATCCAAATTATAACTGATTTTTAAGTCGTATTCTTGCATGTAGTGATGTTAATCCAAATTCATATACATCAGTATTATCTAATGATTTTGTCGGGACTTGGTTTAATTGGCTTGATGTTGATGGCATATGATGCAGCTGGATGCAGCCTTTATGTAAGTCAAAGCCTGGCCTACTTTTTCATCTACCATTGTTAGCACTAATTGGTAGCTAACTTCAATTTGCTGCCCATCTAAATCTAACTGTAATTACTGTAGTATGTATTGCAATTTGGGCCTTGATATCACTAACTTCTTTGTTAATGGCATCATGAGTTTCTTTTTTGAATTCAAATTTAATAGGTCGGAAATATTTCGTAGAAATATTTCCAAATATCCTTTGTTTACGTTGTACTAGTCGAAGGCTCTGAATCTTCCAAAATCTTTTTTAATCGCAATGGTACAAATGATACCATGAACATATCTGAGTCCGAAATATTTTCACATACTACTTGTTTGTATTGTTTTTGTCCGAAAGAACCATCACTCACATCCCCATTTACAAAAAAGAATTAACTTTGTGTTTCCATATTTCTTTAACTCATTTCCTTTTATCGATAGTAGCAAGCGTTCGGCTGTGTGATCAAGAAGAGATTGTAGTTGTACCTCTGCCGAAATTTGTGTGATTGTGATAGTGTCCTTTAATGGCAAACATACCATTTTAGCAGCTGTTATGTGATGATATGCTGGAGACAGATTTGAGCCTTTTTCAATCGCACGCAATCTGAGCTGAATATATTGCTGTTTTATTAATTTCAAATCCAGAAATAATGCTAATGCCTCCTCATTTGTGAATTGTTTTGCATCGCTCGGAGTTGATATACTTTTTAAAATCCGTTTTGTTCTCAATGGACTAGCTTTAACAACTTTTTCAATGATATCCACTTTTGTCAACTGAAGATGATTTTCTTCGAAAATTTATCATCCACTGTTGAATAACTTTAACGCGTTGCTCGATTGTGTATCTTTCCATGATTCAAATTGAGTTAGTCTGAAATTGAGAAATGTAAAATGAAATGCAAAAAAAAAATTGAAAGTTTAGCGACCTCTAGCAGCGGCAAACGCATTTCACATAAACAAGTAAGAGTGCTATATTCGGCTGTGCCGAATCTTATATACCCTTCACCATTGTGCGAGCTGAATACAGAGCAACTAGACAAAACCTAAATAATTTCTACATAAACATACATATATACAATACTTAAAACTTCATTATAAATTAAATTTAAAAAGTTAAAACTGGTAAATATTTTTTTAAATCGTTTCAGAACATAAAAAATTAAAAAAAAATTTTCTTTTTGAAAATACAAGATTCGAACCAGGGACTCACAGTTTCTAACCTAAGCAAACCCCCTAGACAACTGGACCATGAAGGAACGTTTTATGAGTATCATTAAAAGTAAATATGATCAGTTTACAGTTCACAACTCAACACACGGACAACTGGATTTGAACTTCGCTTTTCATTAGGACCCAGAATACTTTATAGGGTATAGGACCTTCCGTGAAGGGTATAAAAAACAAACTTTATTATAATAAAAAGAGTAATTTTTGGGATTTCAGTATTTTGGTCATAACTCTGATATTTCTCAACCGATTTGACAGATCTCAATGCAATCACAGTGCTCGTTGAATGCAGACGTGTTTTTTTTTAACTCGGCATACGGTTTTTGTTTTCTTTTAACATACTTAAATAAGTTGTTATAAAATCATAATATTATTTATTAAATAAATAATATAATATCAGCGAATTGGACGCTTAAAAATAATTTTTAATTTGTGAACATAAACGTCAATAATTAAAATAATAAAAGTTATAATTTAATAAAAAAATGTATGTATGAACATACATACATAAACATACATACATACATTTTAAGCAAAAACATTTCTTGTTTTTGTTTATTCTTCTTTTTTATTATCGGGGTGTTTAACAACAAATAACAAGAAGAGCACAATTAAACAAACTGTAAAATAAAAAAAAAAAAAACTCTTATGAATGCGTACAATGCAAAAACAATTAAACATAATGAAAGAAATGCGTATGTTACAGTGAGTGTCGACGAAACAAAAGTAGAAACAAAAAAAAGAATCGATGATAGCAATTACTTAACGGCTAAACCTATAACTCGAACGCGTTCCCTCTCACCTTCTTTGTTTACAAATACGGTCGATCGTATTACAATAACAAGTTTGTTAACTGCAAGCGCTGCCGCAGAGCCAAAAAAAACTTTAATAAGTGATGATACGGTTAACCCCAAAACAGCCGCTATGGACAACTCAGTAACTCAAGGAAAAATTTCTCAAAAGCCTACAGTACAAGTTGGTATGGACAGGTACATAACAGTGCTCAAACGGGGACGCAGCCCTACCTCTGCAGCAGTTGCTTCGGCCTCAAAAGTACCAACTTTTGATAAAATAAATACTCAAAATCGTTTTGCAATTCTGGAGGATGAATCCTCTGAAGCACCAAACGTCATAAAATCGTCAAAGCCTCCCCCGATATATCTTAGGGAACAAAATTCAAATGAGCTCATAAAGAGTTTGATATCAGTGATAGGTGAAAATTCGTTTTACGTAGCGGCTATCAAGCGTGGTAGTATAAACGAGACTAAAATACAAGTCAATCATGAGAATGATTTTCGCAAAGTAATAAACAACTTTGAAGCACTAAAAAAAAACTTTTATACATACCAACTGAAAAGCAGTAAAGGTCTTCAGGTAGTGATTAAGGGTATTGACTCATGTGTGGACCCAGAAGAGGTCAAAACATTCCTAGAAGAAAAAGGCTTCAAGGTAAAACATGTAGTAAACATTAAAAATAGAGAAAAAATTCCCCAACCACTTTTTCGAGTAGAGTTTGAACCCGGCGACGTTAAGCTTAAAAAAAATGAAACGCATCCCATCTATGATTTAAAATACATTCTGTACAGAAAGGTAACTATAGAGGAGCCGCACAAAAGAGGTGGTCCCGTTCAATGTTTGAACTGCCAAGAATTTGGCCATACTAAGGCATACTGCTATTTACCCCCTGTTTGCGTAGTATGTGGTGAGCTACACGGTACAGTTCTTTGCGATAAGTCTAAAACCGACCCCAACGTAAAAAAATGCAGCAACTGTGGTGGTAATCACACTGCCAATTATAGAGGATGCCCTGTATATACTATCGTCAAGCAGTCGGTTGGACCGAAAACTAATCCCCCTCAAATGCAGGTAACGAATCAAGTAAACAGTAATGATCTTCAGGCTCCGCAGCCTAGTAGTAACAGAACCTCTTATGCTAACGTTTTTAAATCAAACAATGTACCAATGCAAGGCGCTTCGTCAAGTAATGACGAAACTCCAGTTTCTAATCTAAGTCGTCTAGAAAAAACCATGGAAACATTAGTGCAAACAGTAAATAATTTTACAAACACAATGGGTAATATGATGCAGGAAATTCTTAGAATGCAATCGATGTTATTGCAAGCTATTCTTAACAAGCCATGAACTGTTTAAAAATTTGTTTTTGGAACGCAAACGGCATCCGCCAACATAAAAATGAATTAGAATACTTTCTTAAAAATAAACAAATTGATGTCATGATGGTTTCTGAAACTCATTTGACCTCAAGAAATACGTTTAAAATTAATGGTTATACTCTATATGATACCAAGGACCCTCGAGATAGAGCTTGTGGAGGTTCTGCTATATTAATAAAAAACCGAATTAAACACTACCCAATGTGTGATCATCGTGAAAATTATCTCCAAGCTACGAACATTTGTGTCGAAGAGCTAAATCGAAGCATAGTTATTTCATCTCTATATTCACCACCTAGATTTGCAATATCAGAAAGCCAATATTACAAATATTTTAAGTCACTGGGGCCCTGTTTCCTGGCTGCTGGCGATTACAACGCAAAACATACCTTCTGGGGGTCACGACTTATAACACCAAAGGGTCGTGTTCTGTTTAATACAATCTCTAAAATGAATTTAAATGTTGTCGCGAGCGGCCAACCAACATATTGGCCTGCTGATCCGCAAAAAATTCCAGATGTCATCGATTTTGGCGTGGTTAAAAACATCCCCACAGAAACGATTTACGTTGAAGCTTCCATAGAATTATCCTCTGATCACACACCTACAATTGTTACTATAAAAAACACCAATAGAATTGAATCTCCCTCTGGTCACATAGCGACGTCAGCTACACATATAAATTGGATAAAATATAAAAAATATCTCAGTACCCATTGCACAGAAAATATTCCGCTTAGCACACCGGAGTATATAGATCGTTCTATTGTCAATTTTGACAGTTTTCTAAAACTAGCTGTTCAACATTCCAGCATTGCCCCCAAAAAAACCAAAAATAATAAAATATATTCCTCAGATGTCGAGCGTCTCTTGTCTGAAAAAAGGAGAGCTCGTAGAGAGTGGCAATTGCACAGATCCCCTCAACTTAAGAACTTACTAAAAGACTGTACAAAAAGGCTGAGAAAGTTACTGCAGACTCAGAAAACGGCTTCTCTGGTAAAATATCTTAAGGAACTTGATGCAACTCCACAATCAGACTACTCATTATGGCGTGCAGCTAGAAATCTCAAAAGGCCAGTTGTCGCTAATCCGCCATTAAGAAACTTGAATGGAAGTTGGGCAAGAAATGATGTTAAAAAGGAAATCTGTTTGTTAATCATTTAAAACACGTATTTACCCCAAACATATCTCACGATATGGCGGTCGAGTTACCACCTGTTGCTGCTAGAGCAGCTGTTCCCCTAAGATTTGAGATAAAAGAAATCGAAAAGGCTATTTGTGATTTAAACCCCAAAAAGGCTCCTGGTTTTGATAAGATCAGCAACAAAATGCTTTTGGAGCTACCCAGCATAGCAAGGAGAATTATTCTTTTAATTTTTAATGCTATTTTACGCCTGGAATACTATCCTCAAAAGTGGAAGGTTTCCTTAGTCATCATGATACCTAAACCAGGAAAGGATCACACAAAAGTTGAGTCATATAGGCCTATAAGTTTACTTTCAAATATATCAAAGCTGTTTGAGAAGCTGTTAGCGTCAAAATTAACCCCAATTCTAAATGAAAACAGATGTATTCCTAACCACCAATTCGGCTTTAGAAGAGAACACAGCACAATTGAGCAAACCCATCGTATAGTTAACGCAATAAGAAAAGCCTTTGAAGAAAGAAAATATTGTTCCGCTCTCTTCATCGATGTTTCTCAAGCTTTTGACAAAGTCTGGCATGAAGGCTTATTACATAAATTGAAGCTAAACTTACCAGTAAACACACACAAGCTGTTAGAAAGCTACTTAGTCGGTCGAAAGTTTATTATTAAAGAAGGTGATTATTTAAGCTCTCCTCAACCAATTGAAGCTGGAGTCCCTCAGGGAGGCATCCTAGGCCCACTTTTATACTTAATATATACTTCGGATATGCCAATAAACAACTACACCCAAACTTCAACATTTGCTGATGACACAGCTTTTCTAAGCGTGCACGAAAACAGTCAAGAAGCATCTCGATACCTACAGGATCATATATTTCAACTCGAACTGTGGCTGAAGCAATGGAGGATAAAGGTCAATGAGCAAAAATGCGTACATGTAACATTTACCTTGCGTCGGGAAACATGCCCCCCTATTAAAATCAATAATCATTTAGTGCCTCAAAATTCGCATGTAAAATACCTCGGTATTCATCTAGATCGCCGTTTAACGTGGAAAAGCCATATAGAGGCAAAATTATCTCAAATGAAACTAAAAGCCATCCAAATTCATTGGCTTATTGGAAGAAACTCTGTCCTAAGTCTCGACTGCAAACTTTTACTTTACAACTCCATCTTAAAGCCAATCTGGTGCTACGGTATTCAACTATGGGGCACTGCCTCGGCCTCTAATATCGAAAAAATTCAAAGGCGCCAAAATAAACTTCTTCGAATAATCACAGCTGCCCCTTGGTATGTTAAAAACTCAAATATTCACAAGGATCTCAATGTTCCTTTAGTAAAAACTATGATTACAAAATATGCAGTAAAATATTTAAAAAGGCTTGAACAGCACCCAAATCCACTAGCTCGAAATATTTTAAACCATGGCGGCCACACTCGCTTAAGAAGAAGAGACACTGCAGCACTTACCCAATTAGATGAGCGATAAACACCTATATAAGTGAACAGAACCCGTGATGAAGAAAATTTTTGTCTGGCACTGGCAGGACATAAAATAACGTATTAGGTTAAGATTTGATTAATTATTGTTAGTTCATATTTAATATATGAAGATTCAATAAAAAATAATGAGAAAAAAAAAAAAAAAAAAAATTTGACAGATTTATATACCGACGTGTTAAAGAAGAAATTTGCCAGTTATTTTGGTTATAAAACTTGGACTCGGGAAAATCTATGGTTCCCGAAAATGGGTATTATTTCAAAAAAAAATTAATATTTTGGTCATAACTTATTCGTATCTGAACCGATTTTCCCGAGTTTTTCAGAAAATATTTTCTATTAAAAATTTCCGATCTTTTGATATATAAGGCGTAACCATAGGTCATATGACAGTCCAAAAAATCCGGTTTTTATACAATTTTTGATATTTTTTTGTACGGGAGGTGTTCAATCCCGCCCACATTTTGTGGGATGCTGTGTATTGATAACGTTAATGTGTGTACCTAAATTGGAAACTTTGGCTCTTGCCGTTCTCAAGATATACAGAAATAAAAAAATACAACAACAAGGGATTTTTGGGCAAAATGAGAGGCAGTCGTGGTTTTTTGGTCATATCTCAGCCATTTGTGGACCGATCTAGCTAAATTTCAATAGCAAGAAATGGTAGACTATATGTGACATAAATGTAAAACAACCTAGTCGCTATCATGTCTGGAGTATCCGGAAAACACATATCAAACGTAAGACGGACGGACAGACGGATATCGTTAAATCAACATCTCTCCTCATAAGGACCCAGAATATATATACTTTATAGGGTCAAAGATCAATATTATAGAAATTACACACGGAATGACAAACTTATATATACCCTTTTCCACCTGTGGTGAAGGGTATAAAAAGGCTCTTCCTACATATAATTTATTACGAATACATTACAAGAATTTTTTTAAGCATTGGAACAACATTGTTTCACCTAATTTTTGTATATAGAACAAAGTACTGTGCGGCATAACGCATGTGAAGGTTTCAGTAGGTTCACCGCAGTCGAATGGTCAGGTGGAAGGAACAGACCGGGATTTGAGGGCTATGTTGGCCAAATTTACAGAACCTGTTGAACATAGTGATTGGGTGGACAAATTGACACTAGAGGAATTTGCCATAAACAACACTGTTCATTGTACTACAAAACACTCTCCAAGCAAAATGCTACTTGGTACGGAACAAAGGGGCAGGGTCGTGGATAAGTTATACGAATACTTACAGGAGAGATACAACAGTGAACCTGCGGATATCGACTCTGTCAGAGGGGCCGCTGCTGTATGCCGGCAAACAAAATTTGACAATTGTTTGTCATATGTGACCGTACCTTTAGGAGCTGATGGATTATGCTGTCAATGCTCACTCCTTTATTTAGTTTCAGAATTTATTCTGTTGATTAATTAAATAAATAAATAAATATTTAACTTATATCATGCGATTGAATCTCTTTTTCACATTCCAATTTTATGCAAGTTTTTCAATTTTTGAAACATTTCACTTTTAATAAAATAAAAATTATTTTAAAACAGTTTTTCCTTTGACTTTTTTTCTGTTGTTCATTAGAATTGTCTATTCGATTTTCCACTTGTTATTTTAAATTTAACCATTTATGCCACCACTTACCACATCTTTAAATGTCCAGGGCGAAAAATAAAAAGGGCCGACATTTTGCTCTTTGGCGGCAAAGAAACCTCGGTCGAGCAAAATATCGAATCCCGTCACCTTTTTTACATTTTTTTTTTGCATTTTTCAAACAGACAATTTTCAGCTATAAAACTTCTGTTGCCAATGTAGAGATTTTGCTGCTTAATTTTTTGAAGTGGCAATCGCGGGGAAAAATACGTTTCAGCAGTGAGCGGGAAATTTAACGACACACATTTAAATTTACAGATTTTATAGTTTTTCTTAATAAATTTTTTTGTTTTTCTGGTTAAAAACTACTTGTTTAAATTTACGGTTTTACTTACTTTTGTAGTTTTAGTGAACTGACATTTTTTTCGATTTTCATTTAGTATTTTGTTAGGGCTGTATGTGACAATTCACAACTTAAAGCTTGCTAAAAATTTTGAAACCAAAGGTAAGGTATTCATTAAATTTGTTTCGATAGATCCCAAGCAATGTAATTTACTTACATATGTACTTTCATCTAACTAATTTTATCTAATTGCTTAAAACGGAAAATAATTGACAAAACTTATACAATGTTAGTTTTGATGAGGGTATACTAAATTTGTCATTTCGTCTGAAACTGTTTTAATTTTCATCTAAAACCCCAAAAAAATATATTTTATTTTATTATTTTCTGTTTCTGTCTGTTCCGTGCCGTTCTGTCACGAAATTGTAATAGTTACCTTTTCTGTAGTAACATATCAGCCATTTATGACAAATTTAATAGTTTTGCACTGGCCATTGTTTTATTTTAATAACTTTAATGCACATTAAGTTGAAGAAATTAAATTTTATGAATTCTTAAAATCAAAAAAACAGTTTATATCAATGTAAATATGTATTCTTTATTATTTATTTTGCTGTCACTTACAATTACTTAACAAATTTTTGATTTTAGCAAATAGGACCGCAACAGAACAGAAAAACTAATCAATTTCACAGGTTTTTAAATAACAAAAACAAATGAGCTGATTCGTTACAGAACAGAAAGTAAAGACTAATTCTGCCTTAAGTCGATTAAGCCATCTGTCTATCCGTCTGTTGAGATCACGCTTACTTTTAAACGACTCAAAAGAAGAGAGTCGTCATCCAATTGTTTAGAATTCACCTAAAATGTTTGGGATTAAAGTGCAGCACAATCGGTTCAGTAGGAAAAGAGCTATGAATTAAAATGTGGAACAGCCAGGCTAAAAAAATGTATCATTTTGTTACAAAAATTAGCATAACTAGTAGCGGAATTCACATATTGATCGGTGAAGATCGGTCCATAATTAACGATATGCCTCATATTGTGATCAATTTGGTCCGCCACAGCTTTATATGACTAGAAATCACGCGGTCAATTTTCCTGATTGTCAGTTCATAATTTACCATAGGCCCAATATAAAGCACGCCAAAAACCCTAATATAGCTATTTTAATAAGTTTTGGCATGTTACAGTTTTGTATGTCACAGTTTTATATCAGATCGGTCCATAACTTACCATAGGCCCCATATAAAGCCTACTCTCACAAAAGAGATAAGCACGCCTAAAACCCTAATATAGCTATTTTTATAAATTTTGGCCTGTCGCAGTTTTATATGACTAGAAATTACACTGTTAATTATCGATCAGATGGCTCCATAACTTACCAGAGGTCCCATATAAAACCTACTAGCGGAAAAAGCTTTAGTCGTAAAACCGTAAAGCTCTCAATCTGTGCTCTATTATAATAACATTTGGTCAGTCATAGTTTTATAAGACTAAAAATTACTTGTTCAAATTTCGTGAAGATCGGCCCATAATTTACAATATGTCCCATATAAAGACCACTTCGAAAATATTCTAACTGTAGGTGGAGGGTATCAAAGATTCGGTACAGCTGTATACATAACTGCAACCAATTTTTTTATTTTTTATTATTGAATCTTGCTGGTCGAAAATTAAAAAAATTAAATAACATAAATACAGAAGTTGGAAACCTTAATATGTAACGTAATTTGAGAGTCATATATCTTTGAAAAAGAAGCCTATATCTAGGTTTATGTAAAACTTTAAAAAATGTTATGCTTTTAGCGTTATTGTGAAAAAAATGTCCTCTTAATTAGTTATTAAGCGGTTTCTAGCGGTTTTTAAGTCCGATTTGGTGGGAAATGTTCAAAAAAAGTTGGCAACGGTGATTGTTTGTCTTTTTGTTTAACTTTTTTTATAAATTCTCCTTCTTTATTTACACATATTTCTCTCGCAATCTCTATTTCTAGATCTGTCCTTTTACCAACGTTGGTGTTGCCAGCCAATGCATTCTACTTTACTCTCTTAAAGGTCAATTAGACGTGACATAACCATAGCAAAACTGTATTACCATCGCCACTGTACTACCAAAATGACATAAACATACTATACAAACCAATTAAATTTTGGTTTCTAAATTCGCCGCTACGGCTGTAGCATTATGGTTATGTCACGTCTAATTTGAGCTTAAGGGCACACACGACACAACATCAGTCAAAAACTTGGCCGGATAAGATAATTGAGCTTGGCTAAAAATAGATTTATATATGTCTGAAGAACGGTTAGTGTAAAATAGTGCAATTTTTGTACAAATAGAATGGCTATCCAAAATGGACGAGATTGCAGAAGTGATCGTGGCACAAAATAGAGTTCTGTATATCTAAAGAACGCCATCAGCTACATTTTACCAATTTGGTACAGATAGCTTGGTTATACATGCACAAAATCTATGAAAAAGTGAGCGTGGCCCAAAATAGAATTCTTTATAACTGGAAGACGGTGAGTGTATAAATTTTGTTCAAATAGTTTCAGTATCAATATACGCGATATAAAACAATAGAGTGGGATTGGAGAGGTGGGCGCCGTACAAAATAGATTTTTGTATAACTGGGGAACATTTTTAACTTTGAAACAAAAAGTTTGGTTTTCTGTACCAAAAATCTGATTAGAAGTGGACTTGATGGCAGCTTCAATATAAATACTATTTAGATTTCTGTACATCTAGAGAACAGTTACAGTATTTAAAAGTATTTATTTTAGTACAAATTGCTTCATTATTAAAACATGAGATCTATTTGAAAAAAAAAACATATTATTGATCATTTAGGGACAAGTGAAACTAGCGATGTGTGGCATATTCCACCATCTCTGTGGTCTAGCTAATGAATTGACTCTATTTTATGTGAGTGTAAGTACAATTTTTTACGATCACATGGACCCGTGAGAATGCCCAAATTATGCAAAAGAAGACAAATTGACCAATCTCATGAATTACACAAGGAAAAAAATTTTAACTTTTTTTCGATTTCCACACAAAAAGGAAAAAAACGTTTATGACACACACATATTTAAAATGTTATTTTTGTATGGAAATCGATATTCAGTTTTCTCATTAAATTGTGAATAAAATCAGAAGTTGTTCACCGATTATAATGAAATTAACCTCATTTCTCTCGAAATCATGTTAAGATAAATTTTTAGACCAAAACTGTGATTTTGTCGCATTTTTATCTTGTATGAATTTTTAAAGAACAAAAAATTAGTTTTTTTCAAAATTTTCCTTTTTTTCAAAAATTCAACAATATTTGTGAAACGACATGGCAAATTTAAAAACAATGTTTTTAAGATAATACTGTTGCCGAGTTTCGGATTTTTTTTACTGTATATGGTCACTCGTTTTCAAGTTTTTTCAATTTTGGACATAACGGTATATCTCGAAAAGTAGAGCTGATAGAGAAAAATGGAGATTTGATTTAAAATCAGCGACCTCAAATTAGTAAAAATCAAATTCCAGACCGCAAAATAAAATAAATTTAAAAAAAAATAATTTTAGCGGGAATTGCTCGTCTATTAGGACAATTAATTTGACCACAAATATCGTTAGGTTCTTACATCATAAGCCACTTATTTCGTAATATGATCTAAAATTCCCTTTAACATGCGAAACATGCGTTATTATTAATAACAAATATGGAATTTTTAGCATTGTCGTTTCAGTATTGAATATCTTATGTAATTTGTGTACTTCTTTTGTTTATGTTTGTTAACGTCGAATTAAGATAAAATTTAGATAAATTAGAAATTCTTATTATTCTTAATGATATCCATATCTTGAAAAAAAGCTTTATAAATAACAGCCAGATTTATTCGATGAGAGTAAAATAATTTTTGATTTGTTTTAGAAAGAGGCCTTCAAAAAGATAATTTGTGTTCTACCACAAATATTTATCCATTTAATACTCTAACATTAGATACTCAGTGAGTGTTTGCATAGTCATGTGAGTGTGTGTGTGTGCGTTACAAATTTACACCTACTGACTCACTTACAACCCAGAGGGAAAGAAGGAGTACGGAGTCCTTTTGTACTTCTTTTGGATGTACAAGGCCTTTTTAACAGTTAGGCATTCTTCAACATTCAACAACAATAAGAATGGTAATTGAATCACACAATTTTAAAGCAGGCCTTCAATAAGGCCTGAAGTAAGAAGGTATTCTGAGTTTTTCCGCTGGGAATTACCTACTCTTTTATACACAGAACTTTCCACTTGGTTGCGTATTTAACATACTTACATTTCTATGTATGAATAATGATTCCATGAGTTGTACATCTATAACACTGGATTCGTTGGAATGTGTGCTTGTGTGTGCTTATAGAAATTGAAATTTTGAATTTGTGACTCACGTCGCATTACAAATTCAATTACATGCTTAGGTTCATTTTCAATAAAGCAATTTTTTTCTCTCTTCTCTTTTTCAATTTTTTTTTTGTCAGTTCACAATTGAAAAATGAACAAAAAAGGAAATATGTATTACATTTTGTGAAAATAATCTACAATTTAATGATAAAATAACAAAACGCCACATCCATTTACATATGTATATTAGGGTCATAACTTTTTGCAATTTTTGCAAATATCAAAAATACCACCGCATAGCCGTGTGGGGCATAAAAAATATTAAAAAATATGCTGTCACTTTTCCTCTATCGTGAAAAAAGTTTCCTCACAGAACGGGTTAAAGTTTTGTTCTTATTTACATATTTATTTTTTTCCATTGAAACAGTTACTCTTGCTTCTTGTCTTAAATATCTAAGTAGGTAGTGAAGTCTTTGTTATTACAAATCTGAAATTTCGCAAATTATTTCTGTTGGTTCTTAAAATGAAGTATAAAAAGAGTAAAATATCTATAAAGGATGGTATTGAAAAATGTAAAAAAATACAAAAAGTCGAAATACCTTTAAGTGAGTTGAACAAGATCCCAAAGGAAGAATTTATTATCGGAAGATTTATCGCTTTATGCAAGACAAATAAATATAAAGAGGAAAGGTATGTTAAAATGTCTAAGGAGTTACATAATTTGTGGACCAAGCTACATATAAGAACCGTGCGCGTGGATCTTATAAAAATAAAATTAGACGGTTGGTCATATATTATGAAAAAACATTAAAAAGCCCTTATGGTAGTAATTTTAAGACAACTTTAATATAAGTTGGGAAGCTATATTAGCTATTTTGGCTTTTATCCTGCTTCCAAAGTATCAAGATGAGTTAAAACCTATTTGTGAATTTGTGCTTCCTGGTTTGAAATTTGGTTTGGTGGTCATTGCTTCAACGAGAATGATTTCGAAGCATTAAGTAAATCTTAAAACAACTTCACGAAAGCTAACGAATTTTTCTTAAGGCATTGGGTAATAGAACCGTCTAAAATTAAAGGTCATCAGCGCAGCAACATATGCGCCGAGCGTGCGATTAAAGTGATGCAGGATATACCCTGCCGGACATTCAGTTAACTTTAAATTAACTGAAAGCTAACTATTTCTCAAGTAGTGGTGGTTGATACTTGCACTACTTTTATATGGAATTAACTAACTATTTTAACATTGCGATGTTCTAGGAAGTAGTCAATTGTCCGACTCTGCATTACTTTCAATTAACTTTAAAGTTAGCTACCTATCCGTTAACTTAAAGTTAACTTTTTGTAGCTAGCTATAAACTTACTACTTTAAGTTAGCTTTAAGTTAAGGCCGATTGTTACAAACTTAATATTTTTAAAAATAATGACAATAAAAAAGTTTTTATAATGAAAAACTATAAGTAATGCTATGTTCCCACTTCGATTTAAATCACCTGTCGAAATCGAAAATTTTTACTTAGTTATTTTTTTAATTTTTTCATTATACTATAACCTGGCCATAACCGATTACCAATTTCTACTCCGTATATTGTAACAATGACCCTAAATAAATTAAATCTTTTGTGGGTCTTGGAGCCGTTTGTTTGCCAATCGACTTGGCTCTCTCTACTTGAAATATACTACACAGTGTTTGTATACACTTTGGTTAATGTAAATTTTGCATTGCGTAGTAGTTGGCTTTAAGTTAGTCTATAGAAGCTAACTTAAAGTTAGTTTTTTTTGTAGTTAGCTACTCATTTGACGGCAGGGTATATCCACAATGCAAAACCATACGCACATTAAACTTAAAGTTTATATCTTATAATTTCTAGTATTTTTGTACAATAATGAAAAATCTTAATTTTTAAAAAATAAAAATTTAAAGCACTTTAGAAAATGCTTTCGGTGCGGAAACAGTTTTTTATTATCAGAACAACATTCACGACATGGTACTAGAGTGGTATTTTGCACTCAAAAAAAAGTTATACCCTAATGTACATGTTAGATACAGTTGAGGTCATAAAAATGCACTTCATACTTAAAACCAAAAAAAAACCGGGACTTTTGTTCTAGGAGAAAACATTGTCAGAAATATTTAAGGTTAGGTTATGAAGGGTTGTGCGCCCACGGGCACACCTCCACTCGGAGACCAATACAGTCCATTGTGAATCCCTTCAAAGAAATATGATATAGGATAAAAGAAGTGAAAAGTAGAGAAAAGGAAGTATGCGATAGACGGAAAAAATTATAAAATAGGACCAATACCCCCCTTACAGTCCCCTCAACAGAAATAGCCACGTTATTTCCCTGACAAACCCCAGTAGATCGGTCGGATTACATCCAGCTATGCACCCCAGTTCGTCGTGAAACCTATCTCCTAGCCACTTCTGCCTGAGACCCTGCAACCTAGGACAATGGCACAGTACGTGCTCGATCGTCTCTAACTCCTCTGCATCCTCGCACAACCTGCAGAAGTCCGGTATGGTGTTGTCCCATTTGCTCGTAAAAGCCCTAATAGGACAGTGACCCGTCAAGAACCCTATAAGTGTTCTAAGACCAACCCTATCCAATCCCAGTAGAACCCTGGTTACCCCCGCGTCCAATCATAGTGCCCTAGACACCCTGCAATCCATTCTGTCCCTCCAGAATCGGTCAACGTCATCACAAAATTTCTCCCGTAATTTACATTGCTGGATTATTTTTCTTATATAATAGGTCCTTTCCATACAAAAAAATGCATTTGCCGTTATTTTTACTTTAATTTACATAGGAAAACATATACAAACACTCATAAATTCAATTTTAAAAATGAAAATTTAGTCCCGAAATTTGTAATATAGTTCGTAAATTTAAGATTTAACTTTTCTTTACGGGTTATGTAAAATTTTTACCAGTTATTCAATAACGAATGATTATTTAAAAAAAAAAAATGAGGAATTGGGATGATGGGAATGTGTTTATTCTCGAAACATGTAAATTTAACCTGAGTTCGAGCCAGTGTTTAATCACGAATAAAAATTATCAGCCAATTTTAATTAATTTCGTGTTTTAAAAGTCTTTCCTTCTTAAAAATAATTTAATGAAAATTAAAATTTGATAAACTTAAGCCTAAAATCTTTACTTTCTGCTCTGTTACGAATCAGCTGATTTGTTTTTGTTATTAAAAAACCTGTGAAATTGATTAGTTTTTCTGTCGCGGTCCAATTTGTTAAAATCAAAAACTTGTTAAGTAATTGTAAGTGACAGCAAAAGAAAGCGAAATAAAACAATGGACGGTGCAAAACTAATAAATTTGTGATAAGTTCTTACAGAAAAAGTAACTTTTACAATTTCGTAACAGAACGGCACGGAACAGAACAGAAACAGAAAATAAAGACTAATTCTGCCTTTATTTAAATATTAAAAATTTCGATTAAAAACCAACTGTTCAATTAAATCACAATTGTTATAAAAAGTAGCTACGACACAAGCTTTATATGTTGACATTTGTCCTTCAAGTTGTACAAAAAAGGTCAAAGGAAAAATGACAAAAGAAAAACACATAAAAATATACTTAGGTTTTCAAGCCGAAGTCCCGACAAAAAGTACGAAAAAACAGAAGTGGTAAGGAGACAAAAAAAATAAAAAAAACATTAGGTGCGTTAGAGAACTTTTACAGTAAAATGTAGTAAATGAGTAAACTAAAAAATTTGCTCTCACAAAAAGCTATCGTACAAAAAATTTAATTTGATTTTACTAATTTGTGGCGGGTTAGTTTATTTAAAGGAACATAAATATTTTTTTTGTTATTGATTACTTAAGTACTTCACACTTTAACAATTCTAAAAAACTAACATAACAAAAAAGTTTCAAAAGTTGGTATTTAGCCAAATAAATGCTTCACAAACAAGTTAAATTATTCAATATTTTTGTTTTGGTTTAATTTTTATTACAGCTTTTATTTTATTAAACAATCATTTTACAATTTGTATGCTTTTTGTTTGTTTACCTTTTGAAACATATTTTTTTGTGTTACTCAGACAAGAACTGTCAGTTTACGCTCTCAATTTTTGTTCTCATTTACTGCATTTTGTGTACTCGAACGCAATTTAGTAAAATGCAGTAAAGTTCAGTAAAAAATAGTAAAAAAATTTGTGTCCTTGAACGCAGCTATTTGAGTTTTTGAAGCAATGTTTTTTCAATAGAACCAAAGTAATATTTGAAGGAGAAGCGGCTATTACAGTTTTCAGAGATGAGATTATTTTTGAATTTTCGTGGTTTTAGTAAAAAAAAAATGGTATTTTTAGTGTATGGTTATTAATTGAAACACACAATATATATTTGCATTATAAGATAAGATCAACCGCTTTGAAGATTTATTTAAGAACTCAAAAATTTCAATAACAGTAAACAACATTTTCACCCGAATAACAACATTTCGGTATATTTTTATCTGTTTATTTAGATTACAAATTAGAATATCAATATTAAAATATGAGTTATAAATCTGTTTCTTTCTGTATGTGCCTTTGGAACATGTCGGTTGGACAGTGCAGAATATCTTCATAAAAATTTTGAAAATCGGCAATCCACCGAGCAGCTGCATTTACACATGAATATAAAGAAAAATTGTGTTACTATTTTAATTTTCTCCTAAAACGGTGTTCAATATTCAGTTTTTTTAATAATGGCAAAATCAAAAATAATTTTTTATAACAAATTGACCACATAGTCAAAACATACCTCTTACTGCTAAAATTTTAAAAACAAGTTTTTTTTAAATTGCTAACTTGCAAACACATATAAACTATTCTAAATAAATATGGAGATGAGCCCTTTTAAAATCCATGGGTCTATAAGTGTAACTCCCCAGCTAGCATAGGCTGTTTGTTTAACGATTATGTTTAATATATATAATATACATATACTCCCAAAAGAATCTTCTGATAATTATCTGACGGGTAACAAAAACATCTAATTTTTTTTTATTTATTACTTTTTAAAAAAATGTTTGACACGCTCGTCTTTTAATCTTGTAATGAACCTTTTGCGACTCTCTGTAAGAGTCATACAACAATTACTGAGCTACCTAAATAAAAGCGTTTTTGAAATATGTAAATTCTATTATCAATACAATTTCAATAAAACAAACCGACCTAAGGATCTGTAAAAAAGGATTTTCCGACAGGACAGTGTTGATTTCGCGATCTTAAGGTTTGTTTCTTATAATTGTAAAATAATCTCTACATAAGTGTTATACGACTCTTGGCATGCTTTTTAGATAATCTCTTCAAACATCATAAAAGATTCCCTTTACGAAAAATCTAAGCGTCTTTCGCTGCGTTATGGAAAAATCTCCCATAGCACGTGTAGCAGTTTCTCCCGTGCTAGGAATCGTCTGCAATTAAAAAATGAGCTCGTTGACGATCAAGAACACTCTTTGCGAAATTCCCAGTAGACTTCTAGATGATTGAAAATACCAGCTGGGTCCGAAAGCAGCAAAAAACTCAATATCTAAAAATTTCAACCCGTTTCGAAATAAATGATTAAACTTTACACAGAAAAAAATATCTCAAGAAAAAAACACAGTTTGTTAAAAACAAAGTTTTAGGTCAACAAACTATTTATTTAATTCAATGAAAATATTTATCAAATTTACACTTTGCAAAATAGCACTCAATGAAACATGTTTAATAATGAAATAATTAAATATTTCTTTATATTCAATAAAAAAAAAGATTTTAATCAAAGTAAAGACAGTATTTTTACAAGTTTTGTCCATTTTTTAGCTCATAACTCTCATTTGCTTTACAGCTTTAGTAGAATAATATATTTAGTTTTTCCAAAGTAACCAGCGATATGCGAATAGGAACTAGCTTCTTCTTTCACAATAAATTATAGTGTATTTATCAAAGAATAAAAATTAAGAACTTATAGCACATCATAATTAATAAAAAAAAATAATTACAGATCCGATAAACATTTTATTTGATTTGTTCAACGTTTCCAACAATTTATTTTAACAAATCACGTAAACATTTTGTTGAAAAAAATTATTTTGGGCAACAACTTTTTTTATTGACTCAATAAACTTGATTGTTAACTAAAAATTCAATAGTTATACCTACAAACTTTTTTATCAATACCGCAATAATCGTCATCGTAGAAAATTCAAAAATTTTTGTAATCAAATATGCGATTTTCGTATTCAAATATGAAAATTATTTTTTCTGTGTAAGCTTTGCAAAACCATCAAATATTTGAAAATCACTAAAAAAAATTTGCTGAGTAATGGTTGTTTATTAAAAAAAAAATACAAATTTTGTATTTTAAAAATCATAAAAAGGGGAAAAAGTTAATGTCTTACTTTCACGTAAAGTCGCATAACCTGTGAACAAAATTAAACATAGACCATAAAAATCGATGAACGTGTTGTGCAATTAATTGAAGGAAAAAACGTTCATAAATAAAACAGCAGCTAACACGGTGGCATGTCATAACTATGACACTCCAAAAAGTGTCACAGTGTCTATGGACTTTATGACACTTTTAAAAGTCTATCAGAGCAGTTTTGCAAAGTGTATTTATTGATAGAAATTTTTTACAATTCGAAGCTTTGGCTTTCATACAGACTATGAAGCAGCTTTAAGGCAGGCTTTAGAAAATGTGTTTTCTAATGCGTCATTAAAAGGTTGCTGGTTTCATTACTGCCAAGCTCTGAGACGCAGAGGTCAAAATATAAGCAGGTTTGGAAATTTAATAAAAAGAAATAAAGACTGTGGTAATTGGTACCGAAAATTCCTAAGTCTGCCATTGGTTGGCTTCGCTAACTAAAGCTTCTCTTCCTTGCGCCCGGCCGAGAAGCTTTAGTTAGCGAAGCCGGTGTTTGTCATACCATAGAGGAGAAAATCCTTGCGCCCAAAAGTGTTTTCGTTATTTATTTAATATATACACTAGGGTGGCCGTTATTTTTTTTATTTTGATTTCTTATATTCTCCCCCCCTAAATCGGTTCAGTTTTATGTAAAAAAAATACAAAAAAATTTCGTAGCGATAAGTTGTGTTTTAGGGGGGGCGTCCGTCCCTCAAAGTTTGCCATCAAGCCATTTATTCAAATGTAATTTGTTTGCATATGACTATCTTCTAAAAACAACATTTTACAAGAATATGATATATGGCAATATTTTAGCTCTTCTAGTCAACAACATAAGCCTCTAAGAAAGTTTTTTGCTAAAATCAATATTTTAGAAAATAATTAAGAAAATAAAAACAAAATACCAAACATTTTATATACGTTTTATATATATATAAGGGGGATTTAATGTCAAGTGACCCAATTTTGAAATAGATGTCTTTCGATTTAAATGAAATTTACACCAATTTTAATACTGTTAGAAAGTACCTTAGTCACAAATTTTCAACAAGATCGGTCAAAAAGTTTCTGAGTTAGAGGGGGTCAAAGTTTGACATTTTGGCCATACAGGTGTTCTTTCTCATCCATGTGACTTATTACCTATTGGTGTAAGCAAAATTTGTCCCTAGTAGCTTAGATAGCTTTTTGATCAAACTTTTTAAAAAAATTGTTTTTGTTTTTTTAAACAATTTTTAAAATTTTTTTTTTTGAAATTTAACACTTGGCTAAAAAAAATAAAAAAAAAAGTTTTAAATTTAAAAAAAAAATTAAAAAATTTTTTAAAAAAAACAAAAAAATATTTTTAAAAAAGATTGATTAAATAGCTATCTAAGCTACTTGGGACTAACTTTGCTAACACCAATAGGTAATAAATTACATGGATGAGAAAGAACACCTGTATGGCAAACTTTGACCCCCTCTACCTCTGAAACATTTTGACCGATCTTGTTGAAAATTTGTGTGTAAACTACTATCTAATAGGACTAACGTTGGTGTAAATTTCATCCAAATCAGAAGACATCGATTTCAAAATTGTGTCACTTGACATTAAATCGCCTTTTTATATATATAAAACGTATATAAAATGTTTGGTATTTTGTTGTTATTTTCTTAATTATTTTCTAAGATATTAGTCTTAGCAAAAAACTTTCTTGGAGGCTTATGTTGTTGACTAGAAGAGCTAAAATATTGCCATATATCATATTCTTGTAAAATGTTGTTTTTAGAAGATAGTCATACGTAAACAAATTACATTTGAATAAATGGCTTGATGGCAAACTTTGAGGGGCGGACGCCCTCCCTAAAACACAACTTATCGCTACGAAATTTTTTTGTATTTTTTTTTACATAAAACTGAACCGATTTGGAGGGGGAGAGTATAAGAAATAAAAAAAAAAAAGTTCTCCAAACAACTAACGGCCACGCTAGTGTACACACTGTAGGTATTCATACAGTGCATGAATACTGGGCACAGATTATTTACTAAGGTAATTAGAAACCTCACATGGTGACATAAGGTGTACATGTGTTGTATTTGATACACAAAAATAAACAAACCAAATGAACCTATGTGTGTGACAAAACAATTGAAATAATATTCTGAGTGAAGGGTTCACATTTCAATTGTTCCACATAGTAAATGCAATTGGTTACGGTGCAAGGTCAGTATGCAAGAATAAAGAAAATATGTTGGTGTTCTTGACATACTGAAAAAGCAGAATGCACTCGTTACCAATTGGTGACATAGATTTGGATCACACTCTATCGCTGCGACAGCGCTGAGTAATTTTAAGAATAATTTTAGTGATATAAATAGTTGTAAATATCTTTAAGACTTTAGATTTAATTTGACTTGAAAATAAAGAACGTCTTGGCGTGTGAGCTAACGACGGATACAAAGAATAGAAGAAATTTATAAAAGACGTATTAATCTCACTATACTACAGTAGTTTTGACTTAACTGCCTTTTATTTACGTGCACTTTTGACTTAACTGCACAAAATTGATAATTTTTGGTATTATTCTTTATAATCCCATACAAATTCCTTTTTTAAGTGCACTTTCTTTACCTGCACATTTAAGATAAGTGCCCAAAATTTTTGGCATTTTAAAATTTTTTTCATACAAAAAATTTAAGTTAGCTGCACTTTGACTTAACTGCCCAAAATACATATTTTCTGTAATTATTCTTCAAAATCCTTGTCTACGTGCATTTTGTTTACCTGCACATTTTTCATATTTTTGGGCAGCGTTAAAATATTTTCATATAAAACATCAAAGTTAGCTGCACACATGAAAACATATGGTGGCCACTTTTTCACATAAATATCCAATTTGAGCTGTTTCTAAAAACAAAAATCGCAAACAAGTCAGACTGGCATCATTATAATTCATTTATTTTGTTTGCATGTACCTACATTTATGCATATGGTTTGTAGTTACAGCAACTTTACCCGGGGTCTCCACCTAACATAAAATGACTAACTTTAACACTAACTGCAAGTTAGTGTTAAGTGGAGACTGCTCCAGTTAAAGTTTTAACTTGATTGTTATAACATTTCTTTTGAAAGTTCTTTTATAACATAAATTGACGTTTAAGTTTGACAGTACGTTATTTTGTAGTTGTTTTTCGACATCTTTAATTAATTTGTTAAAAGTTTTTGTGAAAAGTTTTAACTCTAACTTCACTAAGTGTACGCCACCATAAACATATAACCATTTTAACAGCAAGTCTTAACTTCATGTTTTAACTGCATTTCATGTTAGGTGGAGACTGGGTGTTACCACGATTATATGAAATGAATAGCAAATCCTAGACCTGGAACAAAATAAAGTAGTTATAGTAGTATTTGAAGCTGGCGAATGCTCTGTAGCGTAACAGAGTTCAAAATTTCGAATTTTGCGCTTCAACTTCAAAGACTACTTCAACTACGTATTCTGTTTACACTACTTTGAAACTACCGTTTTTAAATTTTGACAGCTTGCAGCGCTAATATTAACGTTGTACTACAACGAATATTCTGTTCCCCACTTTATTTTTACCAATTTGGCTATCCGTTCATTATAAAAATACATAACAAATGACTACAGGTTGTTTGAACTTCACTGTTACTATCAATTTATTAATAAAAACGTTGTTACTCCTCTTTCAAACACTTTACTTTAGCTGCATTTTTATGCAGGTAACCACAATTGCGTACCTGCACATAAAGGCAGCTAAATACATTTAAGATAGCTGCATTTTTGATTTACCTGCACAAAAAATCGTGCAAAGGAGATTGTGCAGCTAAGTCAAAATTACTGTATAACTTCGGTTTAGTTTGAGATATATTACTGATATTTTTACATATAAAGAAGGAATGATGGATCGAGGGGTGCTTTAAAGTTATGCGAAATAAGGCCATGATGCCTTTATATCTCATTCAATAGGGAGATAAAGCCTTTTGTTTTTTCCCCCATTTGAATGGGAGATAAAGCCATCATGGCCTTAAGGCTCAGTCAGTTGAGTGCCCCAGTAGGCTAGCTGGTAGTGAGCTAGTCTATCAGCGCCGGGGTTGCGGGTTCGATTCCCGCCAGAGACTCTGGTTCCTGCTGACAAGCGTAGAGCATCGCGGGATTAGATTAGGGAATTTAAAAAAAAAGCTGTTCTAATTGGAGAATTGAATTACTTTAAAAAAAAAAAAAAAAAAGAAAAAAGTCTTTACTTTCTGTTCTGTTACGAATCTGCTGATATGTTTTTGTTATTAAAAAACCTGTGAAATTGATTAGTTTTTCTGTTCTGTTGCGGTTCAGTTTGTTAAAATCAAAAACTTGTTAAGTAATTGTAAGTGACAGCAAAATAAATATGAAAAAATACATTTTTATATTAAGAATTGAAATAAACTATTTTTTGATTTTAAGAATTCATAAAATTTAATTTCTTCAAATTTATGTGCATTAAAGTTATTGAAATAAAACAATGGACAGTGCAAAACTAATAAATTTGTCATAAATGGCTGATAAGTTTCTACAGAAAAAGTAACTATTACAATTTCGTAACAGAACGGCACGGAACAGAACAGAAACAGAAAGTAAAAACTAACTGTGCCTTTAGCTCACATTAGCGATATTAGAAAATGGCTTTATATCTCATTTCAGTTTTGAAGAACTTTTGCATTTTACATTGATTAATAGTTTTCTTATTTTTATAATTAAGAGTCTTCCCGGAGACACAAAAGTTAAGTATTGAAATCTGGCTTCGCATACTAAAGTTTTTCTGCGCGGCGGCCTGCGGCGGCGCTGAAGGGTTTTCTCCTCCAGTAGGACACGGCAGGTGGCTTCGCTGAATAAAGTTTTCCTGCGTGCGTCACAACAATAAAAAAATGACTTTGCCCGGAAACACTAAAGTAAAGTAACAATATTCTGGAAAAATATGACTTTATCTCACATTTGCGAAAAAAAAAATATGGCTATATCTCTCATTTCGCAAAATTTTAAATATGACCTTATCTCTCAATGATTGTCCAATAAGGCCATTATGGCTTTATCTCCCATTCAATTGAGCAATAAAGCCATCATGGCCTTATTTCGCATGACTTTAAAGCACCCCCCCCCCCCTGATGGATCACTTTGGCTTAAGTAACTTAAAAATCTTTCAAATAATTTTTTAATTTTCATGGGTGTTTCGTTTCTTCCAAAGATGTGTTTTTCATACGACTTTGCTTACGCCCCGAGTCTCGGTAATATAAAAGTAGGTAAGGTTAGGTTCCATTGGCAGCCGTGATCAAGCACAGCTCACGTGGGTCCATTAATTAGTTCCCGTTGTGTTACCATGTCACACCGTCTCCCATGGGTCCTATGTTATCTGGCTGCTAGTATTCCCACGCAGCCATCCGGTCGATTCAGTAAAGGAGTGGATATTGTTAACATCAACATCAGAGAGACAAGTTTTGTCCCCAAGAGCTCTTCGAGAGAAGATGTTCCGTTGACTCTTCCTCCTCCTCCTCGACGCAACTTCTACATAAGTCATTGTAAGGGAGCCCCAGCCTCTGGGCGTGCCTCCAAATGAGCCAGTGGCCTGTTATAGCCGCAATCAGGTTTCTAAGATGATGTCCTTTTTTCATTTATGATGGGCCAGATTTTCCTGGTTTCCCCACAGGTAGTTTCATCGTGCCACCTCTGACTGGCGATTATATGAAACTTGTGCGCTATAAGTTGCTTACTCCTTACGAGTGAAGCACCTACATTATATGTTGAACCGTCTCGATTCAAGGTGGTGCCTGCATACGCCAACGAATCCGCCATGCAGTTCTCCAGTATGTCCCAGTGTCCGGGGACCCAATTAAGGGTGACCAGTGAATGTCTCGCTATCTCCTCCAGAGACATCCGGCATTCTCGAACAATTCACGATGTGATGAACACATTCTCCAGTAGGGTTGCCAGACGTCCTGGAATGGCCTGAATTGTCCAGTTTTTTTGGGTGTTGTCCAGGTTCCAGCTAAAATTTAATTTGTCCAGTTAAAAAACTTTATTTAATTTTGAAAAATTCCTTTTTTTTTATAAATTATATTAATTATTGTTTAGAACAAAATCATATACATACTAAGAAAAAATTGTAAGGAAAAATTTTCTAATTTTAAATATATAAATTTTACAAATCAGAGGCAATTTATTGCATTGATTTTTTATTTTTTTTTTTTCACTCGACTTGAAATGTTCCAATTTCAGTTCGAAACTAATGCATTTTCTTTTCTTTGCACTCATTTTTCTACACAACTTCTTACTAAGAACTAACTTCTTATTTTCCTAACACGTAACTGTACTTAGAATAACTTACCTAGAAGAATTTAATGGGAATTCGTCTTTTTACACGCAAATAGAACAATTCTTCACATGTGATTATGACTTCAGTGAAAAAATCCAATCATATGTAGCGACGCAAATTTTTAAAAAGTGACGCAAATCGAAACGACCAAATCGGGTCCCTAGTGTATATTTTTTGCAGTAGAATTCGGATTAATAATGCTTCTAATGAAAGCCACCTGGTTTGTGATAAGGGAAGAGTTTTTTTTTTTTTTTTTTTTTTTTTTTAATTTCCAAGATTGTTACGATTTGGACTGTTCCCAATATAATTGTAAATATTTCTTGTTAGTGTTTTATTGATGCCAGAAAATCTTCATAACACTATTACTTGCAGTAAAAAAATCGTAATTTTACTGTATTTTCTCAAAAAAATCGTCAAAATGACGAAAAATCGTTACATCTAACAACCTTGTTTGTCGTAGACATTCCAAGTAATGACATAGAGAGAGAGAGATCCCGTTTTTTAAAAATGCGATAAAAATAACGTAAAAAACTTATATAAATTGATCTCGTTTGTTATTCATGACAACTAGCAATACTTTTTGTGCAAGGACTTAAGGTGTTTCTAATAATCTTTACTTTAAAAATCCATTCATATGACCGAATTTTAATAAGACTAAATTTTGATGAAAATTGCAAAAAGTTTCATACATTTTTGCTTACAACTAAAGTAATAGAGTTATATAATTCTTCAAATAACAATAAAAAAAATTGTATATATGGCTCAACAAAAAGTTATCAGCCATGTTCGGGAAACCGAATTCGAGTGAAATCAAAATCGAACAAACTTTAAAAACGATCCAGTGCTTAAAGTTCATAAAAAAAAATTTGTGTTATATAATTCATACCATGAGTACAGCTTATCTTCATTAGAACTTATCTTAAAATAAAAAAACGACTGTAATTTAAAGAAAACTTTAACTGAAAATCTCCACTCATTTCACTTGAGCGATAACAAGGCTGTATATGTACTTTTCATTTGACTTAATTTAATATATACCAAGTTGAGTTTATATATACGGTGACAGCAGTACTACAACAAAACAAAAACCACAGAAACAGCAGATGTTTACGGCTCGAACTGTCAACTATTATTATAAATAAAATATTATGAAACCAAAACGAATTGGTTCGAGCTGTCAAAGTCAGCAGGCTTGTCGCTGCCACTTGTAGTGCATTCGCCCTAATTATAATTTTGTAATATGATATGATTAAACAAACAGTAATATAAAAAAAAACTCTTGTAAATGCGTATAATGCAAAAACAATAAAACATAATGAAAGAAATGCTTATGTTACAGTGAGTGTTGACGAAACAAAAATCGATGATAGCAAATATTTAACGGCTAAGCCAATTACTGGAACGCGTTCCCTCTCACCCTCTTTGTTTACAAATACGGTCGATCGTAATACAATAACAAATATATTAACTGCAAGTGTTGCCGCAGTGCCAAAAACAACGTTAATAAGTGATGATACAACTAACCCAAAACAGCCGCTATGGAAAATTCATTAACTCAATTTAAAATTTCTCAAAAGCTTCCAGTACAAGTTGGCATTGACAGATATATAACAGTGCTTAAACGGGGTCGTAGCCCTACCTCCTCAGCAGTTGCTTCGGCACCGAAAGTTTTAAAAGATGGTACAATTGACAGAACATATTCCCAAAATCGTTTCTCAATCCTGGATGAGGAATCCTCGGAAGCACCAAACGTCATCAAATCGTCTAAGCCACCCCCAATATATCTTAGAGAGCAAAACTCAAATGTGTTAATAAAGAGTTTGATTATGTTGATAGGCGAAAACTCATTTTATGTAGCTGCAATAAAGCGAGGTAGTATTTACGAGACAAAAATACAGTTCAATCACGAGGATGATTTTCGCAAAGTAATTACAAGATTTGAAGAACTTAATAAAAACTTCTATACATACCAACTGAAGAGCAGTAAAGGTATTCAGGTAGTGATAAAGGGCATTGACTCATGCGTGGACCCTGAAGAAATAAAAACATTTTTGGAAGAGAAAGGCTTTAAGATAAAAAACGTGACAAAGGTTAAAAACATCCCCACAGAAACGATTCATGTTGAAGCTTCCTTAGAATTATCATCCGACCACACACCTACAATTGTTACTATATCGAACCCAAATAGAATTGTATCTCCGTCATGTTACTTAGCGACGTCAGCCACACAAATAAATTGGTTAAAATATAAAAAATTTCTCAGTGCCCATTGCACAGAAAATATTCCGCTTAGTACACCGGAGAATGTGGATCTCTCTATTGTTAACTTTGGCAGTTATCTTAAACTAGCTGTTCAACATTCCAGCGTTACCCCCAAAAAAATTAAAAATAATAAAATATATTCTTCAGATGTCGAGCGGCTCTTGACTGAAAAAAGGAGAGTTCGAAGAGAGTGGCAACTGTACAGATCCCCGCAACTTAAGAATTTATTAAAAGAGTACACAAAAAGGCTAAGAAAGTTACTGCAGACTCAGAAAACGGCTTCTCTAGAAAAATATCTAAAGGAACTTGATGCAACTTCACAATCTGACTACTCATTATGGCGTGCAGCTAGAAATCTAAAAAGGCCAGTTATATCTAAGCCACCATTAAGAAACTTGAATGGTAGTTGGGCAACAAACGATATTGAAAAAGGAAATCTGTTTTTTAGTCACTTGAAAAACGTATTTACACCAAATATATCTCACAATATTGCTGTCGAGTTACCACCTGTTGCTGCTAGAGCAGCTATTCTCTTCAGATTTGAGATAAGAGAAATCGAACAGGCCATTTGTGACTTAAACACTAAGAAGGCACCTGGTATTGATAAAATCAGTAATAAAATGCTTTTAGAGCTACCTCGCACAGCAAAGAAAATTATTCTTTTTATTTTTAATGCTATTTTACGCCTTGAATACTATCCTCAAAAATGGAAGGTTTCCTTAGTTACCATGATACCAAAGCCAGGTAAAGATCATACAAAAGTTAAGACATATAGGCCTATTAGCTTATTATCAAATATGTCAAAGCTTTTTGAGAAATTATTAGTTTCAAAATTAACACCGATTTTAAGTGAAAATAGATGTATTCCAAACCATCAGTTCGGTTTAGAAGAAAACACAGCACAATCGAACAGACTCATCGAATAGTAAATGTCATAAGAAAAGCATTTGAAGAAAAAATATTGCTCAGCACTCTTCATCGATGTTTCGCAAGCTTTTGATAAAGTCTGGCATGAAGGCTTATTACATAAATTGAAGCAAAATTTACCAGCAAACACACACAAGCTGCTAGAAAGCTACTTACAGCCTGTTTTTAGAAAATGAAAATATTTGTTCGTTCGTAAAAAAAACGAACGAAATCAGATTTAGGTTTTCATAAAATTAAAAAACATTTCATGTGAGTGACAAAAAAAGCTTTAATTTTTTTCTACATATTTTTGGTTTTTATAAAATGAATATCTTCGCAATAAATGAAAACAAAAGTGAAAAGTAGACGATAAGTAAAAGGCATTCGTTTAAAAAAAAATCACCACAAAATGGAAAATAACTGCGATATTTTAAAAAAGGAAACCTAAAAAACTTATACTATTATAAAATATTCTATAAAGGTTCACTTATAATTACATAAATATGTATTTACAGGTTTTAAAACGCTCAAAAATATGAACATATGTATGTACATTAGAGCGGGTCGACCTCCTTAAAAAAAAGTTTGTGCCAGTCACCCCCTTGAATGAAAGGTTTGTCAATGATGTTTCTAAAACGGTTACATTTTTATAGCCACGCCTCCATATGCAGCCCATTTAGTTGTTTAAATATAGCGCTGCCATTTAAAGTCCGATCACATCATGCCGCGTACCGTTGTTCATGGCATAGTTCGTACTCCCTCTAAAATGGGAGCTTAAGAATAACTCTGGATTTCTAATCGATATTTTTTGGCATTTGCAAGGCATCGACACACTGTCAAAATCAATCTACAAAAAGTTTGGGTCAATTTCCGCTAATTATACTTTCACACTTATAAGTTAATCTGACAGCACAGATAATTATACCTACGATGCCAAATAGAAAACTGTCTTTTTTAAATTAAGAAGATTTAAAGGAAAAATTATATTTTAGAAAAAAATATAACTATTTTGTTAAAATAGGTTAGAAAACAAAGGACATTTGTAACGAAATGCGTGCACATATTTTTTTTAAAACAAGGAACGATGGGAATTCCTTAAGTTCAAATTTTAAAATTGTTGGACGTGTCAAGTCTACAGTGCAGACTGTAATAAAGCACTTGTCTGAGTCTCAATTTCTAGTAAGCAAGCCAAAAACTGGACGTCCACTCAAAATTTCCTTACGAGTTGAGCAATTTTTAAAAAGTGTTGTTAGTGAAAATCCCAAAATAACAACCGTGCAAATTCGATACAGAACAGTGCGAAGTGTTCTGCGAAAAAGCGGATTACATAGCCGCGTACCAAGAATTAACAAACATTAATTTGGGATATAAACATATAAAAGCGACTCGACTTCGCACCTTAGTATGCGAACAAATCAGTAGTCTTAAAATTAAATAATGAAATAAATATTTAACTATTATTTTAAATATCTCTAATTTTTGGAAAGTTAAAGAGTTGTTAAGGCGTACGTACTATTATCTGTGTGACTGTACATACAGTGTAGTGTAAATTACCACCGTTCTTCCGAATTTTCCAAAAAAAATTATATCTCGCAAATATCTTCTACATATCTATATGTTGATGTGCAGCAAAATAACTTCTTTATGTATTTCTGTTATTTATTGCTATTGTTGTTAAAATTTTCATTCAACACTTTTATTTTTACTAATTCAGTAACACTTTTTATAAAATATTTTGTTTTGAAATTTAATTTTAATTTTTGTAAACAAATGCCAGGGTTATCCACAAACACAAAACTTTTATATGAAAAAATAAAAGAAATGTACGAATATTAATGCATTGGCAATAATGTTGATTCACGAAAGAAAAAAGCTTTATTTATATCAACTATGAATAAACGAAAGCTTTTAAATGTTTTGTAAAAACCAAATTTTGAACATAAACGTATTAATACGAAAACTTCAAGTGAGAAGACTTATGTTTTACAAAAACAGGCTGTTAGTCGGTCGTCAATTTATTATTAAAGAAGGAAATTTCTTAAGTTCACCTCAGCCCATTGGCGCTGGAGTCCCACAAGGCAGCATCCTGGGCCCTCTATTATACTTAATTTATACTTCGGACATGCCAACAAACAACTACACCCAAACTTCAACATTTGTAGACGATACAGCTTTTCTAAGCGTCCACGAAAACAGTTATGAAGCATCTCGTTACCTTCAGCATCATATATTTCAACTAGAAATATGGTTAAGACAATGGAGGATAATGGTCAATGAGCAAAAATGCGTGCATATAACATTCACATTGCGCCGGGAATCTTGCCCCCATATAACAATCAATAATCGAATAATTCCTCAACATTCGCATATAAAAAATCTCGGTATACATCTGGATCGGCGATTAACGTGGAAATGCCATATAGAGGCAAAATTAACTCAAATGAAACTAAAACCCATTCAAATTCATTGGCTTATTGGTAGAAATTCTGTCCTTAGTTTCGATTGCAAGCTTCTACTTTACAACTCTATCTTAAAGCCTATCTGGTGCTACGGTATTTAACTATGGGGCACTGCCTCGGCCTCTAATATCGAAAAAATTCAAAGGCGCCAAAATAAACTTTTTCGAATAATCACAGCCGCGCCCTGGTATGTTAAAAACTCAAACATTCATAAGGATCTCAATGTTCCATTAGTAAAAACTATGATTACAAAATATGCAGTAAAATATTTAAAAAGTCTTGAACAACACCCAAATCCACTAGCTCGAAATATTTTAAATCATGGCGGCCACACTCGCTTAAGAAGAAGAGACACTGCAGCACTCACCCAATCAGAAGCGCGATAAACACCTACATATGTGAACAGAAACCGTGATGACGAAATTTGTTGTCTGGCACTGGCAGGACACAAAACAAAGTATTAGGATAAGATTTGATTAATTATTGTTAGTTCATATTTAGTATATGAAGATTCAATAAATAAATATTGAAAAAAAAATATGATATAATATGACTGAATTTTAAGTGTACGTTTCCTTGTTATTTAGATTTTTTTTATTGCAAAATAAAATCTGAAGTAAAATTAAATTTTTTCTTATAGTTAGGTGCTTTTTCAAATTGTCCAGTTATTTTTTCAAAATCCAGGTGAATTTTTTTTATTGTCCAGTTTTTTGACTTTTGGTATCTGGCAACCCTATTCTGCAGGGATCTTATGGCCGCCTTGCTATCGGTAACAATGTGAATATCCCTTCCAGATATTTCACCGTACCGGATGCGCCTCGCGGCTGTGTGGATGGCTATTATCTCGGCCTGGATGACACTGCAGTGGTCCGGCAGCCTTATAGGAATGCTCCAGTTTAGCTGCTCGCAGTATATGCCAGAACCGACACCATACAGTGTTTTAGACCCGTCCGTGAAAATTTGAATTGCATTCGCGGGAATTCGTAGGTCATCACAGTGGACCACGTTATCCAAAATGCTTACCGTGAAGCCAGGATCTAAGATTGGCTCGGGTGTGACATAACCAACATCCATGTGCCAATTAATTTCGTTTAGAATATTAGCATGTCCGATATTGTAATCCCTCCATGCTCCGATGGCCCTTAGTTTTACCGCCGCGTTCGCAGCTAGCCTTTTCGCCAAAATTTCTGGTGGCAACCAGTTTAAAATCGTAAATAGTGCCTTAGAGGGGGTTGTTGTAATGGCACCTGTTACCGCTATTGCCACCATTCCCATTGTACGTTCAAACCTAGTTTGATGACTCTTCACCTTGAGCGCCGGCCACCAAACAGCTGCCCCGTAGAATAGAATGGGTTTAATGACACATTCGTATAGCCAGTATACATTCCTCGGGTTAATTTCCCAGTTTAGGCCAATGGCCCTTTTGCAGCAATATAATGCAGTGGCCGCCTTATTAGTCCTGGAAATGGTGTTCATCCTCCAGTTCAGTTTGCTGTCTAATATTAGCCCAAGATACTTGGCGCTGTCAGACAGATCCAGTGAGACCTCCTTTATCCTCGGGGTATCAAATTCGGGAATTTTGTATCTCCTTGTGAAAAGTACCAGTTCCGTTTTGGCAGGATTTACATCCAGTCCACATCCCTGGCACCATTTTGTTAGGACGTTCAATGCGGAATCCATTAGTTCAGACAATAGTCTGGGATCTTTACCCAGAGCCACAACTGCAACGTCATCCGCATATGCAACCTTTCTGCAGCACGTCCTTTCCATGGCCCTGAGTAGGGTATTCATATTCAGATTCCAAAGAAATGGTGAGAGTACACCACCTTGCGGGGTGCCCCTAGTCGCAAGCTTGGAAATGTTCGAGGCACCCAAGTTGGATTCGATACGTTCGATAAGTGCAGGATACCGCTGACAAATTGAATGATCGCCGGGTCGATTTCCAAATGTCTCATTGCGTTAATAACCGATTCAGGTCTAACGTTGTTGAAAGCGCCCTCAATATCCAGGACTGCAACTAAAGCAAATTCCTCGTAGTGCAGGGATCTCTCTATGTGGCCCACCAATGAGTGAAGCGCAGTTTCCGTGGGCCTTCCCTTCGTGTAGGCGTGCTGAGCCAGTGACAAGGAATTGTGTCCTAACGATGATCTAATATGAATATCCAAAATCCTCTCCAGTGTTTTCAGTAGAAAGGAGGATAGACTAATTGGTCTAAAGTCCTTAGCCATAGTGTGAGATGTCTTCCCACTCTTGAGGATGAAGACGATCTTGTATGTTCTCCAAGTTGATGGGACATGTGAGAGACTCAAGCAGGCTCTAAATATTGCCAAGAGCCAAGGCATCAATATTCCCAGGTTGTTTTGTAGGTCCGCTGGGATAATGCCATCCGGGCCTGGAGATTTAAAGGGATGGAAACTTTTGACCGCCCATTCCACACGATGGCGAGTTATCGGAATATTAGAGATATCCCGAGTGCTACTAAATCTTACCTCCCTAGGCACATCATCAGTGCAACCTGGGAAGTGTGTATTCATCAGGACCTCAAGGGTGTCCCGACTGTTTGTGGTCCAGGATCATATCACTAATAAGCGTAATATCAAGAACCTCCCTTCTGTTAGTCACAATAAAGGTGGGCTCACTACCCCTATTAACTACTGTTAGTTCGTTTTCTAGTATGAAGTCCAAAAGCGACTCACCTCGTGGATTGACATCCGAGCTGCCCCAGACGGTATGATGTGCATTAGCATCATCACATATTATTAGAGGGATGTTGCGCCTGTTAGCATACGACATCGCCTTCCTGGTTGTAGAGTTTGGAGGATTAGCACCCTGGCCATGTGCCATGTAGCAGCTCATAAAGCAAACTGTTCTGGTTTTGCAGTGCAGGTGTCCTTATCGCTTAAATCAGAATGAATGAAAGCTTTAAGGATGTTTTTGACCATAACACAAGCCCTGGTCTTGCCTTGATCGGCTGCGTACAGAGTACTATAGCCGTCTAAACTGAGTCCGAACACTGTCTCTATACAACAATGGTTATTGGATACATATAAGCTCCTCCGTGCCTGAAGCCAATCGGAGGAGAAGGGCAGCTGACGCCCCTTTAGAGTGATGAAGGTTGATTTGTGTAACATTCATCATAGTTCATCGCTATGGACGACTGTAACGTTGGCATTCTCTGGGTCGTCGTCCGATTCCAGAAGGATGTCCTCATCATCCGCCACTTCCATCTTGCCAAAGAAGTCACCCACTAGTCCACTGACCGATTGAGTGTCTTCATTGGCCGATGACGTAGCGGAATCGTCTTCCATATGCTCCGTTGATGCTGTTGTTGTGGTGGTAGTCACCGGAGCATGAGGCTTCCCTTTGTCATCACCTTTATAGACTCGGAGGAAGATAGTTCCAAGTCCATAGAATATCTTCCCCTGTGTATTCCGAAGTGACGGCAGAGAGTCACTGTTTATTATAACAGCGGCCTTCCTGGACTCTTCAACAGATTCAGAAACCCTAACTACTTTCCAGTCCTGTGTGGGTAGCTGGGGGTTACTGATCTGTATAATTTCTAGGATCTCCTTGGGGTCGGATGGCTCAGCGGGGATCTTGGCAATAGATCTGGGCCTTTGCGGTACATCGGCCAGAGGTATTGCCTCAATCTTAGCGCCCTGCCAAACTTCCCCCAGGGACTCCACGGCATACTTGTACAGCAGCGCTGAACGCTCATCTGCACACGGTATCAGTTTAATGTGACCTTGATACCAGCCGGCATCTTCACATTGCGGTGGTGGTCCAGGGTTACCCCTTAAGTCATTCAGGAACGCCCTTCTAAGTGCCACGACAACCAGCTTCCAGTTCTTGGATGAAATGGTGCCGTCACTGGCGCTGCGGTAAATGATCGCCCAAATGATGTGGTCTTTAGCCACATCTTTGTACGACCTGTTCTGCGGACGTTGAGGCGTATATTTGCACCGTTTAGTCCCAGGATGTGTGTCCTGACCGTTGCCGTTAAGGTGCTGCTTCGGTTGGCTTCCATTCAGGATTGCCTTCCTCTGCAGAGAAAGATCCACGTTTTAAACCCTCGATATGGGTTTTTGACAACTGGAGAGAGGTTGTCTCCTGCTGAGTGAGCTCACCAACCGGTTTTCACCAAGTCGGCTAATGATTTTATAGGCGGAGCGCCGGGTTGTGAAGGCCCGTATGGATGCATTTATGTGCCTTTGGGGTTTTTTTGATAAGTGCCGTAGAGGCTGAGGGAGGTGCATCACAGAGCATCGAATCTTCGTCTGCTCTCTTTGCACAGGTTTCGGCACATGGGAAACTGGATTTCTGACAGACTGAGTCTGTACCGTCAAGCAGCAGCCGAGGAAGGGGTTTTGACAGGTTTTTCTCCCGTCCGGACCTGGGAAGCCTTAGAGGTACATGGTTTTGAAGAACCCTGTACCAAGCTTAGTTTACGACCGCCTGAAGGCTTAGTCGTGACGAGTTTTTGCGCACTGGTAGCAAACCGTCTAGCAGAGCCTAGCGCAATCACCTTGCTAGACGAGGTCTCAGTAGCATTCAACATACTACAGCCTGATACCGACGCTGTAGTAGTAGGGTCTCCGGGGATTATAAAGCCCTTTGCCGGATACGCAGGGCATGAATTTTCGGACATTTCGGGGGGGGGGGTGAATTGGGGTTGCATTTAATGCCTAACTGCCAGGCGAAAGGATACCTGCCGCTCCTCTGGAGACAGACGCAGACCATCAGCCGCTCAATATGAGAACAGACGCTGATGGATTTTATTGCAGACCGACGACCTTCAAAAGGCCTAACAGTTGACCGTAAAAGGCCAGCGGACGCATAGTCATTAGCCGCTCCAACCAGGAGAAACAGACGCTAATAGACAGGGGGTAGTTCTTGGTTCGTACTCGGTTTAGACCCTTCTGGCATGGGAGGCCCTACCGGTCTTGACTGACGTCACTACCGTCAGCATGACTCGAAACGTCCTTGTGCTTGAGCCCTCACATCGCGGCAAGATGACTACCCATTCACGAGGGTAATATAAAAGTAATATATACCAAATTTTAAGAAGATTGTATGACATTTAGAGGTTGCACACTTTTACCATATTTATAGAATAAACCAAAAAATAATATTTTTCAATAATAAAAACTTTAATTAGAAAACTACTAAAGGGAAAGCAATTTCTGTGATGTTTGACTACTCTCAACTTGGTTTTTGGTACTCGTCCCTTACCGATTCGTTAAACTTTTTTAATTATTATTCTTTCTTTGTTTTTTTTTCAGCATTTTGTGAAGGAGACTTGGGGAATTAATCATGAATCATTACACTATCGAACAACGTACAAAAATAATTGAATTTTTTTTATTTTATTGTGTGCCACAGCGTCAGCAATAAACCATTTTTTTTTCATTATTTATTTATTAAATCTTTATATATTAAATATGAACTAACAATAACTAATCAAATCTTATCCTAATACTTTATTTTTGTCCTGCCACTGCCAGACAAAAATTTTCTTCATTACGGGTTCTGTTTACATATACAGTAATTTTTACTTAGCTGCACAATCTCCTTTGCACGATTTTATGTGCAGGTAAATGTATTTAGGTGCCTTAATGTGCAGGTACGTAATTGCGGTTACCTGCATAAAAGTGCAGCTAAAGTAAAGTGTTTGAAAGAGGGGTAACAACGTTTTTATTGATAAATTGATATTAACAATGACTTTAAAAAAACCTGTAGTCATTTGTTATGCATTTTTATAAGGAACGAAATAGCCAAAGTGGCAACAATAAAGTGTGGAACAGAAAAGTCGCTGTAGTACAACGTTAATATTAGCGCTGCAAGCTGTCAAAAGTTAAAAACGGCAGTTTCAAAGTAGTGTCAACAAAATACGTAGTTGTAGTAGTCGTTGCCGTTGAAGCGCAAAATTCGAAATTTTGAACTGTTTTTGCCCTACAGAGCATTCGTCAGCCTCAAATACTACTAAAACTACTTTATTCTGTTCCAGACCTTAGATTTGCTATTCCTTTCATATAATCGTGGTAAAGTTGCTGTAACCACAACCCATATGCATAAATGTAGGTACATGCAAGCAAAATAAATGAATTATAGTGATACCAACTTGATTTGTTTGCGATTTTTGTTTTTATAAACAGCTAAAAATTGGATATTTATGTGAAAAAGTGGCTACCACATTTTTTTCATGTGTGCAGCTATCTTTGATGTTTTATATGAAATTATTTTAAAGCTGCCCAAAAATATGAAAAATGAGCAGGTATACAAAATGCACGTAAAGAAGGATATTGAAGAATAATTACAGAAAATATGTATTTTGGGCAGTTAAGTCAAAGTGCAATTTACTTGAATTTTTTATATGAAAAAAATTTTAAAATGCCAATAATTTTGGGCACTTCTCTTAAATGTGCATGTACAAAAAATGCACTTAAAAAAGGAATTTGTATGGGATTAAAAAGAATAATGCCAAAAATTATCCATTTTGTGCAATTAAACTACTACTACTGTAATGCCATGTTTCCACGGTACGTGATTCGCTCTCTATTCATGCTTCGCATGCCAATCATGAACAAAGCAACTGCTTCGCCATACAAAATTTTGAGAGCGAAGCAAGTAGATTCATATTGAATCTACTTGCGAAGCACGAAAAATTACTCTCTTC